>CM053587.1:340560866-340581137 GCA_028646515.1 Pseudochirops corinnae | reverse complement strand
CTGCCTGATTTTCAAGGCAATTTGGGGGCATCCAGACCAGTAGCCTAAGGCCAAGTAGTTTGCTACCACAAGACAAATAGTGGCAGTGAGACTGCTGGAATGTTGCTGGGCCCATCTGAAGGCCTCCACAAGCCTGGCACTTTGCAGGACTAATGTTCTGCTTCCAGCTCTCATTCCAGAAGCCAGGCAGCTCTTCATTGCTAAGAGGTTCAAACCCTCTTCCCCAAAGCCCATGAACTTCCCACACACACACTAGGCGTCCCTGGGTCCCCAGCTGTGAAAGGTATCTGCTCTCTGGTACTCCTGGTAACCTGTCCTCTGTGCTTACCTCACCAGCCTGGAGTGGCGATGTGGGGCTGGCCAGCACTGGGGTGTTCTAGTCCCAAGGATGGGGTGATGGATAGAAAGACACTCCAAGCAGACCCAGATTCCAGGCCAAGGAGCCGAGGGACTCGGATCCATTTCTGCCGATGTGAGAAGAGCTGGACACAGAACGGCTCATAGCTGTGGGCATTTTTATAGGACTCTGAAGCCTACAAATCACTTTAGGTCTACTTCACGCTCATAATAACTCTCTCAGGCAGATGCTATTATAATTCCATTTTACAGAGGAACCTGAGGTTCAGAGAGGCCACGTGCTTTGCCCAGGATCTCAGTGGAGGGTATCTGAACAAGGACTCGTACTTGACTCTTCCTGATTCTAAAGCCTGCGCTTTCCACCACCCTGAAGGCTCACAGAAGAGAAGAGAAGATATTTAGAGCAGGAAGGGGCCTTAGGGCTGGATAGTCCAACAGTCTTCATTTTACTGAGGAGGAAAATGAGACCAGAGAAGCAAAGTGACTTGCCCAAGGTCACCCTGGCAGTAACCATCAAAGGTTGGATCTGAACCAAACTCCAGAACTCTTTCTACTGGATCCCTTGTCTGAAGGTTTCTTGGCCCATTGCACCTTTGAATTCATGCCCCTGGACTCTGGCTCCTTCTTCAACATGCTGGGCAGACCCCTTATCTTTCCCCAGTCCATTATAAATGTGGCCTCCGCTCAGGCCTGAGTTTGGTATAGACTGGATGCCTGAGGGCCCTCCAGCTAATCCCACTTTGGGTATGCTGACAACTGGTGGCTTCTCTGTCCTGGAGGGGGAGCAGCAAGGAATGACAGGGGCCTGGCCCTAGGATGTTCCTTAGAAACTCTAATTCACCTCTTGATCAGAACTGACAGTATCAACGGTGCTAACAGTGAGGACCCAAAGCCTTTCCCCCACCTAGTCCTAAGCCATCGGAACCTAAATAGAAACCTTCCAGAATCTGGAAGGTCGTGTGGGTAAACCTCTTCATTTTACAGAAGAAGGAACTGAGACCAGGCGAGGGGAAGGCACTTGCCCAAAGGCTCAGAGATCTGGGAGGTCTAGGTCTAGGAGGAACCTCAGAGATCAGCTAGTCCAATCACCCCATTTTGCAGAGGAGAGCTTAAGAAACTGGCTCCAAGTCATAGAGATAGCAATCATCAGAGGTCACATTTGAACCCAGAGCCAAATTGTGCCCTACACCATCCTGGTCTTCTCCACTCCTTCTTTCTACCCCTGGCTTTCTCTGTCCACTCTACTCCTCATCTTGCCTCAATTTAATTCAGCAACACTTTATTAAATAGATTCTATGTGCCAGGCACTGTGTTAGGTAGGCCCTGAGTATAGAAAGGAAAAAAATGAAATACTCCTCATTTTCAAAGAGCTTATATTTTATTAAGGGATATACCACATTCACTATGAGTCAATTCAAGAAGCATTTATTAAGTGCTAATTTTGTCCATTCACCATGAGTCAATTCAAGAAGCATTTATTAAGTGCTAATTTTGTCCATGGAGATAGCAAAGTGGCTCAGTGGATAGAATACCAGGCCTGGAGTCAGGAAGACCTGAGTTTAAATCCAGACTTAGACACTCATTAACTGTGTGACCCTGGGCAAGTCATTTAACCTCTGTTTGCCTCGATCCACTGGAGAAGTGGATTTGTATCTTAGCCAAGAAAACCCCAAGGAAAGCATTCATAGACTGAATGGCTAAACGACAACAATAATTATGTCCTCAATACTAGGAACATAAAGGCAAAAGTGAAACAGTCCCTGCTCTCAAGGAGCTTACACTCTAAGCTCCTTCCAACAGAAAATGGATTGAACTGCTCTTGTACCTACAAATGTCCTTGTACCTACAAAGCTCTACAAATAAGATGTAGGGAAAACAGAGAGGGCATGGCATGCCTCACACAGAGTAATCCTTATAAATGTTGGGTGAGTTGCTCCCAAATTTCTGCAGCATTCCCCAAGGTGTCCCCCATGCTTCTTACTAAAAGAAAATCAAGGAATCTCTCTCTAGAGCAAAGATTCACCATTGAGGGAAGATCAGCAAGAGATTGGTTTGTTGTACACGAATGGAACTGAATCTCACTAGTCTGTAAGGAACCAGGAACGTAAAGAATTCTGAGAAGCATCAAAAGACCTACATGAACTAATACAGAGTGAAGTGAGTAGAAGAATCAAGAGAACAATGTACATGACGGCTCCAACAATGGACATACAAAGTAAAAACCGTGGGATTTTAATTACCCAGCTTGGCCCCAAAGCAGAGACAGGAGAAGACATTTCCCAACCCACTCCTCTGAAGAAATGGGGGGCTACAGGAATGTTAGACTTTTTCATTATGTTGATTAGTTTTCTTGTACTTTTTTTTAACCAGTCTCTTAAAATTCTTTGTTATAAGGGATGGTACTCAGGAAGGGGGAGAGAGAGAGAGGGTGACAGTAGGTAATGTAGGTGTTTTCACAACAAAAATAGAAAATTTTTTATGAAGGGCATGGGTCTGTTTGGAGGGGACAGGGGTACACACATGTAGTAGATTTGCATTTAGAAGACCCAGTTCTCCCACCACTGCCAAGTGCCTTCCTCTCAAAAATTACTTTGTATCTGTTTTATATGTATTTTGTATATATGTCTGCCCCCCACTCTTCATCCCATAGAATGTAAGCTTCTTGAGGGCAGGAGATAGTTTGGCTTTTGTCTTTGTATTCCCAATGCTTAAACAGCAATCCCTCCTCTGTAAAATGAGGGGATCAGAAGAAATCATTTCTAAGGACCCATTAAAGCTCTGAATCTATGGTCTTATGTCTAGATGTGAGCTCTTGGTGAAGTATAAAGTAAGCAGCTTACCCACCAGCCACCTTGTTTCTCTTTTCGCTTTTACCTATATATGTTCATGTTTTCTCCCAGATAGAATATAAACTCCTTGAGGACAAGGTTTCGTTTTTTGTGTATGGGATGCATCTTACTGTCACTATTTAGGTTTACATTATATTTCTTGTGACATAGATGGGACACTGAGGGATTAAGTGACTTGCCCAGGGTCACATAGTCAGGAGGCAGGACTAGAATCCAGCGTCAGCGTTTCATAACCAGGAAGCCAGCTCTCTATACCCCTATGAGTCTACTTTGTGTACATTTTTAATATATGTATCTGTCTTCATTTTGTTTCCCCAGAAGAAGGTTAAGTTCTACTGTTTCATTTCATCACCAGAGCCCAGCACAGGCTCTCGGACCTAGTAGGTGCTTAATAAATGACTTTCACTGAATTGAAACGTATTAAGTTTCCCCAGGGCACTGACTCTCTCCTGGATGTGTTTAGGCTTGGTCTCAGCTGCTGACTTCAGCGATTAGGGCCAGGTGCCAAGGAAGGTAAGATCCTGTGGGGCCACTAGCTTCTCTCTGCTCCTTGGGCATACTCCTGGTCCTGGACAGCCATTCATAAACGCTTCACTCTAGGCCAGGTGAGATGGTGGGGATGGCTCAGTATAAACCCATCCCCAATGCTGAAAAGCTATCATAAAGCCTCTGCCAGAGTCAATTCTGTCCGGGTGGGAAGATGGAGGGCTCCTCCTATACAGGGTTACATTGTATTCTACATACTGAGTGAAGGGATGGGCACCTCCAGCTACACTAATGCCTGTGAAAATCACCACATCCAGGACCATCATACTGTGGAAGTTTGGAGAGTCCCTTGGAACAGGGAATATCAGGGCTGGGAGGGGCCTTAGAACAGGGGATGTCAGGGCTAGGAGGGGCCTTAGAACAAGGGATGTCAGAGCTAAAAATAAAAACAAACCTCAGAATCTAATCCAACCCACTTTTCTCAAAAATAGGAATAATATTTGTGCTTTCAGCCTCCTGAGGTAGTTTGAGGGGAAAGTTTGTAAGCCTGAAAACTTCATAAGGGAAGGAGCTCTCAGCATTAATCAAGACCCAGAGAGGGCTTGCCCAGCTCAAGAACACTGTCCTTCCCAGAATTCACTGCGAGGAAATTTCATTTTTACACAATACTACACAACAGCATTTTAGGAGAAATCCTAGTTTTCCAAGAGGACTAAGAAGCCTGAGATGGCGGTACTTGTGAACTTTTCAGTGTATTTTTTCTCTGTATTTCCCCAACAGAAAGTGAAAGGCTAGGCCGGGCCTAAGCGCCAGCCTAGGGCCTTGGAGAGACTAATTTCTGATCATTTTTCAAATGTAGTTTATCTTCATCAACAGAATTCACAGGCAGAGAGAACTGCCAGTTTCCTGCTCTCTCCACAATGCACCCCCCCCAACCAAGCATGAGGTGTAAAGGTGGAAGGGGCCTTTGGGAACATCATGAGGAAGGAATTTAGGCACCAATCGGCCCCTGCCCCACCTCACTCAGCTAAGTGAGCAAGCATCAATGGGCCTGGATCCCAGACCTTCTAAGCCCTATAATAAACAGTCAGCGGACTTTATGCCACAATCCCAGATCTCCCATCCCAGGCCCCCCAACAATGCCCCACCAAGGGATTTTACTGTAATCCGCCCGCAAGTGAGGGCAGAATTTTCCTCATCTTGAAGCATTTATCAATTTGTTCTCTCCCTTTCACCAATGCACAGCCTTTTGGAGCCAGGGTGGTCTGGGAGGTAAGATGGAAGAGGATCATGGTTTTAGAGCTGGAAGGCCTAGTCCAGCCCCCTTCGATTAAGGGATGGTAAGCATCTTGCCCAAGGTTACACAAGTACTAACTTCATTTTATCTCCGAGAAGGAAACTGAGGCTTGTTATTAATATTAATGACTTGCCCAAAGTCACAACGCTGATTAGATCTGAGCCCAATTCTGACTTAAACATCCAGTGTTCTTTTCCCTAGACCCTAGTGGATTCAAAGCAAGGTCACATAACCAGTAAGGAGAAGAGAGTGGGCCTGCCTCCAGGCCCCCTGCTTCCAAATCAGCGATCTTTCCAAGTCACTAACTAACTGGCTGCCGAGAGGCCCTGGATGGTCAAGGGTCAAAGGTTCTCCTGCCTTTTCCCAGAATCCAGCTCTCTGATTATCCCCTCCTGGACCCGCCCCTTTCCCCCAGCTCCCACCAGGGCTCAGACCAGTCAAAGACCTGGCCCCTCTCTGTCCAGGATCTTTCCCTTCCTCTGCTGGTATCTCAGCTCCCCAGCCCCATCAAGCGCATCCCTGCCAAACCTCAGGGGAGGCAGCTGCCCCAGAGTAATAGAAAAAAGGCTAAGAAAAGGCACCCCGGCCACCACAAGATGCCTGTGGCTAAGGACTAGGGAGAGGCAACAGGGAGAGGGAACCCGAGAAAGGCTTGGAAATCTGAACTGTTCACATAAACACTACCCATTTCCACTGACTTTTCCAAAGTTTACAAAGACCCTTCCTCACTGTAACCGTCGGAGAAAGGAAGTAATCTAGGATGACTCCCATTCTACAGATGAAGCAACTAACATTCAGTTAGCCAATCAACAAGCTAGGCAAGGCAAGGTGCTGAGCATTTATTAAGCACATTGTAACGTTGTGCCAGACACGGTGCAAAGCTCTGAGGATCCAAACGCAAGCACATACCCTGCCCTCAAGGAGCTTACATTCTAACATAGGAAACAGCCATACCCACACATGTATGGTACATACAAAGTCACCCTCAGAGGGAGGGCTCGGGCAGCTGGGGTTACCAGAAAGGCCTCCAGTAGAAGAAGGTATTGTTTAAGCAGAGCCTCGAAGGAACCCAGAAGATTCTAAGGGGCAAGGTGGAGTACTCTGGGTATGAGAGAAAGTGCCTGCCCCCAAGAGTAGGCAGCTAATCAGCCAGGAACCCACGTTCTCCAGCCCTCCCCCTAGGGCTCCTAGACTCAGAGCTGGAACGTACCCCCCCCAGCTGCTCTGCCTCCTCCTTCCCATTTTACATAGGAGAGCCTGAGGACAAGAGGGGGAAAGGACTTAGCCAAGTCCCACAGAGAGCAGTGGCAGAGCTGGGATTCCAAAGCCAGCATTTTCCGCACTGTACCGAGATGCTCTAGGTCCAGCCCCTAGATTCTCTTCCTTCTCCGGAGTGCTAGAAGAATAGCACTGGCCCAGCCTCCCTACTGCCAACAAACAAACCTGCCCGGGGAGGAATAGGGAGGGGAATGATTCCGGGGAAGTCTCTCCAGGTCCCAAGCTCCCAATCTACCCTATCCATCCGGCACTAAGCGACTGATAAACGGAGGAGGAGCCACTGGCCACCAGGATCCACATTTAATGAAACTGGCCACTGGCGGGTCGGGCCGGGACTAGAGCCAAGGACGGCCTGGGGGATGGGGGACGGATTGCTCAGTGAAGAGTGACCTCCAAGCTCCGTCACGTGGAAGTGGCCCTTAGAGATCATGGAGCCCAGATCCCTTACTTTGCAAATGGGGAAACTGAGGCCCAAGAAGGGACCTCACACAACTAGTAAGTAGCAGAGCAGAGGCAGCATTCGAACCCAGAGCCCTAGGATTCCAAATCTCGGGCTCTCTCCACGCCACTAGGCCAATTCCTGCTCATCCGAGCCCTTACCTGTGACGCTCCTGGGCCTGGGGGGGGGTCCTCCCGGCCTGAGCGGGGGTAAGCGGCTCCGCGCGGTCCAGAGCGCAGCACCGGCCTAGGTGGGGGGAGGGGCCCCCCGGTCCCCCCGCCCTGATCAGGGCCCGCCCTCGGCCCCGCCCAGGCCCGGCCCCCGCCGCGCGGAAACTTTTCCTTTGCAGCCCCAGTCGAGGGGCGCTGCTCCCTGCCCCCTCCCACTTCCCAGACCTGGCGACCCTTGCCCCCTCCCTCACCGAGGGGCGGGGCCGAGAGTCTAGCTCAGGGCTGAAGACCCAGGACACCCAGGAAGCCCGGAGGAGGCGAAAGGGAAGGAAAAGGAAGGGGAAGGGGGCAAAGCCGGGGCTGGGCAGGGGGAGGTAGAGCCGCTCCCTCCCCCACCTCCTGCGCAGAGCCCTCTCGGCTTCCCACCCTCTGTATGACCTTGGGCCAGTGATTTGCCCTCTCTGGGCCTCAGTTTCCTGTTCTGTAAGAGAAAACCCTCAGACTAAAAGACTTCTCTAGGATCACTTCCAACTCTGAGCCCACCCCATACGTCCTTCTCTCCTTCTACCTCCTCTGCCTCCTCCTCCCTCCAGGCACTCACCCCTCCGGAGAGCTGAGCGAAGCCCGGCTAGCACTGGACAGCCACTTCAGGCTAGGAGGGCGCGGAGTGCCTCCAGCAGCTTCGGAGCCCCGAGGCTTCTACTTCGGCTCTCTCACCGGCTCTCCCTCCCTCCTAGGCTCGGGTTCCAGCCGCCTTCTCAGCCCCGCCCCGCCCCAGCAGGGGTGGGCTCGGCCTGCCAGGTTCCCCCAGCGCCTTCTTCCTGACCAGGAAGTGGTGGCTCCTCCTCACCCCCGCCCCCCTCTCCCTTCCTCCTTCCCAGGTCCCATCTGCGACGCCTCTGACTGTGGGGGGGAAACTGAGGCACGACTTGGCGCGGGCAGAGAGGATCTACTGCTATGTCGGAAAGGATACTGAGATCCTGGGTCCTGGAACTGGGATCAGTCTTGTCCTGTTTGGCCCCAGGCCGAGAACTGGGAGCCGCTGGTGAAAGCTGGGAATGAGGCACTTTTAAGTTCTTTTAAGTTTGATAGATGAGGGGAAAAAAACCGAAACCCTTCCTAAACTGTTCCAACTGCCCCCCCACTCCAGTGGAGCGGGCTGCCCAGACAGGTGGTAAGCTCCCCGTCATTAGGGGGTGGGGGGTGTCATCAGGCAGGGAATAATGTGTTGTAGAGGGAATTCCCCTCTGTGATCCTGAAGAAGGTCCCGGGCCAGGACAGGTGAGGGAGCAGGAAAAAGCCCGGTCTTCCGTTCGAGTCGAGTGGGTGCAGCTTGGCCAATGACTGGCCCTATTCACAAATCCCCTCCTCCCCACCTAGATGGAAAACATGGGCCTCTAGCCTCCTGGAAACCGCCTGGATCCAAAGATCCAGCCTTTGATGCCAAGGAGAAAAGAAAGAGAATTTGCCAGCGGCCACGTGTGAGGTTCTCCTACCTGGACCCAGGGGAGAAAGTGTGGGTGAGAGGGTGGGGGCTGGACCTGGAGGCCGGGAGAGCCAGGGCTTCTGCTCCCACGGGGGGGGGGGGGATATTTGTCCTGTCCCTGATGATCTATGTATACATATTGTCTCTCCTATTAAAATAGAAGCTCCTTGGGAACAGGGACTGTTTCATGTCTGAACTTTTATCACTAGCCCTTAGCACAGAATCAGTCCTTAAGAATGCTTATTGACTGACCCTGTGACCCTGGCCTACTCACAACCTCTCTGAAGGATCAGATATTTAGAGCTGGAAAACACCACAGGGGCCACACAGTTCACCCCCTTCCCTTTACAGGAGGCAACTGACGAATCATGAAGCATTTATTATGTTCCTACTGTATACGAGTCATTTTGCTAGGTGCCCAAGACACACCATCCATAGAAGCATAAATATGAAGTGAATTAGCACATGTATGCTCACAAAATAGCTAAATATAAGATAATTTGGGATTAGAAGAAGCTAGGGAGGCGCCTAGCTGTTGGAGGGCATTGGAAAAGCTTCATGCAAAAGACGGTACCTGAGCTGAGTCTTAAATGAAGAGATGGATTCTTCAAAGTGGAGCCTAGGAAGGAGTGCATTCCAGGCTTGGGAAACTGCCAGTGCAAAGGCTGAGAGACTGGAGATGAGGCCCAAAGAGGTTAGTTAGGTAATTGCCTAGGGTCACACGGTGAGTGTCTGAGGACATCTTCCTGACTCTGAGACCAGCCCTCCCTGAAGCTTATTTTTCATCTCCATGTTCTCGAATTCCATGGACCACCCCACCTCTGACATTCTATAGTCTATGATTTTTAAGGAGCCTTCCTCATCTGGAAAAAGAGGGAATTAGACTTGACCAAGAATCTTCAGTCTTTTTTACACTCTAGACCCCTTTGGCAGTCTGGTGAAGATTTTGGACCTCTTTAGACTATATTTTAAATGCATAAAATCAAATGTGTAGAATTACAATTATATTGAAATGTAGTTATCAAAGTATCTTATAAACAAGTTAAGGGACCCCCACTTGAGAACCCCTGGAATTGATGATCTCTGGTCCCTTCAGAGTCAGCTAGGTAGCTCAATGGGTAGAGTGCTGGGCCTAAAGTCAGGAAGTCCTGAGTTGAAATCCAGCCTTAGCTACTCACTAGCTGTGTGACCCTGGACAAGTCATTTAACCCTGTTTGTCTTAATCTACTGGAGAAGGAAATGGCAAAGCACTCCAGTATCTGTGCGAGATAACTCCATAGGGAATCAAAAAGAGTCAGATATGAAAAAACTGAACAAAAGTCTCTTCTAGCCCTGAATCTTCAATCCTTGATTCTCTACATCAGTGGTTCTCAACTTTCCTAATGCCGCGACCCTTTAATACAGTTCCTCATGTTGTGGTGACCCCCAACCATAAAATTATTTTCGTTGCTACTTCATAACTGTAATTTTGCTACTGTTATGAATCATAATGTAAATACCTGATATGCAAGATGTATTTTCATTGTTACAAACTGAACATAACCTACAGGTTGAGAACCGCTATTCTACATCATTCATTCCTTCCTTGAGGGCAGGATCTATTTCATTTTTTTCCCTCTTCCTATCCTCAGCACCTACCACAATGCCTAGAATATCAGAGGCACCCCATAATTATTTGTTGACTAGAACAAACATTTATTGAGTACCTACAGTACAGTGTGCTGAGTGTGAGGGCAGGAATCCAGTTCAATCAGTCAGCTGATGAACATTTATTAAGCACCTATCTGTGTCAGGCATTATGCTGAGTGCTGGGAATAGGAATAAAAAAAGGAAAATTAGAAGAAGACCTTTCTGAGGCTTATAGTCATGGAGTTTACAGTCTAGGGGAGGAGGAGAAGAGACAAGTAAAGATGTGCATGCTCGAGAAGCTTGTAATCCTTTGCTAGATGAAGGCTCAGGTGGGACAGCCCAGGGACATCCAGAAAGACTTCCTATCACATGTAGTGTTTTAAGGATGGGGAAGAATTAAATGGGTGAAGGAAGAAGAGGGCACTCCAAGCATCAGGAGCCATTCGAGTAGGCACAGCTGTAGGAGTCTATGGTGGGCAGAACTGTCCAGATCCTCGGTTCCTGGTATGAAGAGGGAAGAAAGATGAGCTGTGGCTAGAAAAGTAGGATGTGGCCAAATGGTGGAGAGCCTTCCAGAAAGGGATAGTGAGTGCCCCCACACTGGGCCTGACAGCCTTGTTGGAAAAGCTCTTTGGTGCCATCACGGGAGAATCTTTAAGCTCTGATCTGGCTTGAGTAATTTCGTAGGTGTGAATGGGACCTAGCTCACTAACTCCCCGTGCAGTCTCCCTACACACACTTGGGCAGGAAATCTTGTCCCCAGATCTCCCAGCACTACTGACCTCATAGTACCACATCCCAAGCTTCTGTCTAGATGGGGCGGGAGAAGGTGTTAACCCAGGATCAATGAATATTTTGACAACTGTGTTTTAATGTAGCTGGTTTTCTCAGGGATCCTAAGTATTTTATTTTATTCATTTAAAAACATTATCCTGAGGAGTGGTCCCCAGGCTTCACCAGAATGTCGCAGGGGTATATGATCCAACAAAGGTTAAGAACGCCTGGACTGGGGCATGACTAACCTAAAATAAGGATGGGGAAGAATTTAATTTTCTTCTGTGAGCCTGTGAGTTCACAGGCAGAGGGAACGTCTTCTAATAAAGCAGACTGGGAGCTGCTCAGCAATGTAAGAGTCTTGGATCATAGAATTTCTGGATCTCTGGTCCTAGGATCAGAGAAATGGAGCCGGAAAGGATATCAGAAACCGCCTAATCCAAGCTTCCCATTTTACAGATGCAGGAACTGAGGCCCAGGAAGAAGTGACTTGACTAAGGTCACACAGTTAGTATCTGAAGCTACATTTGAACTCAGGTCTTCCTGACTCCAAAGCTAGCTTTCTAACCACTAGACCACCACCACCCAGCAGCCTCCACTAGCTAGCTGTGTGACTAGGCAAATCACTTAGCCTCTCTGTGCACCTCAGAGGTCCCCTCCAGCTCTTCATCTACGAACTCAAATCTTCTGACCACTGGTCTGTGCCTTCAGAGTCGCCTGGATCACTGAGGGTTCATTGACTTGCCCAAGGTCACACAGCCAGTCTTGAGCACCTGAAACAGAATTTGAACCTGAGTTTCCCAACTCTGGGGCCAGTTTTCTCTCTGCATCTGTCATATGGCTCAAAATCCTATCTCCTAAATCTCTTCTGGCTCAGTCTCCATTCCATTAAGATTCCAGTCTCTTACTCAACTTCTCATTTGATCCAAAAAGATTACTCATTCACATGTAGATCAAATGGTCTCTTTACTACTGGAAAAACCAACAAAAAACCCCACCACCACCCCAATACTCCCCTAGCAAGAACTGAAATCTCATCTCCTTCCCTCCACCATCACCCAATCTTCTGCCCTGGTGTTCCTCTTACCCGTAGGGGCTCACACACCCCACCCTCAAACATTTGGGTCTTGAGAAGTGTGGCATGGTCTCAGTTTCCCTCTCTCCACCCACCTACCACCATCTGGCAGGACCCGGGACAGCTGACACTGACCAGCAGCCTGGGCTCCTCAGCTACCCTTCGGCTAGAGGAGGCCCTGATGCAGGGTGGTCTCTGGAAAGTCTCAAGCCAGCTGCCCACCTCTGGCATGTTTTCCCGCTGTCTTTTCTGGCTTTCTCCCTCTAAAGGGCAGAGATTCCACTTTAGAATCTTGTTAAGCAGTCCATCCATAACTGTTAATCCCCTGAGGCTACTCAGCCTCAAATTTTCCAGCTCTTTGGCTTTCAGAAAGCCCACAGCAAAATCCTCGTCAGCCACCACACCAACCCTGTGAGGGAGGTGCTATTACTATCCCACTTCACAAATGAAGACAAAATCTCTTGTACACTCAGCACTTAGCACAGTGCCTGGCATGGTAATGGCTTAATAAATGCTTGTTCATTTGAGTTTAGTAATTTTGTAAGTTAAGGGACTTGCCCAGGGTCACACAGCTGATCTCTGAAGGAAGATTTGAACTTGTCTCCCTGATTCCAAGTCTAACATGCTATCCAAACCCAAACATGGAGCAGCTGTAGCTCTTACAGCATAGTCCTAATCAGATGCTACATTCTATAAGAAATAGGGAGCCATGGAAAGTGTTTGAGCAAAGGAATGACTATGACTAACTTTTCTGGCATTTTACCCCTTTGTCTCAGAGGGCCTCAGTTTCTCAGCCTCAGCAGGAAAGTTACCTCCTGAATGAATGAAAAGCATTTATGAGACTCAGCCTCAGGCTAAGCACTGGAGCTAGAAATAAAGAAGCCAGACAGTCCCTGCCTTGGAGGATCTTTCCTATTCTAACATTGATAATGGAGTGGTCATGAGGACAGGGAGCTCTAGTCCAGGTATGCAGAAGCATGGTGAGTAGAGCCACGGGGCACTGGATGGACATCAACTTTCCAGAGGCTACGGTACAGCTGGTTTTATTACAGTTAAGAGGTACAGCACACAGTTTGGAAGCAGATGGCCAGAAGATAGCAGGGTGAGAGGGCTGGAAGCACTGTCTGGTGGGGACCAGACCTAGCTACATGAGTTTGTATTCACTGATGCAGGACTGAATCAGGACGGATGGACTCCAGGGTGGAGTTCCAATGCTGGATGCAGGAGAGCATAGTCTGAGAAGATTCAGTGGTCCTGAGGGCAAGGGCAGACAGCTAGGAGATGGCTTTGGTGGGTGGCTGGAAGCAACAGCTTAAATTATTAGGACTTTCAGGGATATTTATGCTCTAGCGCTCTCAAGACCAAAAGGAATGACTCCCTAATGGCCAAATCCCAGACACAGTTAAAGATTTATTCCTAATATAGGAAAAAGGAAGGAATGATGGTGTCATGGTAAGACCTTTGGACCAGAAGTCAGAGCTCTACTGCTGACTACCCTTTGTGACCCTGCTCAAGTCATTTCTCCTGTGTGGGTCCCAATTCCCTCATCAGTCCAGTAAGATCAGTAGAATCTATAGCCAATTGAGACTAAAAATCATCCAACTCTCTAGTTTTACAAAGGAAGAAACTGATGCCAGAGAGGACAGTGACTTGCCAAGGCATGCCATAGCCAACAAGGCAGTGTTGGAGTCTTACTCCAAACCGGGTGCACTTTTCTCCACTCACATCCCACCCCCACCCCTGCCTTCCTATCCTGACCTCATTACCTCTCACCTGGACTATTACAGCAGCCTACTGCCAGGTCTCCCTAATTCAAGTCTCTTCTCCCTCCAAACTATTTTCTGCAAAGCTGCCAAAGTGATTTTCCCAAAAGCACAGGCCTGATCATGTCACCCTCCCATCCCAATACAATAAATTCCAGCGATTCCCCATTCCCTCCAGGATCAAATACAAAGTTTGACATTTAAAGCTCTTCAGAATCTGGTCTTTTATCATCTTTTTACGCATTACCCCCTTCCATGCATTTCAGGATTCAGCTACACTGGCCTATAGGCCATTCCTCAAACATGGCATCCATCTCCCACCTCCATGCCTTTGCACAGAAATATGCTTGAAATGCACTTTTGTGCTCCTCTCTACCTCTTAGTTTCCTAGCTTCCTTCAAGACTTAGCTCAAAGCCCATCTTCTATAGGAAGTCTTTCCCTTTTCCCTCAACTGGTAGATCCTTCCCTTCTGAGATTACCCACCGCCTACTCTCTGTATTTATTTTGTCTATACCATTATTTAGATATTGCCTCCCCCATTAGAATCTGAGCTCCTAGAGGAGCAGGGACAATTTTTGCTTTGGCATCTCCAGAACTTAGCACAATGCCTTGTATACATTAGGTATTTAATAAGTGCTTGTTTACCACATTGAAGCCTCTTAGGCATATTAGACCAAATGATCACAAATCTGTAGGAGTAGAGCTAGGAAGGACCCTACAACAGTGTCAGAGCTGGAGATAGCTGGAGGGGGGTGCCTTAAAATTATAGGGACTAGATATAAGGGTCAGCTAGAGGGGGCCATAGTGCATAGAGCCCCACACCTGTATTGCAAAAGTCCTGTCAATTTCACCTTACCAAGTCCTGTCAATTTCACCTTCTTGTCTTTTGCAAGTTTTGTCAATTTCACCTTGGAGTGTCTATTGCCAGTCTTGTCAATTTCGCCTTCCTGCCAATCTTCTTATGTCCCCTTCCTTCTTTTGACCTCACTAGTGCAAACCCTTATCCCTTCACCCCTGGACTATTGCCATAGCTGTTGTGGATCTGCCTGCCTCAAGGCTCTCCCCACTCCAGTCCATCTGCTATTCAGCCACTAAAGTGATTTTCCTAAAATGCAGATCTGATTCTATTTCCCCCTCACCCCTCAATAAACTTCAGTGACTCCCTATCACCTCCAGAATGAACTATAAAATCTCTTTGGCATTTAAAATCCTCCCAAACCTGCCCCTACACACACCTTTCCAGTCTTCTTATACCTTGCAACCTCTCCCCACCATACACCCATGGAGTGATCCAGTGACAAGGGCCTTCCTCCAACAAAACTCTCCATCTCCAGACTCTGACTATCTCCCTTGGCCATCCCCCCTGCCTGGAATGCTCTTTCCTCCTCTCTATCTCCTGGCTTCCAGGACATCTCAGCCAAAATCCCACCTCCTACAGGAAGCCTTTCCTGATCCTCCTAAATGCCTCTGTAGATTATCTCTCTTCCTTCCCTGTTTATCTGATTTGTTCTGTCTCAAGCTTGCTGGAACATGGTTGTTTACATGTTGTCTCCCCCATTAGACTGGGAATTCCCTGAGAGCAGAGACTGTCTTTTATCTTTCTTAGTACCCTCAGAGCTTAATATAAGCCCTGGCACACAGTAGGTGTTTAATAAATGTTTATTGATTAACTAACTGGCTGATATTCCTACCAGCCACTTATGCTATGTCCTAAAGCTTAAGGGGAAACACAGAGCTGATATTTTCCAGGAGTAACTTAAAATTTGGGGGGCTGATTTTTTTATTAGAAAAGGGCATTGTCTCTGTTGCCATCTGCAGAGAGAGGGCCCATGGCCCCAGCGTGGGAACGACAGGGGACCAGATATCCCTGAAGGAGGCAACCAGCACCAGCCCCTGGCCTGGCCTCACCTCTGGAGAACAAAGCTATCTCCCAGAAGTCCTAGGCATAGGATTTCTGGCAGGGGGGTATAATTTGTTTACATTTTTGCATTCCTCTGACAGATTTCTCCAGCTGTCTGTGATGCTTTCAACTGCCCCAGGATGTTTCCCAAACTGGAGACCCTGGGAGAGGGTGTTAGCAACCCCAGGAAAGGTACTCATCAACCATTTTGCAAACAAACCAAGCCAAGTCCAACATTATAAGGTGCTTTCTATGGATCAGGGACAGCTAGATGGAGCAGTACATAGAGTTCTGGGCCTAGAGTGAGGAAGATCTGAGTTCAAATCCAGCCTCAGATACTGATCTGTGTGGCCCTGGGGAAGTCACTTAACCCTGTTTGTCTCATTTTCCTCATCTGTCAAATTAACTGAAAGAGGAAACAGCAAACCGCTCCAGTATCTCTGCCAAGAAAACTCCATATGGGGTCACAGTCAGACCCTGCGAACTGAACAACAACAGCTATGGGTCAGGCACTGTGCTAGGTTCTGAGAATGCAGAAATAAGGACAACACCACTCTCCCATGCCCACCCAGACACCTGAATCACATCATCTAAAGTTCAAGGTGGTCTTAAGAAGCATTGAGCCTAACCCCCTACTTTACAGATGAGGAAACCAATACTTAAGAATAGAAAAGTGACTCACCCAAGGTCACACAGCTAGTAAATGCCTGGGTCAGGATTTGAACCCAGATCTTTGAATTCCAAGTCTAACACTTCTCTGTCCCCAGAGGTGGCTCAAGAACCAGATTAAAATATAATTGGAGGGGCAGCTAGGTGGTGCAGTGAATAGAGCACCAGCCCTGGCGTCAGGAGAAGCTGAGTTCAAAACCAGCCTCAGATACTTGACACTTACTAACTGTGTGACTTTGGACAAGTCACTTAACCCCAATAGCCTTGCCTTCCCCCTTCCAAAAAAAACAAAATTCAAAAAATATATAATTGGGCAATATTTAACAAAATAAAAAAAAACACACAACAGAACACAGATAATGTTACTATATGGTTTCCTGAGGCAATACGCAGTGACCAGGGATTTTTCTCTCCCTTTTATGTACCTGAGTCTGACTCCATTGCAGGCTCTCCAGGGCCTGCCTCCTGCTACCTGTGCGACCTCAGGCTAGTCAGTAACTCTGCCTGTCCTCTTGGGGAGATGTAAAAGGAGGGTGGCTCAGAAGGCCTCTGAGATCCCTTTCAGCTCAAGGACCAGGCCAGCAGACATCCCAAGGCCTGTCCCTGACTGCCCCAGCCTCCCCTGGAGGATCACTCTCCTCGGACGTGGACATCTCCAGAACCACACCAGGCAAAGATCAAGGATCATGCCCCCACAGCAGATAAGATTTTTTTCCTTAGGAGAAAAACACACAATAAACTACTGAAATCTTTAAGCCAGCCCTGAAGGGCCTGGTTGAACAAATATGGGCCGTGCCCAAGAGTGACTCCTGCTGCATTTCTCAGATTCTCGGGATCAGAGATTTAGAGCGTAGCCAAGTATCAGGAAAAGGCTGGATTTGGAGTCTAAGGCCTTGGGCTCCGAACTGGCCTTTGGGGTTCTCTTTGAATGACTAGATGACACCCCCACCCCCCAACTCCCTTCTACCTCTTAGCTTTTGAGTCTAGTCCAGTGGTTCTCAATCTTCCTAATGCTGTGACCCTTTAATACTGGTATGTGGGCAGACCCGCCTGGACATGGATAGAGGAGCAGTGTCTCAGTTCCTAAGACCATCGGAAATATGTGTTTTCTGATGGTCTTAGGCGACCCCTGTGAAAAGGTTGTTCAACTCCCAAAGGGGTCGCGACCCCCAGGTTGAGAATCTCTGGTCTAGTCCAAAGGTATTTAATAGATAACATTTATAATACAAGTATTTTAGGTTGGGGGAGGCCCTGTAATAATAATAGATAGCATTTATATTAAAGTTTACAATGTACTTTGCATAGGTTATCTGTGAGATAGGTACTATTATTATTCCCATTTTACAGATAAGGAAATTGAGACTAGCAGATTAAGTGACTTGTCCGGGTCAAACAAGTTAGTATTAAGAAGGGTCTAAGACATGATTCAAACTCAGATCTTGCTGATTCCAAACCACCTAGCTACCTAATTTTTAATTTGGTATCTAGGTGGTTCCATAGATACGGTGCTGCTGGCGTTGGAGTCAGGGAGAACTGAATTTTAATCCTGCCTCAGCCACTTAATAATTGTGTGAGTCTAAACAAATTACTCAGCCTGAGTTTCCGTATAAATCAGGACATTAATAGTACTTCCTCCCAGGGTTGTTGTGATCATCAAATAACAGAATATCTGTCAAGTACTTTGCAAATTTTAAATGACTTTTTAAATGCTGGCTAAAATTGTTTTTGGACCTGATCTCTTCATTTCCCAGAGAAAACGGGTCCAGAGAAGGGAGTGACTTATTCACAGGGAGTAAATAGCACACCTGGGACTAAAACCTGGGTCATAAATTGAGGGAGCAGCTAGGTGGCCCAGTGTATACCATGCTGGGCCTGGAGAAAGGAAGTGAATTCAAATCCAGCCTCAGAAACTAGCTGGGTGACCCTGGGCAAGTCACTTAACTCTGTTTGCCTCAGTTTCTTCATCTGTCAAATTAACTGAAAGAGGAAACAGCAAACCACTCCAGTATCGCTGCCAAGAAAACCCAGATAGGATCTAGAAGAGTTGGACATGACTGAAAAATGACTCAACAACATAAATTTAAACCTCAAATTCTTATTTCTTTCCTTGGAAGGGAAGAGAATAAGCATTTATATAGTACCTACCATGTGCCAGGCATCTTTTTACAAATATTGTCTCATTTGATCCTCACAACAACCCTGGGAGGTAAGTATTATTGTGATCTCTATTTAACAGTTGAAGAAATTTAGTGAAACCGAAGTTAAGTGACTTGCCCAGGGTCACACAGCTAGGAAATGTCTAGGACAGTGGTTCTCAACCTTCCTAATGCTGTGACTCTTTAATACTCATATGTGGGTGTATCTGCATGTGGGCGGACTTGCCTGGAGACAGATAGAGGAGCGGTGTCTCGGTTCCTAAGACCATCAGAAACATGTGTTTTCCGATGGTCTTAGGCAACCCCTGTGAAAGGGTCATTTGACTCCCAAAGGGGTCGCGACCCACAGGTTGAGAACCACTGCTCTAGGATCATACTTGACCTCATGTTTTCCAGATTCCACTCCATCATCTAGCTGACTCTTCAGATGCCATCTATTTTAACCTACCCCCAACCCCATTTTACAGATGAAGACATTGGGGCTCAAAGAATCTAAAGGGCCCCCCAATGTCACACAAAACTGGGATCTGCTGTGCCCATCATTGAGCACAATGTTGGAAGCATAGTAGGTGCCTAATAAGTGTTTATTGATTGTACCAGGCAATCCAAAAAGCATTTGTTAATGGCATACTATGTGCTGGCCATTGTGATAAGTGCTGGGGATACAAAAGACCCACACTGCTTTTCTACATCATGTAAGGACACACAAGTAGTTAAGAAACAGGCTCATAAATCTAGAGCTGGGAAGGACCTTAGGGACCAACCTCTTCATTTTATACCTAAAGGAATAGAGGCCAAGGCAAATGAAGGGCCTGACTCAAAGGTAGTAAATAACAGAGTGAAATTAAAATCTGGATTTAGGTAGATTTCAAGCTGGAGGGACCTTAGGAATCATCTATTCCAGGGCGGAGCCAAGATGGCAACGTAAAAGCAGGAACTTGCTTGAGCTCCCACTCCAACCACCTCCAATACCTGAAAAATATGACTCTAAACAAATTTTAGAGCTACAGAACCCACAAAATGACAGAGAGAAACCAATCTCCCACTGAAGGCAGAGCAGCAGGCTGGCAGGAAGGGCCTATCACAGGGGGCTGGGGGCCAAGCACAGTCCCACATAAGCCACAGGGGGTCAGACTCAAGGAAGCCCCAACCCACGGCTGAGACCAGCTGGAGCAGACTTCAGGAGAGTGAATTACTGGCAGCTGTGGTGGTTTCCAGACTTCTCAACCCATAAATGCCAAAGAGAAAATAAAAGGTCAGTAGGGAACTCTGCTGGAACTGGGTGAGAGAAGACCACAGTCTGGCCCCTTCCCCCATGGCAAGAGGTGACGGAGGCATGGCAGCTGCAGGTGCTGTCACATGGCTACCTCCAGAGCTCCTGGCCTGCAGATCACAGGGGGACCCAGAGACCATTCAAAGGGTAATTGCTTTTGCTTTGACCTGCTTGGATCTGGGTCACAGTCTTGGGTGGTGGTTCTGGGGTGAGGAACACTAGTGTGCCAAAGCTTGTGGTTGCTGTAGAAAGGGCGCCCTCCTGATAACTCTGATAACAGCTCTAATACAGCTGCAAAAACCCCAGCAATTTGGGACACAGCTCTTTCTACTCTGGAAGCAGAGTTCTACTGTGGCAAAGAGCTCAAAAGTCAAGTAATTGGCTGGAAAGATGAGCAAACAGAGGAAGCACAAACAGACCATAGAATCTTTTTTGGGAGGACAAAAAGGATCAAAATATGGAACCAGAAGAAGACAACAAAGTCAAAACTCCTGTATCAAAAGCTTCCAAGAAAAATATAAACTGGTTGCAGACCATGTAGGAGCTGAAGAAGGATTTTGAAAACCAAGTAAGAGAAGTGGAAGAAAAATTGGGAAGAGAAATGAGAATGATGCAAGAAAATAATGAAAAACAAATCAACAGCCTGGCTGAGGAAAACAACCCCTTAAA
>CM053587.1:340534836-340560366 GCA_028646515.1 Pseudochirops corinnae | reverse complement strand
CCTCCCAGCCCTGACATCCCCTGTTCTCAGGCCCCTCCCAGCCCTGACATCCCCTGTTCTCAGGCCCCTCCCAGCCCTGACATCCCCTGTTCTCAGGCCCCTCCCAGCCCTGACATCCCCTGTTCTCAGGCCCCTCCCAGCCCTGACATTCTACACGTCCCCCACTGTCACTGACTGAGTCTTATCCCACCTCTCTGAACACTACTCTATACTATCTATCTTTCTGGCTATGCGTGTGAGTGTTCAATGCTGCCACCTGCTGGCTCTTCCTAGTATTCTGAGCTGCCTTATTTCAACAGAGCTGTTCCTAAAAGTCACCCCATGAACCTTAATAGAATGATGTATATACCCTTTCCCCTAAACTTCCATGAATGAATGAATGCGCATTTATTAAGCAACACGTGCTAAGTGTTGGAGACACAACACAAAAGTGAGACAAGCCCCTACCCTCAGGTTGCTTCCCTTCTCGTGGTGGCAGCCGGCACACATCGCAGTGTGATGGCCAGGGAGGGGAATTTTACTTTGGGAACCACAGGGATGTGCCACAGGATCATAGACTGAGAGCCAGAAGGGGCCTTCGAGGTCACTGAGTCCAGCCCTTCCCTTGTCCAGATGAGGGAACTGAGGCATGGAAAGGTGTTTTTTTTAATTACTTGGCCAGGGCCACACAAGTAATAAGTGTTTAAGGTGAGCTTTGGATCGAGGTCTTCCTGACTCCAGGACCACTAGGCAACACCGTCCTTCACTGAGCGGAATCCTAGGGCAGTCCATTGACATGAGCTTTTCAGAGGCAGTGATGGTGTTGACCTGGCTACCATTCTGAGAGAAAGAGGGGAAGGAGAGGGTGAAGTTGGGTGGAATCATGGTCCCAGGGACCCTTAGTCAGGATCGCAGATTTGTAACTGGAAGGAACCTTTGAGAAATTCTACTTCAGGGCTTCTTAACCTTTTGGAGGGATCCTTTTGGCACTCTGATAAAGCCTGTGGTTGCCTCAGAATGTTTTAAATGCATATAATAAGCACATAAGATTACAAACCAATTATATTGAGATATACTTGTCAAAACATTAAACAAGTTCCCAGATCTGGCCCAACACCCTCATTTACCCCAGTGTCAAACTGAGACTTGGAAGGGCCCAGCGACTGGTCCAAGGTCATCTGGCCAGTGAGTGACAGAGCCAGGACCAGAGCCCAGGCTGCCTGACTCCCAGCCCAGGGCTCTTACTGCTCAGGCTTAGGGTCTCTGGAG
Source organism: Pseudochirops corinnae (assembly GCA_028646515.1). NCBI lineage: Eukaryota > Metazoa > Chordata > Mammalia > Diprotodontia > Pseudocheiridae > Pseudochirops > Pseudochirops corinnae. The sequence goes on along the minus strand of CM053587.1, from coordinate 340,559,118 downwards.
CCCACAAGTCACTACCTTAGCAAGGAGCATCTGGAGATCCTTGTATATAACAGCATGGGGCACTTCTCCCTGCTTGTCACCAAAAGCCTTAGTGTCCGTTTGATCCATAGGGTCCTAGGCCCCTTTAGGTTTCAGGATTGTTGTGGGATCATGGATTTAGAGCTGGAAGAGACTTAAAGACCATTTTTACAGGTGAGGAAACTGAGGCTCATAGTAGGAAAGTGAGCTGGTCGAGGTTACTCAGCCAGTAAATATCCGAGGCTGGATTTGAACTCAAGCATTCCTTGGTATTCTCTCCAGCCCTGCGCCTTCGGCATTCCCAGACAGGCTTCCCTTCCCTTCTTGCCTCTCCATTCTCGACACTCTGATAGAGCCACTCACTTCTCTGACTTCCCTCAATCCTTTCTCTTTTCTCACCCCCTCACCTCCACCCCTGATCTTTGGGATGCTTCCGATGCCGACACTTCCATTGACCCAATGGAAATGATCCTCAGCAGACCTGGGGAGGCAGCAGAGGCCACTGGGAAATCTCAGGCTCTAGAATCAAAGGGCCTGGCTGAGAAGGCGGCCCCCTTACTGTTTCTGTGACCTCGGACCAGTCCCTTGGCCCTCAGTTTCCATATCTTTAAAATGAAGCATAGGTCGGATGGCCCCCAGAGGCCCTTCTTCTAAGCTGTGAATCCAGGATCCTGGTCTGCACTTCACCACTTTCCAGCACTTTGGGGATTTTGCCTTTCTGGGCTTCAGTTTCCTTCTCAGGAAAGGAGGGCAAATAGCTCCTGCCCCCAGCACCCTCTGAGTTAGATTGTAGGATAGAGGAAATCTCAGGGAAAAGGTGAAATGTGGTGAGGGCTTTTCTGGATCTGACTTTTTATGTATATCTGTTTCTGAGGTCCCTCCCAGCTCTGACATCCCCTGTTCTAAGGCCCCTCTCAGCCCTGACATCCCCTGTTCTAAGGCCCCTCCCAGCTCTGACATCCCCTGTTCTCAGGCCCCTCCCAGCTCTGACATCCCCTGTTCCAAGGTCTTTCACAGCTCTGACATTCCATGTTCCAGGTTCCTTTCCATTTCTGACGTTCTGTAGTGGTATTGGTGTTCTCTGAAGTCTTTAAATGCTCTACCACTTTAAACTAATATTGTCAGTAACATTATGAGGTTCTAATAGCCATATACTATTAAGATAACCTTGTCATAATTAAGTAACAGAAGTGGTGCCTCTCACTGCTGCTTGCATTGGGGAATCCAGTGTCCTGTAAGGCCCCCACAACTACGCAAGCTCCCCTGGGCCTGCACCCATGGGTTTGGCAGGGATGGGAAGGGAAAGGTGAGCAGGTGGTTCTGGCCACTGAATCCTCAGGTGTCATCTCCCCTCCTCTCCCTTCCCCTTCCAGATTTTCCAGCACATTATCCGTCGGGAGGTAACAGACGAGGATGCCAGACATCTGTCCCGCAAATTCAAGGACTGGGCATACGGGCCTGTGTATTCCTCTCTCTATGACCTGTCCTCGCTAGACACCTGTGGGGAGGAGTCCTCGGTTCTGGAGATCCTTGTATATAACAGCAAGATTGAGGTGAGCCCCTGCTGGTGCGATGGGACTGCCTGGGGTGGGGCTGGGGCCAGGGAGAAGGGATGGTTGTTAGAATCCTGGCATGTTAGATTCCTGGTCACACACATTAGCTGTGTGACCTTGGGCAAGTCCTTTCCTTTCTTCTCTTCCAGTCCTCAGGCTCCTTAGCATCAAGATGAGAGGTTAGAGAGTCTCCAGAATCCTTTATTGTTCTAAATTCTATGAACCTGCTCTGTCCAAGACCCCAAAAGGGCCTCTCTGTGCTTCAGCTGTGATATTTTCTGGCTTAGCTGCTTGAAGCAAGGACTAGAAGGTGTCTTGGGCAGAACTTGGCTCATTAGAATGTGACCCCCTTGAGGGTAGGGGTTGTTTTGCTTCTCCTTGTAGCCTCAGTGCTTGGAACAATGCCTGGCATACAGGGGGAGCTTAATGAATGCTTGCTGATTAATTGATGGAGCAGGTATTCCTGACTCATGGGAAACAGGAGACTTCAGCTTGGTCTTGAAGGGTGGCCAGTGTCCGGAGAGAGAGAAAAGAGAAGTAAAAGAGAGGATATTCCAGGGGACAGGGGTTAGATGAGCAAAGGGATGGAAGCAGGAGGGTCTGAAGAGAAGTGATGTGCCATTGAGAGTTCCAGTTTGGCTGGCATGTCTGGTATGTGTAGGAAGACCTATGAAGTTGGGCCTCGAAGGCCAGGCAAGGGAGTGTCCCTTTCTCCTCGTCCCAGCCTAGATCTCTGGAGAGCTTTAGGGAAGGGCCTGCCAGGTGGGGAAGGCCCCTGGGTCTGAATGACCCCGAGAGGTGGCCTGGCTCAGGGCCCCACCCTTTCCTGATTCTTTTTCCATACCCTGCTCCCCAGAACCGCCATGAGATGTTGGCGGTGGAGCCAATCAATGAGCTGCTCCGGGACAAGTGGCGGAAGTTTGGAGCCGTCTCCTTCTACATCAGCGTAGTCTCTTATCTGTGTGCCATGATCATCTTTACCCTTACCGCCTACCACCAGCCTCTGGAGGGCACGGTAAGTGCAGGGGCTCCCAATCCTCTTGGCCAACCAAGAGGACTCACAACAGCCTGAATGGATGCTATTGGTGTTGGAAGAGGTCACTCCCTTGTGGATGAAACCCCTGGTCTTTTCAAACTAGCCTTGGCTCTGCCCAAGAAGCCAGCCTGGGGCAGCCCAAGCTGCTAGAGACCCAGGGTGGTGAGGGAATGAGCAAAGAAGGCTTAGAATGGTGGAAGGGAAGCATTAGAGGCCAGGGGAACATCTGCTGGGGCAGGCTGGGGCTGCTAGGTCCCTGATGACAGGTCCACCTTTCTCCCGCCCTTCACAGCCTCCATATCTGTACAGCACAACTGCTGACTACTTGCGACTTGCCGGAGAGCTCATCACCCTTTCCACTGGACTGATCTTCTTCCTTTCTAGCGTAAGTGTGAAGTTCTCTCCCCAACTCCTTCCCCTTTCTCCACATTTCTTCTCCTCCTTTTGTCTCCTACTTCCTTCTCCTCGTTCTTTGCTCTCCTTCCTTGCCTCCCTTTTTATTTTCTCTCTCATCTCTCACACTCCTTGATTTCTTCTCCTTTCCTATTCTTTCTCCTCTCCCTCTTCTCTCTTCTTCCTCTCCCTTCTATCCATTTATGCTCTTTCCTTTTTCTCCTACTCTTTCCCCTCTTCCCTTCCCCATTTGTATGGAAGAATTTGCTGCCTCCAGAAATACAAGACCCCATTGGAAGTCTTTGTCTGATGAGAGCTAGGTGACCACTTGTTGGGAATACTTGAGGGAGGAAGGGCTCTTTGTCAGGTATGGGTTGAATTGAATGAACCATGAGGTTCTCTCCATGAAGAAATTTTGCAAAAGATAATGGATTTCCTATAAGTGTAGACCTTCACTGCAGGGGGTTGACCAGTTGTCCAGGATGTTGCACAGGCAATATTCAGGTCCTTTCCAATTCTGAAATTCTGTGTTTTTCCTTTTTTCCAACTCTCTCTCACTTTCTCTTCTATCTCTTCCCTGTCTATACTTGAATATGTCATAATGGACATAATATTGGACTCGGAGTCAGGAAGACCTCGGTCCCACCTTAAATACCAACTATGTGACCCTGAGAAACTTCTCTTAACCTCTCTAGGCTTGAGTTACCTCATCTACAAAATGAAGAGGTTAGACTTTAGGGACTCTAAAGTCCTTTCTATGACCCCAGCACTCAGCACAGTGCCTGGCACGTTTCTTGTTGTGTTGTTCAATCACATCTGACTCCTCATGACCTCATTTGAGGTTTTCTTGGCAAGGATACTGGAAGGGTTTGCCATTTTCTTCTCCAGTTCATTTTACAGATGAGGAAACTGAGGCCAGCAGAGTGAAGTGACTTGTCCAGGGTCACACAGCTAGAAAGTGCTTATTGTATAATAGGCTCTTAGTAAAGCCTTGTTAACTAACTGACTTCATCTCCCCTCCACAGATTAAAGACCTTTTCATGAAGAAGTGTCCAGGGGTGAATTCTTTATTCGTTGATGGCTCCTTCCAGCTGCTCTAGTAAGTTCCAGGATGGACATCCTTGGGAGTACAGTGATCTCTATTTTCCAGCATAGTTGGGGTTACTGGTTAAATAGTATTCTGGTTGACAGAGAATTGCTGTGTTCACTGCCAATTTCCAGAGAATTAGGATGAAATACGGTTCACTCCATTAGACAAAATACAATGTCCTTTGATCCAGTTCAATCCAGGTAATGCTGCCGTGGGCAGGGAGTTGGGAATACCAAGACAAAAAGAAACAGAAGGACCAGAGAATGCATTGAGTTAGGACCCCGGGGGTCCCGAGACTCCCCTCCTGGCCACCTGGATGGCTGCTGTGTGCCTCTTCCAATAGAATGGAGGCCCTTCGAGGGCAGGAAGTGCCTTTACTGGTCTTTGTATTTACATTAGAGGTGCTTAACGAGTCAGTCGGCATTGGTCCAGAACTTAACGTGTGCCAAGCCCCGCAGATAGAAAGAAAAATGCTCATTGATTCCCTGTTTGGGAGTAATTAGCTAGGAACGATGATGGTGGTGACAGGTTTTTGTATATCTGTTTAAGGTTTTTCTAAGCATTTTACCTCATTTGATCCTCACAGCAACTCTGGTAGATAGGTGCTTTTATTCAGCCCATTTTACTGAGAGGCTAGGTGACTTGCCCAGGGTGTCACATAGCCAATAAGTGTATTAGGCAAGATTTGAACTCAGGTCTTCCTGGTTCCCAAGTCCAGCATTCCATGCACCATGTGACCTGGATGCCTTAGCTGTTCTGGATTTCAAGCACCTTTTTTTTTTCCTTTTGGAGGGGGAAGGCAGGGCAATTGGGGTTGAGTGACTTGCCTAAGGTCACACAGCTAGTAAGTGCTAAGTGTCTGAGGTCACATTTGAACTCAGGACCTCCGGATTCCAGGGCGGGTGCTCTATTCACTGCGCCACCTAGCTGCCCCTCAAGCACCTTTCTTTGAGTTGTTATGGTGTGGCACCTTGAGTTCTGGTCATGGGGTCAAGAGGACATGGGTTCTCATCCCACTTCTGGCCTTTGCTGGCTCTGAAATGCTAAAGTGGAGGATAATAATATTTCTGGGCCCTAACTGAGGTTGTGGTGAAACTCAAATCTTTTGCAAACCTACAGAAGTGGCTGTCCTGTCATTTTTCAATCATGTCTGACTCTTCTTGACCCCTGTTGGGGTTTTCTTGGCAAAAATGCTAGAGTGCTTTGCCGTTTCCTTTTCCAGCTCATTTTACAGATGAGGAAACTGAGGCAAACAGGGCAAAGTGACTTGCCCAGGGTCACACAGCTACTAAGTGTCTGAGGCTGGAAGACTGGAGTCTTCCTATCTCCAGGCTCAGCACTCTGTGCACTATGGCGCCACCTAGCTGCCTCTATAGAAATAGCAACTCTTATTATGATTTCTCTGAGGTTATGCATGCTGTCTATTCAGTCTCCCTCACTGCATTCTGGTGAGCAAGCAGGGGACATTTGGGAGTATGGGTAATCCCCTAAGGGGAGGAAAGGAGCAGTAAATGCCCAGATACCCACAGAACTATGGTAGAGACAACTTACACCTCGAAGATATATAGGTTGGCACCCAAGTCTTGAGCACAGCACCTGGGTTGAAACCCCAGCTTTGCTAGTGGCTAGCTGTATGACCTTAGGCAAGTAAATTCCCCTCTCTGAGCCTCAATCTTCCCCCAAGAGAGGGAGCTGGACTGGGGGATCTCCAGGTCATCCTTGGCTCTTAATTCTACGAGTGGTCCATTTCCTGGGCTCAGGAGAGTGTTCCAGGCTCCCCCTGTAACCCTTTCCCTCCAATTTCCCCCTAGCTTTATTTACTCGGTGCTGGTGATTGTCTCTGCTGGCCTGTACCTGGCAGGGATTGAAGCCTACCTGGCAGTCATGGTCTTCGCCCTGGTCCTGGGTTGGATGAATGCCCTCTACTTCACTCGGGGGTTGAAGCTGACGGGAACCTACAGCATCATGATCCAGAAGGTGGGCTGGGAACCAGGTCTGCATGGCCATGTAGCAGCTAGGTGGTGGAGCAGTTAGCATCCGATGGGGAGCCAGGAAAGCCTGGGTTTGAATCCTTCCACAGACACTCCCTAGCTGTGTCACCCTGAACCAGCCTGGTCCCCTGTGTGAGCCTCAGTTTACCCAACCCTGAGGTTGGTAATAATGAGGGTAATAATAATGTTGGTAATAATGAGGCTGACAATAATAAACATAGTTCTTAGATATTATCTGTCACTGGGTAACTCACTGAATGGGACAGTGTAGGAAAAGCACCCAGTTGGGGGAAGAGGAGGCAAACTTTGTCTCCTTTCTCTCCCTTCACATCCTGGCTGGGTGTCTCAGATCCTGTTCAAAGACCTTTTCCGTTTCCTGCTGGTCTATCTCCTCTTCATGATTGGCTACGCTTCAGGTAAGCTCTGGGTTGCCAGGTGTGATTTGGAGGATGGGGACCAGTTGGCATGGTGTAACGGAACAGGTCAGAGGACCTATTTTTAAATCCTGACTCTGCCCATTTACTGTCTCGGTGACCCTGAGTAAGCCATTTAATTTGTGCCTTGATTTCCCCATCTGTAAAATGATTTATAATCTGTTACCTGGATGTCATAGAATCATAGATTTAGAGATAAAAGTCACTAGTCTTACTTCTCTCATTTTGATGATGGAAAAACCGAACAGTAAATGTCTCAGTCTTCTGGATTCCAGGCCATAAAGTTGAAACTGAATTGAATGACCTCTAAGGGCTGTCCCAGTTCTAAATCTGTAACCTTCAGGTCAGTGGCATCTGTTATATGTGCTGCCCAGTTAGACCGTCTCTCTTGGCTGGCTAGAGAATTTCAGTTAGAAGCCAAGGGTTTGGGGCTAGTCTAGTCTCCCCTTCACCCCTGGGAATTCTGGGCATTTGGGAGCTCCAGAGACCCCCTAGAATAACCCAGAATAATCCCCTGTAACTGTAGTCACTGGTTCTTGCCCATTGCTCCCCCAGCTCTGGTCTCACTGCTGAACCCATGCAGCACAGTCTGCAATGAGAACCATACCAACTGCACAGTCCCCAGCTACCCATCCTGCCGGGACAGCCAGACCTTCAGCACCTTCCTCCTGGACCTCTTCAAGCTGACCATCGGCATGGGCGATCTGGAGATGCTGAGCAGTGCCAAGTACCCCGTGGTCTTCATCATCCTGCTGGTCACTTACATCATCTTGACCTTCGTGTTGCTTCTGAACATGTTGATTGCCCTCATGGGAGAGACAGTGGGCCAGGTGTCCAAGGAGAGCAAGCACATCTGGAAACTCCAGGTAGGGAGAGCTATTGGAGCCCAAGCCTGGGGCCTTGGGAGTCAGGATATCTGGGCCTGAGAGTCTGGAGGCCTGGGCTTGGGGGGTTTGGAGATCTGGGGCCTCAGGAGTGATGGACCTTGAAAGTTTGGGAAGATGGGGCTTGAGTTTGGAGATCTGGGTCTGGGGAATCAGGAGACAGAACCTGGGACACTGCCCTGAGCCCAGGAAAGGGAAGAGCAGTATGGTTAGTTGGAGAGGATTTTAGAGATACCCTTTCTAAGGGGATGTTCCCGGAGTCTTGGACGTCAGGAGAACCTAGGATTCTGGAGACCTGGGTTCTAGTGCTGCCTCAGCTCCTAACTTGCTGTGTCCCTTTGGAAGGGTCTTTTTTTCTCCCTAGGCCTCAGTCTTCTCATCTGTCCAATGGGGATGTTTCCCCTGCCCAATTTGCCTCCCAGGGTTGCTGTGAAGGGTCACATGAGACAGTGGGTGTGAAAGGACTTTAAAAAGTTAAAAGCTACCATGACATAAGACATCAGAGGCCCAGAATAACACAGACTTCTGCTATTGGCCCCAGATTCAAATCCAGCTTTGTCATTTACTGTATGGTGTTGCACAAGGAACTTTCTCTGGGCCTCAGTTTCCTCATATGTGAAACCAAGTATGGCCTCTGAGGGTCTCTAAGGTCCAGATTTATGAGTTTGTGGCCTCTCTGTGCCTCAGTTTACCCAGCTGTATAATGAGGGAGTGGGACAAGGGGGCCTCAGAGGGCCTTTCCAGCTCTAGTCTGTGGTTCTGTAACCCATCCCTGGAAGGGGGTAACACCCAGAAATGACCAGGTTTGCCCTGGGAGAGCAGTAATGCTCCCCACACTGGCTGCCCCCAGCCCTTAATGTTCAGTGGCTTCTCAATGGATGGTGGTGGTAGTGGGTTCAACAGACCTTGTGAGATCCAAGGTCAGAGAGACCGGGTGGTCTCCTGAAGCCTAGCCCAGGGGCCACAGGGGACCCTCCTGACCTTGTTGTCTCCAAAAATCCTTCAAGTACTGAATTAGCCACTTCTCAGCCTATGAGTGGATCATCCATCTCTCTGAATCTCAGTTTTCTCATCTGTCAAATGGGGAGAGCATTCCTTACCCTCCAAATTCCAAGGCCCTTTCCGGCTCTCCCATTCTGTGGTCCATGTTCTAAGACTTTTTCCAGCTCTCCTATTCTATGGTTTGTGTTCTAAGGAGCTCTATGGCTTTCCCGTTCTATGGTCCGTGTTCCAAGGCCCTTTCCAGCTCTCCTATTCTGTGGTCCATGTTCTGAGGAGCTTTCCCAGCTCTCCTATTCTGTGGTCCATGTTCTAAGACTCTTTCCAGCTCTTCCGTTCTATGGTCTGTGTTCTAAAGAGCTCTCCAGCTCTCCTGTTCTATGGTCCGTGTTCTAAGGCCCTTTCCAGCTCTCCCATTCTGTGGTCTATATTATATGGAAAGGTCTTTCTCAGCTAGAAAGCCCTGTGTAAGTGCGGACTATGACAGCTGTCATACCTTCTGTCCCAGCTGACCTTCACGCAGTACCCCCTGCAAGTGTCCTCTTCTGCCATAATCACCCAGCCCAGTGTCTTTAGGTGTTTTTCCTGTCAGGTTAGGGACCCCCACCCCCAGACTCCACTACTGCCCTGCAGTGAGTTCTAGGGACTTCCCTCCTGTTGCAATGACAAAAGCCCCCTTATGTGAAGGCAGAGGACCTCACTAGAGGGTGAGACACTTTTCTCATTGTAAAATGAGGTGTTTGGACCAGTTGGTCTCTGTCACTTCTGACATCCTGTCCTATGTTCTGAAGGCTTTTCTAGACTTAACATTCTGTTCTACGTTCTGAGATCCCTTTCAGTGATAAGATTCAGTATCTGTACTCTTGGCCTCATGGCTCTTTGCTATTCTGTGTCCAGAGGCCCCTTCTGGTTCTGACATGTTATGTGTTCTAAGGGCCCTTTAAGGGCTAACGTTCTAAGCTGTTTATCCTAAGGCCCCTTCTAGTCCTAACATTCAACGTTCTAAGGTCTCCTCTAGCACTAGTAGTCTGTGTTCTGAGCTCCCCCTGTTCTGCCATCCTACCTTATAAGGTGATTTCCAGTTCTGACACCTTTTGTCTAGGCTCCTTCCAGCATGTGTCTTCTATGTTCTATATCCTAAAGTCCCTCCAGTTCTATAGTTCTTGGTTCTAGATTCTAAGGACTCCACTACAGTTTTCTGTTCTGTGTTCAAAGACACCTTCCAGCTCTAACATTCTGGTTCTGCATTCTAAAGGCCTTCTGAGGCCGACATTCTCTCTGTTAAAGGTTCTTACAGCTGTAAATCCTATAATCTTTGCTCATTGGGACCAAGCAGGAGGTGTGAATGTCTTATGAGGTCTCATTTTCATTTCTTTATGGCCTTGATTCTTGTTTCTTCCAAGTGCTGGTGGTACCCAGATGGAGGACTGGTTTAACTAGGCATATTGAATCCAGGAGCAATAAGGGTGGAGGAAACAATGTCCTGATGGTTCTTTTTGTCTCTCCTTCTTTCTCTCCCCTCCAAAGTGGGCCACGACCATCTTGGACATCGAGCGTTCTTTCCCGGTGTTTGTGAGGAAGGCATTCCGCTCTGGGGAGATGGTCACTGTGGGCAAGAGCTCGGATGGCACACCAGACCGGAGGTGGTGTTTCAGGTAACTGCTCTTCCCTACTGCTGCCAGGGCAGCCTCTTGGGGACCTGGCTGGGAAAATCTGCATTGCACATGCCTGGGTCAGGTCACCATGTTGCCCTACCATGACGCTTTCTATTCATTTCTCCTTTCTGCTGGGAGAAGAGTGAGCTTACTCCCTTCCCTGACCCACAGTCCTCAGGCTAAACTGCAAGGTAGTGGTCTCCCCATCTTGTAAGAGATACCTCTCCTCCCCACCTCCCCATCCCCATTCCCTACAGCATTAACATTTTTGAAATCTGCGTGGTTGATGGAGCCCTTTCTCTTCAACCAGCTAGGCTCCCCAAAAGGCTTAGAACTTCATAAATCTGTCCCTTCCAACTCTCAAAACTCTGATTCTATGATATCCTATGAAGTTCAAGTTACTTTTTCTGTGAACCAGTCAGTCGATCCACATTTATTAAGTGCCTATTATGTGCTAGGCACTGGGCTAAGCACTGGAGATACAGAAAGGGACCAAAAAAACCCCTAGCCCCAACCCAGTTCCTGCCCTCAAGGAGCTTACAATCTAATGGGGAGACCACATACCAACAACTATGGACAAACAGATAAGTAAGAGATAATTATAACAGAGGGAAGGCACTAGAATTAAGGGGGTGGGGAAGGCTTCCTGCAAAAAATGAGATTTGGGCTGAAATTTAGTAGAAGCCCAGGAAGCCGGGTGGTGGAGACAGGAGGGAGAGAGAGAGCATTCCAGGCACGGGGGACAGCCAGAGAAAACCCCCAGGGCCGAAAGGTGGCACGTCTTGGCTGTGGACCAGCCAGGAAGCCTGTGCCACTGGACTGAAGACTATATGGGGGGAATAGGGTGTAAGAAAACTGGAAATGGAGAAGAGGTCTAGGCTAGGAAGGGCTTTGACTGCTGGAACTTTTTGTATTTGATCCTGCAGGCAATAGGGGGCCATTGGAGGTTATTGAGTAGGGGAGTGACCTGGTCAGATTTGTGCGTTAAAAAAATCACTTTCATGGCCTATGGAGAATGGACTGGAGCGGGGAGAGACCTCAGGCAGGCAGACACCCCCCACCCCATCACTTTTGTGTTGGTTTTTGTTAAGTCATTTTAGTCATATCTGACTCTCCATGATCCCATTCGGTGGGATGGCAAAGGTGCTGGAATGATGGACATTTCCTTCTCCAACTCATTTTACAGATGAGGAAACTGAGACAAACAGGGTGAAGTGACTTGCCCAGGGTCACACAGCTAGTAAGGGTCTGAGGCTGGATTTGAACTCAGGTCTTCCTGACCCCGGGGCTATCCACAGCACCCTCCAGCTGCCCACCCCTGGTCCCTGATGTAATTTATTACTAATTACACCTTTATTTTCACTGATATTTGCTTTCCTTTGTAATCCGATATACATTTTATCTCCTGCATTTAAAACCACGAGAAGACGGGCATAGGCTTCAACAGACTTTTTCAGGGGGATCTTGAAAAACATATTAAAAATAAGTTGTTCTCTCCAGTAGTATTTGACTATGTTGGTTTTCTTTTTTCTTTTTAAATGTATTGGTGTTCTTTCCTTTTTTAGTTCTATGAAAACTCAGTGCAAGTATTAAGCTCCTCTGTGCGCCAGGCCTGGGGCTAGGTGCTGAGGGAGACCACGTGCATGTGTATCAATGTCTCTACAAGACACACAGGGCCACTGGGTCATTCGGGCAGGGCAGCATTAGCAGTTGTGGGGCTCAGGAAAGGCCTTCACATCAATGACTTCCTCCCACCAACACCTCCTTGTAACAGAGAAATGAGCAAAAGAAATTAGTGCCTTGGTTAGATGACACATGCCCCACGTCATCCCTGTAGCTCACCACCTCTCGGTTGGGAGTAGGCTGTGGTCCTTAGGGAGGGCAGAGTGGAAGTGTGGTCTAGCGGAAAGATTGGAGTCAGAGGCCTGGGCTTCATTCGCTTGCTCCCTGTGTGGGCTTTGGTTTCCTTGTCTGTGAAATGAGAAGGAGGAATCCAAGGGCCCTTCCTGCTCCCAAACTAGCCCTCTGTTGCAGAGGGCTTTGCCCTCACCCGCTGCGGAGCCTGAAAGCCCTTCATAACTGCCCCTCCCCTACCAAGACCTTTCCAGTCTTCCTATACCTTACTCCTTTCCATGTAACTTGTGATATCCTTAAATATGATTCTGTCAATATGAGACTCCATCTCTCAGCTCCAAGTGTTTCCACTGGCTGTGCCCATGCCAGGAACACCCTCCCTCCTTGTCTCTGCCTCCAAGTCTCACCTGAAAGAAGCCTTTCGCTCTTCCCCCTCAATTCCAATGCCTCTGAGACTATCCCCCAATTACCCACCACATATATCTGGTTTGTACATGTGGGCTCCCCCATTCCATCGTGAGCTTCTTGAATCAATCAGTAAACATTTAGTAAACAATCATTAAACCTTTGTTGGGGGCAACGAGGTGGTACGGTGAATAGAGCATCAGACCTGAAGTCAGGAAGACGTGAGTTCAGATCCAGCCTCAGACCCTTGGCTGGGCATTTCACTGCTATCTCCCTCAGCTCCTCAGCTGTAGCCCCAGACTCCCAAGGCTGATGCTAGGATCAAATGACATGCCATTTGTAAGGCGCTTTGCAGCCTTAACACACTGTTTTTCATAGGATCTTGGGAAGAATTGTCCGAGTTGGGCTAGGGAAGGAGGGAGTTGGACGTGGAGGGAGGAGAGACAAGCGGGTCCTCACTCTTTCATCCTGTTCTGCCCTCCTAGGGTTGATGAAGTGAATTGGTCTCATTGGAACCAAAATCTGGGCATCATTAATGAGGATCCAGGCAAGAATGAGACTTACCAGTACTACGGTTTCTCACACACCGTGGGCCGCCTCCGCAGGGGTGAGTATCAGGGGGATGAGGAGGAGATGGGAAGGAGAAGAGGAGGAAAGGGAAGAGGAAGAGGGAAGTGATGAGGGGAAAGGAGAGAAGGGGAGGGAGGGAGGGGAGGGGAGGGGAGATGGAGGCTGGGAAGGAAGGAAGGAGGGAGAAGGGGAACTTTTTCTGACTTGATTTCCTGGTGTAGGGGTGAGCCCCAAAGTCTGGAATTCTGATCTTCCCTGTCCCACTGTCCCATTGGGCAGTTCTGCTCCCTCTCTGGCCATCAGCTTCTATATCAAAGGGACTAGATCAGGCATTCTTAACTTGGAGTCCACAGACCTTCCCCCCAAGTAGTTCATGGATAGATTTCAGGGAACTTGGATAGGAAAAATGACTTATTCTCACTGACTAATCCTCTGTGTTTTCTTTTACACATTTAAAAACATGATACTGAGAAGAGGGACAAAGGCTTCACCAGACTCTGCCAAAGGAGTCTGGAACAAAAATGGGGAAGAACCCCTGGGCTAGAGCATCACTGGGATCCATTCTTAGTTCTAAGACCCCTCTGACATCTGACATCTGACATCCCCTGTTCTAAGGCCCCTCCCAGCCCTGACCTTCTGTGTCTTGATGTCCATTACATTTCTAACATTCTGTGTTTTAACCTTCTAAGTTCTAAGTCTTGACATTTTATGTTCTAAGGTATCACCCAGCTCTAACATTCTGGGTTCTAACATTCTAAGTTATAAGGTCCCTTCCAGCTCTCATATTCCAAGTTCAGGGTTCTTGCGTTCTTTTCTCCTGAATTTACATTCTATGTTCTTCCAATTCTAACATTCTTTGGGTCTATGAACAAACAACTTTGCCGACCTCTGGCATCAAGCCTGGCCTTTCTGCGCTCTTCTTGGCTGGGTCCCCCATGATCCTCTGAAGATCCCTGCATTCCTCTTTTTGGAGAGATCCCGTTCTTCTCCCCCCTCCAGTGAGCCCTCCCCTGTGTGTGTTCCTCCTACAGATCGCTGGTCCGTAGTGGTACCCCGGGTTGTTGAGCTGAACAAGAATGCCCATTCGGAAGATGTGGTCGTGCCACTGGATCACGTGGGCACTTCTGCTGCCCCTGCTCAAAGACAGAGCTACCCCCATCACTGGAGGACAGAAGATGCCCCACTCTAGTGGGGCCCTGGGAGCCCTGGGGAGGGGCCCAGCCAGGAACTCAAGCATCTGCCATGGCTGATTGGCATGGAAAGAACATGGGCCTAACCTGTTGGCTCCTGCTAGCCCTCACTTTCCCCCTGGATAGTCTGCATCTTGGAACCCTCTTTGTGTCAGCCCAGGGTTCACCAGCATTTCCAAGGGAAGCTCCGACTGATGGCTTCCTGAGTTTCCTGGCCCTGAATAAGCCATTTTTTAATGCCAGAGATGCCCAGATGAAGAGAGGTCCAGCCATGCCCTGCCTTGGAAGGGAGTGGGGTGTCAAAGTGTTGAGTGGCATCATCTCTGGCAGAGTCAGCTGGAGGCCATGTGTGAGATCAGACCATGGTACAGGAGGAAGAAAGCTGAACTTGGGGAATGCGTGTTTGCTCCCTGGCTCTGGTCTTTTCTATCTGTGTGACCTTGGGCAAGTCAGTTCCCATCCTCAGGTTCTCCTATAAAATAAGGATGTTGGGCTAGGTGACCTCTGAGGTCCCTTCCAGCTGTAAACCCGATGAGCCTATGACCCTCTCTTGTTCACTTATGAACCCTGACCCATGTTCACACTCCCACTAGACCCTGGGCATAACAGGTAAAGTCAGGCAAGGAAAAGAAGGTGAATGGTTTGAAGGAGAGGTCAGAGTTGAAAGGCTCCCAGCCTCTTTGGCCCTGGAACAGCCTCCTCTCACTCCCGTGGAGTTCTTCAGGTCAGTATGAGGTGGCCAGTAGAGAAGGGGCACCTTGTCCCCCAGTCAGCTACAGGGAGGCACTTCCCACCCCTGCTCCAGCCCTGGTCAGACTCTCATTCCATTATTTATTTGTTCTTTTTTAGCTCAGGAAGAAAGTTCATGGCTAGAGGGCAAGGTAGTTGTGCCCTCCATGGAGGCTTCAGAAAATCTTCCCAGCCCCAGGGCCCAGCCTGGTCCTGCTGGTACCAATCCCACATCCCAGTGTCCACCTGCCAACATGGTACCAAGAGCCAGGGAACTTCAGAGGGCAAGGAGTATGTCCTCTGTCCATTCTGCATGATGGTTGGGACAGTGTGGGGAGGTGCTCAATAAATGTTAGTTTATGATGTTGGTGATGATGGTGATGGTGGTGAAGGTGGTGGTGTGATAGGGAGAGGGATGATTGTTAAGGGGGATGATATGGGTGGGATGGGCAAGTGGGATGAAGGAAATGGAAATTGGAAGTGATGGAATGGGGATGGGAACTGAGATGATAGGCATAGGAATGGGGATGGGGAATGGGCTGACAATGATGGTGCTGGGGATGGGGATGATAACTGGGATAATGAGATGGAGATGGAAACATATGGGAGTGGGCATTTGGGATGAGAACTGGGACAATGGGGATAGGATGTGGAAGGATGGGTGGTAGAAATGGGATGATCAGTGTTGGTAATGGGGATGAGGATGGTAAATGGGACAATGGAAGGGGTGGATGGGAACTAGGGTGCTGGTGGTCTCTTAAATCCTTAGGGCTCTAGACGATTAAGATTCTAAGATGAAGATCTGCATGGGAGAGGATATTTCCTCCCTGGGAGTTCTCTTTACTAATAAAATCACAAGTCTGGAGCCTTAGATCCACAAGGAGCTTAGATTAGACTTTCTAATGCACTTCATTTTATAATGAGGAAACTGGGACCACAGGACAGAAAATGGAAGAGTTAGGATTTGAGTCCAGAGCCTCAATTTTTAATTAAATCTTAATCCTTTCCACTGTACCAGGCTGACTTTCCATGCTTTCTGTATTGTGTCTGTATGATATAGAATGATATGCATATATGCAGATTTATATCTGTGTATATGGGTATATACACGTATATATGTGCCTATCTTTTTGTTGTTCAGTCATGTCTGACTCTTCATGAACCCATCTGGGGTTTCCTTAGCAAAGGTACTGGAGAGACTTGCCATTTCCTTCTCCAGCTCATTTTACAAATGAGGAAACTGAGGTAAACAGAGTGAAGTGACTTGCCCAGAGTCACACAGCTGTTAAGTGTCTGAGGTCATATTTGAAGTCATGAACATGAGTCTTCCTGTTCTAAGCCCAGTACTCTATTCACTGTACCACCTAGCTACCCATGCCTGTTTTTTTGTGTCTCTAAATGCCTGTGTCTCTCTCTCTCTCTCTCTCTCTCTCTCTCTCTGTCTTATATGTATGCTGAGGGAGAAGGTGAATAAAGGTGAGTGATATCCATCCTGGGGCTTGCCTGGGATTACCAGGAGTCTGATTCACCCCTTTCCCACATGTGGGTGACTCTATCAACCCCCTTCTCAGATCCCATATCTTGGGGCTTCCCAGGACTGTTTCTGATTACTAGGATTATCCAAGTGATTGAATCTCCCAGATGTTCTTGGAGTCTGTTCTTGGGGCTTGATTTTTCCCAGAGAAATGACTTTGGCTGGAGCTGTGTCTGAAATCTTCCCCCTGAGACATAGGTTGGGGGCTAGGTGGAGACTGTAAATGGTCATATTTTCCTAATGAGTGTAAAAGAGTAAGCATCAGGCATTTTCCCGATGAGAACTTTATTATCCACATAGGAAAAACTAAGAAGGTGAAGAATGCCCAGTGTTAAACTTATGACGTGCATTTGGAAGGACAAACCACAGAGCTTGACCATCAGTCTGTATATTGTGGACCAACGATGGTGCCATTGGAGAATGAGCCAATGAATGGAAGAGAAAGCTGGGCTGGATTGCTTTGGGGGAATTGCACTTGTTCTAATGACTCTTAGCTCCCTAAAGCCAAGTCTATCTTTTTAAAAAATTGAATTTTTCTGCTATCCTCAGTTTTTACATAATTTTCATTTCCAAATATATCTTATTTCACTCCTGCCTCTTTTGCTGGTAACAAAGGAAAACAACAGGTAAAAGAAAAGCAGTTCAGCAAAACTCATCAGCCAATCAAGAGGCAATGATTAAGTACCTACTGTATACCAGACACTATGCTAATTGCTGGGAATGCAAAGAAAGGCAAACACAGCCCTGCCCTCAAGGGACTCATAGTCTAATGGGAAAGACAAACAACACATAGGAGAAATTGGGGGTAGTCAACAGAAAGAAGGTACTACATTAAGGCGGACCAGGAAAGATTGAACTGAATCTTGAAGGAAGCCAGGAAGAAGAGTAGTCTAGACACACGGGACAGTTGGTAGAAATGCCTGGACTTGGGAACTGAGTGTCTTGTGTCGGGAACAAGGAGGTATGCTGGATCAGATGATGTATGAAAAGACGGGAAAGGTAGGAAGGGACTAGATTTTGAAGGACTTTGAAAGGCTTTTGAAAGGAGATTTTATATTCAAACCTGGAGGTAATGTGGAACCAGTGTTTTGTTTTTTTTAAATAGGGAGGTGACATGTCAGACCTGAGGTTTAGAAAGACCCCTTTGGTAGCTAAAGTGAGACTGAAGTGGGCAGACAGACTAAATAGTAATTATGTAGTCCAGATGGATTATTTTGCAGTAGACCTGCCTCAGAGTGGTGGCTGTGTGAATAGACATGAGAGATGTCATGATAATAGAAACAAGACTTGCCAACACATTGGATGGGGAGAGGGAGGAGGGACCAGAGGGAGAGAAGTCATGGATGATGCCCAGTTTTCAAGCCTGGGTGACTAGTAGGAGACTTTGACAGGGATAGGGAAGTTAAGAGGAGAAAGTTTAGAAGAACTATAATGATTTCAGCTTTGGGTATGTTGAATTTGAGATGCCCATGGGATACCCATTTTGAGATGTCCAAGAGGCAGTTGGTGATGCAAGACTGATGCTCAGGAAAGAGGTTAGGGCTGGATATACAGATTTTGAAGATACTTACAGGAAAGTAATAATAAGGAGCTGGGTGAGATGGTAGAGAGGGGGAAGAGAAGAAGGCAGATGCAATGTGTCACCTCCACAAGGAAGAGAGGGAGATAAGACCCAGCTTTTAATGCCAACATATTCTGGTGATGGCCTGTGCCTTCAAGTCATGGGATGCCAGAGTATCTGAAGGATTCAAGCTGAAGTTCATTCCAAGGAAAAATTAGAAACACCACGTAGGTAGGAGCAGTCTGCAACACATCCCCAGTTGATAATGGTGGACCTTGGTGAACCAGTCACCATCTAATGCAGTCTCTATAGCCATCCTTTCAAGGGAGATCAGAGATGGACTTAGAGGGAAGCACTCCACTCTGTTCAACTCGCTCATTTTACAGAACAGGAAACTGAAACCCAGAGAAATTAACTTACACAAGGTAGCTAGGATGTGGGTTCAAGTTCACCCTCTTCCCTGTATACTGACTGTGACCCTAGCCGAAAAACCGAACCTCTCAGTGCCCCAGCTCTCCAAGCCTCAAGGTGTCCTGCATTGGTAGAAAGAATTCCCTTACCTGGAGTTCTCTAAATTGATGAAACCACAAATGTTATAGCCCAAAAAAACCACCAAAACCAAACCTAATGGGGAGTGTGATCCAATAGAGATGCAGCCACAAAGTCAGAAAACCCTGAGTTCAAGGACTGTCTTTGATGGGTCCTGGCTATATGACCCTGGGGCAAGTCACCTCTCACATCCTCTCTTGTTCCAGGAAGCTCTTCAAGGCTTGAAGTAGCAGAACCCTCACCATTGTGTATTGATAAAGGGAATTTTCTCCCTGGGAGTCCTTTCCCACCAATGAAATCACAAATCTGCCGTACTCCCTGCCCCAACCTTGCTACCTTGGTGCTAAGCTTTATTATTTCTTTACTGATAAAGGATGAACAGCATCGAGCATTGCCTTAGAGGTCTTGCTTCTAACACTCCCTCTGGGGCTTTTGACAAGTTACAAAATCCTTGGGCCTCATTTGTCAAGTAAGTGTGTATGGGTGAATTAGGGTGAAGGCTAGACTACATGTCTCTGAAGTGCCTTCCAACTCTGAATCCTCTACCCTAGGAAAATGTCCTTGGTGCCACCTTTAAATTTCAGTGCCCGTAGGGCAAAGCTCCATTTACCTAACCTTAGTTCCAGCTCTGTTGATTGATCTGAGCTGGCATCTAGCCACTAAGTGATTTGAGAAGTAGTTGCTCAGGGTGTTTGGAGGGCATCTGAGCCTGACCTTTTTTGGGGGAGCCAGGCAGGTGGGTCCCTTTGGAAATGGGGAGGAAAGACACTTTCTTTAGAAGGAGGCTGACTACCTCCCCTGACACTTTTCCAGTTGAAGGGGGCAAACAGAGAGACTGGCAGCTTCCATTCACAGCCTTCCTGCTTACCTTTATTTAAACAGATTGTGGTATGTGTGTGTGTGTGTGTGTGTGTGTATTAATGATAAAGCCGTTGTATGTCATATTTGACAGGAGGGCTTTTTCTCTCCCTCTCCTCCAACTTTAAAGCATCAGAGGGGAGTAATTAGTGTTACCCAAGTCAAAAAACAAAGGAGTGCATCAGAAGAGACAGCCTTAAGAACCTCTCAGCTTCTAATTGAACAATTGCCTCTTCTGGCCGTGAATAACTCATTATTACCATTCCTGTTATTATTGTTTTAGGTGAATGCCTGGGATTTTTTTTTATCAAAAGCAATTTTAAACCAGGCTGCTAATCTCCCCCAAATGCTTTCCCCTACATTCAGAGAGCCATAATGTTTCCTTTCCTCTAAAAACCATTCTGTGCCTGTTGCCGGGATAATAAGTGAAATTCTAATCATTTCTGTCGTTCAGTTCCTTGGGTTAAATGCCTGAGGTCTTCTCTCCCCCTTTCACTGGATTCTTCTTCCTTGGATTATTATTAGGATTCTTTCTGACTTTCCTATGTCACAAATTACACTAAATAGACAAAATCTGTTGGGGTTTATTTCCTCTCCCTTCTCCCCGCCTCCTTAAAAAAATATGTAGCCAAGTCTTTGGGGCAAACAGGAAGAAACTCCTTTGTTCAACCAAGCTCTAAATCGGGAAAGACAAAGGAAGAATATTGGAGCTGGAGGAGGAGAGGTGGGGTCTTGGGGTAGATGGAGAGGAAGGAGGCTTGAGGAAGGCAGGCTAGGAATCAGAAAGAGATTGAGGGGTCAAGGCTGGGAGGGACCTGAGAACAGGAGATGTCAGGGCTGGGAGGGGCCTCAGAATAGGGGATGTCAGGGCTGGAAGGGGCCTCAGAACAGGGGATGTCAGGGCTGGAAGGGGCTTCAGAATAGGAGATGTCAGAACTGGGAGGGGCTTCATAACAGGAGATGTCAGGGCTGGAAGGGGCCTCAGAATAGGAGATGTCAGAACTGGGAGGGGCTTCATAACAGGGGATGTCAGAACTGGGAAGGGCCTCAGAACAGGAGATGTCAGGGCTCAGAGGAGCCTCAGAACAGGGGATGTCAGAACTGGGAGGGGCCGGAGAATGTAAAATGCCAAAGGCAGGGTCAACCTTAGAATGGAAGATGTAAGCACTGGATAAAACCTTCCAGATTCTCTGCTCCAAGGGTCCTCAACCTTGTCTTGTATCATGGATCTCTTTGGCAGAGGCTAGTGAAGCCTATGAACTCTTTCTCAGAATAATGATGTGTTTCCTACATTCACAATAGAAGAAAATGCTAAATTTCAGTTAGAGATGAGTAAAAAGCAAAGTGTTTTTCTCATTCAGGTTCATGGACCCCCTGACACCTATCCACAGCCTTAGACACTTGGTTATATCACTGTGGGCAAGTTACTTAACCTTTCACAGACTCAGTTTCCTCATCTGTAAAATGGATGGATCATAATAGTGCCTCCTTTCTAGGGTGGTTGTGAGGATAAATTGAGATATTTATAAAATGTTTTGCAAACCTTAAGGCACCTTATATATAGTTGGAATATTAATAATATTGCTAATTATTGATATAATTAATATTATTGTCATGCTTGGTGTCACACAGGTAGGTTGGGGGTTTGAACCCAGGTCCCTTGACTTCAGATCTAGTGTTCATTTTTCTGTAATCTCTCACACTGAACACTTTTGAGACTCACTGGCCCTGTATAGTACGTGGATAAGTGGGTTATAGCCATTTGCCAGATGAAAAAAACTGAGGCCCAGAGAACCTAGATTAAATGTTTGAGCTGGAGCTCAAATCCGAAATCCTAATCCTGGGCTCTTTATGCCAAACCACATGACTCTCTTTGGGAATTTGGGAATAAAGAAGGCTTTGGTTGCCACTTTCTGCACCTTAGAGACCCTCAGTCCAGAGGCCCCTTAGCTTCCCCCAAAGCTCTGGCCATGGGCAGGATTCTAGATGGGGGTCCGGGGACACTTCCAAAGTTGGCCACCAAGTGTCGCTGTGGCCACACAGAGCTACTGTCCCAGGGATGTAGATATGATCATTTTCTGTGACCCTTTCCCATGAAAACAGAATCTCACAGAGGGGAAATGATTTGCCCTGGGTCACTCAAGTATTAAAGGGGCTTGTTCCCGCTCCTATTACTCCAGGGAAGGCCCTTCATAGACAACAGGGGGAGCCAAGGAAAGGGAAAGGATGGAAGGACGAGGACTCAGTTTCCTCATGTGCTAAATGGAGTGACATCTGAAGTCTCCTCTAGCTTTCAATTTATGGTCCAGTAACCTCTTTGAGCCTCAGTTTCCTCATCTGTAAAATGGGCCTCTAAATCTATGCTCCCTCTGGGGCACCTAGAGGGCACAGTGAATAGAGCATCAGCCCTGGAGTCAGGGGGACCTGAGTTCAAATGTGGCCTCAGACACTTCACACAAAAAACTAGCCTTAAACTAAAACTTAACTAAACTTAACCCCAATTGCCCTACCTTCCCCCCTCCAAAAAATAAAAAAATAAAAAAAAATAAATCTATGATCCCCCGACACTTAAGATTCCTCTTAATCGCTGATGCACTATCCTCCCCCTATCGAAGGAGAATTCCTTGAGGACAGGGGGCTGTCTTGCTCCAGACCACCCAGCCTCCTGCCCCCTAACCCTGTCCCTGTCCCCCCCATGCACAGTGGATGGAAGATGACCTAGGAGGGTGTGAGTGATCTCATCTCCCTGGGGAGTTTCACAGGAGCAGGAGGCATGGGAGGAGGTCAGAGATCATCAGCAGATCCTTCATCCACAAGAGTTCTGACCTGGGAGTCAGGGGACCCTGGTTTGAGTTGAGCAGCCTTTGGAGGGTCTCAGCTTTACCCTTGTTTGTCAGACTGTGAGCCAGAAGGGGCTGTAAAGCTCATCTACATCCAGCCCCCCCCCCTTATTTTGCCCAAGAGAAACTGAGGTTTAAAGGCAGAAACCAGCTTTCCCAAAGTCACACAGGTTGTTAGTGTCAGAGCTGGAGACAAGCTCCTAGGTTTCTAATGGCAAGACATTTGTCACTCCATCCATAAAATGAGGGTATCCCAGGATCATGGATTTAAGCTGGAGGGGCCTCAGAGATCATCTAGACTTGGAAGTTTCTTAAACTGCTGCTTACAGAACCCCAAGAGGTCCAGGGATAGATTTCAGGGCTTAGATAGGACCCTCCCATAATAATAGCTCTAGCTAGCATTTCTATTACACCTTAAGGTCTGTACATCTCATCCGATCCTCACAAGAACTCTGGGAAATAGATATCATGATCCCTATTTTTACATATGGGGAAACTGAGGTAAGATGTGTACTTCTTTGGGGGTTGGAAGACCTGAGTTCCAATCCTGGCTAGGCCCCTTATTACCTGTGTGACTTTGGGTAAGTCACCTCCTCTCTGGCTGAACTAAGATCTCTGGTGCCAGAGGCTGAGGGTAGCTCTGGAGAAGATGCTCAGCCTGGCAGGGCCCTTTGGACTTCTGTCTAAGGGCCACCTCCTCCTACCCCTAACCTTGACCAGATCTCGTGTCCATCTATAGTTACATATATACCTGCTCCCCTACTCTCCTCCATCAATGGTAAGCTGCCTGAGGGCAGGGACTCCCTCCTTTTTATCTTGGTCTTTCTGGGGCCTGGCACTGTGGAATCACAGCGTCAGATTTTGAGCAAGAAAAATCACATGAGTGGCAAATAGGAGAGCTGGCAGGAGAAGCCGGGTTCTCTGGACTCCCAATCCAGCATTCTTCTCGCCACCCCATGACATATACGGCTTCTTTCTTGAGACTATCATTTTCCCTCCTGTGGTGCCGGTCCTTCCAATCACACCTGGCAACCCAGAAATCAGTTTAAATGCTTGTCAGCTGACTGATCCATTTGGAACTGGATGAGACCTTGGAGAACTCTTCGACTCTGCATTTTATAATAACAAAATTTGCTTAACTGCTTTCAGACTGCTGTGCAAGTATCTCATGTGATCCTCACAACCAGAGGGAGGTAGTGCTATTATTAATCCCATTTTACAGATGAGGAAACTGAGGCAGAAGTGACTTGCCCAGGGTCATACAGCTAGGAAGCTCTGAGGCTAAATTGGAACTCAGGTCATTCTGCCTCTATCCACTTCCGTACCTAGCTGCCATTTTACAGGTGAGGAAATAGGTCTAGCGTGGGAAAGAGAGAGACCTTGTCCAAGGTGCCAAAGCTAGTAACAAGATGAGCTGGCATCCTAAGCCAGGTGCTCCGGCTCTTGTCACTACAAGGGGCAGCATCCCTGAAGGGAAGGGGGAGGGTGTCTCCTCCCAGCCCTCTCTCTAACCTCCCCGACAGACGCTGCGATCTAGCAGAGGGAGGGGAAGGGAGGGGGCGCCTGTCACGGGAGGGAGTAGCATTTTATTTTTAGATAAATTTAAAGCCTAATTTGTGAGGCTAATATCAATCAAACTGAGCGATGGCGAGGCCTCTCAACCCCCTCCCCTCCGGGTCTGCCTCTCTCTCTAGCTCCTTTCTCCTAAGTCACTTCTCCCTACGCAGTTCCTCCCTCCCGGCTGGGCGCTTCGCAGTGCCAGCCCCCCTCACTCCCACAGCACCTTGCGGCAACTCCAGGCAGAGGGCTCCCCGCCCTCATGCTTCCTCCTCGCGGACCTGGTTGTACTTCGGGAAACTTCTGTATCATTATTCTAAGGCCAGTGGGCATTTGCTGGGTGTTCGGGACCGTTCCTTTGAAGGGCACGCCCCGCTCGGCCCAGAGGCAGCTTGCGCCAGGTCCGGTCTGTTTGGAATCAGGGGTTCTCCACAATTTACGAACCTGAACGTGGGAGAAAGAGGAAGGGGGCAGAGGGACGGGGATGGGGGGAATGCTCGAGAGCGCAGAGGGCTGAGTGTAAGGGATCTTCCTCCTCCCCATCCGGCTGCGACCAGGCCCAAGGGACCCTCATCTGCCCCC
>CM053587.1:340483650-340534736 GCA_028646515.1 Pseudochirops corinnae | reverse complement strand
AGGCAAGAAGGGAAGAAGCACACCCCCTCCCCCAACTCCCTCCCTGCTCTGGGGGAGCAGGGCAACAGCGTTCTATCTGGAACCTGGGGACCCGGGGTGGGGGCGGGTACTTCACTTCAGTCTCTGAATCCGGCAGTGGGGATGCCCGAGGGCAGAGGGCGGAGTACCTCAGCTGAAGGCGGGCTACACCCCTCTCCTTTCCCACCACAGGCCATCTCTCCCTCTGGAGTCTCAATTAAGCCAAGGTCCAGGTTTCCCCACTTAAAGACCGCTGGGAGTCTCTATAAACCACATCGCCCACTAGCTAAAAGGCTTTTGCAACACACACTGGGATCATTATCCCACGGAATAGGAATCTAGCTGAGGCAGGGGCTGGGCTGGGAGCCTGAGATAGAGAAAGAAGCCATTAGCACTGCTCCCCACTCTGCTGAGCCCCCCTTTTCCCTCAGCTGCAAAGGCTTTAGGCCAGATTCAGTCTGACCCTTTTTCCTTGAAAAACGAAAACAATCCCCCCACCAAAAAAACCAAAAACCCAAAACCAACCAACCAGAAAAGTCCAAATAGGGTTCCAGCACCTTCAATCACTACTCTCCTGCCATATAATATCTGTCAGTTAGGGGGCAGATATTTCTCTTCCAGATGTCCCATCCACCATCTGGGCAGGCTGTGTACCGATTTGGGGGAGCAGCCACAGAGGGTGGGAGCAGAACAAAAGGCAATGTGACAATTCTTCAGTGACCCCTTTTGTAACAAAGAGGTGCCTTCACTCCCCAACAAACACCTGCACACATATACATGAAGGTGTGCGTGTAGATATACATTCATAGGAGGGTCTGGAGAAAAAGGTGACAGGTAATTATGAAGGTTTGCAGCTCTAAGGAACCATAGTGACAATCTAGTCCTAACCTCATTTTTACAGAACAAAAAATTGAGGCTTGAAGGCCTTAAGTTACACATGAAAGCAGGAATTTGGGATCTAAGAACAGGTCTCCAGACTGCAAACTCAGGGCCCTGTCAATTATATTACTTGAGAAGTGATTTCAGTATTCTCATCTGTCCCAGTCCCAGGGCTTCTGCTCATCCATCGGATGGGACCAAAAGGATTCCCAGAAGTTCTTAGTTACCAAGGGTCAAAGGGACTGCCCTCTCTTCTTCCTCAAACTCCTACTGCTCCCTGCCTATCCTGTCAGTCCTTCAGAGAACCAGCTCGTGAGGAAGTGTGGAGGCCTTTGGCTCATAGGCCCGGCCTTCTTTGTTTGCTTCCCTGTCTCAGAAATCAGAGACTGGGTATCTGTATGAAGGATTATGGTGCCTAAGGATGGGGAGGAGCCAGTGGTCACCTGGACTCACTGAGCCAGCTGTCGGTTCAAGGGGCAAAAGTGACTGAGACAGTGGTTGAGGTCAAGGCAGAGAAGGATAGTAACCTAGGGTCATGGATTTAGCTCCAAAAGGGATCTTAAAGTTTATGGTTCAACCTCATCTTATGGAGGAAAAAAGTGAGTTGAAAAGACATTAAATTACTTGGCCAGGGTCACACAAGGAGTAAATGTCCCGGTGGTTTAAACCCAGGTGTATCAATCAATAAACATTTATTACGTGCCTACGATGTGACAGACACTGTGCTAAGCAACAGGGATACAAAAGGCAAAAGACAGTCCCTGCCCTCGGAGAGCTTACAATCTAATGGGGGAGAGAACCTGAACAACTATGGACAAACAAGCCATATACCAGAGAAATAGGAAGTAATTAGCAGGGGGAAGGCACTGGAATTAAGAGGGGGTGGGGAAGGCTTCCTGAGGAAGGTGAGATTTTAGGGGTGACTTAGAAAAAGCCAAAGAGGTAGCCATGAAGGAAGGAGAACATTCTAGGCATGGGGCAGCCAAAGAGAATGCCTGAGGCAAGTGACGGAGATTCTTGTTTGTGGAACAGCCAGGATTGAATCAAAGACTACATGGTGGGGAGTAAAGTCTAAGGACACTTGGAAAGGTGGGAGGGGGCTGGGTTTTGAAGGGCTTCGAATGCTGAACAGAGCATTTTGTATTGGATTCTGAAGGCAATAGGGAGCCACTGGAGTTTATTGAGTAGGGGAGTGACATGCTCAGACCTGAGCTTTAGGAAAATCCCTTCAGTGGCTGAATGGAGAGTGGACTGGAGTGGGGAGAGATCTGAGGCAGGCAGATCCACCAGTAGCTGCTATAATAGTCCAAGTGTGAGGGGATGGGGGCCTGCGCTAGAGGGGGCAGTTTCAGAGGAGCTTATGTGAGAGATGTTACAAAGGTAAAATTGACGGGCCTTGGCTGTGGATTGGATATAAAGGGTGAAAGAGAGAGAGTAAGTCCAAAATGACTCCTAGTTGGTAGCCTGGGGCACCGGGAGTATGGTGTTGCCCTTGACAGGAATAGGGAAGGTGGAGGGGGAAACAAAGAGTTTAGGGGAAGATAATGAGCTCCACTTTGGACATAATGATTTAAGATGTCTACTGGGCATCCAGTTTGAGATGTCTGAGAGGCAGCCGGAGATCCCAGATTGGAGGTCAGCAGAGGGGTAAAGGCAGGATGGGTAGATTTGAGAATCACCAGCATAGAGATGGCCAGTAAATCTCTGGGAGCTGATGAGATTGCCAAGTTAGTTCATATAATGGGTGAAGAGAAGAGGACCCAGGACAAAACCCTGAGGGACATCTATGAGTAGAGGGTATGATTTGGAAGAGAATCCAGCAAAAGGAGATGGAGGAGTTGTCAGAGAGGTAGGAGGAGAACCAGGAGAGAGGAGTGTCCTGAAAACCTTGAGAGAAGACAGTATCCAGGAGGAGAGGGTGATGAGTGTCCAAGGAGAGGTTATTACAGAGGGAGTTTACAACCTAATGGGGGAGAGAACCAGAACAACTATGGACAAACAAGCTATGTACCAGAGAAATAGGAAGTAATTAGCAGGGGGAAGGCACAGAGAGGTCAAGGAGAATGACCCCTGCCCTCCAGTCATTTTCGACCCTTCAGCAGGAAGGCTGGGTTCCGTGGCTGGGACCATCATAGATTGAAAATTGGAAGGGACCAGCTAGCCAGTGAAGAAGCATTTATTAATTCCTTACCATGCATCAGGCCACCGCCTTGTTCAATGGTTGAAGAAAACAGGTCCAGGAGGGTTAGGGGATTTGCCCAAGGACACACAGGTAGGAAAGTGTCAGGCGTGGGACTTGAACCAATGGTTCTTTTTCTCCTGTACCTCAATGTCAGCCCAACTCCTTCCATTCACTCACATCTGCTAAGGATTGACCTTCCCCTACTTAATAAGATCCTCTTCCCCTAACCCATCTTTCCTCCCCAGCTCTGACATTCACTAGCTGTCTGTTTCCCCATCTGTAAAATGGGGCTAAGTCCTCCAACTCACAGGGTTATTGTGAGATTCAGATGAAAGAGGCCATTATGAAGTCAGCTGTTCTTCTTTGTCATCCATCGCTGGGGCCATCAGCTGTCCCCCATCCTCTGCATCTTCCCCACCCCCAGATTGTCTTGAATGTGAACATTCCAGGCCGTTTCCCAGCCTCTCCCTTGCGCCACCTCCCCATTTCTCCCAAATGACATTAACCTCGGTGAAATTCTTCTTTTGTCCTAATTTCTCTTTGTTGGTTTGATTGTCAGGCAGTAACCCAGTACGCAGACAGAGAGTTATTCTCATGGCAAGCAATAAATATTCCCAGAAACAGACCGCCTGCAGGTTTTGTTGCTAAGGGTGGGGTGCCTAGGAAGGAGTAGGGGGCTGGGAGAGAGGAAGACAACTGTGCCTGTTGAACTATTTGGAGAGAGAATTCTCCTTCCTGGCCCAGCATTGATGACAAAGCTGGAACTAGCATGGGGCAATTAGGGCTTTGCCCCAGGGTGCCAGCATCTTGGAGGGGTGCTTCCTCCTTACGGGTAATTACAATAAAGGGGCAAACAAATCAGATAGACTTGTTTATCATGGGGATAGTCGTATGTGGGAATAGAAGCTGATTTAGGAGCCCAACTGTTGTTTTATTATACAATGATAATAGCTAACCCTGCCACAATACGATGGTCCCTGAAGCCTCTTCCAGGTTTCCAGCTAAGATTCTTTGATCTCACTTGAACCTTTTGACAAGTCCCGAGGGAGGGGCTATATTATTCTCTCCATTTTACAGGAGTGGAGAATCAAGCCCAAAGAGGGGAGGTGTCTTTTCCAAGGTCACATGGTCGGTGAGTAAAATGTAGCTGCCCCTGTGAAAGCCAAGAACCCGGAGGGAAAATTCAAAGAGAGTGAAATAAATTACCCCCAATCAATCCACCCCCATTTTCCAGACTGGCTTTGCTGGATTCTTCAAAGAATTCTACCTGCAGAGTTCTGGCTGGAAGGGCCCCTTGACATCATCAAGTTCAATTTCTTCGTTTTATTTTTGAAAATATTTTATTTTCCTGCATCACAGTCATTTCCATTCCTCATTCCATTTTGGAGAGGAAGAAAGGGAAGCTTGGGAAGGTAGGAAGGCGCCAACAGTCACGGGACTGGTTAATGGCACAGCTAAGACTAGAACCCAGGACTCTCACTTCCCACTGTCCTGTTCTTTTTTTTAAACTCTACCCCACAACTTCCTCCTAACCATAAATATTCATCTCATTCCAGACCAACTCCAGTGTGAAGTCATGCGGATATAGCCCAGAGGGGGATGAGTGGGAGAATCAGTGACCTCATTTCAAAGCCAAATATCAATTATTTTTGGGTACTTTCTAGCCCTGTATTATCCTGTGTTCTCTCCCTCCCTCCTTGTCCCCTTCAGGATCTTGGAGAAGAGGAGAGTTCCCTGGGCAGGCAAAGACAGAGCCAACCAGGTCAGCACCAAGGTTAGCTCTGAGCAACCTGGAAGGAGTGAGCTGATTCAATTCCTTGAGGAAGCTTTCTTGGAGTAGCTTGGTTATCTTCATACTACCCTGCTGAAGTGGGCAGAGGAGAGATGGTTATCTTTGCCATATTCATGGGAAACCAGGGGGCACGGAGAATCTGACTGACTCGCCCAAGGTCGCTGAGCAAAGTGATAGGACCAGAGACAGAAAGGGACCTTCGATGCCAACTAATCCAACCTCCAAGGAAAGGAAGGCTTGTGGAGGCAATGATTTACCTAAAGTCACACAAATGGTGAGGGACAAAGGTGCTGTGTAATTCAGCATCCAGCACTCTCCCACTGTGCCAAGCTGCCTACTCCACACAGGGTTGTTAAGAACCCTTATTAAACCTTAAAGTTCTGTAGAAATGTGCATGAAGAGAGAAGGCAAAGGCGACCTCCTACCATTAGTTGGTTGTGCCTTGATTCATGCCCATTGCTAACTCCCCATACCCCTCTTCAGCTGTACTGAGGCCCTGAGCACCTGGTGAAAGGGACATTCAGAGACAGGATCATAGATTTGGGGTCAGAAGGCAGCTGAGATGTCTTTGAGTTCAAATTCCTCATTTTCAGATGAGAAAATTGATCAGAGTGGTGAAAGGATGGATCCAGGGAGGGGAAGGGGTTTTGATAATATTAACCCATGCCCCCTCCCCACTTTTCTACCTTCTAAGGGAGATTTGATGCCGGCAGGGGTCTGCCAGTATCAAAGGAATCCTTAGTCCTAATATGAAAAAGTGACAGTGGAACCATAGCACCTTTGCCCAAAGAAAGAGTCCTTTAACCTGAGAGAGCTCTCCGTGACTGCCCGCATCACAACCAGACCTGCCCTGACAGGTCTTGACCCTAGTACTGGGCCCTTTTCCTGGCACAGAATAGGCTTTCTAGCTCAGAGACTGATCCTTGGGGATCAGCTTGTATCCTCTGGAGGCTTCCCAAGTCCAGGCTGGCTAGTTACATGCAGGATATGGCTTAGAAGGCAGGCTTCAGATGAGGTGGTCTCTGAGCTGCCTTGCCCTTGTCCTGGCTCCCCTTTCCCCCATATTCTCTCTCCCTGAGACCACATTGGGAGGGGGAGGCCATCCATCCATCACCTCTCCAAAAGCAGGGATAAGTAGCTGCTGCCGACACAGCCCTCCTCTCTTCACCCTCCTCCAGACAACGTTTGGTTAAGCCCCCGGCCTCACAATAGTGCACCATATGGCCGTGGCCCTGGGGAGCAGGCCAGGGCCCCTGTGGAATGTGAAGCCATTATTTTCTGCTCCCTCCCGCCTGGCCTGGCGGCATTGTCAGGGCCCAGCCTGGAACGGAGGGGAGGCTTATTTTGGATTAAGGGGCTGGCGACCAAGTGGGGGCAGCCAAGCGAGAGACAGACACAGAGACTGAGACAGAAAGGAGATAGAGGAGAGAGGTAGAGGCAGAGAGAAGAAAGGAGAGGGGGAGGAAAAGGGGAGAGGGAGAGAAGGAGAGAGAAGAGAGGGAGAGGAGGGGAAAGAATGAGATGCAGAAAGGGGAGAAACTGAGAGAAAGAGAGGAAAGAGAAAGATGGGGGAGAATGAGAGACACAGAGAGAGGAGATAGAGAAGTAGAGACAAGAAAGGAGAGAAGAGGAGAGAAAGAGGAAAGAGGGAGATAAGGAAAGAAAGAGAGAGAGAAAGGGGGGAGAGAGAGAGGGAGAGGAGAGAGAAGAGAGACAGAGACAGAGAGAAAGAGAGAGAAGGGAGAGAGACAGAGAGAGGGAAAGACAGAGACAGAGAGAGACAGAGAGACAGAGAAAGAGGGACAGACAGAGAGACAGAGACATGCAGAAACACAAGAGGTGTTGGGATTGGGGTAGGCTGGCAGGACTCTTCCCTCCTCCCCTTCCCTAAGACTCTAGGAGGAGAAACACTGGCAGGAGAAGCCATGAGTTCCCTGCTCCCTGGCCTTGCGGTCCTGGTCCACAAACCTGTCTGCCTTTCCTCGGTCATGGCATGCAGGGACACTAAGTGCTTCGGGCATCTGTGCCAGAGGAGGTGGGTTCCATCTCCTAAGTCCCTTGTACTCTGGCTCTCACACACCATGGCATTGGAAGACAAGCCCTGGGCTGAGAGCTGTCAGGTGCCTGGGCTTTGAGAGGAGCAGTGGGTGGTGGGTGGTGTTTCTTCGCAGTCTCATTTTGTTGGAACTGTGACCCTCAGAAGTAGCCTTGAAATTTGCCAAGCTTCTCCCTGGAGAGATTCCCCCTCAGAGAAATGTCCTAGAGGTCTCTCCCCCAGCCCTTGCAATTGAATCTGCCAGAAGCTGATTCCAGATGTCTTTCTGCCTGCCCACCTCAGCATCGGAATGGTTCCTTATGATTCAGGCCTCAGCCCTCCCTCTCTCTCCTCTAGCCTCTTGTCTGGCTTTGCTTTGCTGGGGTCCAGAGGCCTGGCTCTGGTTATGGTGCCATGCACCCTTGTGAGTACCCATTACTAAAAAATCCTGCTTTGGGGGGGCATCCCCTGGTTTGCATTGTAAAATGGGGAATCAGATGGTCCTCCCTCCAGGAGTCAGAGATGGAAAGAGTAGCATTTTTACAAAGGGCCATGTGAGAAATCTGGTCAGGGGAAAGCAGGGTCCCCCTTCCTACAAACAGACCTCCCATATCACACCTACACTACATTCCCCACTGTCGTACATTTTACTCTGTCTCCCTGTCCTTGCTTTCCTAGCTAGAGCCATAACTAGGGCCCAGCAACTGGAGCACTAATGTAGGCTGCAAAAATTTAGAAGGTGCTGGTAGTACTTATATTCCTTTCATGAGTAGAAACAACTGGGCTAAACCTTTAGTTAGCAATCAGCGGGACAGGGACAGGACCTTTAATTTCATTTGTACAGGGAACTCTTTGAGTGAGAAGACTGCCTTGACTAATGATGGTCAGCATAGTTTGTGAGAATGAAAGTTAAAACCAGCCTAAAAAATGCCCAGGCTCTGTTTCCCCAGACACAAAGAACTGTTCCAGGGGTTACTCCTCCAAGACCTAGCAACTGAACCAGCAGGTAGACCAGCTGCCTTTCTCAGTGCTCACCTAGTGCTGGAATTGCTGTCTGTGACTCAGTTTCCAGTCTTCTGTCCCTTCCTCATCTAGCTTCTTGTATGAAATCAGTCTCCCCCGACTGACTTACAGCTTCCAACCCAGCAGGACCCCGGATCCCCTGGGCAAGGGTGGGACTAAGGTGGGCTCTGAGCAGAGCACAGAGCAAGTGGGTTTCTGATGGCTCAATAGCCCTGATTGTACTCTGGGGGAAGGGGGGTCAGGGAAGGAAAGAAAATCTGACATCAGAAATACATCCGCATTTTCTTTTTTTTTTCTCTTTTTAAAACAATATAGTGCAGACAGCACTTCTCACAGTAGAATATAATGGTCAATTTTAGTACAAAAAAACATTCTCAGAGATTTGTAAATGCACTTAGTGCTTGCACAGGCCTTGCAGAACGCTTTCTGTCTGAGCACGACCGGTGGGCAGGAGGAGAAGAGCTTGGGGTCCGAGGTGAGGGGAGGCAAGGGAAGCAGAGGGGCTTTCTAGAATGCAGACCCCCTGGGATTCTAGGGCTCCTCATTCCACCAACAGACCTGGGAAATGGCTGGGGACAGGGAAAGACTTAGGAGGGGTCCCAAAATAAATACCCAAGGACCAGGAAATAAAGCCACTAACTTAGTTAGTGGCTATGGGTGGGGGAGGGGCGAGAGAATGACAGGCAGGGTGCTTTTTTTTTTTAACTTTCAGAAAAACAAAAATCTGAAGGTGAAAATAAAGGAAATAGTTGGGTTGGGGGTGAGGAGAATGGGTCCTGGGCTTTGAAAATCTAATGTTTCTCTAATTCCTACTAGGTTAGGGCAGGAGAGGGAGGAGAGTGGCCAGTGGGCAGAAGGGTCTGTAGACCGACCACGGGACTGCCTGTATGGGGAGGGGGGGAGGGTAGTGTCTCCTTCGCCCTACCTGGGAAGCCTCAGAAGGGAGGCGACCTGGCCTGGGGGGGGTGGGGGGGAGGGAGAATGCTGTAGCAGAGCTGGCTTGCCCAGATGAGGGCAGGGACAGGACAGTCGTGGGCTCTTTTATTTCTGCTAAGAGGGCTGGGGGATTAGGGGGCTGCATCCAGAGTGGACGCGGGGGGAATTGAGGTGGAAGGGAAACGAGATTCCACGGTCTGGCCCCTCCCCCATCCCCTCCCCTAGTATGAGCCCATAGGCTGTCCCCCCCCACCCCATTTCCACTGATCCGATCTAGGATTTGATGAAGCCCAATCCCCAGCCTACATGGGAAGGGCTGGAGGGGGTAGGGGCTCCGTCTCGGTAGCGGCCAACACACAAGTGAGCGGCAGGGGTGACTAAACCGTGGTTTCATCCATGTTTTCCAAGTGGTTTCTTTTGCTTTCTCTAGTCTAGACGGTCCCCAGTTTAATTTTTTTTTTTCAAAGCGGTGCAAGGCCAGGGGTTTCCCTGGAAAGCGGCGGCAGAGCCTGGGTGGGCGTGAACCCTCCTGCCTCGTCTTCGGGGGCTCTGGCCAGCCCTCCCGCTTCTCTCTCCTCTAAGCAGCACCCCCAATCGTCTGCCAGAGAGCAGCAGTGCCCCCCGTTCCGAATGCTCAGGATCCCGATCTGCCCCTCCCGCCTGGCCCAGGAGCGTCTGTCCAAAGCGTATCAGGCTCTCCCGGCTGCCCCTTGGGGGCTGGTGTGAGGAGGGGCACACGGTGGGAGTGTGGCCCCGTGCCCCTGGCTGCTGGCCTTCTCCGGCCTGTTCCCTGCCCTCCTCATGCGTCCGTCCGGACCACAGCCCCTGGGCCTTATCTGTAGACGGGCAGGCGGATGTGGGCATGTTGGTGGTCCAGAAGCCGGGGGACGGACACTGTCTCATAGCCTTTGCCCAGCATCTGCTCCTTGATGCAGGGCGGGTGGATGTCGTTGATGAGGTACTCCAGTGACTGGAGGCTGCTGCTCAGGATGGACGTGTTGCAGACCGTCTTGCTGGGGAGGCCCGACAGCCCGTCGGCCGGGTGCACAGCCAGCTCCCGAGCTCCCGGGCCCAGCTCCGGCCCGGGGTTGTAACAGTCACTGTTGGGGGTGACCAGGATGCTGTTCCAAGGGGGAGCAAAGTAGGGACCCACGGAGAAGTTACCATGCATGCCCACGCAGTTCAACGGAGACGAGCTGACTTTGTCCCCCGCGGCCCCGCTCAGGAGGTAGGGCCGGGTGGCGACCACCGCCCCCGTCCCCGCCCCCGCCCCCGCCCCGCACACTTCGGGGGACTTGCTCACCGCTCCTCCCCCACCGCTGCCTCCACTGTATAGCCGGAGCTGCTGTTGAGGCTTCTGCTGCCAGATTAAATAATCCAGGCCCGTCCCGCTGCCATCTGGGTACCCGGCGGGTTTGAGGCCCCCCAGGGCCATGGCCGGCGTGGCCCCCACCACCAGCTCGGCCCCTTTGCGGCAGTCGGGTAGCATGGCGCTGGCGTAGGCCATGGTGGAGCCAGCCATGCCCGAGAAGCCGGCGGGGGTGGCCGCCGTGGCGCGCTTGGCTGGGCTGGGGTGAGTGACCGCTACCCCCTGGCAGGCCGGCTGGGAGCCTTGTGCCTGGCACTGCTGGTTGACCTGATAGATGATACTTTGAATGGAGGGCAGGTTAGATGGTGGCAGTGCCAGCCCGCGCCCGGCCAGAGGGATGACTGAGGCGGCCACCGTGACGTTAGGGGGTGGGGCAGGCCCCTCCAGCGGCTTCTGCCCTCCGTGGTAGCCCAAGGGGACGGCGCTGGGCCCCAAAGTGCTCGACACGGGGTAGGGCGCGATGCCCACCTGCACAGCGGCAGGGGACAGCTTCGTCCGCTTGCCCTCCACGTTCTTGACCACACCTTTGCTTGAGGAGGCGGAAGAGGAGGAGGCGGCGGCAGCTGGGGCAGGGCCCGAGCCCGAGGAGGACACCGCTGCTTTGACGATGGCCAGCAGGCCTTGGTAGCCACTGGCATGCAGCGGGTAGGGGCTG
The DNA here is from genome assembly GCA_028646515.1 of Pseudochirops corinnae. NCBI lineage: Eukaryota > Metazoa > Chordata > Mammalia > Diprotodontia > Pseudocheiridae > Pseudochirops > Pseudochirops corinnae. The sequence goes on along the minus strand of CM053587.1, from coordinate 340,523,847 downwards.
TAGCGCTGGCCCGTTGTGTCGTACCCGTTGACGGTGCGGCTAAGGTGTTTGTGCTGCGGGACACGAATGTTGGTGGGGAAAATCTTGATGCTGAGGGGGCTGTTGGCCACCTTCTGGGCATAGGCGTCCAACTCGGCTGGGCTCGGGTACCTCGGGGAATGCATGGAGCTCACCGGCTCGCCTAGGGACAGAGACACAGAAGCAAGCGTTAGAACTCTCTCTGGGCTGGCAACTGCTGGCCCAGCTACCCCTTACCTTCCCCAGGTCTCACCCCTCCTCCAGAATAGCTCATCTGTAGTGCCCCTAGCTTCTGCCCCAGCTTCCCCAGAGACGTGGCGTGCCTTCCTCTTCCCTAAATCTTCCTTCGCAGGACAGCTCTGTAGCACCCCTAGGTGCTGTGGGTCCTTTCCTCCTGGGTATTAACACTAGCTGTTCTGCCCTGACCCCATGCTGGTTTTACTGGATTCCAATCCCTCTGCTCTCTTCTGGCCCCTTTAAACTCCTGTAAATCCGCAGCAGCTCAACAAAGCCCGTTTTCATGCCCTCCCATGGTGCCTCCCCTCTTCACTCAGGCCCCAGATGCCATCTTTATGACTTACATAACCTAAGGCCCTCTGGGTTTTGGCATCCACCCTTTGGGTGCCCCCTGAGGATTTCCATGCCCTGCTGGGAAACTTCCTTTTACGAGATGTTGGCCCCAGTTAGATTGAGATCCCCTTAAGAAGCGCAGGAACCACCTCATCTTCCCCATTTGTAAGCCAGCCATCAGCACAATGCTTGGGCCAGAGGAAGCCCTTCATAAATGCCTTTCATTCCCTCATTCCCTCATTCCCACAGTCATCTCTTCACTCTCTTCCCAAAGCCAGCTAAAGTTGAGTACAAACTTTCTTAATTAGAAGCAGCAGGGCACAGAAGAAAGGTGCCTAGGATTTGGATCAGAGGTCCTGGGTTTAAATACCACCTCTGCAAAATGAGGGCTAGACAATCTCTTTGTAGGGCCCTTCTGGTCCTGCTCTGTGATTCTTACACTAACAGCTGGGGGAAGGGGTGTGTGGAGGACAGAGGGGCCTGGCCTCCTGCAACAGGGAGCTTTTGAGCTGAGTGCTGAAAGGGTGCAGGGAGTCCAAAGAGCAGAGGCCAGGAGGGAGGGCATGCCAGGCATAGGGTACGGTCCGAGTAAAGGCAAGGAGGTAGAATCTGGAGTTGAGGGAACAGTAACTAGGTCAGGAGCATCAGAAGAGATGAAGGGGAGAAATGTGAAATCTGCCTGGAAAGGTGGGCTGGAGCCAGATGGTGGAGGATTTTAAAAGCCAGACTGAATATCTGTTATAAATAAGAGTTCTGTTTTTCTTTCTTTTTCCAGGTGGAGGAGTGGGGAAGGTGAGGAGAGAAAATAGATTTTGGTTAATTTAAAAATATATATGAATCTATAAGCAAAGAAATAAATGTATCTATATCTCCAGGCAGAGGAGTTCGTGTTTGCCATGGGGAACCTCTTAAACTTTTTTGGCCAAATCTTGTCTCCCTAGCAAGACTAGAGGCTCCCTGAAGGCAAGGTCCATGTTTGGTCCTTCTAAATTCTCTTCCATAGCAGGAGCCATGGCCCCAGGGATGCAGAATACTCCCCTGCCTGACTTTGACCCCAGTAAACTCAGGCCCTCACCCTAGTTTCCATTAGACCACAAGCTCTGTGAGCCCCTCTGGCTTCTACAAAGCTTCCCTGCCCCTCCATCAAAGCAGCAGAGGCAGCATGGCCTGACTCATGAGGCTGGTTCCAGTGCCTGTCCCCAGAGAAGCATCCTCTGGAGTCAGCCTGTCACTGTGACTCCTTCTCAGGGCTAGACTTGGGGGGGCTGCCAGCCCCCACCCTGCCTGGCTTCTCCCAAAGGTGCTAGGACCCCGCCTGCCTGCCCGCCTGCCTTTGTCCCTCACCCTGTCTCTGCTGTTGACAGCAGGATGAGCGGGTGGCCATGCCTTATTTATGAACTGTCATTAATGGGGTTGAAGAGTGTAATTTACATGACACATTAAGTGTCTGAGCTGTTAGCCAAAACAAACAGCCGTCAACACAGGCAGGATGGCCCTGAGACCTTCCCTTATGGACTCCTCCCCTCCCCTGCCTCCCGGCCCCCTCCAAGCCCAGGCTCACCCAAAGGAACCCACAGTCTCCCGAGGCTGCAGAGTCCTCACCTGGGAGGTGGGGATCAGAACATGGGTAATGCCCACCTCCCAGGCTGGGAGTGATCCACAACGTGTCAAGGAGCTGTGATTCTCCTGGCAGAACTACAGCTCTCTTGTTACCTGTGATTTCAGAGAGCTGCCTGGCCAGGGTCACACAGCTGGTAGTGAGCATTCAGGTGGCACCTGAATCCAGGTTCTCCTGAGTCCAATTGTCTGTCTCTCCGTAAATATACTTGCATACACATATACATTTATAGGAATATATGCTTATGTATATGTTCATGTGTGTGTATATGTGTGTGTGTGTGTGCGCGTGTGCGCGCGCGCGCACGTGCACAAGCAAAAGGAACAGGGATTAGGCTGGTTTAGATCCCAAGTAAGGAAAGTCCCTCCACTAACAATGGTTGGCACCTTTCTTCATGACTTTTGGCAGCCTGAGACCACATAGCCAGGAAGTATTGGAAATGGGGGATGGGTGGGAATTGGGCTCCAGGTTTGCCTGAATTCCTGTCCATTCCCTCTTTACTATCCCAGTGAAGGCCAGGAGGGATAGAGACTGGACCCTGGATTTCATTGGTTGGTATAGAGGAACTCCCAGCTGAAGAAACTCCCTCCACCAGAGCAACATGGCGCTTTCTCACAGTCTGAGACTTGCATAGAATACTGAGGGGCCAGTGGCTCAGCCATCTAAATGCCAGCTGTCATTAGGATTCCTTGCTCTTGTCCTCTGTCCCTAGCCACAGGAGCGTGGGAATACTCCATAGTCTGGACTCTGCGTCTAGTTGGCACTCAATAAGTGGTGGTATCTGATGGCCCCCTGGGCCCTGCTGGTCAGGCAGAGTTCTGGGCCTCTGTCATCTCCTCTTCAGCCTCCATACCTCCTCTAGAACAGGTCTCCACCCCCAGGGCAGGACTCACCCCATGGAGGAGATGGTAAGGGCCCTGGGCCTGCCCTCCTCTTCCTCATTTGTCCCACCCCCACAAGAGGTCACCCCAGTAATGCCGACAAATGGATCCCCTCTTCCATCGGTCACTTTCTCCTCTAGGCTAGCCCAGGCTGACCTTTCACCTGAGGCCAGCATCCTCAATGGTAAACACTAACAGGTACTAAGCAAGCAGGGGAGCTGATTCCCCATAGGGGTTCCATTTTCAATGCAATCCAGAAAGTCTTTATTAAGTTCTTACTGTGTACTGGACATGCCAGCCAGTGAGGGGGCAAAGACCCAAGCCAAACCATTCCTGGCCTCGCTCTGTGAACCCCTCATTTTAGGCAGCAGCTGAAAGGGGCCCTGCAGCCTTTTGTCCCCTGGACCTGAACAGGGATATTCTCTGTGTCTCTGACTGATGGTCACCAGGCCTCTACCTGGAGGCTCTCCAGTGATGGAGGCTTTGCTACTTCCTCAGGCAGCCCGTTGCCCATGTGGGAGGCTGCTTCCTCTTCTACAGAGCTGGGCTCTCCCTCTGCAGGCTCCCAGGTCTGTCCTGCAGGGCCAGGCTGCCATTCCCCTCCTCTCCCAGGCTGCCATCCCCCTCCTCTCCCAGGCTGCCATCCCCCTCCTCTCCCACTCAGCCATCCCCCTCCTCTCCCACTCAGCCATCCCACTCCTCTCCCACTCAGCCATCCCCCTCCTCTCCCACTCAGCCATCCCACTCCTCTCCCACTCAGCCATCCCACTCCTCTCCCACCAGTCACTTCTGCCTCTCCTAAGTCTTCTCAGGACTGTCCAGGCCAACCTTCTGCAGTTTCTCCCAAGGATGCTCACTGGGACGGCCTCAGCTCTCCTCCAGTATTACCACCGGTGGCCTGGACTCCCTTTTCTTTACCAGGATTTAGAAGTGATCTGGACTGGAGTGTCTGACTTTGGAGGACTTTGGGGGCTTACCCTCCTATGAAGCACACTCTCTGTTCCCAGAATGATATCTTCCCTCTCCTCCTCACTGCACAATTCCTAGCTTCCTCCAAAGTACAGGTCAGGTGCCCCTCCCCCCCCAAAACAACTTTGCATTTACTCTGAGTAGCCTTTATATGAAGAGGCAGCCTTGGGTCATGGACAGAAACTGAGCCTTGAAACCAGCAGACCTGGGTTCAAATTCTGCCCAGGATACGGACAGAGAGGGTGCCAATTTTCTGGACAGGAGGCGTTTCTACACCTGGGAGTTCTTTACATCAGTGAAATCACAGGTGTTGTCCTGAGCCCAACACTTTACATGAAATGAAGTGTAGAGAGAGGGCACCCCAGAGGTGGAAGGCCTGGGGTCAGGGCTAGCCTCTCCACATAATGGCCAAGGGCCAATGCCTCTGCAACGGTCTGAGACCATGTTGTAGGACGGGTAGGGCACAGCTTTGGGGGAGGATGTTTCTTCATGGGGGGGGCTATGCTTCTCTGGGCCCATTTCCCCCTCAATAGAACATAAGCATTTAAAGCAGGGACTGTTTGGTTATGGCGGCCACAAGACAGCAGGGTGGATGGAAGGCCGGGTCAGGAAAAGCTGACTCTGATCCTGGGCACGTCATTCCTTTCAGGCTCAGTCTTTCCATCTATAAAATGGGGACAATTTTCCAGACTCATTGTGAGGATGGAATGGGATGCTACAGAGTACTCTGCTAATCCTAATGTTGGCTGCTGTTATGACCGCCATGCTGGGGCCAGATCAAACACTCAGCAGATGCCTGCTGGATTGAATTCTGAGAGTGGGTGGCAGGGAGTACATTTCCGGGCCTGTTCTCCCCTCCCCTTAGACTCTTATTTGCCCTGTGCCTCTGTCTCCTCTCTGCTCCACAGCTCCCCTGGGAGTGCTCCCACTCTGGCCTCAGGGCCTCCTCTTCCTCGGGAAGCTCCGTCCCCAGGGAGGCATCCATGGGCCCCTGGCCAGCTCTGCCCAGGATCCCTGGCCCTCCAGCAGCTCGACCAGGAAAGGAGGTCATTGCTCTGACCTGCCCCTGGTTCCTGGAAAAAGGTCTTCCTAAGTGGCCTAAAATAAAGTCAGCGTGGAGAATGGAAATGTCACTCGGGCCAAGGGGGGAATCTTTCTCTGAGATTGGATTTAAACTACATTATACAAGCAATTTCATGGGTGCTTAGCGCCACTCCGAGAGTCCCAGAAAAAGGAGGCAAGCTTTCCACTTACCCACTATAAATCAGCCGCAGCTATAATGAGCACAAAAATGTCACTTTTATGCAATTTTACAGATGAACAAAACTGGGGAAATTAACTGCAGTAACCTACTGTAGTCAGCAAAAGTGGCTGCAGACAAAAAATCATATCTGTGTCTATTTTCCTGCCCCTCAAAGCCTCTGCCAAGCAAGTTTCTGCCATTCTGGAGTGAAAACTCATTTGTCCTTCCCATTATGGTTTCATTTGGAGTTTATCTTGAGTATCCAATGAGTCACCAGCTGTGAAAATGATTAAATCTACAAAATCTATCTAATAGATGGAATAAATTAGGTGTTTAAAACCTCAAGGGGGAAAATGGGGGAATGCCTGGCACAGAGTCATCCAGAAAAGGGGGCCCCTTGGGTCCCCTGGGGCTTGGGCATGGCTTGGCTCTTCCCTTAGCCCCTCTGCCTGGCCCTTCTCCTTTCCAGATTCTGAAGGTGGCCAGGGCTGGGTGGGCAGTCAGGGGGCAGATGGCTTTGAGGGCAGATTCTAGTTCGGGCTCTGCTGTGTAACCCTGGGCAAGTTATCAATATCAAAGAGTCTTGGGTTTTTTGGGGGAGGGTTGTCTGTAAAATAAGGTTCGTGGCCTCAGATTAGGGGCTGGTGACCTTGTTTTTAAAAATAATCTGTTTTGATAATTGCATTCCAATATAATCAGTCTCTTTAATTCTCTGTTTTACTTTATGTATTTACAAATATGATTTTAAAGGGGTTCAGAAGCTTCAACACACTGGGCTAAAGGGAGATGGGGGGGGGCGGTCCATGACCCAGAAAAGTTGGGCTGGACAGAGGCTCTCTAAGTCCCTTTCAGGCCCAAGAAGAGCCGTGTCCTGACGCCTTGCAGAAAAGTGAGGGAAGCTCATCAGAGGCCCAGAGGATGGATGTGGGGGCAGGGGCTCTTTCTGGGCAACCTAGGGGTGGGGAAGAGCCCCCAAAAGGGAGACTGAGGCCCAGACAGGGGAAAGGCACCTGGCACCTGAGCGGCAGGGCCCGGTCTGACTAGATCCGCTCTCCTCACTCTCAGCATCCCCTCATGCTAGGATGTTTCTCTGTTTCTTGGACCTCACCTGAGACCATAAGCTTCTCTGGGTGGGCCTTAGTGGGGTTCCCTCGCCCGCAGTGGGACAGGGCATGGAGACACCAGTTACAATGAGTCTCTGGAATTTCCCTGGAACAAAAACCAAGGGTGGGGCCAGTGAGTCACAGGGTACACCCCATTTAGGAGCAAACCTGAATCTCAGGGGGCCCTGAGGCACAAGTTACATGCTTTGTGTTCATTTTGTATTTGCTTCTCTGTGGGCATGGTGGACTGTTCCCCTCTCCCAGAATGAAGGTTCCCTGAGGACAGGCCCCATCTCATTTTTGTCTCTGTAGCCTGCCAAAGTGCCTACAAACAGCAGGTGTTTAATAAGTGCTTATGGTGTCAGAGAGGACTGAATTGAAGATTCTGTCATGTGGCTAAGCCTGGGGACTGGACAGGCCATTTCACTGGTCTAGGGAACTTGCCGGGCGGGAAGCTCCATCTATGGAGAACATGGGCCCCTTCCCTGCCCCTCAAAGTCTGGGAGAAATGTCTAGTAGCACCTAGGAGTGAAAGGACTGTCCCAAGAGCCTCCTCCGGCTACCTACATCCAGGCCTCTTTGACCACTCAGGGCCTCCGTTCCTCTATCTGTAAAACGAGGGGTCAGGCTGACATCTCTCCCAGCTCTACACCTAACCCCCTATGACTTCTCCGAGCCTGTTTCTCTCTTTGTAACATGAGGTCAGTCTAGATGGCCTCTGGGGTCCCTTCCTCTGGACCCCTCTGGGTCCCAGCATCTTCATCTCTAGAATGAAGGGCCTTTACAGATAGAATCCCAGGCCTCCAGAGGCAGCCTGGTCCATTCTCAAAAAAGCAAAGACTGATGTCTGCAATTTCTGCACCACAGCTTCTGGTCAGCTGGGGGGATCAGTTCCTGGGAGCTGATTTGACTTTCCCAGCCCTCCTCCCTCCACTTCTGAGTGCATTCTAATGCCTAGGCCCCTCTCCACCACATCCTCTCCCTCTCCCCATCTTGTACCCTGGCTCCATGAGCTCTGGAAGGGCTGGGGGAGGGGGGGGCTGTCAACAGCTTGTTGCTACTGTTCAGGAAACATCCTGAGCCAGCCCCTAGATGGCAATGAAAATGACTCCATTAGAGTCAGGTCCTAGGGGTGAGAGAAAGAGGCCCACTGGGTGGCTGGGGCCTCTCCAAGAAGCTGCAGTGGTGGAGACAGTAACCAGGGTCCCCCGACTTCGATAACAGGCTCAGTGATGTTTGCAGAAGGTAGGAGTGGAGGCAGCCCCTATGGCTGTACCAGCTGCCTGTGGGCCCCAGGCTCACCCCGGGGTGCCAGACCGCCCCCTCCCCACCCCCAAAGCTGGGCTGTGCTGCATTGAGTCCTGGCGATGGGGGCTAAATGCAATTACACACACTCCATTCCAGCAAGTAATGTTACGGAAAAAGACCTCAGATAAGCATTTCGCACATACTTTATGAAGATGGGCAAACATTTCCACTTGAGTGGGATGAGTCTCTCTCCTCCTCACCCCAACCCCCGCCTTCCCTCTCCTCCATTCCATCGACACCCAGAGAGAGCTCCGTCTGGCTCCTCCAAGGCCTGGGCCAAGCAGATGGGGGAGGGGGGCTGCCCTGGGCCCATTTCACAGACACTTGAGCTGGAAGGAAGCCCTGGCCTCACAGAATTGGAGTGCTCGAAGGGGTGTCTGCGGCATCCAGTCTATCCCACAGCTGGCCATCCACCCTCTGCTTGAATACCTCTGAGGGTAGGGAGCTCATTACCTCCCAAGGCAGCCCACCCATCTGTTGGGCCGCTCTGATTGTTAGGAAGGTTTTCCCCTGATATCGAGCCCAAATTTACCTCTCCTATTCCCATTTTGTATCCACTGTTCCCTATGCTACCCTCTGGGGCCAAGAGGAACCAGACTAATCCCTCTTCTAATACTGAAGGCCTTGCCTTCTTGCCTAAACCACCTCCCCCATTCCCTCAGTCTTCTCTTTTCTGGGCTAAGTATCTCTTGCTCCTTCAACTGATCCTCATAAGAGGATCCTTTTATTTTGTAGATGGGGAAACAGAGTCAGAGCGGTTAAACCTACCTAAGGTAGGATTTGAACCCAGCTCTAACCCCAAATCTACTCAGCCAGTCTTGCTTCCGATGCTCTCATTTTGCAGGTGAGGAGACTGAGGCTTAGAAGGTCGCCACACCTCGCCAGCATAGTTGAGATTACCAGGGCTGGTAATTCTAGATTAAATCCTAGGGCCTTCCAGGGTCCTCATGCCACAGGAGAAGAGACAGGTCCAGTGACTTGCCCCAAGGACGCACAGTTAGTAAGAGGAGCTGAGAGCTTAAGCCAGGGCATCTGCCTCCAAATACAGGTCAGTCAGTCAACTAACATTTATTAGGCACCTACTGTATGCTGGCTACCAGGTTAAGTGCTGGGGAGCCAGAGAAAGGCTAACCCAGTCCCTGCCCTCAGGGAGCTCACAGTCTAAGGGGGGGAGGAGACAACGTGCAGACAGCTACGGACAAACAAGCTGGAGATGGGACAGCCTTAGGGGGACATCTCACAGGGAAGCACCAGGCTGCCAGGGTCTCCCTCTCCTGCTGGTGAGCTTCCTGGGGGACTCAGACTCGCAGCCTCCTAACCCATAACTCCCCTCCATGTACTCCATGCCACAGCTGAATGTGCTTCCTTGCTATTCCTCCACACAGCCCTCCATTTCCTCTCTCTGAGCCTTTGCAATGCCTGTGCCTCATGCCTGGAATGCCATCTCTCCTCACCTCTTCCCTTCTGGAATCCCTGGTTCATTTGGCTACATTCTGTCTACTTTGGTCACTCCCATTAAAGGAAGAGCAGGGACGGTTTCGTTTTGACTTTTGTATCCCCAGGACTGTCTGGCACAGAGTCGGTGCCTAATAAATGCTTACTGACTGACTGACTGTTTGAAGGGTCATGAGGAGGGAGGCTTTTGCTCTCTACAGTGGACAGCATGCACAGTTCCCAGAATCCTTTGTCCACAACTGTGAGGAGCAGAATTGGTCCCAGAATCCTAAAAGGGTGAGAAAGGTTTAGAGGCTGCCTGGAGGGAGGAGGGACAGAGAACAGCTGCTGCCCTGCTGTATATAGTCCTTGGTGGCTCCCATTGGATGGAACCATATTTGTAAATTACCTGACATTGACTTAGTATATATCCTGTCTTCTCTTAATCACTTCAGGCTGATTTCACCTTTGGAGAGTAAGCTCCTTGAGGGCAGGGGCTGCTCCATTTTTGTCTGTCTCCTCATCACCCAGCACAAGACCTGGCATGCAGCAAGTGTGTAATAGATGCTCATTCATGGATGATTCCAACTCTTTACTGCCCCCAGTGTCTAGCAGAGGGTTCTGTATACAGTAGGGGATAACAGATGCTTGCTAAGTTGAGCTGAATCAATCGCCGTATGCCAACATTCTCACGCTTCAGCCTAAAGGGTGACAGAGCTGGGAGTAATCAGTGGGTGGGGCTCCATCTCCAGGCCTGTTGCCCACCCACAAGCACACACAGACACACAGACGAACATAAAACCACCGGACTCTGTGGTTCTTGCTGGCTCTAGCTCTATGAGCACATGTAGCTCAAAAGACACACAACACTGAGGCCATTAGGGTGTAGACAGGTGGATGCTGTAGGGTGTAGACATATAGACACACATGAGTGCACACACAGTACAAGCCTGGTACATAGAAAACTCAAAGATGCTGGATTCTAGGTCTATGAAAGACTCACCCACAGACTCCCAAACACAGAAGGACACACAGACACATCACAGAAGGGCACAGGACACCGAGACACACCCATGCAGACAAATCAGTCACGTACCACACTGTGGCCTAGGAATGGAAGTAAAAGGAAGAAGGCCCTGGCCTCAAGGAGCTTACACTCTAAGGAGAGAGAAGAGATGCCGAAGGCATCCACATGAAGACAAGATGTTCAACTGCAGGTACTTTGGGAGGGAGGGAGGAAAGGCACCACTGGGCTGCCCAGCAGGGAAACCCATAGCTCACAAGTCTGTGTGTGTGTGTGTGTGTGTGTGTGTGTGTGTGAGTGCGTGTGTGCTCGCACACTCATGTGCACCCAGGCCTCCCAGACTAGCCACACCAGTGAGCCCTCTCCTCTGCCCCCCTTCTGTTCACATCTCCATTAAGGCCTTGTAAGGGTAATTTAAAAGGCAGAACAGAAACGAGGTCAGCGGCCATTTCTGCCATTAAGGGAACATTATGGGCTTTTTACAGGTGTCTTAAATAGACATTGTTATTAACGAGTATATTAAACCAATTAAAATCAGAGTCTCAGAGTGGGGCTTAATGTAGCTGATAGGAGATGGGCAAACCCCCCTTCATATTCCTGGCCATCTCCCAAGGGCTGATTTCCGGCGGGGGAGACTGGAGCTGCAAGGGAATGGGGGCTGGGTTGGGCCAGTCACTGGTCACCCAGATGTCCTTGGGGCCTGGGGCCCAGCATGGCATAGAGCGCTAATCCTGCCCTACCCACTGGATCCATGGCCATCTCCAGGCAACCTGATCTATATCTGGCCACTGGACCTGATGGCTCCGGAGGAGAAAGTGAGGCTGGTGACTCTGCACAGCCCTGCCTCACTTAAATCCAATTCCCTTCTAAGTCATGGCATCACCTTCCTGATGCCATGGTCCTCTTTGAGAATGAAGAACAAAGGTCATATGCCCTGTGACCATGGGCAAGCTGTGGAATCTCTTTCAGGCTCAGTTTACTTATCTGTAAAATGGGGGTGTTGTGAGGAACAAATCAGATGGTGTAAAGTGCTTGTCAACCTTGAAATTCTACAGAAATGTCAGCGGGGTTGGTGAGCTGCGAAAGAGATTCTTTGGGGCTTGTATAACATGGGATGGGTGCTTCTGAGGTCCCTTGTAGCCCTGAGATACTTCTGAATCCTTCTTCTTTGTGTTAGCTTTTGGGGTTTTGAAAATAATAATAATAATAAAATGATTATTTCTACAACGTTTTAAGATTTTCTTTTTTAAAATATTTTTTAAATTTTTGCTTTTTTGGAGGGCAATTGGGGTTAAGTGACTTGCCCAAGGTCACAGGCTAGTTTTTTTGTGTTAAGTGTCTGAGGTCGGATTTGAACTCAGGTCCTCCTGACTCCAGGGCTGGTACTCTATTCACTGTGCTATCTAGCCGCTGGTTTTAAGATTTCCAAAGTGCTTTTGATCCACATACCACCCAATGAGGGAGGAACCATTATTATCCCCATTTGACAGATGAGAAACTGAGGCAAATAGAGGTTAAATGCCTTGTCCAGGAACACACAGCTAGTATCTAAGGCAGGATTTATAATGGGTCTTATCTAAGGCAGGATTTATAATGGGTCTTCTTAACTCCAAGCTCAGGGCTCTATTCACTACCTCTAAACAAAATTGGGATTTTAACCTCTGACTCTGCCAGTGTATACCATGATGCCTCCTATAGGATTTAGAGCTAGAAGGGGCCTCAGAGGTCATCCAGTACAACCTTCATGTAAGCCCCCAAGTGGTCTGCCCAAGGTCAGTGAGTTGCTGAACCTGGAAATGAGTCCCTGTGTTTGTAATCAAGATACAGTGCTTTTTCAAATCCACCAACAATCCACCAGCATCTATTAAGCACTTACTGTATTCCAGGTAGTATGCTAGGCACTGCCAGTCATACTGCCTGTTCTGTGGCTTATGGGGGGAGGATGCTCAGATTGCTCCTCTATAGGTAATTAGAATCTCCCTCTTGGCTGCTGAGGGGTGAACTTGGGGTGTTTGGAGGGGTGGAAAGGAGAGTACAGCAATGAGGAGAGGAGGCAATGGAAAAGGGGCCCCTGAACCTTCTCCACCGTATCCAGCAGCCTGTCCCACAAAGAGTTGGAGAGAGGGAAACAATCTCCACTCTGTCCTCCTGCTGAAGGAAGTTGTTGGCCTTGGGCCTGCAGCTATCTGCAAGGCATAAACAAAGAGCCTTAGAGGAATAAATAGAAGTAATTTGGGAGGCTGGACTGGGGGAGGGAGAGAAGGGCTGGAGGGCAAAAACTGTTCACTTGGATGAGAAGATGGGGAGCAGTAGGTCCCACTAGACCAGCCCATGCCCACATTTGGCAGGAGAAGGAGGGGCACTTCTCTGAACAGACTGAGAGCCTGCTCTAGTGCACAGAGCTCAGGACTTGTGGGTAAAGAGTATGGGTTCAAGTCCTGCCTCTGACCTGGAGCAAATTATTGCATCTTTCTGGTCTTCAGCTCTTTCTGGTTAAAAATGAAATAATAATCTTTGTAACTACCTCCCTTAAGGTGTAGGGGTGTGTGTGTGTGTGTGTGTGTGTGTGTGTGTGTGAGCATGCATGGGCACCTGTGAGTCCCAACAGTGACAGGAAAGACCCTGGCCAGCGAGGTCTGGGGGGTCTGTCCCCCAGAGATCATCTTTGGAACCCTGTAAGCACTAGAGAAAGCAAGCTGTGATTGTTGATACTAATCACCTGGAAAAGTCTCATCACAAACTCCTGGAGATTTGGACTTAGCCGTTGCAAGGGACCTGAGGGGCCACTGAGTTCAACAGATGGGAAAGGACTTGTCCAAGATCACACATGAGGGCTATGGCTTGAACTCAGGTCTCCTGACTCCAGACCCGGCTTCCTCCCATCACTTTCCGACCATGTGAGTGATGCCCTCTCAGCACAGGGTTCGGGGGAGGGGGTTGGATCCCGAGGCCTCCCATGCCAGGGTCCTTGCTGGGAAGGGCAAAATGCAGCCGTTGGGGCTGGGAGGCAAGCGGCACATCTGCATTCTCCTTCATCCTGACACCACTACCCTTGGAGGTGGCAGCATCCTGAATACTCAATTAACATGACACTAATTAGCTGGTGACATGGGAGGAATGCCTAATGAAGCCACCAAGGGGTGAGCTCCACAGGAGGGGGAGCTGGCTCCTGGGGCTGTGGCCAAGGTGCTCTGGGCCCTGTGGGGCAGGGAGCCTGGGGGAGCCCCCCCCATGTGGGGGAGGGCAGGAACTAGAGAGGTAAGCATCGGGTGCTTCCTGGCTGTCCTGAGAGACCCTGCCCCTTTCCTCACTGTACCCACAGGCCCAATGTCCTGAGACAGCCCTCGACAGAGGGACAGGAGCAACGGCCTCCAGGCAAGCTGCATGTCAGGTGGCCTGGGGCCGGTGGGTCCCCCAGCTCCCTGGCTCCAGGAGCTGAGGGGGAAGGCAGGCTCCCCCCGATCTGTGGGGGTAGTAGCCAGGGGAGAGAAGGAGACAGTCATTCAGCAGAGCAGCCCCCTCCCTTCCATCAAACCCTCTCCCACCAGCTGCCGGGGCTGTGATGGCCCGATCCCCTGTGTTGTCACATGCCAGAATGACAGACTCGAACCCCCGGGGGGAAAATTACAGGGCTCCCAATTTCCTCCCAGCCCGTCTCTCCTGGCAGCCGCCAAGCAGCCCCAGCGTTGTATTAATGACTGCTCTCCATCGGCGGTAATTACCGCCCGGCTCCCGCCGCTGCTGCCTGCTGCCTGCCCGCCTGGGGCCCTAGAAGCCCCGGCAGCCGTCACTGTGCAGACAGCCGGCCTGTCTCTGGGCTGCCGGGCTGCTCTGCTCTGGGGACCCGATCCCTTTTTGGGTTTGGGGCCTGGCCAGCGAACCTGTCCTGGAGGCTCCTAGGAGCATGGGAGAGAGCCTCGGAGGGCAGCCAGGAGGTCAACCCCTAATTAGCTCCATGGGTCATCTTACTCATTCTTGTATGATTAACCCAGAGCTTTGTGGGATCTAAAGGAGTTTTTGGAGATCTGGGTTCTAATCTTGGACCTGCTACTTAAACTCTTGAGAGACCTTGGGTAAGTCACTTTCCCCCTCTCTGGGCCTCAGTCTCCTTCTCTGTAAAAATGAGGGGGATGGACGAGATGATTTCTAAGATCCTCTTCCAGCTCTGAATCTATGAGTCTATTAATGAATGAGATAGAACTTGGTAGAGCTCTTCTGGGCCAGGCCCTAGAGGAAGAATCACCCCTGACCAAAGATTGGATTGTTCCCCATCTGACTCTCACATGACTCCTCGGATAGCTGCTCATGTCATTCCTCTTTCTTTCTGTCTCAGCCTTGAGTCTGTCATAGGGGCTCCATGAGACCCGGAGAAGCAGCTCAGCTACAAGACGTGTTGACATATTGACAGGTATGCATTCAAGCATGAATCGATGAGCAAGCATTTATTAAGGCTGGACCAGGAGCCAGCCCCCGTGGCTAGGCACAAACACAAAAAAGAAACAATCTTTGCCTTGCAGGGGCTTCCAGCCTACCCAAGGGAGACAGCTTGTACACAGTGAAGCAAACAGGCAGACACACACAGAGCCGGCCTGAACACAACCACAGTGGAAAGAAACCTGGTCTGACAGGAGAGGCTGGGAGGGTCTGGCTGCAGTGAAGTCACCAATCCCCTGCGGGACCTTGGGCCCATCTCAATGACCCAGCATAAGATATCAAGGTCTCTCCCCAGTGTAGGCAGGACAGGGCAGCACAGTTTGGACTCCTCTGGAGTCAGAGGACCTGGGTTCAAATTCTACCTTTAATGACTGTGACCCTCCCAGCTCTGCCATCCCCTGTTCTAAGGCCCGTCCCAGCCCTGACATCCCCTGTTCTCAGGCCCTTCCCAGCCATAACATCCCCTGTTCTCAGGCCCCTCCAGGTTTTCACATTCTCCATTCTATAACCTTCTGTATGCAGGGGCCGTGGCCTGTACACTGGGACATCTCCATGGGGGCCACAGTATATGATCAAGCTGGGGCAGGGAATAGTGGGGCAGCCCCATGCAAAGGGCCAGTGGGGCTGTGGCCCACATCAGTGTAATTCTGACCATGCACATATTTTACATATAACCTACATTTACTCTTAAGTTCTGAACATGTTCAATCCTCCCCCAGACCCTCTGGTAGCACATAAGCAGGTCAATGCAGTGCAATGGAAGCGACTGGAGTCTGGGGCCTGGGTTCAAATCCCATTCCAGACCCAGCTGAGGTGACCTTGGTTAAGTCACTCAACTTTCTCAGATCTCAGTTTCTTTTCCTATAAAATGACGAGGGCACATGAGATGGCCCCTGGGGGTCCTTCCAGCTCTGACTCTATGACCTAGAAGTGACGAGGCTCCCTGTCTTTGCGTCCCTAACCCTTAGCATGGGGACTGCTGACTGATCTGATCCCCAAGCAGGCCAAGGCTCAAGAGCCCTGGAGTTTGTCCCCTCCCTGATCCCTAGCTTGGGATCTCTGTCTGCCTTGGTCTCTGTTCTTCTCCCTCTCTCCCTCTTCTCCAGAACTGCCTTGTCTCTCGTCATCTGTCCCCCCTCTTGAGCTCTCCTGGCCATTATGGTCCCTGTCTTCCTGTCTCCCTCCCTCTGCCTCTCTCTCTCTCTCTCCATCCCTCCATCTCCATCTGCCCATCATTCTTCATTTCAGCCTGTCTGTCTTGTTCTCCGGCTCCCTCCCTGTACCCTCATCATCTCTCTCCTGTCTCCATGTATCTGTGTCTGACTCCTTCCTCTGTCTGTCCTTTCTCAGCCATCTCCCCTGTGTCTCCATTTCTCCTTCCCCCTCTGCCTCTCTTTTTCCCATCCATCCGTGCCTTCCTGTGTCTTTCTTCATCTGTCTGTTCTCCTTTCCCTGTTGTCTCCTCCTGGCTCTCCGCAGGTCTGTGTCTCTCTGTGTCTGGCTATCTCTCTATCTCTGCTCCTGCTATCTCTCTCTGGCCCTCTAGTGCCCATCCCCTCTCTGGTTCCACTTCCCCCACCTCCACCAGGCACTTGGAGGAGGGCTAGCTTGTCAGGGGCCCTGGGTCTGGCCGATTCCATTTCTCAGGCTGTCTTCAATAACAGCTGAATAATTGAATCTGCTCAGCAGTCAGAGATTTGTTTGAATTTTATTGGAATTGTAAATTGTTTTGTTTCTTCCGTATTTTATTAGCAGAAATGGAAAAGGCCTTGTCTGTGGCAGTAACCCCCTGGCTTTCTCTAGTGGACTGACTGGCACGCCTGGGAGCTCCTTAGAAAGGATAGGGATGTGGGGGGCAAGGGGTCTTCTAGCTCCTCTTTATTTAAGCGAGCTGGTGGCCAAGTCTAGCTCTGGGCTAGTTAAGGGTGTGCTGGCAGCAAACCTCTGCTCTGGTGGGAGGGAAGAAGAGAGGCTTTACCCCATTCCCACCTAGCCTGGCCAAGGACGGCAGGATCTCTCCTGCCCTGGGACAGGGTTGTCCCAAAAATTCCTGAGACCACTGAATTTTGGAGCTAGAGGGACTCTCAGTCAGCATGGTTCATACTGCATGATACAGTGCACTGAATGCTGGACCCAAAGTTCTGAGTTCAAATTTTGTCTCTGATATTGGATTGAGAAGTCACTTAACCTCTGTTCTCAGTTTCCTCATCCATAAAATGAGGGATTTGGATGTGCCATCAGAAGTCTCCTGTGGCTCTGTGATCCTGTGAGCTTGGAAAGCATCTAATCCAAGGCTTCTTCACCTGACCAGAGTCTAGTAAGGCCTATGGTCCCCTTCCCAAGATCCTATTTCTAAATGAATAAAATAAACCGAACAGGATTACAAAGAAAATCTATTAAATTGTAAGATAATTATCTAGATACTTAAAACCCCCCAAGCTCACAGACCCCAGGCTGTGATCACAGAACCTGTGATCTAATATCAAGCCATTCATTTTTCATACAGGGAGACCGAGGCTCCCAGATGGGGAGGGATCACCGACAGGTACACAGGGACTTGGAGGAAGAGCTGAGGGATTTTGGGGGGGGCTGTTCTTCCCTCCCCCTCCCCCCAATACCACATGCTGCTTTCCCAAGGACTTGACTCCTGGGAGTTACAAGAGCTTTCCCCTCAGGCCATTGTTACTTTGGCCCCAGAGGCCTAAGAGTCACTGGAAAAACTGTGGGCTGTCTGGGCAGGAAGGCTCTGAGGCCACTGAGTCTGACCCCCTCCTTCTACAGAGGAGGAAACTGAGGCAAAGGGAAGGGACATAGAGGGACTAGCAGAGGCAGGACAGGAACCGGGCCTCTCCCATTCCTCTAAGTCCGAAGACCCATTGGATGCCTTTGCCCGAAAGCCTCTGGGAGAAAGAGAACTCGCTGGGTCCCAAGGCAGTTGCCCTCTCCAGGTGTTGGGGTGTTCATTCGCTTTCCTAATATCAGATCGAAAGCTGCCCCTTGGCACCTTCCCCCCCAGGGTACCTAGTTCTGCCCTTGTGGGCCAGAACGAATCAGGCCATCAAGTTCAAAACAGGCCCTAAACAGGGATCCCATCAAAGGTTTCCAGTCTGGGAGGGGGACATCAATAGCCTCCCTGGCCCTCCCTAGGTCCTTCCACCCTAAACCTACCCCTAACCCCACCTCTGGCCCCGGGCTCCTTCGAGTGACCCTTTTCTCCCCTCCCTCTCCCTCCCAATTCCTCCTCTCTCCTCCTCTGCCCTCTCCTCCCCTCCTCTCTTCCCTTCCCCTCCTCCTCTCCCCTCTCCTTTCCCCCTAGGTTCATTCTGTCCCTCAGCAGGCACTGGCCAAGCGTCTGCTCAGGCAGGGGCCCTGTGCTAGGCATTGAGAGCCAGCCGATCGCTGTCCCATGAACTTTGGTCCGTCTACCCAGAGTGGGGCCGGACAATCCCTGTCCTGCCTTGGTCACAGGATCAAATGAGATCTTCTCCTCCAATGGCCTCAGTCACCTGCAAAGCGCTCCAGAAACGTCAGCTTGTATTATTGCTGTTGCATGAAGACAGGGAAGGCTCTGTCATAGACAATGTACTGGAAAGGCTGAGACAGGCCCAGGACGAACTGGGAGGAAACGTGGGGAGTCCTGAGGCTGGCCCTGGCCTGGCTCCTTTTTCCTGCCCCCAGCTCATGAGCACTGAATCTAGAGCCTGGGTCCAGGCAGATTCCAGCTCTCCAGGTTGGGTCACAATAGCTCAAGTTTATAGAGAACTCTAAGGTTTGCAAAGGTTGCCTCACTGGCTCCTCACCTGGGAGTTAGGGGAGCAGGTACCTGCCACCTGGGAAATAGGAACTATGACTATTCCCATTTGACAGATGAGAACACTGAAGCTCAGGTAAACTCAGGTTTTCCCGACCCCAGGTACAGGGCTTTATCTGCTCTCACACCTAGCTACCTGTGTGCTCTTGGCTCTTTCTGGGTCTCATTTTACCCATCTATAAAACAAGTGGGCTGGCCTCATAGGTCTCTTCTAGCTCTAAATCCCCAAATAACCTAGGAGCCCCTTATGGCAGTAACAGCAGCCACTCTGGGAGGAGAGAACAAAGTGGGCATCTCTCCTTGTGCTAAAAATGCTCCCTTCCACCTGGTGCCTCTGGGAAGCAGGCAGGGAAGGCTCACCCAAATGGCACAGGCTCAGCCCGGCAGACATCGTGTCCTGTGCCCTGAGCCACCACCTTGTCCCTGGTGCAGCCAGAGCATTCCCAGAGGAAGCTTGGGAGTCTTTCCCGCCTATCTCCTAGACCAGGAGGCCAGGAGTCACTGGCCTCTCCCTCCCGAAAGGGGCCTCTGCCCAGTTCACAAAGAAAGATGAGGGGAGTCTCGAGGTGAGCTTCAGTCCCTGGGGCCCATGTCCCCTCCTGCAGGGATTCCTGCAGGAACCTGGCTTTACCCACTGCTCCCATGGCCCAGAAACTAACTGGTCCTTGAAGGGCAGCGTGTTAACAACAACACTGCTGACATTTCCATAGCATTTTAAGTAAGGTTTACAAAGCTTTACCTACTTGTGGGATCTCATTTAATCCTTACAACATCTCTATTGTTATTATCATCCCCATTTTACAGATGTAGAAACTGAGGCTGAAGGAGTCAGGGCCAGGGTCACACAGCTAGTAAGTGTCTGAGGCAGAATTTGAACTCAGGTCTTCCTGACTCTTAGGCCCAGCACTCTATCCACTGTACCACCTACCTGCCCCAGACTAGATCAGAAGTTCTTAAATTAGGATCTATGAACTTAAAAATTACTTTTAATTATCATATTTCAATATCCTTCGCTTTCTTTTATGCATTTAAGAGAATTCTTCTGAGGAGAAGTCCTTAACTTCACCAGACACTGCCCAAGGGGTTCACGACCCAAAGAGGTGAAGAATTCCTGGGCTACAGGGCCAGATGAATTCACAAGTGAATTCTGCCAAACATTCAAAGAACAATTAATTTCAATATTATATGAACTATTTGAAAAAACAGGGAAAGAAGGAATCCTACCAAATTCCTTTTATGACACAAATGTGGTTTTGATACCAAAACCAGGAAGAGCAAAAATAGAGAAAGAAAACTACAATTTCCTTAATGAACATTAATTCGAAAAATTTTAAATAAAATACTAGCAAGGAGATTACTGAATTATATTTTGAAGATCATATACTTCCCAGGTAGGATTTATTCCAGAAATTCAGGGCTTATTCAATATTAAGAAAAAATTATAAGCATAACTCACCATATAAAAAAAAAAGCAAAAAAATCATATGATTATCTCACTAGATGCAGAACAAGTTTTTGAAAAAATACAATTCCTATTCTTATTAAAAACATTAGAAAGCTTAGGAATAAATGGAACTTGACAAATAGTATCTATTTAAAACCAAAAGCAACCACCGTCTATAATGGAGATTAACTAGAAGCCTTCCCAATAAGATCAAGGGTGAAGCAAGGATGTCCATCATTGTCACTATTATTTGGTATTGTTCTAGAAATGCAAGTTATAGCAATAAGAGAAGAAAAAGAAATGGAAGGAATTAGACTAGGAAACAAAACTATTATTCTTGGCAGATGATATGATTGTGTATTTTGAAAATTCTAAAAAGTCAACTTAAAACTCGTTGAAACAACAAACAACTTTACCAAAGTTTCAGGATATAAAACAAATCCACATAAATCATCAACATATATTACCAAGAAAACCCAACAGGAAGAGATAGAAAGAGAAATTCCATTTAAAATAATTGTAGATAATATAAAATACTTGAGAGTTTATCTGCTAAGACAAAATCAGGACCTATATGAACACAATTACAAAATACTTTTCACACATATAAAGACAAATCTAAACAACTGGAGAAAAATTAATTGCTCATGGGTAGACTGAACCAATATAATAAAAATAACGATTGTACCTAAATTAGTTTACTTATTCAGTGTCATATCCATCAAATTACCAAAGAATTATTTTATAGAACTAGAAAAAAGATAATAACAAAATCCATTTGGAAGAACAAAAGGTCAAGACTATCAAGAGAATCAATGAAACAAATGTGAAGGAAAGTGGCTTAGTTGTAGCAGATATCAAACAAATATAGATTTTAGAAATTGGTAATCATCAAACAATCTGGAACTGGCTGAGCAGTGGAGTAGTAGACCAGTGGAACAGATAATATACACAATACAAAGTAGTAAATGACCACAGTAATCTAATGTTTGATAAACCTAAAGATCCAAGCTTCAAGGGTAAGAACGCACTATGTGACAAAGATTGCTGGGAAAACTAGAAAGCAATTTGACAGAAACCAAGTATAGAGCAACACTTCATACCATATATCAAAATAAGATCAAAATGAATAAATTATTTAGACATAAAGGGTGATATAAGTAAATTGGAGGAGCTTGGAGAAAAGGTACCTGTCAGATCTATGGATAAGGGAAGAGTTTAGGACCAAATAAGAGACAGAAAGGATCATAGGAAGCAGAATGAATAATTTTGATAACATGAAATTAAAAAGGTTTTGCCCAAATAAAACCAATTCAGTCAAAATCAAAAGGAAATCAGGAAACTGGTGGGAGAGGAGATTTATAGCAGCTTTCTCTGATAAAGGCCTCATTTCTCAAATATACAGGAAACTGAGTCAAATTTACAAAAATAAGAGCCATTCTCCAATTTACAAATGGTCAAAGGATATGAACAAGCAGTTTTCAGAAGAAATCAAAGCTATCTCTAAATCACTACTTGATTAGAGAAATGCAAATTAAAACAACTGAGGTACTACCTCACACTTATAAGATTGGTTAATATGACAGAAAAGGAAAATGATAAATGCTGGAGGAGATATGGGGAAACTGGGACACTAATGTACTCTTGATGGAGTTGTGAACTGATCCAACCATCCTGAAGAACAAGTTGGAACTATGTGCAAAGGGCTATAAAACTGTGCATAAACTTTTGATTCAGCAATGACACTACTAGATTTGAATACAAAGAGAGCAAAGAAAAGGGAAAAGAACCTGTTTGTACAAAACTATGTATAGACAATGTTTTTGTGGTGGCAAAGAATTGGGAATTGAGGGGATGTCCATCATTTGGGGAATGGTTGAACAAGCTGAGGTATGGAATGAAATACTATTGTGCTATAAGAAATGGTGAAGGGGATGGTTTCAGAAAAACCTGAGAAGACTTATATGAACTGATGCAAAGTGAAATGAGCAGAACCAGGAGAACACTGTACACAATAACAGCAACATTGTAACAATGACTAACTGAGAAAGACTTGTCAATTTCCTTGTCAGTAAAAAGGAGTTTGAGCTACATGACCTCGAAGGTCCTTCTCAGTTCTAAACCATAAGATTCCATGATTTGGCAGATCTGGCCCTGAGTCTTCCTCCTACTTAGCAAGAGACTGAATGGAAGAGATGATGATAGGGCCCTGGACTGGGATTCAGAAGGCCTGAGTTCAAATCTTGCCTCTGACATTTCTTAGCTATGGTGCCCTGGACAAAGGCACCTAGTGAGTACTTTGGTTTCTTCCTCTGTAAAATGAAGGTAGTGGACTGATTTTCTAAGGCCCCTTTCAAGCTCTAAATTCACGACCCTTGAAGCCCAGGCCTCTCTACCTGCCTTCTTAGTTTGGTCTTGGGGCTCTGAGGAGGGAGGGGTCACCACCTACCTCTTCAGGTCAACCTTTGTGGCAGCCCTCAGGGTCAGACTCTCCTCAGAGAGGGTCCTGCCTTGGATGGGACATGAATTGGTATGGTGTCCTGAGACACTCTCTGGGCTGGCAGGGGCCAATCCTGTTCCCCTTCAGGGGAGTCTGGGGGTTTAGCCTTCAGAGCCAGAGCCCCAGCTCTCCAAGTTGTTCTTATTTTTAGCTGCAGATGACTCAAAGTTTATATATCAATAGCATTACAATAAATTCAAATATTTCTTAGTGGGAAAAGCCCCACACAGCTGAAATAAACAGTACTGTGTCCAGGAAGGCTCAGCTGTCCTGGAGCTGGAGCTTGGCTGGGATGGAGGTGCTGGAGAGGGAGGGAGCCAAGATGGCAGGAGCCTGGGGAGAGCTTCCTCCCCCTGTTGGGGTGGGCTAGAAGTGGGCAGTGTGGGGGAGGGGCACAGCCAGCCCTGCCTCTGGTTCTTGCCTTGGTCGGGTCTCTGCTCTGGTTTCTTACTCTTCTGAAACCTGAGGCAGCCTTTACCTTCACCTGTCTTAGAGGATGAAGACTGAGGAGAGGCCAGCAGGCAGCTCTCCCAAGAGAAAGAAGATGTGTAGGGGGGAGGTCGGGCCATCCAGAGGGTGGGAACCCAGCATCTGGACACCAACGACCTCTTCTCCCATCCCCAAACAGAGCTCTCACATCAATGTCACTTCCTTCTGACTCCCTCCCCCTCCCTCCGCCTCCCCAAGTTCTTCTACCCCAGACTGGGGCCCAAGGTTAGACCTTGGACAGGTGATTTCCTCTCTCTGAGTCTCTACTCCCTCCTTGGCAAAATAGAGGGGAGAGATTGAACTAGACAGGCCAGCTCTAAAATCCACCGTGCTAGGGCTCTTCTTGGTCTGCCAACCTGTTTTCTGTCTGCCCAAGGATAAGAGCTACCTGCAGAGGAGCAGGCCAAGGTCAGGTCTGGAAGAAAGACAGATATTCAGCAGGGAAGTGGGGGTGGGGCCAGAAAGAGCAAAGTCAAGCCAGGGCAAGGACTGGGAGGGGAGGATGGTACCTGGATCCCTACATGCCAGCAGCCCTCAGGCAGGGAAATGAGTCATCTTACCTTTTCGGTGAGAGTCACCCCCAAATTAATCAAAGGCCTGCCAGGCTAATAGGACTTAACAACCATGCTGGCTGGGCCTGACCTGGTCTCAACCCGCTTGAGAGCCTGCTGCGAACTCCTGTGCCATTGCTACAAACGGGGCACAGGTGCCAAGGCCCTGGAGAGAAGGCCTGGGCTGCTCTGGAGCCAGGCAAGCGGCCAGGGCCCCTTGGGGATGGGGTGTCGAGGAGAGGAGGAGCTTGGCGGTGACCCTGTTCCCTCTGCCCAGCTGGGCCCTCATTGCCCACTCTTAAGCCCTCACAGTTCAGAGACAAGGGCATGGAGCACGAGCCACACTCAGAGACTTCTAGGGTCCTTCCAAGCCCTAGGATCTGACTCTAGGATCCCAGGTAATTTCCTGCCCCAGGCTTCAGTTTTCTCTAAAAATGCAGGGGGTGGACTGAGATTTCTTCCAATGCTAGATTTATGGTCTGATGACTAAGGGGTGGAAAGAACCTCAAAGGCCATTGAGTCTTGGCCCCTTATTTTTTACAGAAAGGGAAACTGAGGCCCTGTGGGGGAGGTGGCTGGATGGAGGGACAAAGGGTGGCGTAGAGATCTGGGCTTAGGCCTGCGGGTGCCACCTACCAGTAGTGTTTCTGCCGACAGGTGGGCCAGGCCATGAGCCCCCCTCACCCCTTAGCCTCTAGGGCCTGGCTCCTTCAAGAGAGTAAATGGAGCAGAGACAGAGCTCTGAGCGAGCAATGCCCGGCCCTGGCTTTGCATGCCCTGCCTGCACTTGGGGAGCAGGGGAAGGTGCCCTCCGTGCCTGTGCCCCACTGGGGGAGGGGTCAGCCTGGGGGCAGGGGGAGGGGAACAGACCTTTCTGGACTCCTCAGGCCCCAGCCAGGCCTGCCTGTCTTGGTCACCGCTGAGCTGGGGCACTTGTGGGAAGGCCCAGGCCCCCAGTTTAATTTGCTTATCTCTCCATTCCCTCCTCCCTCCTCTTTTCCTGGTCTCTTTAATTACCTGGTAAGTCAGTGTCACTTTCAATAAGTCTAGAAGAATCCAAGGAGGCCAGAGCCCTGGGCCCGGGCGGGAGGGGAGGGAGAGAGGCTGGCCAGGGTGGGGCGCCTGCTGCTGCTGCTGCACCGGCAAAGGAAGCCCTTCCAGGCCCAGCTGCCCCCAGCTCCCCACCCCAAAAGCCCCCCCATTCCTGCCAGACTGGATCCCTCATTTGTCTCAGCTCAGAGCACTTTAGGGGGCTCGCCCCCAGAGGCTCCTTGGGCTGGCTCTGAACCACCAAGAGACTCTGCAAAATGAGGGGCTGGGACCAGGTGAGGGAGGGGCTTTTTGTCATCCAGGACCCCTGTGACCATCAGCCTGGTGAAGCCTGGGGACCCCTTCTCAGAAGGACAGAATGAAATATATCAAATAAGAGGCAGGGGGTTGTGAGAGTAACCAAAGGGTCACAAAGACGTGACATTTTTCACCATCAACGTTCACAGATCCCTGTGGACTCCAGGTTAAGAACTTCTGATCTAGAGAATCTCTTTAGGCCCCTCCCAGCTCTGACATCCCCTGTTCTAAGGTCCCTCCCAGTTCTTATTTTGTCTTTCACACTATCTCACAAAAAGTGACCTTTCCAAGGCTAACCCCTCCACCTGATCAAGTAACTTCATCCCATCCTGTCTCCTCCAATAGATCCCCCCATCCCCACTCTCACTTATTTCAGTATCTCTCTACTCATTCCCTTCTGCCTACAAACATGCCGCGTCATCCTGAGAAACACCTCATTGGAGCCGTCTATTCCCAAGAGCCATCATCCTATGCATCTCTTCTGTCTTTAGTGGCTACACTCTTCAAAGAGGCTGTTACTATGGGCCTTTCTCTCCACTCACTCATAATCTGGCTTCTGACCTCAGCGTTCCACCAGCATGGCTCTCTCCAAAGTGACCAATGATCTCTTAGCTGCCAAATCTAATGACCTTTTCTCAATCCTCATTCTCCATGACCCCTCTGTAGCCTCTGACACTGGGGATCGTTTTCTTCTCTTTAGACTTTCAGGATCTCTCTCTCTCCCACTCTCTCTCTCTCTCTCTCTCTCTCTCTCTCTCTCTCGTTCTCTCTCTCTCTCGTTCTCTCTCTGTCTCTCTCTCTCTCTCTCTCCCTCTCTCTCTCTGCCCTTCTCTCTCTCTGTCTCTCTCTGTCTCTCTCTGTCTCTCTCTGTCTCTCTCTGTCTCTCTCTCTCTCTCTCTCTCTCTCTCTCTCTCGTTCTCCTCCTCCCTCTCTGACTGCTCCTTCTCAGTCTCCTTTGCCGGATCTTCTCCCAGATCACGCCCTCTATCCACAGATGTCCCTCAGGGTTCTGTCTTCTTCTTGTCTCCCTCTGTCTTCCTTCACTTGGTGAAGCTCCCATGGACTTAATGACCATCTCTACGAGGATGCTTCTCAAATCTACCTGTCCTGTCTCTGTCTCTCTGCTCTCCTCCAAACCTGGATCTCCAGTGGCCTTCCAGGCATCTCCAACTTGATGTCTTGTGTAGCAGACATCTCAAACTCACTCTCCTTCCCCCTAAACCAGTCTTCCCTCCTACATTCCCTATGACTCTAGAGGCCAACACCAGCCCCCCAGTCCCTCGAGCTCCCAACCAAGCAGTCAGCCTGGGCTCCTCCCTATCTCTCCCCCTCTCTCCCCCCCCATCCAAGGTGGTGCCAAGGCCTGTCTATTTCACCTTTGCAGCATCTCTCCAATCCACCCCCTACTCTCCTCTGGCACTTCCCCCACCCTAGTGCAGACCTCCATCACCTCACGCCTGGACTACTGCTTTTTTTTTTGGAAGGCAACTGGGGTTAAGTGACTTGCCCAAGGTCATATGGCTAGTTTTTGTGTCAAGTGTCTGAGGTCAGATTTGAACTCAGATCCTCCTGACTCCAGGGCCAGTGCTCTATTCACTGTACCACCTAGCCGCCCCATGTCTGGACTACTGTAATAGCAGCTGGGGGGTCTGCCTGCCCCAAGTCTCTCCCCACTCCAATACATTCTCATTCAGCCTGTCCAGTGCTCCGGGTGGCATTTGGAGCCCTTCATCACCCAGCCCCTCCTGCCTCGGCTGTCTTATCATGCCCTGTACTCTGAGGCAGTGACCACAGCCCCCGGGTCAGGACCCTCCACCTCTCGGCTCTGGGCATCCTCTCTGGTCCTCTGCCCCCAGAACGCTCTTCTTCCCTGCTCTGCTTCCTGGCTTCCTTCACACTTCTCTTTCCACAGGAAACCTCTCCTGACCGCTCGGAATTCCAGCCCCTTCGCTCTATGCCCTCTTTCTCTGGCATTTAGCTTGTCTGTCCATATCTCTTTGCTTATCAGCTTCCTCACTAGACGGTAAGCTCCTTGAGGGTAGGGCATGTCTTTTGCCTCTTTTTAATTTATTTATTATTTTTGCTTTTTAGAGGGGGGAGGGTAGGGCAATTGGGGTTAAGTGACTTGCCCAAGGTCACAGGGCTAGCTTTTGTGTTAAGTGTCTGAGGCCAAATTTGAACTCAGGTCCTCCTCACTCCAGGCTGGTGCTCTATTCACTGAGTCACCTAGCCGCCCCTTTTGCCTCTTTTTGTACCCCCAGTGCCTGGCACACAGTGGGTGCCTATTAAGTGTTTATTAGCTATCTGACTAACTCTGCTCTTCTGGGTCTGTGATCTAAGGCCCCTCCCCAACGTGACCCTCTGGGATTCCTCCCAGTTCTGACATTCTGTGATTCCAAACTCTGTCTTTTCCCCACTTCTCAGCATGCTCCTTGGTATGATTAACTGGTTAGTCAAACTGAATAGAGCCTCCTGCTCAAAGCTGGTGTCCTGGTCATCCTGCCTCGGCAGAAGAGTTTCACTCAGCGCCTCAAAAACCTACCACCACCACCCCCCATTCCATTTCCTGGCAGCTCTCACTGTTGGGACTCCCGAGTACAGAGAGGGTCAGAGACCTTAGGCCCAGAAGGGACCTAAAAAGCCTGGGGCCCAGGCCCTGCCTAGGCAGGCCAGGTGTTGTTGTCCCCATTGTACAGATGAAAGAACCGAGAGCTGAAGTCAGCTCTGGCTGGGCAAGTATCCAAATACATGGGGGAGAAATAACAGAAGAGAAGGTGGAGAGATTTCATCTCCCTGGGCTCTTCATCTCAGGCGTCACTGCCCCTTGGCGGTGGTGGGAAGCTTAGAGAATCAGAAGCGTCTTCTTCAGTGTACGAGTTAAAATACAGAAGACGGCAAAGAAAGGGGTTCTGTTGAGGTTCACTCAGAGAAGCCAGTCCCTGGACCCGTGAAGGAGGCCAGCTGTTCCCCATTTTATAGATGAGGTCAAACAGTCTGGTGAGTAACTTTCCCTAGGCCAGGAAAGAAGTGAGAGGCAGAGCTGGAATTCGAACCCAGGCCCTCTTCATTTCAAGGCTCCTTCTATTCTCCCTCAGAAATCATCCAGTCTAGTCTCATTTTATGAAGGATGAACGTGAACCCCAGAGAAGGCAAGTGACTTGGTCAAAGTCACGCTGAAAGTGAAGGGCAGAGTCAGAAGAACCAGATTCCCAGGCTGGTGCAGAAGAGAGTTGGCCCCCAGAGGCCTGAGCACTAGGCCTGAGACTCTCTCCCTGGAGGAGGCCTGGCTGGGATGCTGGGACACCATTTCTCCCAAAGGGGTTCAAGCACTGATTTGTCCAGGCTAGGGGCTTACCCTCTTTCCTGTAACCCGGGCACTTACACTTTCGGAGCTCCAGGGTCTTGTTGGGGCACGGGAGGTGCTGAGGGGGTGGGTTCTGGGTCCGTTGCAGACAGGCCAACATGGTGGAGGTGGAGGTGGGGCCTGAGGCTCACGGTGCTCTGTCCCACTGCAAGGCAAAGGAAGAGCTGGTCAGGGGATGGCTGATGCCTCAGCCAGGGGAGCGGAGAGACGTTTCTAGTTCAGCTCAAAGTGGGAGAACATGAGACACTCAGACCCCAGGGTCTAAAGAGATCTTCAGGTCACCTAGTCCAGCCCTCCCTTTCGACAGATGAGAAAACCAAGGACCACAGAAGTAAGGCAACTTGTTTGTACATCATTGTGTGTTGCATGTGTGTGTTTTCCCCATCAGACTGGGGCCTGACCCTTCCTTTGCCTCTGCACTTAGCACAGTGCCTAGCACAGAGGTGGGGAACCACGTGTGGCCCTCTAGGTCCTCAAGCACGGCCCCTAAAGTTTGGATTCAGTCAAAGGGCCATACCTGAGGACCTAGAGGGCCACATGTGGCCTGCAGGCTGCAGATTCCCCCCCTGGCTTAGCACATAGTAGGCATTCTGTAAATGCTTGCCCACTGACCCTCTGAAAGGGAGAGGCTGGGAGAGAGGTGGACTTCTCTGAACCTATGTCCCTGTCTCTTAAAACGGGGCTGAGACCACCACTTGCGGCCAGGACTCAGGACCCCTGGTCGATGGCAGTGCTGTGGACTTGCTATAGATTCAAGTCCTTATCTTTCCTATCATCTCCATCTAAGAGATGGGGAAAGTGAGGTGCCCAGGCCACAGGGCTAGCTCAAGGGCAGGGTTCTTTCCACACTTCCCCCACCCCCCACCCCAACTCTTCCAGTCCTTCAAGGTAGTATCTGCCCTAGGGCTTGCCAAGGCAGGGAATACATTCCAAGAAATGGGTTTACCGTGTGTGCGTGTGTGTGTGTGTGTGTGTGTGAGAGAGAGAGAGAGACAGAGACAGAGACATAGAGAGAGACAGAGACAGAGAGAGGGAGAGAGAGACAGAGAGACAGAGAGAGACAGAGAGAGAGACAGAGACAGAGAGAGAGACAGAGACAGAGAGAGACAGAGAGACAGAGAGACACAGAGAGACACAGAGAGAGACACAGAGAGAGAGAGAGAGAGAGAGACAGAGAGACACGGGTTTACCGTGTGTGTGTGTGTGTGTGTGTGTGTGTGTGTGTGTGTGTGTGTGTGTGAGAGAGAGAGAGAGAGACAGAGACAGAGAGAGAGAGAGAGACAGACACAGAGACAGAGAGAGAGAGACAGACACAGAGAGAGACAGAGAGAGAGACAGACACAGACAGAGAGAGAGACAGAGACAGAGAGACACAGAGAGAGGGAGAGAGAGAGTCAGGCCCCAAGTCAGCAGCCCGCAGCAGGACCACATCAGCTGTGCCAAAGGTCTAATGGTCAGTACATTTGGAGCTCAGTGTCTCTCCCAGGGAGCGGGTCAGGAAGGCATACATTCCCAGCTGTCCCTCCAACCGAGTAGCTTTGACTGGCATGATCTCTCTAGAGCCTCCCAGGGAAGGCAGAGGCCTGGGCAAACCCAGCCCTGTCCTGGCCTTCAGTGCCCCGTGACTGCCCACAGCTTTTCTCCGGCTGGCAGGAGTGAGCTGTGCAATGGTGAAAGGGCTGGGGGGAGGGGCCCAGAGGGGGCTGTTGACTCCCCCCCTCCCCTCCTGCAGTCGGAGCCCAGCTCTGAGGTCCCCTCCTTTGCCCACACAGACACACAAGGAGGCACCTTCCCCAAGCCCCGGCATGCCAACATCTGACCTTCACTGGATCTTGTGCCCACCCCACCCCATCACCCCTCTCACAATGGCTAGTGTTTATAGAGCACTTTAAGGCTGGCCAAGCCCTTTACAACAAACACTCTAAGAGGTAGGGACTACTATTATCATACCCATTTTACAGTTGAGGAGACTGAGAGAGAGAATGGTTAAATGATTTGCCGAAATTATCCAGCTGGCAAGCAGAGTGTTACAATGCACAGCTAAGACAGAGAGGTGAGTGACTGGGAAGGGTCAGAGCCTGAACCCTGGGCCTGTGAACCCTCAGCCTGGCCACAGACTGGAGCCTCCTGCCAGCCACGAGCTGGGCCCCACACCTCTGGGCTGCTGTGCAGGGGAAAAGGGGGGAAGGAGAGTCAAGGGGTCATCACCTTGGATCCCTGCTCTGGACAAGACGATGCATGAGCACGGCCTACGGAGGCACGGCTGTCTGGGTGAAAACGGCCCAGGATGGGCAGCCCAGGACCTCAACGCCGGGGAGGGGAGCAAGGAGGATGGTGTATTACGCTTAGAAGCAGGAAGGACCTTGGCTGTCTTGTGGCCCGCCCCGTCCACCTTCAGGGAGGCCTGAGCCAGTGACCAAAGATGGGCAGCCCAGGACCTTAGTGCCTGGGGCGGGGGGAGCAAGGTAGACCTTGGCTGTCTTGTGGCCCAGCCTGTCATGTCCAGAGACTCTGGCCTGAGCTGGTGCCCAGGATGGGCAGGGTCTGGCCAGAGGCCCCACAGAGCCAAACCCTCTGACCCTAAGCTCAGTCCTCTCGTTCCTGCACTCTGAGATTCCAAGGGGGGCCTCGATGCCCACTTGGAGTGAGGGAGCCCAGAGGGTGGTGAGGATGGGGGTCTGCAGGGGGGACTCCAAAGCTCTCCTGGAGGACTACAGGGAGTCAGGAGGAGGAAGATGAAGCGTCTGCCTGGCTGAAAGGACTATGCAGTGGGCCAGGGAGCTGGGGTCAGAGACTATGGGGAGAGCAGGGAATGTTTGCCTCCAGGCCAAGAAGCCAGGGGGCCTGGGCTGGCATCTGATCAGAGGACTGAGAGGGTCAGTCCAGAGGCCCTGGGCTCAGCGTGAACAGTCTCCACTCAGGCAGGTACAGGCAATTTCCTGAGGCTCAGGCTGCTAGCTGGGGCCTGGATGGATACCATCATGGCGGCCAGGGCTTGGCAGAATCCCACGCTGAGGCCACTGGGGGCACGGCCGCCCATCAGTGAGGGATGCGCCCGGGCAGCTGGTCGTCTTTGACTCCTTTCTCTTATTCCAGGAGAACATGCATACAGCAGGCACTTACTACATGTTTATGGAATTGCTGGGTTGGTTGAATGACTTAGGGAGACTTGTACTATCTCAGAGGTCGAGGGGAGGTTTTTGTTCAGTTGTGTCAGTCATACCCAACTCTCCATGACCCCACTGGGGGTTTTCTTGGCAGAGACACTGGAGTGGTTTACCATTTCCTTCTCCAGCTCATTTTACAGATGAGGAAACTGAGGCAAATAGGGTGAAGTAACTTGCTCAGAGTCACACAGCTGCTAAGTGTCTGAGGCAGGATTTGAACTCAGGTCCTCCTGACTCCAGGCCCAGCTCTCTATTCACTGTGCCACCTAGCTTGCCAAGGGTAGGTATGGTGAGGGTAAGTAAATGCACAGGCAATAGGTATGATATGCATATGAGAGATACAGGTGTGAGGGAAGGGCTCCATGTCCCTGGAAGACAGCACTGGGCTTGGAGTTAGAAGGCCTGGGTTCGAATCTCAGTTCAGCCTGAAGATGTCTGTGTGACCCTGGGGAAGTCCCTTCACTTCCTCACCTGTTAAAATGAGGGGGTGGCACTAGATGGCTCCAGATCACAGACTAAGATCTGGAAGCGACTTTAGAAGGGATTTTTACAAATGAGGAAACGGATCAGAGAGCTCAAGTCCACAAGTACTTCCCAGGTGCTTCCAGGAGCTCCCATTCTACTGGGAGGGGGGCACATGAGGCAGGCGGGGGGGGGAATTCCCCGACCTTCCTCAGGCTCCCCCCAGGTCCCCCTAGCTCCTGACTCACAGACATCAGTGCCGGAAGCCCGTCCGTGGGTGGGCTGGCTGTGGGAGTCCTGTCTGCCTGCTGGGCACGTCTCCACTTGCCGGTCCAGAGAGCCAGCTCTGGGCTGGGAGATTTGAGTTCTAGTCTGGGCTTGGCTGCTAATTAGATGTGTGTATGCATGTGTGATGGAAGGCAAGTTGCAGCCTCTCTGGGCCTCAGTGTCGTCATCTGTAAAGTGGGCCTAATAACACCCTATGCTACATCGTAAGCTTATTGCAAGGGGTCAGATAAGGGAATGGGTAGGAAAGCTCTTTGCAGACCCCCAGACCCTCTGCCCACAATCCTGATATATCATTACTGCTATTAACAAGAACACTACACGCAAGAAAGGTCTTGTTTGACCTGAATGCAGCAGTGGAACAAAGTTCTTCTGATCTCCCTAACAGACTGGGAAAGAACCATGATGGCCGGCAACCAGCCTGGCCCCTGGACGAACCAAGACTCAGGACCGAAGGAATTTTCATTCATTCACTCCTTCTTTCTTCCATCAAGCACCTAATCAACGAGTTCAGGAAGACATGAGTTTGAATCCTGTCTTGCTAGCTGTTTGATGGAACTTTGCTCACCTATAAAATGAGATTGGGCCTAACGGCCTCCCAGGATCCTTCCAGCGCGATGATCTGATATTTAATCGGCAGGGATCTCAGTCTGGTGGAAGGGGGTTGGATGGGAGACAGAGGGCCTGGACTTAAATTCCGGGTGAACTTGCACTAGTCCCTTCCCCTCCCTGTGACTCAGTTTCCCCATTCATAAGTTGAGGGAGTGAATTAAGTGATATCAGAGGTCCCTTTTTGGCTCTAAGGCCTGGCGATGCTGTTTTTGCAAACACTGAAGGTATTTCTGGTGGCCAAAGGGTAACTAGGGTGGGATGCCTGGGGCTTTGCCCCATGTTCCAACATCCAGGGCACGGGAGCACTTCCTTTGCACAGACATCTGGTGATGGCCATCCCTGTACTTTGTGTTTCTCCCCTGGCCTCCAGGGGTAGCAAGTCATCAGAAGTCAGGGAGAAGGGATGTGTCTCTTCCTTTACTTGAACCCCTCCCTCAGATCACCTCTCCCAGGGATTGCCTGTATGGACCATCAGGCACCCCACCTGCCCCTTTCAGAATTAACTCAGTTTCAGAGTTGGAGAACCTATGGCCTTGAGGCCACATGTGGCTTTCTAGGTCCTTGGGTGAGGCCTTTTGACTGAGTCCAAGTTTCACAAAACGAATTATTTTATTAAGGGGATTTGTTTTGTGAAGTTTGGATTCGGTCATTGAGGACCTAGAGGGCCACATGTGTCCTGGAGGCTGCCAGATGCCCACCCCTGCCTAGGTACAGGGATTTCTAGCCACATCTCTGTGTGGTAACTTCTGAAAGCCCCTTCCCCAAGCTCCCGGGGGCTCAGCCAGTCTCCCTCTTCCCCCCTGCAAAGCTCTGATGAATGAGGGAAATTGAAAACTCGGTATTCCCAACAGCAGAGCTCCGTAAACATCATCCTAGCTCTGGGTAAAAAGAAAAGTGGGGAGTGGGGGGGGGGCAGGGATGGGGAAAGAAAGCAAAGTTATTTAATACTAAACAGGTGTCTGCAGCCTGAAATTGTGAGGCTCTCTGCTAATAATGAAGTATTCATGAGGAAAAGCCTTTTTTTCCACGACTTCCTTAAGATACTAATTTCACAACAAGCTCCTTGTTACGAGGCAATTATGGCAATCTTGTATTTCCCGAGCCCGAGACGAGCCGAGACGGACGGGCTGCGGCTTCCATCTGTCCTGGCCCCGCTTGCTCACTCGCCAGCAATGAAAGACAATCACAGAACTACCTTTCATTATGCCTATTTTATTTTCAGCAAAGGTGCCGTGAAAGAAATGATTTCCTCTGAAAGGGACTTTTATTCAGTTTCAAAACCAATTTTCTCCTATTACTGTCTCAAAAAAAAAAAAAGGAGGGAGGGAGGAAGGGGGAGGGGCTGTTTTTATTCCCCACATTACAGGCTGTGTTAATGCAGCTCGGGCTGGCAATAAAAGCCACAGTATCCATTTTCCGGCTTTGATTTCTGGTAATTTTAAAATATGCCATTACAATCAGGCAGAAATTATACAGTTTAAAAAAGGAATGAAGCGCTGCTTAGTGAAAGGATGAATGCACTTGACTGCAGGGAATGGAGAGCCTGTCCTGGGGGACTCGGGAGGGTAATCGAGCTTCAGTTGGAGTGAGCCCCTAGTACACAAGTCCAGGCAGCCTCGATGTACCAGAGAGGCCCTCCCCCCCAAAAAAACACACGTGTACTCAGACACTCAGCTAGAAGGCAGGAAAGAATGGATGCTCGGAGCTCACCTCTGACATTTGTAGGAGGAAGGACAGAATGGGGGCTCAGAGTCCACATTTGCTAGCTGAGCAATCCCAGGCAAGTCACCACCTCTATGAGTCTCAGTTTCCTCATGCATAAAATGGGAAACTCTCACTCCATCAATAAGCATTTATTAATCTAACCTCTCCAAAGTGCTTCACAAACTATAAAGGACTCTAAATACCAAGTATTTAGGGTATTTTTTTGGGGGGGGGCATGCCAATGATTTCATCAACATAAGGAACTTTCAAAGAGGAAACTTGCTCCAGCAAAGCACTTGCACTTTCTCTACAGCTCGGAGCTGTAGAATTGTCTGGGTTGGGGAGAGCCCTAAGTGACTTGGCCTCAGTTTTCTCAACTAGAAAGTAGCAAGTTGCTGTTCTGTGATTCTGGAATCCTGGCTGCCCATCTGTTTGGCCGAGCACACATCCCCACCTGGAGTCTGGGCCATTAGAGCCAGCCTGCCTGACCCCTCCTGGACTACAATGGTCAGTGGCCAGAGCCCTGGACTAGGGAGGCAGGAAGCCCTGGCTTTGAGTCCCACCTCAGACACTCCCTGGATGACCCTGGGCAAGCCCCTTAACCTTGACAAGCCTCAGCTTTCTTATCTGTAAAATGGGAATGCTGTTTGTACCTGTCTCACACAGGTTACTGTGAGGATCAAATGAGACTGATTTTTATATATGTGTACAAAGACACATTACGTGTGTGTGTGTGTGTGTGTGTGTGTGTGTGTGTATGAAGTACCATCTGAATGTCAGGTACTTAGACTTATTGTTACTGTAGAGACACAGAGCAGGTTGGTACCTGCATAGAGACATAGAATCAGAGTTTCCCATCACAGAGCTATCCATAGAACCACAAAACATCTGAGCTGGGAGGGGATGTCAGGGCTGGGAGGGGCCTTAGAACAGGGGATGTCAGGGCTGGGAGGGGCCTCAGAACAGGGGATGGCAGGGCTGGGAGGGGCCTTAGAGATGATCTAGTCCATGCCTCCCACTAATACTCAAGATACAGAAACTGGGGCCCAGAGAGGGCCAGGGCTTGCAGCAGCTCCCACAGTCACCAGACACCTGGACTTGGAGCCCCCAGGGTCATTCCCTTGACCTCTTGCTCTGGAGAGGGGGGTGGGGAGAGCCCTGCCCTCTCTCCAGCAGACCTGGGCCACTGCCTGGCTCTTCCTCCCGCGGCCTTTGGCGAATGCTGCTCTGCCGGGCCCTTCCCATCAGCTGATGGCCCCAGCCTAGGACAGGCTTAGTTAGCTCCATCTGCATGGGCACTAATTCCAGTCAGCAGGATCCGATTTAGCTCAAGCTGTTCTGGCTCTTTCCCTGGAGCAGAGAGGAGGCTCAGCAGTTTTGCTGCCCATCCTGGGGGGTGGGAGTCAGTCTGTTTCCCTTTGAACCGTCCCAGGCTCCAGGCTCCTCTCTTTGGCCACCCCCAAGAGCCTTTTCTTCTCGTTCCTGACTCAGTCCAGGTCCAGAACCCAGCTCAGCCCTGGGGCCTGGCGCCTGGGGCCTGGCGCCTGGGGCCTGGGGCCTGGGCTGCTTCCTCCCAGAGCCTCGGGCGTCACAGGTTGTTAGAATGGAAGTAACAAGACGAGCATTAACTCAGTGTCACCTGCTCGAGCAGAAGAAACCATTTTATCAAGGGCTGCAGAAAGATGGCTGACCTTGATTCTTCCACCCCTTCATCTCCCTCACTTTTCCTACCCGGAAGAAGGCCAGCAGCAGCTGACAGGGACAGGGCCTTGGGAGGTCATAGGACAGTCCTATCAACACTGGGGAGAGCCTGAAAACAGGGGATGTCAGGGCTGGGAGAGACCTGAGACCAGGGGATGTCAGAGCTGGGAGGGACCTGAGAAGAGGGGATGTCAGAGCTGGGAGGGACCTGAGACCAGGGGATGTCAGAGCTGGGAAAGAGCTTAGAACACAGCTTATACCAGCTGGGAAGATCCAGAGAACAGAGATCCAGAATGCTTAGTGTGGTTTAGAATGGAAACTCTTTGAGGATGGGGCCTGTTTTTCTCTGCCTTTGTGTCACCAACAATTAACACAGTTTGGCACACATTAAGCGCTTGGTAAACACTTCTCAACTGAGCAGAAGCTCTCTGAGGGCAGGCCTTGGCCTTGGTTGCAGTTTGAATCCCCAGTTGTAGGCAGTTATTAAGGGCCCGCTATGTTCAAGACACTGTGCCAAGTGCAGGACTGAAAAGACAAACAGGAACCAATTCTTGTCCTCAAGGAGCTCACTTCCAATGTTCTCTCTGTACTCACATCTATACACACGAGTGTGTAAAGTGACACACGAGGCTGTGTGGGGGAGTGGGGAGGTCCCAGGAAAGTCTGCAGGAAGAATGCAGCTCTTGGGCTGAATCTTGAAGGAAAACCCGGGGATCCTGAGAGGCAGAGAAGGTGAGAAGGGAGTGCATTGCAGATGTTGAGAGATGGGATAGGATGATCAGAGCACACACTCAGAGCTGGAAGGGGCCATCTTATTCAATACCTTCCTCTCATTTTACTGGGGAGGAAACTGGGCTCAGCCAGTACAAAGCCCTGGAGGTGGGAGATGGGACATGACATGATCACACCAGGAAAATCACTCTACACCTGTGTGTGAAGGATGCACTAGACGGGGAGAACACTGAGGCAGGGAGACCAGAGAACAGGCAAAGAAAGAGGTGAGTAGAGGTCCCTCTGGGAGTGGAAGAAGGGGGCACAGATGAGATGTTTGGGGGTAGAAACAACAAGATCTGGTCATTGATTGGCTATTTGTGGTGAATGAGAGGATAGGGGATGAGCCTGGGGTATCTCTGACAGTAACAGAGAAGTTTGGAAGAGAGGAAGGTTTGGGGAAGACGGAGACTAAGTTCTCTTTGGACCTGCTGTGTTTGCGATGCCACTGGGACTTCTGGGTTGGAATATCATAATAGTCATCTGGTGGGTTGAGAAGACTGCTGGAGACCAGATAGAGAGATCTGAGAGTTATCAGCATGGAGAGTGAAATTAAAGACATGGGGGGTTGTGAGGAGAGAGAAAGACAGACAGACAGACAGAGTCAGAGAGGAAGGGGAAGAGAGAAAGAGAGGGAGAAAGACAGAGAGAGAATGTGTGTGTGTGTGTGTGTGTGTGTGTGTGTGAGAGACAGAGACAGAGACAGAGACAGAGACAGAGAGACAAAGAGAGAGAGAGACAGACAGAGAGAGAGAGACAGACAGAGAGAGAGAGAGAGAGAGAGAGAGAGAGAGAGAGAGATGGGAAGCAGGTTCAAGATAACCCCTTGGAGATGAGTGGATGGAACATGGAAGCTGACTCAGCAAAGGAGAACAGAAGGACTGGTCAGACATGTAGGAGGCCAATCAGGAAAGGGCAAAGCCTAGAAATGCAAGAGGAGAAAGCTGTTTGTCCTTCATTTTGACATCAGGAGGGGGATGTTCTGACTTTCCAGTGACTCGGATTTCAGTGAGGCAGATTGGGCAAAGTCACCAGCCCCACTCTCTCCTCCAGACTCAAAGTATCCAAGAGGAGAAGGTGGTTGCCAGCAGTGAGAGCTACACTCAGGAAGGCCGTAGCTGTACACCATATATATCTGAGAGCACTAAGGGTGCAGTCATCTCTCACCCACCAGCTGAGGGCAGCTTGTCCCTGGCAGTGGCAGGCTGGTTCCCGGCCATCTGATGCACG
Organism: Pseudochirops corinnae; assembly: GCA_028646515.1. Taxonomy (NCBI): domain Eukaryota; kingdom Metazoa; phylum Chordata; class Mammalia; order Diprotodontia; family Pseudocheiridae; genus Pseudochirops; species Pseudochirops corinnae. The sequence continues at coordinate 340,485,807 of CM053587.1, read as the reverse complement.
GGTCCTTGTGAGGCCTTTCTAGCACGGAGCTTGTCCTCTCTCCAAGGCCTTCAAGGTTACTCTTATAGGAAGAGCAACACGGGAGGGGTGTTTCAGAGGAGGAATCCACCATTCTCTGAACAATAATAACTCCCTTTAACGTCCTCAAAAGTCCTTCCTAGGCTTCATTCAAGTCAACAAACCTTTCTTTGGTGTCTCCACTGGTACTTTGTGCCCCATTGGGCAGGTGGACAGGTTGGATTGACTAACCCCACTTCCCGACAGATGGGACAAATGGGACATAAGAGAAGGTCAAAGTCAAGTGATTTGCCAAGAACCATAAGCTTCTAGACTTGGAGCTGGAAAGAACCTTGGGATTCATCATATCCAACCACCCCATTATACAGAGGAAGAGACTGAGGCTTGGAAGGGAAGGGTCTTCAGAGGCCACTTTGCCCACCCCTTTCATTGTAGAGGTGAGGAGAAGTGGGTCAGGATGATTAGAGGATACAAGGAGAGCTGGAGGGGGCCATCTAATTCAACACCTTCCCCCCACTTTACTGGGGAGGAACCTGGGATCAACAGATCATTGGACTTGCTCAAGGTCATAGGGCTCAAGGCCCAGGTGGGATTTGAACCAAAATAGCCCATTTCCATACACTTGGTAGCTTCTCCTCTTGCCCAAGGTCACGTGGCTATCTCAACAATGAACCTGGGTCTACACCTGAGGTTTATCTGCTGCCATGGCCCCTCCCCAACCCTACCCCAACGCTCTCTGGGAAACCTAGCCACCCTCCCCCCCATCAGACCCTCTCCTCCCAAGCCCAAGGAAGGTCCCTATCAGTCTGTGCTTGCCCCCTCCTTAATCCCAGGGGAGAGGATTGCCCTGGGAAGCCACTGCTAATTTTGAAACCATATCTCCAAATCGGACTATTTATAAGCCCAAGGTCTTTGTGACTTTAATAAAAAAAAAGCGGGGGGGATGTCTAAAGCTGCGGTGATAGAATGCTCTGGCACCTTCTCTGACATCAGGGGCCGATAAGGCCCCTTATCTAAGGCCTGCGCCTCGGTGAAGGTCTCCTCTGCCAGATAACTCCTCCGCAGCTGTCGATAGACCCTTTCAGAGCCTAGGATTTAGATAAAGGAAAATGTGACAGGAGGGGGAAAAGAGAGAGAGAGAGAGAAAAGAAGGAACTTTCAAAGTCTGAGAATGAATTGAGTTTACCCGGCTTGCCTTGAGAGAACAATGAATAAAAGATGGATGGTGGAAGCCTGCAGCCTGGATTTTTTTATTAGAAGACTAGGGGGAAATCTGTGGGTTAGCCCCAGCCTCTGTTTGTCATCTTCCCCTGTCCTCTGGTCAGCTCCAGGGCTTCTGGGGGGGGGGCCCAGAGAGTGGTGCCCCCATCTAAGACAGGTCTGGCTAGAGACCAGCTTCCTGCCCTGGGGTTAATCTGATCCCAATGGGGAGGGGAACAAACAAAAAAAAATCAAAAACAACAAGAAAAGAAACAGAGGCTTCTCTCCCAAGCATAAATCCATTCTCACTCTTGCCAACACCTGCCGGCCTCAGCCAAGTCTGGGGGTCTCTTATTCAGGGGTTTGGGGAGAGGAAGAAAGATGAGAACAAGCAAAAAAAGAGGGGGGATTCTTCCAGGAGATCATCCCAGGAGAGGAGCAGTTCATGGCTGGAGGACAGGGATAATCTTAACGGGGTGACCTCGGACAAACGACTGCCCTGATGAGGCCTCAGTAAAATGAAGACGGAAGGGGGTGGGACTGACCGATATTGTTACAGCTTCCTGGGGCTGGGAGACCTCTGAGAGCTCTCCCACTTCTAGCCCTGTGAGCCTATAAATGAAAGGTCACTCTCCCTGCTTTCCAAACAGGATACACCCAAGTCATGCCAGACCGGTGAGAGATGATAAGTCTTCATAAGGGCTCTTCTTATCTGGTACCAAACATTGACCAATTCCCTATAAAAAGCAAGGCTCTATCCAAGTGGTGGCTATCAGGTTATCCAGACCTCCCTCTCTCTCTCTCTCTCTCTCTCTGTCTCTCTCTCTCTTTCTTTCTCTCCCTCCCTCCCTCTCTCTCTGTCTCTCCCTCTCTCTCTCTCTGTGTATCTCTCTGTCTCTCTCTCTTTGTCTCTCTCTCTCTGTCTCTCCCCCCCCCCGT
>CM053587.1:340443242-340483150 GCA_028646515.1 Pseudochirops corinnae | reverse complement strand
CCCTCCCAGCCCTGACATCCCCTGTTCTGAGGCCCCTCCCAGCCCTGACATCCCCTGTTCTCAGGCCCCTCCCAGCTCTGACATCCCCTGTTTGGAGGCCCCTCCCAGCCCTGACATCCCCTGTTCTCAGGCCCCTCCCAGCCCTGACATCCCCTGTTCTCAGGACCTTCCCAGCCCTGACATCCCCTGTTCTCAGGCCCCTCCCAGCCCTGACATGCCCTGTTCTAAGGCTCCTCCCAGCTCTGACATCCCCTGTTCTCAGGTCCCTCCCAGCCCTGACATTCCCTGTTCTCAGGCCCCTCCCAGTCCTGACATGCCCTGTTCTAAGGCTCCTCCCAGCTCTGACATCCCCTGTTCGCAGGTCCTTCCCAGCCCTGACATTCCCTGTTCTCAGGCCCCTCCCAGCCCTGACATCTCCTGTTCTCAGGCCCTCCCAGCCCTGACATGCCCTGTTCTAAGGCTCTTCCCAGCTCTGATATCCCCCGTTCTGAGGCCCCTCCCAGCTCTGACATCCCCTGTTCTGAGGCCCCTCCCAGCCCTGACATCCCCTGTTCTCAGGCCCCTCCCAGCCCTGACATCCCCTATTCCATAGGCCAGCCAGCTACTGAGGGCAGGAGAGAGGTCATTATTTCTCAGCCAGGCTGAGCTGGGGGAGGGGACAGGCCAGGGCTCAGCATGTGGAATGATGGTGAAGTCACGACCGCCAGGGTATGGGAGCACGTGTGTGTGTGTGTGTGTGTGTGTGTGTTACCACAGCAGCTCTATGCAAACATGTTAATTTGTTTTCATTTTTTTCCCTTCCAGGATAATTGGGTGAGTTTGAAGTCTTCGAGAAGCTGCTGATTATAGTTATTTGGGTGGTGTGCTCTCCTCACTGAATCCCTTCCTTGGCGGCTCTGGTGCTGGAGATGCTCGGGGGCTGTAATTAGAAGTGCAGGAATAGCTTCCAGGGGGCCCCTGCAGGCCCCAAGGGGGGTGGGGACCAGGCAGGCCTCGGGCCCAAAGGAATGGCTCGGTCAAAGAAAAGTGAGCCTTGCCCCAGAGCCCTCTCTCTCTTCTCCTCCCTGGGACATGTCCTCTCCGTTTTAAATCAGGAACTGACACAGATCCCGGGAGTATTTACCCTAATCTCCTCATTCTTCCACAGAGGGGGAAACTGAGGCCAGGGAGGTTGAGGGATTTGGCCAAAGTCACCAGAGCCCAGAGCTCGACCACTGTCTTCTGATTCCAAATCCAGTGTTCTTTACTTTGCATGAATCTGTCTCCCACAGCAACTGGGACTCCTGGGCTTCAGGAGGAGAAGGGATGTGAAGGCCTGAGGAAGGATTTCTCCCTGGAAGTCTGGAGGGAAGAGGATTTCAGAATTGCTTCTCAGATCCTCTCATTGTTCAACACACATTCACAGACTCATGGAAAGTCGGAGCTGGAAAGGGGTTCCTAGAACTTAGAATGTCAGAGCTGGAAGAATCCTTAGAACATAGAACACAGAATGTCAGAGCTGGGAGAGGCCTAGGTACAGGGAATGTCTGAGCTGGGAAGAACCTTAGAACAGGGAATGTCAAAGCTGGGAGAGGCCTGAGAACAGGGGATGTCAGAGCTGGGAAGGTCCTTAGAACAGGGGATGTCAGAGCTGGGAAGGGCCTCAGAATAAGGGATGTCAGTCAGAGCTAGAAGAAACCATAGAACAGGAGATGTTGGATCTGGGAGAGGCCTAAGAACAGAGAACACCAGAACAGATTCTAAACCCTGCCCCATTCTGCAAAAGAGGCTCCTGAGACCCAGTAAGGGAAGTGATTTGCCCAAGGTAAGAACACAGTTAATGAGTATGAAAAGTGGGATTCACACCCAGAGCCTCTGCCTCCAAATGCCAGCCCTTAAGCAGCTCTGTCCCTCTTAAGCAGGGTAGAAGGTTAGGAGAAAGTGAGCCCTTACAACAAATGGGTGCTTGGGATTTGTCCATCACATTCTGGGCCTAGTTTCAGGTGGAAAGAGATGGTGACAAAGCTGTGGGGACTGGGAGGTCTACAGGGTCATCGGGGCAGTGATACCCTTCACTCAATGCTGTCTGGTGAATGAATCTGGCTCCCTGTGGCAAAGCAGGGCAGTGCTGGCATAAGTCACCTCCTGCCCCAAGCCCCATTTTTAATAACACTGTGCCATCATTGAGGACCACCTGACAGGATGGTTCCGGAACCCCTGCCCCTCCCCTGGGCACGTTTTCGGCAGGCCCATCTAGTGCTGCCTGGCGGGGCAGGGTCTTCCTTCCCCTCCCCTCCTTTCTCCTCCCTTCCCCTCCAATGGGACAAAGGAAGTCTCTGTTCTACCCTAAGCTGGGCCCATTTGTCATCGGGGTGGGATGCGGCCTGCCGGGGTCAGCCAGGCTCCCCAGCTCTCCTCTGCCCAGCCCGAGATGAGCAAGTACAAAAGCCCCCGTGTCTCCCGACCTCCCTCCTCCCCACACTTGGCCTGTTGTCGTGGCCTCAGGAGACCCCATTCTCCCGGGAAGATGGTTCTTTTCACAATGTGGGGGAGGGCCAGGCAATCAAAGAGGAGAGGAGGGTGGGCAGCTGCTGGAGCAGCCCCTTAGAAGTTCCCACCCCTGCCTGCCAGCCGGCCAGCCCGGCCCACCACCGTGCCCACCAAATTCCCCCTTCCCTTCCAAGAGGTCCAGGGAGCAGGGCCACAGTGTGGCACAGACTCTCCTCTCCCTCCCACCTGCCCCTTTCGAGGGGGGCTCAGGACAGAAGGGAGGCTGGTCTCCAGCCGGAATAACTCACAGTCTTTCTGTAATGCCTTCAGATGTACAAGGCGCTATCCTCAGAACACCAATTATATATATATATACACATATATACTACATGCATGCTTATATAACTACATATATAGTGAGTGTGTGTGTATACATCCCTAATAGCGAGCATTTCTATACGTAAATGATCTCAATGGATCTTCACAACAACCCTGGGAGGCAGGCCTATTTTACAGCCGGGGAAACTGAGGCAGTCAGTGGCCAAGTGACTTGCCCAGGGTTACCAGAGCTAGTGTCTGAGGTGGGATTTGACCCTGGTTCTTGGTGACTCTAAGCCCAATTTCCCCTCTTCACTACCCTCCTCATTTGACAGATGAGGACCCTGAGCCCTCTGGCCTGAAGCAAGCTGAGATCTCCTGACTACTGACAGAGTGTCCTTTCCAAAGTTGGAGAAGCCAGACTGACCCCCTAGGTGGGCAGGTAGGCCTGGTGGCGTCAGGAGAGGGGCTGCGCAGACTCTGCCCAAGCAGAACTACGCCATTCCAGGCAAGGGGGGGACATCCCAGAAATTCTGTCATTGCAGACAAAGCAGCTTCTTAGAGAGGATCAAGACACAGGCTTCTGCAAGCGGCTGAGCAGGGGTCTCGGCAGGCCAGAGCAGAGAGAGGAGGATCCTGGGATTGCAGATGTTGGCAATTAGCAAAGTACTTTCTACCTACCAGTCACTTGTCTAATACATGCTGACTGAGTGACAAATTTGGAATCTAAATGAAACTCGAAGGCTGTGGAATTCAACCCCAGGCAGCTGGTGGTCAAGTGCACCATGCTGGGCCCCAAGTCAGGGAGCCCTGAGCTCAAGTCCAGCCACAGGTGCTTGGTAGCTCTGTGACCCTGGGCAAGTCACAGCATGCCTGTCTCAGTTTCCCCAACTGTAAGAGGGAGATCATAATAGCTCCTACTTCCTAAGGCTGTTGTGAGAGTTAAATGGGATGATATTTGTACAAAAGCGCTTCAGCGTGGTGCTCAGCACATAGCGGGGACTATATTAACGTTCACTTTCTTCCCTTCCCTTTCTTTTACAGGTGGATTGACAGCCAGACAGGTCAAGTAATATTCCCAGGATCATTGAGTTGGTAATTGATGAGCAGAACTGGATCCAATCTGAACCTGGGTCATAGGTTCTAGAGCTGGAAGAGACCTCAGAACCCATCTAGTTCAGAGAGAAGTGTTCTGGGATTGCAGGCTCTAGCACTGGAAGCACCCTCAGAGGTCACTGAATTCAGCCCTTTGAATTTAGAGGTCAGGAAAATGTCCCCAGCAGAGAGGGGCTGGGCTTTGCTCAGTGTCACAGCAGTAGGAAGAAGCAGGGTGAGGACTCGAACCCAGGTCTTTGGCCTCCAGATCCCTCACTCCTTCTCTTGGGAGATGTACAGCACCTCAGTCCTTCCCATTATGCCTTCTACACTGGCGCTCTCACCATCTTCCCACACTTCTCTCCATTTGTAAATTCCTTTGCTAATCTTTTTCCAAGCAGCCAATCTAATTCCACAATGCCTACTATGTGCCAAGCAAAGTGCAAGGCCTGGGTTACAAAACAAACATTAACTAGCTCCTACCCTCCGAGAGCTTCCATCCCCCAAGTAGGCAGCATGGATTCTCACTTTTCATCCTCATATTCCTAACACCTACTACCCCAGCCTTCCTTCGATGTGAACCGCCCTCAAGAAACAGGCATTTGATGACAATAAGTGAGGTCGGGGAGGGAGAGAGGGCACTTTCCCCTTCTTTGCAGAGGTGGAAAACAGCGTAAGAAGGTCCAGGATCACAGCTCTCAGGGGCCAGAGGGATAAGTCACTGGCCCAAGGGCAGGCTTTCGTGAGGTGAGATAATGCTTTGGGGGTAAGTTATGCTAGACTTTCCCCTTTTCTTTAATTCTTTGTTAGAAAGGATGGTTCTCTGGGAGGGGAGAAGAGGAGGAGCAGGAGGAGGGTAAGGAGAAGGAAAGGCTTTATTGGGAAATGCAGGTGATTTTTTTAAAAAGTTACTAATAAAAAAGTTATTTTTAAAAGAGAGAGGGGGACAATCTGCCCTCCTCCGAGGTTAGCTCTCTCCCCAACACTCCCTCCCACCTTCCCTCCTGGCACCCCTGCCTAATTGCTGACCCCGTAGGTAGTAGCTGACATGACCAAGGCTTAGGGTATCTATGGGACTTCTCAGATTCGTAAAGGGGACCGGGGAATCATATGAACAGATTATGTCTTAAAAAGGAATTCTTATTTATGTTCCTTGTTTTCATATCATCAAAACTTCTTGCTGTGTTCTTCTCCCCAAACCCTCCCAGAAAAGCATCCCTTTTAATAAAATATGAAAAAAAGTTTCAAAAAGCTACACAAACCTAAGGAATATTTTAAAAAAGGTTTTGACCTTAATGCAGCACCAGCCCCCATGGTGAAAAGGGGTTGGGGAGAAAAGGTATTTCCTCATAGTTTCATTTTGGGGCTGAGCAAAGATTACGAAAACTGAAGAACACAGAGCAGACTGTCAGGGCTGGGATGGTGTTAGAACAGGGGGTGTCAGAGCTGGGAGAAGGGTCTTAGAGAATGCCAGAGCCAAGAAGGCACTTAGAGCAGAGAATGCTGCAGTGGGAAGAGGCCTTAGGGATCAGAGGTGGCTCCGTGGACAGAGTGCTGGGCCTGGGGTCAGGAGTACCTGGCTTCAGACATGATCTCAGGTATTTACTAGCTGCTGTGGCCTTGGATTTAACCTCTGTTTACCTCAGTTTCCTCATCTGTAAACTTCTATTTACCTCCCAGGGTTGATGTGAAGATCAGATACAATAACTGTTTTAAGTCACTTAGCACAATTCTTGGCACATAGTAAGAGAGACATAAATTTGGGGGGGGGGGCAGAAAATTTCTAATTTTACAAATTTGGCAACTGAGACCTAGCCAGGAGAAGTCCCATGGCACTGAGTGCCAGAGTGAGGCTTCAAACCCAGGACCCACTGGGACTGTACATCACAATGCCTCTGCCCCTCCTTGGCTCTGAATGGGGGGGTGCCCTGAGCACCACTCAGCTACCACACAGGTCCCCAGACTCCCAGGGTCTAGTGGTGCTTCCCATAACCTCCTGGTTAAGACCGCCAATCCCAGGTCTCCAGGCCCCTCAGCCAAGGGAAAAATCCCTTTAACGCAGAATATGGATGTGCTGGGTGCACATGGGAAACCCAGTGGTCCCTCCAAATTGTCTAGGGGATGTTTGCTTTGCTGGCACAGACCTGGCTTTAACGAATTTTTCAGGTGCAGGATGCCTCAGTTTCCTCATCTGTAAAGCAATGGGGCTGGCCTGGAAGTCTTTCTAAGGTTCCCTTCGGACTCCCCACATGCAGTCCTAGATCACAGAGTGACTAGAGTGACCTGACTGCAGAGTCAAAGGCAGGGGCCCGGAGCTTCCTTCTCTCTCCCCTTTCTTCTTCCTCTCGGGTGGACCAGGGCCTCAGCTACACTACCAGACCCCTCCCCAGCTGGTGAGTGGGGCCAGCCGGCCACAGGCCGAGCGCCGGGCTTGGCGAAGGGGGACCCCATCCTCCTTCCGGCCAGAGAAGGGGGGGCCGACCTCGTCCCACCCAGGGAAGAGGGTCCCGTCCTCGTGCCGGACAGGGAAGGGGGACCCAGTCCTCGTGCCGGCCTGGGAAGGGGGCCCGCGCTCCTGGCTCCAGAATCAGCTGCTGGGCGGGGGGCTCCCGCTCTCTCCGACTGCTCAAGGGGGCCAGAGGAGCGGCTGAATGCCGAATAATTAAACTGAGCACAGAACAATACAGCAGCTCAGGAGAACGTGGAGTTTTTCCTTTATGTTTATAGCAATTGTACGAAAGTGTACAACACGGAGACGCACCAGCTGACAAATGAGATGAAACAGACATGATTTCCAGTTGGCTTTTTCCTGGATCTGATTGGCATTAATTGTAAGCGTTTGCAAAGCAGTAAGAGAGTCTGACACTCGCTTCAAGAGCGCGTGCCTTCCTAATGGTTTTAATGATGACAATGGAGCCTGATGATCACCCTGGCCTCCTTCTGCACCCCGGGCTTCGGCCACGCCCCCAGCCTCCCCCGCCCCCCACCCCACCCCCGCCCCCCGGCCCCCGGAGCCCGACTTGGAGGCCTCGCCGCGAGGCACTCTGCTCTGGCGAGCCCCTAGACGGGGCGGGTCCTAGAACGCAGGCCCGGGGACCAGCAGGACTCGGGTTCAAATCCCGCTTCTCGTGTGACCTTGGGCACTTGACATCTCTCTCCATCTAAATCGAGAAGGGGCTGAGGCGACCTCAAAGGTCCCTCCCAGCCCCGACCTCTGATCCGGATTCTAGATGCACAGCTAGAAAGGGACCCCACAGATGAAGGGCAGCTGAGCCAACGGCTGTGTGCGCTCCTCAGGGAAGCTGGGCCATGTCCGGTCCCAGGTAGAGGAAGCGTTGCCAGGTCATGGATTTAGACCTCTCGTACATCATCATCGCTTCCCAACCTCCTCATTTGACAAAAGAAGAAACGGGCCCCGAGAGAAGTGACTCATCAAAGGTTACCCCGGCAGTGAGTGGCCGCGCTGGACCGGGAGCTCTCTTCTGACGGCAAGGAGTCCCATTTCTTGTTTTGCAGCTGAGCCAAGAAGCGACCTCCCCAGGGTCACCCAGCTCCAAAGGAGCAGGGCCATGGAGGCCCAGGTCCCACAGAGTTAGCAGCAGAGCTGGGACACAAACGCAGGCCCTGGGCCCTAGAGAGGGGGTTCTGGTGTCCGGTGAGGCTCCCTGGATCTAGAGCAGGGGGCTGGGTTTGAATCCCACAGCTCTACTGGTCATTGGCTTTGTGGCCTTGGGCAAGACACTATCCATTCCTTTAGGATGAGGAAGGTGTCTGTAAGGCTGCTCCTGGAGATGGCCCACCAGATCTGGAATTGGGAAGACCCAAGTGCCAATCTGCCCTCGGACAGTACCTGGCCCCGTGACCCTGGGCAGTTACTAGACTTCTCCAGGGTCGGTTTCCTCACCTGGGAAATGGGGATGACATAGCCCCTACCTCAGAGCTGTTGGGATACCTTACACACGGCGCTGTGCAAGCCTTATTCTAGAAACGCCAGCTATTTTTGTAAGGTCTGTTCCTGCTCCAAATCCAAGACTCAGGCCGATTAGGGGAGGCGGGCTGGCCCGCCCTGCCCCCCCCCCCAGTCGGAAGCTCTGGCTTTGGCAGGCCCAGTTCACCTCGGGCCAGGGCCCTGGGGCCCTTGGCTTTGGGAGCTTGGCACTGAACCCAGGAAGCCTTGGCTGTTTTTTCTTTCAAAGCGGAATTGGGTGTTTTTTTTTTCCTTGGGGGGGAGGGAAGGGAGAGATTGGGATTTTTTTTTTTTTTTTTTTGCATATGGTAGCGCAGATGGAGGCACGATCTATAAAAACTGTTTGCAATTAAATTCCCACTTTGCATGACTTGATTTGTCAGTTATCTGGAATTAGATCGTGCGGCTCCAGCGCTGACAAGGAGAGGAGCAGAGAATGAGGGGGGGGGGTCGCTAGATAAAGGCAGCTCCTGGCCCCGGAGGATGGGGGCCCACGAGAGGCGGAGAAGGCTCCCGAGCCCTCGCCAAGAGTCCCTGGTGGCGATGGGCTGGGTTGGGCTGGACGGGGCGGGGCTGGGCTGGGCCGGCCGATATCTCGGCTGCCATCCGTCCGGGTGGTTTGGCCGGCGGTGGATGCCCTGCCAGAGGCCTGCCAGGGTAATGAGCAAGTCCTTGGAGAGCTAATCACTCACCTCCTCATCAGCCCCAGCACCAGGCATCGAAGGCCGAGGAACCGGGAGGGCAGAAGGGAAGTAGGAGCGTAATGAGCCTGGCACTGAGGACCCACCAGGCATCGTGGGTGGGAGGGGATGGGGCCTGAGACATGGGAATGGGCAGGCAGAAGCTGAGGTGGGGCTGGCTTTGGGCTGCCGACACTCCAGGGAAGCATTGGCCCCCATTCCACAGGTCGGGAGACTAAGGCCAGAAATGAAATAGCCCCAAAGGGCTGAGGCTGCATGGAGTGCTAAAACTTTACCTTCTGGGTCGGATCCCTAGGTCAGAACAGCTCTTGGACAACATGGGGGCCATGTGTGTGGACACATTGGGTGGGGGGAAGGGAGGAAACTTCATTTCCAACTTATGCTGCCAGTTCTGGCATCTGAGAAGCTGTCACCTCACCCATTTTACAGATGAAGACCATGAGGCCCCAAGGTGTCTCTCCCAGGGGTGTCCCAGTGGGGCTCTGAGGTTCAAGCTCCAGGGTCCCTGCTCCTTCTACGGTGCCCAGCTGCCTTCCTTGCTCAGACCCTTACTAACTACTCCACAACCATTGGCAGGTAAATCTCAGAAACAGAAGTAACAATAGAAGGGCCCTTACAGGCCACTGGATCCCACCCTTGCACCTAGAGAAAGTGCCCACTTCAGGCCCGCTGAAGGTAAATGGCTGAGGGTACACTGGTACGCTGACCTCTCCCCTCCCCCTGGGGTACCATTTCCACACCACCATGTTGTCTCAGCCTCTCACGACTCCCTTGTCTTCATCTGTAAAGTGGGTGCATGGTATCCCCGTTACCTAACTGAGGCAGAGGGGGATGGAGAGCTGGGCCCAGGGCGGGAACGGGGGCTCCCTGGGCCCTGCTCTTTCTAAGCTACAAAGAAGGTCCCAAATCGAGTTGGCAGAAATCATTTCCTTGCCTGGCAGTTAATTCTCACATCAATGAAACCCCAGGCCTGGTCTGTATTACTCACAGTTGGGATGAAGCTACATTGTGAATTCTTAATTTTGCTAACAAGAGGCTGGAACGGTCCTCCAAGCCCATGTGTTCTAATCCCCTCGTCGTGCAGGAGCGGAGGCAGGCTGGGCTCCTCTGTCTTCTCACACTATTCCTCTTTGATCTGGTCACACCTCCCAGCTGTTCCTCCCACAAGACGCTTACATTTCCCCCCTCTGGGCATTTTCACTGGCAGTGCCCCACTCCTGGAGCACTCTTCTTCCTCATCTCCCCTCCTGGGCTCCCCTGATTTTGTCAAGGGCCAGCTAATGTCCTGCCCTCTACAGGAAGCCTTCCCTGCCTGCACCTCGGTGCCCGGCTTTCTGGGGATTATCCCTAAAGCATACCATCCATACTTGTTTGTGCTGAGCTGTTTCCGGGCATCTCCCCCATTAAACTGTAAGCTCCCTGAAGGCAGGGGCTGTTCTTTGTTTTATTTTGAACTCCAAACACTTATCACAATACCTGTCACATAGGATGAGTTTAATGAATTGTTGACTGGGTTGATTTTTTTCAGTAGAATGGAAACCCCTTGAGGGCAGACACTGTAAGCCTGTGAACTCCCAGAACCTCAGCACATCCACTTGTGCACGGTAGATTTGGAGGTGGCTTTCCGGCAGTAGTTACGGCTGGGGGATTCGAGGGCCCCCCCACTTCACTCCTTCTGATCCTCCCCCCCAGGAAGAGGGTGAGGGTGGGTGGGGGCTCTGTGCCTTAGAGTCATCTAAGCCTTCATTGTTTGGGTTAATAAATGCATCATTTGGCTTCAAAAAATTCTTAGATCACTAATAATTATTCCCCGATGAAAAGAAATAAAGACCCGATACCCGGCTCCTTCCCCCTAAGTCTGTAAAGAAAAGTCATAAAAATAGCTTGTTATCTCACCTATCGGGGCTCCGACTGTATGTTCCTGCTAATTGGGTATAACATCCTTGTCTTGTTCTCTCTGAAGCTGAATCGGGAAAGTACCACTGCTGGGAACTAATTATATCTCTGGACTGCAGACTACTGCTTGTCTTTGCCTTTATTGAGTTAAAAAATGGTCACTAACCTTAATCATTCATATCCCTGAGCACCAGGGCTGCAGGAAGCCAACTGAGCCTGTCCTGGTGGAGAAAATGGAAGGACGGGATCGAGGTGGCAGGGGTGGGGGGGTGGGGGGTAACTCCTGGCTGGGGGGAGGGGCACGAGAGGAGAGGAAAGCGAAGCAGGACGGGCCAGGGTCCTCAGCACCCACGCCACCACGGGCACAGAGAAGACCTCTGGTGGGTACCCAGCTCCCTTCTTGTCTTCTGTCTCCAGGCTCTGCTGCTCCAACCAGGCAATTTGACCCCATTCCCCTTTCCTGCTTATCCACTCACCCCCCACTTCCAAGCTGGGACCTGTTCTCCCTGCTGGCTTGGTTAATGAGCCCCTCCAGGCAGGGTGGCACAGTGCTTGGTGAACTGCCTCTACTGGATGACCTTGGCCATCCTCACTCCTCTCCCTGAGCCTCAGTCCCTTCCCTTCTAAAAGAAAAGGATTGGATGGCTTGGCCCCTGAGGCCTCTCCCAGATGCATGAACCCACTCCCACTCTAGCCAGCCCACTGACTGATCACTCAGCTGGGTCACCTGGAAGGTGAGGCTTCCAAACTCCCACCTCTGACACCTCCAAGCTGTGGGGACACCTCCCCCCTCTGGGCCTCAGTTTCTCTATCTGAGATACTGGACTGTTGTAAGGCTCCTGTGACACAATTTATGCAACATGCTTTGCAAACCTGAAAGCACACCCTCTCTCTTTGTATATGCCAGTATCACTCGTAGGGCAGAGGCTGCCCACCCTCACTTCTTGGTTTCCTGCCCCCATACAGTGTCTGGAATGACCCAGAGTCCAAGAAGAAAGGGCGCTGGCCTGGGAGTCTGAGGATAGGAGCTCTAATTCGAGCTCTGATCTTCTCTGGGCCTCAGTTTCTCTCTCTGTCGAGTTTTATTAGGGCAGTAGATTGGATAAGAGTGGTTGACATTTTTCCAATTTCCCCATTTCACAGATGGGAAAGTAAGGCCTGGATCATCAAAGATCCCTCTTGACACCAACATTATGGGTACTCAAGTCCCCTTAGAGCAGTGGTTCTCAATCTTCCTAATGCCCGACGCTTTAACACTCATATGTGGGCAGACCCTCCCGGAGACGGGTAGAGGAGCAGTGTCTCGGTTCCTAAGACCATCGGAAATATGTGTTTCCCGATGGTCTTAGGCGACCCCTGTGACCCCTGTGAAAGGGTCGTTGGACCCCCAAAGGGGTTGCGACCCACAGGTTGAGAACCGCTGCCTTAGAGCCTATAATAGTGGAAGGCTGTTCCTGCCCCAGATCTGCCACAAACTCCAAGCTAGAATTCTAGCTGCTCACTTCTCAAAAGAGACCCGAGCTGGCTGGGCTTCCGATCCTGCCCTGGGCACCGACTAGGTGCCCAGCACCTGGGGCAGGGACTGCATTTGCCTCTCTACCCTTTGAGCCCGTCGCGGTGCCTGGCACATGTAAGTGCTTGCTGGCTGGCTGACTGACCGTGGCTATGCCTGACTCAGCCTGAGCCTCTATTTCTCCGTCTGTAAAATATATATAATCCATGGGAATTTTTGTCACCTCTCGGCTCCCCAGAACCGAGTCACAGCCTAGTGCATACAGATAAGGTGCTAAAAAAATACAGTGTTGGCTGGACTGAAGCAAGGGTGACGCAGTGGCCTTGGCCGTCACCTTCCTGGGGAACCCTAGGATGGACTTTCTCATACAAGACCAACGATGCTCTCATTTTTACTCTTCAGCCATAAACAGTGCTTGATATCACAGCTTTTGGGCTGGCCTGGGAAGCTAACCACAGTTCTGACAAACACTGTTTGAATGGGAAAATGTTCAAGTTTCTGGCTTTCACAATAAAGTGACCTGAAGATCACCACCAAGCCCCCTTTCTTCTTCATGGGAATAAAAGTCATTCTATCAGCTGAGCACCTACTATGTGCAGAGAGAGAGTACTCTGAAAAGGATGAAAGATACGGACAAAAAATCAGGCAGTCCCTGCCCTCCAGGAGCTTATCCATTCAATTAGCCTGGATAGAAGCTAGGATAGAGAGGATTCTATAAGTGCACAGGGAGAAGCCAGTGCTCTGGGAGGTCACCGGGTGGGAGAGCTGTCCCCTAAGGATCCCAGGGTCCAGCACAGGAAAGAAGGAACTTGCTTGTTCGGCAATTTGGCCCCAGGGGCCAGGACTGGGAGCCGTGGGGGAGCTTACAAAGAGGTCAGTGGAGGGTTGGAGGCAGGAAAACCAGCCTCAAAATCAGTGCTACCCCAAAGGAAGAGGGGCCACCTCAGAGGGCAGCCAGTGGGTTCCCCTGGCCTGAAGTCTTCCAACAAAGTGCAGATGCCCCTGTTAGAGAGGATTCTTATTCAAGTGTGAATTAGAAGAGCTGGCCTTTGAGGGCCTTCTGACTCCGGAGGGTCTGGGATTGTGAGAGGGGCTTTAGAGGCTGGGTAGGAATTCAACAGACCCAGAGAGGACAGTCAGGCTTAGAGATGCTGTGAAAGATGGAGACTGAGCTGGGGGAGGGGGCCAGGGACACTCCAGGGGGCTCTGTACTTAAGCACCCCACAACAGAGCTGGATTGAGCTCACAAAGATCCAGAATCTGTCCCAGGCAGACTTCTGAGATCATAAGCACACACTGGACAAGGGCCCTCTCTGTGTCTCTCCCCTTCCCTCCTTCCCTTCCTCCTCTCTCAATTCTGTGTCTCTGCTCTCTCTCTTTCTCTCTCTCTCTCCCCCCCTCCTCTTCTCTCCTCTCTCTGTCTCTCTTCCTCCCTCCCTTCCCCCTCATCTCTCTCAGTTTCTGTCTCTTTATACCCCCCCATCCCCCTTAGCAGATGCTTTAGTAACCAGCTTTGGAGACTAATAGGAGCTAGGGGGGAGAAAGAAGCTGCTTACCCAGTCCCTTCTAGCTGCAGCTGGTCTGATTTACTTAATAAAGACCAACACTAAGTCCCTTTTTCCTCCATGAAGTCTTCCAGGCTTCCTTGGCCTCTCACTGGCCTCCTTCTCAGGAGTCCAGTCTGAATAATAATCTCAAACATTTGACACCGTCTTGGATGGTTTGTGGTTGAAAGTTGCTTGACTGCTGGGGACCAGGCCTTATCATAATTTCAGTCACCTGGAGAGCACAGAGGGGCACATAAAGAAATCCTTCATTCATTCCACATCATTTCCTGAGTTCTTGGGAGCATCACGGGACATCAGAGCTGGAACCTCCCAGTCTTACAGAAGGGGACCTGGGGCCCAGTGGGGGGACTAAGGCTAATTTACAATGAGAGAACACACAAGAGGGGATAGAGAACCCTGTGTCCCTGGGCCTGGGGGAATGGAGAAGTGGGCAGGAGAGCTGTGATCACATAAATACAGCTCAGGGCACAATATGATGAGACTCGGGAGATGGCCGAACTCTGAGGGGGTCAGAGGAGGAAGGAGGCCAAGCTCTCTTACAGGATAGAAGGAAAGAGGAGGAGGATGAGTGGCCTCGGAGGCAGGCCATTGGGAGACCTGCCCAGGGAATGGCGAGACCACTCATCTGACTACAGTGCCAGGAGAAGGGGCTGGGGCCTACAGAGAAAAGAGCTGGCTTCCAGGCCACAGGATCCGAGTTCAAATCCCTGTTGTTATCACTGAGCAGCAGGGCTGCCTTGGAGGCTTTCATGCTGGGCACAAGGTAGGTGCTTTAAAAATGCTTGTACATGAAGCGGAGTGCTAGGAGGCTGTTTCCTCCCTTGTCACAGGAGGGGGCTGATGCAGAGGGCTCCTTCCAGCTCCAGGTGAAGGGGGAAAGGACTTCTCATGAAGGCATTTTCAGGGTGGGGGTTGGCCTGGCCCTGGGAGGAGCAGGAAAGGTCCTCGATGAGAGGAGGGGGCTCTTGAGTAGGAAGGTGTAAGTGGGGGAGCCTGGGGTCAGCCTGTGCAGAGGGGTTAGGGGCAAGAGGGAGGGAACCTTGCAGGAAAGGACAGTGCTGAGGCCCACTTCCTCAGGGGAAGAAGTGCTTCTGGAGGAAGGAGCTAGGAGGCTGTGGAGGGCTTTCCATCCTAGAGGCAAGCAGTAGGGAGCCATCAATGCTCTTGGAGCCAGGGAGTGACCATTAGACCTGTGCTTGTGGAATACCAAGTTCTGTGAAATCCTTCTGCATTTTCCCTCTAATTGAATGACAGTGAGATGGAAGAAAGAAACCCAAAGGATTCAGAGGGCTAGAACCCAAGTAAAGGAAAAGATGCTGGTGAGAAAATAGGAAAGTGAGAAGAAACAGCAGGTTTGGGAGGAAGCAGGGGAGGGATGGCTACGAGGAGGGATGTGCAGGGCCCTGCAGGGGACAGGTGGGCAGGTGGGCAGAGGGCTGGGGACCACTTGGTCTTCAGAAATTCCTTCCTTCTTAGCATTTAGGGGCTAAGGAATGGACAGTTCTCTCCTTGGAGAGCCAGTGTGGAGTGAGGGGGGTGTCTGGAGCTGTATGTGTGGACCCTCCAACCTCACCAGTCCTTTGTGATCTCTTGTCTGAGGAACAGCCAGCAAAAACCAAGACAGGAACAGCTGCTCCTAACTCCTCTACGGAGGGGGCAGAATATGCTGTTCTCTGTCATCTCGGCTCTGCTCACCCCATTCCTAGGCTACGGCCACAAGTAGGAGACCTCTGGGGCAGGGGCCTGTCAGCAGAGGCTGTCAGAGCTGGAAGGGATCCTGGGTCTTCTGACTCCAAACCCAGGACTCTTTCCCAACGGCATGCCCCACATTGCCTCCCAGGTCCTCATTCCACACAAGGATTCCAAGGTCACATACAAGCAAAAAGGGGAAGAGAAGGAAGTCACACCTGTGTCTCCCAGCCTGGACTTGGGAAGATCGGGCTCAGACCCTCGTTAGCTTCTTTGGGATTCTGGGCAGGTCAGTCAACCCTCTCTTAACCTCAGCTTCCTCATCTGTCAAACTACAGGGACAGTCTCTTCTCCAGGGTTTCGGTAGAAAAGCCTGTCTTCTGTGAGCCCAGAAATGGAAGTATGTGTATTTGTGTGTGTGTGTGTGTGTGTGTATCTAGATATGTATGTATGTATATTTACATGTGAATATGCGTATATATGTGTACATGTATGTGTACACATGTGTATATGTGCAATAACACCTACGTACAATATATACACACAACACATACACGTGTCTTTGAAGCCTGGAACTGAGCTGAGTCTGAAACAGCTGTTAATGGAGCCCTTTCTGCACAGGATCTCAGAGCATGCTGGGCCACAGCGGGGGCTGAGGAGGGAACAGGCCAAGAGCCCACGAGTCAGAGGCAGAGCTGGAATGAGAGCATGGTCTCCCACTAGAGTAAGAAAACTTTAGAACCCGGAGACCTGGCACCATAAGGGTGCCCCCCACCCCAGTCCTTGCTTCAGTCCATCATTAATGCTTTTGTTCAGTGCCTGCCAATACAAATGAGACAGTCCGGCCCTCTAGGGGCTTGCCTTCTGCTGGGAGGACACAACAGGGATCGGAGAGAGACTAAAATAAACACAAAGTTAGCTGGAGGTGTTGGGGCTAGGGATTCCAAGAGGCGGAGGTGAGGGGGGGAGAGCATTCCAAGCTCCGGAGACAGCTTGCTCAAAGGCCCGCCTGGCTGGGGCAGTGAGGAGGGATCAGACCGCTGGGATGGGCTCCAGAGGCCAAACAAAGAAGTTTGCTCTTTATCCGCTCTTTGCCAGCCGGCTCCTCCTCCCTGCAGCTGTCCAAATGATCAGCCTCCAGCCCGGGGTGACCGCACCAGTCCCCTGCTCACTGAAACTCCACCAGCTTCCTTCCTCTTGGTTCCAGGCTCCAACACAAGCTCGGCCATTTGTCATTTAAAGCCCTTTATCACCTGGCTCCCATCTTCCTTTGAAGCCTTCCTCCACAGTCAAACTGGGGTCCTGGCTGTTCCTCACACACCAGCAATGGGTCCAACATTTCCGCTCCCACCTCCAGATCTCTGCCTTCCTCCCTCCTCACCTCCGCCACTCCAAGTGCTATAATGCTTCCTTCCAGGCTCAGCCCAAGTCTCATGTGCTCTCTCCCTACAGGGAGGGAGCCCTTCGCCAGCTGCCACCTCCTGAGGCCCTGAAGTTTTCTTTCATCTACTTTATATATTTTGTGTTCACTTAAATGTACACAGTGAGTTAGGTCAATAATCCAGAACAGAAGACAGGTACCTCGGGAGAGCCATCTGGTCAAATCTCCCCATTTTACAGATGAGGAGACCGAGGGTCCAGGAAGGTCACAGGATTGTAGATCTAGGACAAGGAGGGACCTTGAAGGCCATCTCATCCACCTCCTCACTCTAAGATGCATACGGGTAAATGACTTGTCCAAGGTCACATAGATGGTAAGCCTGATCCCAGAGGCAATGGGGAGCCACAGATATTTCTTGAGTATGGGAGTGACTGTTTTCCTTCCTCAGTCTATGTGGGAGTGTTTATGGCTCCCCAGCACAGCAGGGCCCTCGACGGGCAGGGAGACCAGGGAGAAGGGGGCAGGCTTTGCCCAGGTCAGGTGGAGGGAGGGTTATCTACTGCCCATCCACCCATCACAGCCACACACACAAATTCCACCCTCCCCCCACCCTCCACCCTGCGTAAACTAAAACAGCCATTAGGCAGATTTCAAAAGATGTCAGTAGCTTATAATTATACAAGACATCCTTCTGAGATAAAAGTGATTACCCTGGAAGCAAATCACTTAGCAACCAATCAGGGGCCCAGAGAGCAGAGCGGTGACCAGCCATCCATTCTCGCCTCATCCCTGTTTCCCTTGCATCCACATACAAACACAGATAAAGGGAAACACAATAGCTCTTGACACGCAAATAGGTTAACATAATAAAGCCAGCTTTAGCCGGCTCACTCGAGGGAGAAAAGCAATTCTCAGGCAGGCAGGAGGTAATAAAGCAGGGCTTTTGTGTGGCTGCCTCCCTCCCTCCCTCACCCCAGCCAGCTCGGCTGCATTAGCTGATAGGAATCATAGTTTGATTGAATTACCTTTCATGAATATTAGCTTTTTTGAGGAATGCAAAGACAGAGGGAACAGGAAGCTGGCTCACCATTTTCATCCAGACTTTTCTCCCAGAGCCCCCGACACCTGGGGCTCTGGAGGAACTCCGCACCCGGAGGGGTGGGCCTTTCTGGGAGATGGAGCCCGCTGGGGATGAGGATAAGGGCCCAGCAAGCAGCAGCATGTAAATGGATGTGTGCTCACAAGCCTGTGATCACGCTGGCAAAATGGGCTCGGGGAGGAGGGAGGGGTGTCGTGTGTACACCTCTGGGTGGGAGAGTTTGGGAGACCCATACTAGCAGCGCCTCGGTTTGTGACGGGCCTCAGTTTCCTTATCTGCAAGATTCATTCCTCAAACACTGATTATCCCCTTATCATGTGCCATGTGCTAGATCCTGGGGGTACAAGGACAAAAAAGTTGAAACAGTCCCTGCCTCTAAGGCTTCTGTGTGTGTAACAGGGAACCAAAATGCATGTTACATGTTAGGTCAACACAAGATGATTTCAAAGGGCTCTCTCGGTAGTGACATTTCATGTTCGCAAGGCCCCTCCTGGCCGAGATATTGCACGTTCTTAGGTCCCTTCAGGCTCAAAAATTCCATCCAATTAAACTTTCATTCTAATGACTATTGATTCTTTGTTCTTAGCTGGCACCTTTGTCTAAGATGTACATCTGAGCACAATACCCTGAAGGGCCAGTCACCCCAGGGACCAGAACTGCACCCACTGGTACTAAATGCTCAAGTAAACAGCAAACCTCAACTGGCCCTGCTCTCGCCAGACACCTGGTCCCTAGGAGACCTGAAGTCTGGCCAAGACTCTCTCAGGATCTCACTAACAACCTCGGCCCCAGGGCTGGCCACCCCCACCCTGGCGAGGAGGAGGAGCCCCAGCCTGGCCCCAGGCAGGTCCAGGAGTGGTACTCGGTGCCACTGCCCCCTTAGCAGGGAAGCTCTGGGTGAGACACAAAATAGGCAGGGATGAAGAGCCAAGATCTGGCTGCCAACAAGGCCCTTTTGCCAGTTCCTGGGGCTAGTAGCCAAACAGCGGCGCCATGCCGCCTTCTAAGAGTCGGAAGGAAGATGGGAAGTAGGCTCTCCTCTTATTCCCTGAATCCCGGGAAGTCAGACCCTCAGAACAGCCGAGATTCTGTGGGAGCCACCCACTCCCCCAAATCCACAACGACCCATGATGATGAATTCTGGTCTACGAGGAAGGCAAAATAATAACAACACCTCATGTTCTAACTGAAGGGAAACGGAACGGTCCTGGGATCTAAGAGCCGGAGCTAGGTTGGACCCCACAGGTCATCGGTGCACGCCCCTCCCTTTTACAGAAGGTCACACAAGCAGCACAGATCACACAGGTAAACAACCCTCGAACCCAGGTCTGACAAATCTCAATCTAGCGGTCTTTCCACTACACCAACACGAAAAGGAAAACCCCTTTCCCCCTGTCCGTAAAGGCAAAGATAATCGGGAAACTCTCGTTGAAGGGCTCCGTATACACGCATATAATTGGGGGGAGAGAGAGAACGGAAAACAGCCAGAGGAAGCCTCTTTGGGGATCAAAAGCCAGGATGGTCCCCATGCCCCTTTCCCCTCCTCGTCCTGCAGAGAATCTCCGTGAAGGACTTCCCAAGGCGCTGGAGAAGCATCCTGTCCATGCACTATGAGAAGGCAGGGGTCCTTGTCACCTCTGGACAGCAGGAAAAGCACTGGTTCTGGGGGCGGGAAACCAGAGTTCAAATCCTGCCCATCCCCTTCACATGTCTATGACTGTAGACACTTCATGTGCCCATAAGCCTCCCTGACCTCAGTTTCCTTATCTGTAAAATGATGGAATTTAACTAGATTTCAGCTTGAAATCTGTGATCCCATGACCTTGGCCAGGGATGAAGGGGTGAGGGTGGGGGTTTGGATGGTGTGGGAACATAGGATTTAGACCTTGATGAACCATCCGGCCCAACCCCCTTGTTTTAAATACAGACAAGGAACCTGAGGCCCCGGGAGGTGAAGGGCACACAGCTCCTAAGTCTCTGGGCAGGCACTGGAACCCGGTGGGGTGATTTCTGGGATACATCAGGGATGCCTCTGTGGGTCTTGGTCCCATGCATAAAATGTGAGCAGTAACATTTTGCACTCCTGCCTCACAGGGCTGGTGAGAGCACCCAATGAGGTAATGTATGTAAAGTGCTCTCTTATTACATTAGGGCTCTGGGGGGGCCTGGTGGGCAGGGGTATTCTTTTCACTCTCCCCCCCCTTCCTGGCACAATTCTCCAAGTAACAAGAGAGCTGCAGAAACAGAAGGGAATGCCTGAAACTGCCAGCTTTCCCCCCTCCGACTTGGCTGGTGAAAATGTAAATATGCAACAGAGACTCCAACTGCTTTGCTCCTGTTTTTACATCTCTCTGAACAGCTCTGGGGGCTGCCTGCCTGCCTGCCTGGCCTGCCTGCCTGGCGCATGAGGCAAGTTTGTTTCAAAACTCAGAAAAGCTGCCAGGAAGAAAGGGAATCCAAACAGTGACTGGGGTGGGGGGAAGCTACTCCTCCCGGGGACGGAGCGAGCTGCCCGGCCTTGCTTTCCTGGGCCTTGGGAGCTTCCGGCCCAGGCTCATTTCAGGGCAGGCAGCTCCCACTACCTTCAGCTGGAAGACGCAAGCTTGCTCCCAGCCAGAAGGGAGAGAAGCGACACACTGTTTATTGACCTGTTAAACTAGGAGGAGATCGTTATGATGGGGAAAAAATGCATAGTTCTTAAGGACCAGGGCTGGGTTATTTATTTTCCTATTCATCTTGATTCTTCCCCCCTTTTCTGAATGCTGCTGTTCCACAGATTTCTCATCTTTTCCTAGAAATGTGAAGGCAGCAGTTTCACGGAGCTGGGGGGTGGGCAGTGATTACTAAATAGAGTTAACTCAGGGCTGTCTCTGCTCTAAAGGCCTCCTAGGGAGGAGGGGGTGCTGAGGCAGGGGTCTGGGTGCAAGCTGCACATACTCTCTGCCCTCTGAGGCAAACCTCCCCTTCCAAGATCTCAGCCCCTTTCCAGCAAACACTTCTTTTGTACAGACCTAACTAGTGAGAGGCCATAGAGCCCCCACTGGCGCTCCCCTTCCTTAATGGCATTACACCGTGTTCTCAGGAAAATCCCTTTTCAAACGTCAAATGTGGCTCCGAAGCTGTCAGCACATTCAGGGAAAGAGGAGACACGTGGGTCTGGCCACCGGTTTTCTGACATGAAGCAAGCATCTCATCAGAGTTCTTGGAGGAATGGCTGACAAAGGGGCACCTTCAGCTCCCCTCTCTCCCTTCTCCGGTCTGGATCTGTGCTAAACTAAAAAAAGTCTGCTTACATCTCCCTTGGTGGGGACAAGTGGCCGAGCCCTGCCTTCATTCAAAAATCAAGGAACAACAAGGTCCCCAAGGGTATCCTAGCCTCAAAAAAGACCCAAGGGCAGAAGTCCCGGAAGGCATTATGGCTGTCACCCAAAAGCACTGGGTCTGCCCCCATGAGAGTACAAGCTCCTTGAGGGCAGGTATAGACCAAGTTTAGCCTTTCTTTGTAACCCCAACACTAAGCACAGTTAAGTGCTTAATAAACACTTGCTGATTGCCGCTATATACCAGTCAAAGAGCTTTGCTTACACTCCCATTTGACCCAAAAGATAACCTGGCAAAGTTGGTGCAACGGGCATTAACCTTCATTTTACATATCAGGAAACTGAGGCAGAGAGGGCTCCTTCCTTCCCCAGTATCTATTAGTCTTACTCTCCAAACTGGTTTGATATTATCTTGGGTGGGCTGAGCAGGTGGGTCCGACTTTGCTGTGGAGTCCGATGTTCTCTCCCCACCCAACCCCCAACTACCCAATCTTAAATCATAGAACAGTAGAACCAGAAAGCTCCTTACAGATCACAGCTTCTGAAGTCCTCCCGGGTCTAGACCAATGAACCCTCAGGATCAATGGGACCTAAGTCAGAACCTGTGGCAGGATACAAATTCGGGTTTCTCCAGAATCTGAAACTGCCCTTGGGTCTAGTCGATATAGAAGAAAATAGATTTGAACCTGGAATTCCGAGCCTGGCTTGACTTTCTTGCTACCTGTTTGACCTTGGGGTAGGAATCCCTTCCTGGACTTCCAGATTCTCACCGTGAGGTGGGCAGGTCGGAGTGGCTGGCCTCCAAGGCCCCCTCCAGCTTGAAATCCTGCCCCCCCCTCTTAAAGGGGAAGAATCTGTGCTATGGGACTCTGTTCCCTTATACTTGCACCCAGAACCTGGCCTCAGTCTGACATCCACCCAGCACACTGGAGAGGTGACTCCTTTCAGGCTGCTTGAGGTTGTAAAGATCAGGTGAATGCTGGGGTGGAAAGAGCTCTGGGCTAGGGGACAAGCACCAGACCGGGGCTCTCTTCTTGGTTCTGCCACCAACTAGTTGTGTGACCTTGGGTTAGTCATTTCCTCATCCTTGGGTTTGAGGGTAGGGAGTCTAGCTTGGCAAGAGATGACCTTTAAGGATCCTTCCAGATCTACTATTCTAAAATTAAGGACTTTCCCCCACCTCCCTCGGCACCCCGCACCCCACTCCTCCAAAGAATAATCACATACAGAACAAGGCAGAGACCACAGCCCGACACTATTCAGGGATTCTCTATGGGGGTGAAGTCCACCCAGGCACAAGGCCACAGCACTCACTGCCCTGTAAGGCAATCCGGGCTGATCCCCTGTGCCCGCTCCCCACCGCAAAGTCCCCAGGCTTAACGTGCCGGGGTGGGGGCTGAGCCTAGATCAGCTAAGAGACTGGGGCGCCTGCCCCTTTCCCTGCCAAAGCTCTCGGCAGATTTAGGTCAGCTCAGCCTTCTGAGTCCCTATGCGGTCCTCCTCCCAGGCACGGAAGCCGCCGGAAGGTCAGGGGATCCTCCTTCTCTTTCTCTCCCACCCTCGGTGTCCAGCCAGAGCTCAGCTTTCTAGTCTGCCTCCCTGCCCCCTCCAGGTCGGATCTGTCAAGCTGCGTCGCCCAGGCAACACTCTGTGACGTCACAACCGCTGCCTGTGACGTCACACCGCAGCGGAAACCTCAAGAACCTGGATACAATTAGACAAGTCTAGCCCGGCCAGGAGGACCAACTTTAATTAAAAACAAAACCAAACCGGGGGGTATAATCCGGATGATAGAAGCGCTTGAGCTTGAGACGTTGGGGGTGGTGCATATAGCCACCTCTCTCTCCCTGCCCCCTTTGGGGCTCCTCCCCCCTTCTTCCCCCACCAGATGTCAACCACCTACCCCAGCGCTGCACCTGTGACGCCTCCCACCTGCATTCCCTCTCTCCCCACGCCCCATTCTGGTTTCACAAGAGCCGGAGCCCCTGCTTAACATTAGCATGGTTGGGGGGGGGAAGGGGGCTGTATCACATTGAGCTTCCTGGCTTGCACCCCGACCCCGACATACATACTTTGGAGGTGATGTTCTATCTTTCAAGGTTCCAGGATTCCCTTGGACCGGGGACCTTTGTTTGATGGCTAGGGTTGGTGTGTGTGTGTGTGTGTGTGTGTGTGCGCGTACTGGGAAATGCAGCCTCAGCACCTCTCTCTGTCTCTTACAGAATCCCCCCTAGTTCTCTCGGCTGTAACGGCCCTTGCCATTCATTTCCAAAAAAGCTGCGTCGAGCACCAAGTCCAGGTTTTGAGTATAATGATCTCTCCTCTCCCTCCCCTTGGGACACAGAGAGTGGAGGGGT
This sequence comes from Pseudochirops corinnae, assembly GCA_028646515.1. NCBI lineage: Eukaryota > Metazoa > Chordata > Mammalia > Diprotodontia > Pseudocheiridae > Pseudochirops > Pseudochirops corinnae. The sequence goes on along the minus strand of CM053587.1, from coordinate 340,459,777 downwards.
CGCCCAACCCTGCTGGAGGTGCGGAGCTGGCTGGCCAGAGGGGTCACAACCCTTTCTCCAGCTACAACTGGGGTTCCCTCCATTACACGTAAGACCAGGTTGGGGGAGAGGTCTCTGCCCTGTCCCGGGAAGTTCCCCAGACTCTGAAGACAGAGAGGAAGCAAGTGATTCTCCTCCGGCTGGGTCAGCGCCCAGAGCTCACCCCAGGCTTGTGACCTCATCCTCTCACGTCGCAGGCTGTCAGCACCCAGAAAGTAAGCTCACTCTTTTGCCCCCGGGGAGCCCCACCTGGCTGGTTCCTGTCGGACCCACACCGGCCCCTCCCTCCCTCCATCTCCCCAGATTTACCGTGTCTGCCCGAGTCGTCGTCGCTGGATGGAGCCGGGTTCAGCGGGGACCGGCTGCTGTCCGAGGCTGAGCCATGAGCCGTGGATGGCTGCACGAGGCAATCCCGGGGAGGGCTTCGGGGCAGCGGCCGCCACGTCGGAAGCAGCCGGTTGCGGGGCACCGGTCACACGCACGCTTGGGGCCGGACGGCCGCGGGGCTCAGGCTTAGCGGGGGGTGCGCTGGCCTGGGGTGGGGGCGGGGGCCGGGGCGCCCCTCCTGGTGCTGCTGCTGCGGGCCGGCCGGCTGCGGGCTCCCGGCTGCATCCCGGCCCGGCCGGCCGGCACAGGGGCCGCCGCTCTGCCCCCTTCTTCCTCCGGCGCTGCCTGGCCCCGGGCCCAGTCCAGCCGGCAGGGCGGACTTAGTTAGCTCCGCGCCTCCGGGCGGCCGCCGGGGGCTCCCGTCTCCGACGCGGCGCGGCCGGGCCGGCTCATCGGCGCGGCCCCGGCGCCCGGCTCTTTGTTGCCTTCCTCCCGGGCCCCGCGGGGGCCGCTGCAGCAGGGCCCGCTCCGGTCTGAGGCAGCTCCAGCAGGCACGCGGGGGGCGCGCGGGCGATGGCCGCGGCGGCGGCGGCTCCGGTTCAGCCGGCGCCCCTCCTCTCTCTCCCTCTGGGCCCCGGAAGGATGCGGGTGGGGGAGGGGAGGGACGGAGGGAGGAGCAGGCGAGCGGCGGCTCCGAGGCTGCCTGGGGGGCTGGGGGGTCCCCGCGAGCGCAGCTCCCCGGCTTCCCCTGGTCCTGCGGCTTCGGCGGCTCCTGCGGCTCCTTCGCTCCTCCCAGCGGCAGAAGCGGCTGCGTGCGCCGGGCTCTCACGAGCCCATGGCCCCGGGCGGCGCGCGGGGCTCCCGGCGGGCTCCGCAGCCTCGCACCGCGGGCTCCACGACCCTTGCAGGCGGTCAAGGATCGGGTCCTCCCGGCCCGGCCCGGCCCGGCTCCGCCGGAGAAGCAGCGAGAGAGCGAGCCAGCCGGCCGGCCGGCCCGCCCACCCTTCCCCCAGTCCCCGACCGAGCTGCCGCGGCGCTAGCAGCCGGCCGGCCTCCACTCTGCAGCTCCGCTCCCGCCCGACTGACAAGCGCCAGCCCCAGCCGCGGTCGCCGAGGCTCGCCCCCCACCCTCCCCCTCGGGGACAGCCAATCGGCTGCGGCTGAGAGGAGGTTACCAGGGTGACGCGCCGCCGCGTCCCGGGAGGGGCGGGGCCAGGGGCCGCCACGCGTTCTTTTCGCGGCAAAATTCAAAGGCCAGTAGGGCGGCTCTCCAGCCCCGACCTCCACACCTCAAGCAAGCCGACGCCGCGAGGACTACCACTCCCAAGGTGCACTGCGGCCACGCCGGGTCGAGAATGACCAGCACGACGGAGCGAGGCGTCCTGGTACTTGTATTCCTTGTCTTTGGGGCATTTTTTTTTTTTTTTTTTTTTTTTTTACCAACCCTCAAAGGATGCCCAAGATCCCACAGCTAGGATTCTGTGGATTCTCCGGCGTTACCACCTCTGCAATAGCAATCTGGATGCTAATATTTCCTGGCTTCTAGTCCCTCTGTTATGACCTGCCTCAGGAATCTCAGGGCAGCGCAAACCTTAAAGCGTTTTCTAAATAAATGTGAGTAGATCTATTGCTGTTGTTAACTGGAACGAAGTGCATGGTGGAAGAGCGGTGAACACAAAGGCCCTGTTATTGCCCCTGGGGCTCGGAGAGATTCTTCCCTCTCCCTGATGGACAACGAGCAGCTGGGAAACTGACTCAGTACTCTCCAAGGCCCAGATGTCACCTTGAAGTTCTGCAGCTGAGAGCTCTTCACACACATGATCTCATCCCTTTCACCTCTCTGATGTAATCCTGTCCTATTCTCCTTACACAAGGAGCATCCTCTTCCCATCTCCAGCAGCAAAACTTACTTATATTAGGATTGTTCCCTGAGATCCCCCGGATAATAATGTAAGATAAACATGTAGATTATGTTTAGTAAAAAAACACAGCTCTCGGGTGGCGTGTATATATATGTATACTTATATATTTATATGCCCATGCCACCCATGAGCTCTGTGTGTATACATATATCTATATACACATATGTGTATGTATACACATATATATTTGATCTGAGATCTGACCCACCTTTGTAGATAGGAGGGTGGTCCATGCTGGAATTATATTAGCTGGTTGGCATGATCCAGGACTGGAGTAGGCCATTTTTCCTATTTCCAAGAAGAGTATTGACCTAAAATTGTATCTTTCTACCACTCTCAAGGAATGAGAGTTTGGGTTCAGGATGAAAGTTGCTTTCCCAACTGTCCTAAAGGGAGATGGTAGCCCTCAGCTTTTCAGCCAGCTTAGCCCGTTCCTGCCAAGCACTAGTCACACAAAAGGTCACACCAAGTAGCTAGTAAACTTCTTTATCAAAGAAAACAGCCAACAGGAATCAGAGAAGCTCTACAGATTCTAATATACCAGAGAATACACAAGAGTACATGAACTCTTCAGATGGGAGAAAGATGAGATCTCAGCTCAAACCAGGAGAATGATTTCATCAAGGGACAGTCTGTTCAGCATTCTCAAGAACTGCAGGCATTGGAGGTCAAGGGGACAGAATTGAGACTGGTGTCTCCTATCCATCCTGGGCTCCAATCCAGCATTCAAAGGCTTATGCCTCCTTTCCCTCTTGACCCATCTCACCCAAGGTCTTCTCTCTTAAAGTATTTATCCTACAAACTGAAGTCAAGTCCTCTCCCTACTCCCTGCTTCGTGCTATGTAGCAGCTCAGCATTCTCTCAGCCAATCAGGAGTCGTTCCATAAATACACAGTGCAGGTACAGCAAATTTACTTCAGGAAAAGGACCCTAGGCTTTGTCAGAAGTAGGGATATGATAAATAATAAAAGGAACTGTGATTTCATCATCTTGGGAATTTCAAGTGTGGAAATTCACCTAAGTAAAATAGGAACTGATCTATGACTTAGATCATTTGTAAGAAGGGACCCATTTAGCTCATTGGCTTCTTTGTCTAACAGATGAAGAGACTTCTGAGTGAGTCATTAGATGAATTGCCCAAGGTCACACAGGGAATAAATAAGTATTAACAAATTCTTAGCTAGTGAAATAAACAGTCTTTGTGACCATGGATAAAAGTACTGGATTTGGAGTCAGGAAGATCTGAGTTCAAATCCTGCCTTTGATGCTTAATTCTACTCTATACTTTAAATCCTATTCTGCCATTTGCCTACTGACCCCAATGGACAAAGAAACTTTTAGAACTCCTCAGTTTCCTCATTTGCAAGATAGGAATAATAATCCTAGTATTACCTCACAGGGCTGTTCTGAGGCTTAAATCAGCTAATGTATGTAAAACATGCAAATTGTCAAGTACGTTGGGACTATTTAATACACTGAGCTGCAGTGATGTTTTAGAGCCATCAATTGCTTTGTGGACAGGATCTCACGAGTTTATCCTTGCAACACCCAGTTAAAGAGGGTAGTATAAAGAGTATGACCCAATATGAACGATGAGTAAAGTAAGCTTAGAAAAGGGAAGTGACTGGCCCAAGATCTTCTGGCAAATAAAGTCTTCTGAGTAAGCCTTCTCTGATTGACTCTATGGGTGTAGTTGGCTTGTAGTTATCTGCATTTCACACCTGACTCCCTAACCATTCTCACTCCCTAGTGATTAGTGTGATACCTAGTTCTGTGATATGGTAGATAGTTCAGGTGCTGTCCATGGTCTCCAAACAAAGCTAAGTTATTTGACTATTTTAGGAGCCCAAAGAGCCGTTCTGGCCTCCAGCACTTAAGCCTTAACTGAGCTCAGGGGCCATAGACTCCAACCCAGGAAGCAGACTACAAGCAAAGATGATTCTTTCCACTTTACAGGTAGGAGACAGAGGCCCAGAGAGGTTAGATGACGCTGTGGGTCACACAGCAAATCAATAATGAAACTGGGATAAAAACAATTTATTCATTTTCTTGTCATTGGCTCTCAATGCTCAAGGTCCCACTCTTTGACACTGGAGACAATGATTTTGTTTTCATATTCAGGTCTTTCCTTGAAAGATCTACGTCACAGGGTTGTTACGAGGATCAAATGAGAGAACATATGTAAAGAGCTCTGCAAACCTTCAAGTGCTTTTGAATGAGAGTTATTATTTATTAAAAACTGAGATTTACATTCACTGTTTATCAATAGGGTTAGGGACAGAGAGGTCTAATGGTAAATGTTTAACAATTTAGCTATCTCCCCCCCAAAAAAATGGAACTGCACATTTTTATCAGCATTAACAACATTTTCTCCACTTTCTTAAACTAGAAAACCAACAAAACAATATTGCAGCTTTTCAGGGGAAGGGGGTAAATGCTCACACTGAAAATTTCCCAATCAGTTCCTGTTGGAGCTCATTCTGGCACATCCCTGGGTAGGGGAGAGATGATTGTGGGTGGGTTGGGAGAAGCAGAAGGAGAAAGCAGAAAGATGAGGGAGGAGGTAGAGAAGGGAAGAAAATGGACAGAATTGGGACTGGGGTAGGTAAGGCAAGCAGTCACACTTAGAGACAGTTGAGGTGTTTGTGTTTAATGCTGCTTCTTAGAAATGCACATTTTAAGTACCAGAAAATTCTATCCTCCATGACCTGAAGGTATTTATTTCGGGATGTTAACCTATATACAACTCAAAGTCTTTGATGGATGATATACAAGGAGTGGTGGAAATTTCAAATTTTGATTCCTTGAGGTACACAGATGCCTTGTCCTGACCCTGAAACAGATTTGGGCAGTGCACTGGGTTTCATTTCAGAATTGAAAGAAAGGGCTCTTAGAGATCAGAGGATTTAGAGCTGGCAGGAGCTTTTGAGACCAGCTAGTCTAAACTTTTCATTTATAGATGGAGAAACTGAGGCTCAGGGGGAAGTGATTTGCCATAGAACTGGCCAACTGAAGAAGAAAGCTGAGAGTCCAGGTTTTCAGACTCCCAGGCCAATGCCCTTTCTCTTGAATCAAGTCTGAAAAAAATGGTACTTTGTACCTATAGAACCGCTTTCAAAATGTTCGAATGACTGCTATTTCATTTAAGTGGCCTAATAGAGTAGATAGCAGGGGTTAGTGTACAAGACAGAGAGAACCCTAGAGACTTGGGTATGAAGATGTTCAGTCTCCAATGCTCTGTGTCAGACAGACTCATTGAGCATTTATTAAGCACCAACTATGTACTTAAGCACCGGGGAGACAAAGACAAGGAAATGGTTACTGCTCTCAAGTGGTAATGGAGGCTACCTGTAAAAAAAAAAATGTATGTTCAAGATGTACACCATATAAATGCTAGGTAATACCAGAGAGAAAGACGGGGGGGGGGGGCAGTGAGTAGGTCAGGGAAAGGCATCCTGAAGAAGAAGGTGGATTTGAGTTGAGTTTTGAAAGCAGGGAAGTGAGAAGGCAAAGTGAGGAGGAAGAGCGTTCCAGGCATGGGGACAGCCAGTAAAAAGACAGAATTGGGGGAGGTAGTGTAATATGGGGAAAACAGCAAATGGGCTAGTGTAAATGGATTGGAGAGTATATGAAGGGGAATAAAGTGTAAGAAGTAAGAAGACTAGCAAGGTAGGAAAATACAGTTGGGAAGAGTTTTAAATGCCATATAAAGGATTTTGTATTTGATCTTGGAGGTAATAGGGAGCCTCTGAAGTTTAATGAGTAGGGTGGTGATGAAGTCAAATCTTTGGGGAACTCAACCTTGGAAGGTAAGTGGAAGAAGAGAATGGGACACCTATTAGAAAGTTATTGCCATAGTACAGGCAGAAGGTGATGAGGACCTGAAGTAAGGGGGGTATGTGAGTGGGGAAAAGAGGTGTATACAGGGGTGTATACAAGAGATTTTGTGAAAGAGGGGGCAGAAACAAACCTTGGCAACAGATTAGAAATATGGGATGAGTACAACAGATGAATTGAAGACAAGACAAAGTCTATGAGCCTCTGGGTGACCTGGAGGATGGTGATGCCCTCAGAAGTAAAAGGAAAATTTTGAAGAAAGATAGATTGGGATGGGGGGAGATAAGTTAGATTTTGAAGATGCTGAGCTTGGGATACCTATGGGACATCATCAGTCAGACATTGGACATCATTAGTCCAAAAGGCAGTTGAAGATCCAAGATTGGAGGTCAGGAGGGAGTCTAGGGCTGGATTGGTAGATCTGAGAATCAGTAGCATAGATATGATAATTGGACTCATGGGAACTGGCTTCCCTGGATTCCTTCAATTCTCGGCTAAAATCCTACCTTCTGCAAGAAGTCCTTCCCAATCCTCTTTAATTCTGGTGTCTTCCCTCTGTTGATTAGCTCTAATTTCTTCTGCATATATCTTGCTTGTGCATGTTGGCTTCCCTGTTAGATTATAGCTCTTTGAAGGCAGGGACCTTATTTTTGTCTTTTATTTTAAAAAAATTCCTGCACTTTATACAGTGCCTTGAACATAGTAGGTTATTAGTAAATGCTTATTGGTTTGAATTCACCCAGAGAAAGTTTAGAGGGAAATAAGAAAGAAGAGAGCTTAGGATACTTAGGGGTGTGGTGGAGTGAGTGCTCCTGAGAGTTCCTGAGCACTTATACCTTGGAAGGTGGTAAATTCTATAAATCAGGGTGGGATTTATTATTTTGTTGATGGTCTAGATTTAAGAAAGTGATGGAGAAAAATTTAAAAAATATATATATGTATGGGTGTGTATATATATATATATGGGTATGGATATTTCATAGTTAAATATTTAACAGCACAGTCCTGGGACCCTATAGTAAGTGATCTTGATCTGGATGAAGATCCATCGAAGGAAGCTGAGAAGAAGTGGTCAGGCAGGTAGGAGGAGAACCAGGAGAGAGCAGTGTCACCAAAATGCAGAGAGGAGGGAGGATTCAGGAGAAGGAGGAGGCTGCAGAGAACTCATGGATAAGGACTGAGATAAGGTCATTAGACTTGGCAACATCATGTTAGAATTTTTTGGTTACAGACCTGGGTTTTCACACATGTAGGCAGCTTTTCATGAGGAAGCTCCTTCCTATCCCCAATAGATGCAGAATAGCAACTGTGTGTGCCTTAGAGTGGTACCCAGAGCCCTGAGAAATTGTGACTTGCCCAAGGTAGGTCTCACAACCAGTAGATGTCAAAAGTGGGACTTGAACTCAGGTCTTCCTGATTTAGACTGGTTCTTTATACACCCAGGATGTAGTACGTGCCAGGCACTGTGTTAGGTATTGGATGGGACACAAGATGCTTTCTTCTCTATTCCCAAAGAGTTTACATTTTATCTCCTATAAAGGCAAGAGGTTCTCCTGGTTAGGACAGTTGAAAGTAAGGTCTGGTGTAAAGAACATTGGTCCAGGATCCTAAGATCATAGGGGTCCATCTTCTTGAATGAATAGATTTAGAACTAGAAGGAACCCTAGAGGCCATGTGTTCCCACTCTTCTTATTTTACAGAGGGGGAAACTGAGGACCAGGGAGAGTAAATGCCTTGCTCCATCACCCAGGCAGAACCAAGATTCAAACCCAGATCTTCTGACTCCAGCGCCCTTTCCATTGTACCACACAAGGCTTCACACTGCTTCTAGGATCTATGTGTGATCTGTTCTAGTATGGTGTGGTGTGTTTCCTCCATGATCCCGTAATAACTTTAGGAAACGGTCTTGAGGGCTGAAGGGGTCCTGTGGCTGAAAAATGCATCTACCTGGTGCTAAGCCTCCATATAGGACACATCTGCATTTATTTAGGACAGAAAGTGCCCTTGTTTCAGGTCAGTGCTGAGACGGTTGAGTCTCCCCTCCCGGGAAAAGTGCTGAGCTGAGATTCCCTAGAACCTTTTAGCTTCTCTCTCTTTCTTTCCTTGCTCTATTTCCCCCCATCCAGCCCCTTGGGGGATATTTACCTGGAAACAGGATCTGTCTCTGCCTCAGGAGCTTAGCTTCTCCAGCTGCCTCCTCTCCTCCCCTCCCCTTCAGCCTCTGCATGTGACATCACAAGTGGTTGCTGTGGAGATGAGTGTGATGTGGAACGTGGGGAATTCTGACAGGTGGGGAGTGAGCAGCAGCAGGTGAGCATGTGACCTGGGCCCAGGCAGGGGCGGGGAGGGAGGGCAGGCACTCTAGCTACCCAGATGGCCCTGGCAGAAGGGAAGTAAAGGGAATCTGGAAAGAGAGAGATGGTGGCTAGAGAGGTCACTGGTCAGCTTTCCCAAAGGAACCTGGGAAACCTACAGCTGGGCTGATCTGGGATTTCTGAGCAGGTCAGTATTTCAGGTCCTACTTAGATCATAGCCAGAATATTTGATCTGCAAGGGACCTTAGAAAACAGAATGTCGCAGCTGGGGGCAGGGGGGCCTTAGAACAGAGGATGTCAGAGCTAAAGAAGACCACAGAACATAGAATGTCAGAGCTGGGAGGGGCCTTAGAACAGAGAAGAGAAAGTCAGAGCTGGACAGGTCCTTAGGGCAGAAAAATACAAGCTGGAAAGGACCTTTGGGCAAAGAAAGTCAGAGCTGGAAAGGATCTTAGTACAGAGAAATTTCTGACCTGGCAGGGAGGAAGGATCATTCTTCTTTCTTGAATTCTAATGGATATAGAGAAAAAAAAAAAAACGAAACCACAATTCTAATGCTACTTTAACCTTCCCAAGTTGAATATCAAAAATCATTGATTGAGGACCATTTAATCAATTCCTGTGTTGGGTTTGAGAGAACACTAATGCACACTGATGGGGGCCACTTGCATAGAGAGAGACTCTGCCCAAGGGGCACAGGGATAAACTATGTCTTGGGTCTTGGGCATCTGGCCCTTCCTCCTCTGGGGTTGGGACTGGACTGCTTTTCATCCTTCCATCTCTATGGCACCCCACAGGAATCTGCACCCCATGGGTGATGATGGCTAAACCTTTGTTGAACTAGGCTGAACACACACAGAGACACACCCATATTCAAATCCACCCAGAGATGTGCGCGCGCACACACACACACACACACTCTCAGAACAGATCCTTGAGGTCACTGCAAGAGAGAGGAAGCAGGTCAGTGACTGATCGGGGGCCAAAGGCTCCTCTGGTTTCCTGCCAATGCCTTCCTTTCCTCTCTCTCCCCAGTTCCCCCCCCCCCCATCTCCTGTGCTTGCCCTGGGCCTTAAACTAGCCGGCTGCTCTATCTCCCCAGCTTCTAACTCAGCATTAGGAGAGAGACATGTCAAGATGGATTTGCTACGGTTGGTCGGGGGGAAACTTCTAGCCTAGGAGGGAAGGAGCTCTCCTGTTTGCTCAGGATGCAGGGCAAGGGGATCCTAGTGGAGGTGGGATGTGCTTGGGGTGGTCTCAGAAAGGCACTGTGGCACTTTGGAAAGAGAGTGGGGGGTCAGAGGTTTGATCCCAGCTCTGTTACATTCTGCCTTAGTGACCTTGGGCAAGTTAACAGCTCTGGGTCTCAGCTTCCTCTTCTGTAAATTGAGATTGGATGCGGTGACCCTGAGGTTCTTCACAGCTTGAAAGCCACGTTCCGAGAATCATTAAAAGTTAGAGCCCAAAGATACCCAATGAGGGAGAGGTTTCTGTCCTAGCACTGTCTGGACCTGGAAGCCTTGAGTGTCCTTGGCCACGTGGTTTCATGTTTTTATACCTCAGTTTCTCTATCTGCAAAAATGAGAAGATTGGGCTGATTGGCCGCTGAGGTCCCATCCAGCTCTGGAGCTGTGATTTTAATATCCCTGATGCAGTGAGAGGAGAGAGGAAATCTTAGAGAGCTGGGGGCTGGGGGGGAGGGCAGAGGGTGGTGGTCTCAGGCATGTTTCTGTTCCTCGGGCTTTGGAACAAACTCAGGCTTCCTTCTAGACCTTATGGAGAGCTCAGAAGACAATCAGAGAGCTGCCCCTTTCCCCCGATGCCCACCTCATTAGAAATGTTGAGACTAGGCACCAGACCCTTCCAGGAGTGGCCCCAGGAGGTCTCAGACTTCAGCCAGTACTGGGGCTCTCAGGCCCTATGTCCTACCCTGCCCTTCTCCTTGTGTCCTCCTCAGTGAAAGTCAAGACACTATTTTTCCCCTGCCCTCCTTGCCACAATCTAGGCCAGAGATGAGAAGACATTTCCCATTGGTGAGCAGCACTTAGATTTTTCCTAGATAATTTAATCAGGGCTATTAATAAGCAGGAAAGAAAGAGCTCTTTATACTCCTCGGGAAACACACACACACACACACACACACACACACACACACACACACCATAACATCATTATTCACCAAGGGAAGCCCCCCACCTGTGCTACCTTGAGATGCTCCTGGGGCCTTTGATGGGGGAAGGAAAAGAAGAAGGCTGAGGGGGAGGAGCTCGGAGTGGGGAAAAGGGGGCACAAAGTACAGCTGGGGAGCTGTGGGGAGAGGGGGGCACTGAGGGGAATGGGGAGAACTGAGAAGGGGGGAAACTGCTAGCTTACACACACACACACCTCACACACACCCTACACACACACCACACACACAGACACACATACATACCGTACCACACACACATAACCTACATACACACCACACACACCATACCATACACCCCACACCACACACATACCCTACATATACACCACAACACACACATCTCACATCCCTCCCCACACCCCCACATCACACACACATATACCCAACCTCACACCCCCATACACACACCACACCACACACCCCCCCATACACACATCACACACACACAACACCACACACCCACACACCCTACCTCATACCCCCATACACACACCACACACACCCCACCTCACACCCCCATACACACACACTACACATCCCCCCGTATATACATCACACACACATACCACACACACACACACACCACACCACACACACACACACCACACACACACACCCCACCTCACACTCCCATACACACACCACACCACACACTCCCATACACATATCACACACACACACACACGCACACCATACCATGCCACACACACACACACACACACACACACACATACATACACACACACCCCACCCCAGAGACATGTCCTAGAATCATAGACGCCCTTGGACCAAAGGGGCCTTGGGGTTAATGTTTTCAATTTACAGCTAGGGGAAACGGAGGCCCAGGTTTTGAAAAACATGGAAGACTCATCGTCTCCTGTATTTCCCCCCACCCAAGCTCAGTGCATTATAGTGAAATGAACACCCACTTGGGAGCTAGAGGGCCTGGGTTTGAATCTTGCCCCTGCCTAGGTGACCTTGGACAAGTCACTTTCCCTCTGGGGCTTACAAAGCCAGGGCTCAGATCCCATCTCTAATAATGATTTACCTGTACAGTACTGGGCACATCCCTTGACCTCCCTGGGCCTCAGTTTCCTCAGCTGTAAATGCGGTTATCTCTAAGATCCGTCCTAACTATGAGTCTCTGGTGCTCTGTAAGCCTCCCCACTCCAAATCCATGATTCTAGGCTGTATCTAGATGCCTCATTTATAGTCCTGCCTGAAGGCAGGGGGATGTGCCCCATGACCCTGGTCGCTTCCTTTCCTAAGACTCTCTTTGTGGTTATTTTGACAGTAGGGCCCAGCATGCTGGGGCTTCAGGAAGCTTTGCAGGGATTAAGGTGGGTGGAAAGAGACATAGCCCCACCCCACTCCCCACCATCCCACCCCCCCTTCCCCAGACTGGCTGCCCCAGGTCTCCCTCTATAGGAAAAGTTATTGACTTATCAAGGTTAGAATACATTCAGCCACACTCAGGCTTGTCATTTGTAGGGTTGTTTTCATGGCAACAGGGCCCCCTCCTGCACATTAAATGGTTCAGTTGTGCAAAGTTCAGGCATTACATAAACAGAGAGTTAACAAACAGCAGCAGAAATCAATGGCTGCCCAAGCATGGCCCAGAGAGATAGCATTGATTGGTCCCTGCCATCGATAGGCTGGATCACAGCTTCCTGCCTGGACCAACACAGGCCTGCCTGCCTTCTCCAGCCAGACCCAAGCCCAGCTGCCACTCAGATCCCAACTGGAGGATGCCCACTGAAGGGGTGGGGCCCAGGCTGGGGCTTGGCCACTGCCCCAGAACATGCCTGCCTTCGAATACACTGGGCATGGGCGGCCAGTCCAGTATCTTCCAGGAGGGACCCTAGAAATTGATTTGGGTTTCAAGCCCTGGTCACAATAGTCAGAGTTGTTCAGGTAGGGGTGTTTCTCTGGCATCTCCCCCTCCTTCCAATTCCTGCTCCCCTCGTATATACACATAGGTCTAGGAGTTTTTTTCTTAGGGAAGGGCGAGCTAATAAGACAAGATTACTATCTAAAAGAATTAGACAGACATCTTATATCTGGGTTTCTATAGCCCAGAGGCAGGAGAATGAATGAGATGGATTGGAGGCAGAGGGATGGATTAGATGGACCAGATGTAAGGTGATGGATGAGATAGACCAGAGGCAAAGGAATGTACATGTGAGATGGCCACAAGCCAGCCCAGCTGAATCAGCAAGGCACCCTGAGGGAGAGATAGCAAGCAGTGTGTGACAAGTTAGTCAAGCCATCCCACCGCTCCATTATGACCTCCACTCAACTCTGATTGGAGAGAGTTCAGAACCCTGAGTCTGGAGAATAGCAAAGCCCTTCCTCCATCCCACTTCTCCCTGAAGCCCCAGCATGCTGGGCCCTGCTGTCAAAAGAACCACGAAGAGAATCTTAGGAAAGAAAGAAGTTGGAGGTCATGGGGGACATCCCCCTGCCTTCAGACAGGACTATAAATGAGGCTCGAGATACAGCCCAGAATCATAGATTTGGAGGGGAGAGGTTTATATCAGCATTAGAGACCAGAAATTGGAAGGGATCTTAGAAGTCTTCATTTTTATAGTTGAGGAAACTAAGTTTCAGGGAGCTTAAATGATTTCCCCAATTATCATATAAGTCAGCACAGCCCCTGCAGCTGACATCTGAATCTCACAGAGCAACCCTTGTGGAGACCTGACTGATGGTTGTCTCTGCAAGTATTTCGGCATACTCAGGACCAGAAGGGGAGTTCTCACCACCTACCAAAGTTGTTGACAAAATCGAATGGTTCCCCGTCAGAAATGGATATGGTTCTCGCTGAAAATGATACCAAAGGAGATGTGCCCTCCAAGCCACTGGATACCATTCTATCTGATGTGCAGCTGAAGCCTCTCATGTGATGGTGTCCTTCTGCCCCCCATTAGAAGGAGAGTTTCTTGAGATTAGGGTCTGTCTTCCTTTTCCATTTGGATGTCCAACCTTTGGCACATAGTAAATGTTTAATAAATGCTTTTAAATAAATTAATATAAAACAAATGAATTCATTTGTTTGAGGTCTCTGAGACCCTCCTTTGGAACAGACTCATAGGATCATAGGATGTAGAGAACATCATTTTACAGACTGGGAAATGTGAAAATCTTGGTTGCCCAAGGTCAGACAGGAAGTAGGGAGCAAGACTAGGATTCATCCCCCAGTTTTTAGAAACTAAATTCAATTTTATTTAATCACCACACCCTACTTTTACCCTATGCCCTTCTCACCAGCCTCTCCCACCAGAATGGCCTCAGATCCCCAGCACTGAAACTAAATTAGCCTCTAGTTGAGATCTTGATCTGACCACCCAGGTCCTGGAGAAGAGGACTTCTGTTTCTCCAGGAGACTTCCCCTCTGCCCCCAAGCAGAAGTGATATGGCCTTGGGTGGTAGACAGTGTCAAGGCTGCAAGGTCCCTGATAAATCTGGGATTGCCAACCTGGGGTTGCTGGGTTCTTCTGTCATGCTTTCTCTGAGTTTTCCCTTCTCCAAGCTAAACATCCTCAATTCTTTAAACCGGTCCTCTTATGACATAATCTTAAGGTCCTTCACCTTCTTGGAAACACTTGGGCTTATTAATGTCTTCTCTGAATTATACTATTCAGAACTAAGGATCGTACTCAGAATGAAGTCTAAAGTCTAGAAATGAAGTCTAAAGAGGGTAAGGTACAGATGTCCTGGGTATGCTCAACTCCCTATTCTTGGAAGCTTTATCTCTCTTAACACAGCCCAAAGTTAACTGAGATTTTTTTTAGTCACCCTATAACATGTTGAGCTTGCAGTCCACTAAGACTCCCAGATCATTTTCAGAACAATAGGTGTCTGATTATGCCACCCTCATCTTATACTTGGGAACATGGCTTTTTGTACCCAGGTAACAGTCTTTACATTTATCTCCACTGAATTTAATCAGTATATTTGTACCTGGGCAGTAGACTTTTTGTACCCAAGTGATAGTCTTTATATTTAACTCCTCTGAATTTAATCAGTGTACTTGTATTACATTTATCTCCACTGAATTTAAGCTTGCTTGTTTCACCTCTATGCTTACCACAATGCCTGGCACATAGTAGGTGCTCAGTAAATGTTTCTTGACCGATTGACCAATGTTCTAGCCTATCAATGGATGTCTAAGCTGCCCTCCCCGCCTCATGTCCTCTTCAGATTCTACGAGTATGCTAATCTATGCCTTTATTTAAATTAATAAGAAGATTATACAACACAGGGCCAAGCAGAGAACTCTGACACAGTTATTGTAGACCTCCTGCCATCTTGACATGGAACCATTCTTTGAACCAGCCATCCAACCAGCCATCACCATTTCTGAATGCATCTACTTGTGCAACTGTCTTATCTTCATCACTCCTTCATCTTCCCAAGAAGAGAATGAGATACTGAATCAGAAGCTTTGTTAAAATCTAGGTAAACTATAACCACAACATTCTCTTCATCAGCTAGTTTAGTAATCCTGTCAAACAAGGAAATGAGGTTAGTCTGGCATGAACCGTCCTGGAAGAAGGTACCTTGGCTCTTTGTGATCAAAACTTTCCTTTCCACATGTTTGCCAACTATCCCTTTAATCTTCTATCTTAGAGTTTTTCCCAGGAATTGAAATCAAGTTTGTTATATTTTGCAGGCCCTGTTCAGTTTCTTTTTTTGAAAACTGGGACAATATCCTATTCTCATTTGTCATGGGTTAGTGATGGAATCAGGACTTGAACCCAGATCTCCTGACTCCCAGCTCATGGCTCCTCCCTTTGTTCTACCCAGCTTTCTAGGAAAAGCAGGACTCTAGAAATCCAGAGAGGAAAAAAAAAAATTAAATGCCAGCCACCAGCTTCTGGGACAGGAGGAGCAGCTAACCTCAGCACACCTCTCTACGATTTATTTTCCAAGTTTAAATATTTATTTACGCACCCCATTTAATCAGGAGATGGTAATTAGCAGTAGATTTGTGTCTCCTGCCTTCTTTATTTTAGCAACCCAAGGATAGCTTCCCTGTTCAGAGCCTGTGCTCGCCCTGGATTTCAATCAGCTAGGTCCATGGAAGAGCAGTCCCTGGGGACCCCCAGGCAGAGACACCCCCCCTGGTATGATAAATGATCCCCCCAGAAAACAGAATGGTGCTGACCAGCTGCTGTGTCTGGAGCTCACTGAGCCTCAGTGCTGGGGGCTGGGAGTGGGGTGGGAAGGATAGAGGCTGAGCTGTGGGGGATGGGGACCACATTCTTAGGATTCTTAGACTACAGAATTCTAAAATTCCATAAGGCAGAATTCCAGGATTATAGAATTCTATGAGGCATATTGTTCTAGAATTTTGGGGTGGATGGAACCCTGAAGACACTTTCTATTAGCTCTGCAGCCATGGACAAGTCTTTTAATGTCTCTGACTCTTGGTTTGTTCATCTGTAAAATGGGGTTATTCATACTATCTATCTTGCAGAGAATCCTTTAGGTAGAGTTAGAGGCAGGCAGGTGACAGAGTGGGATAGAGCCCTGGATTCAGTGTCAGGTAGACTTGAGTTCGAATACTGCCACAGACTTTTCTTAGCCACATGAACCTCGGAAAGTAGCTCCTCCTCCCGCAGCTTCTGTGGCTCCATCTGTACCATGGGGAAAACACCGGAGCCTACTTTACGGAGTTGTTCTGAGGATGTCAAATGCTTTGTAGACCTCAAAACTATCACCATTGTCATAATCTTCACCTAACCATGGAAAACTTATTTAATCGTGAAAACTTTCTATATTAAAGGATCCTATTCCTTCCTTGGAGAATGCCTCCTATTATTTCCTAGCCCTGGTAGGCATCTTCCCCCACAGGACCCTTTTAGAGTGCTGTCCTTCCTGACCACATTCATTTGCTGT
>CM053587.1:340432071-340442742 GCA_028646515.1 Pseudochirops corinnae | reverse complement strand
GAATGAGGAGTGGGAAGAGGTAGAGAGGAAAT
Organism: Pseudochirops corinnae; assembly: GCA_028646515.1. Taxonomy (NCBI): domain Eukaryota; kingdom Metazoa; phylum Chordata; class Mammalia; order Diprotodontia; family Pseudocheiridae; genus Pseudochirops; species Pseudochirops corinnae. The sequence goes on along the minus strand of CM053587.1, from coordinate 340,442,710 downwards.
CAGCCTAAGAGCTTGCCTCCTAGGGAGCCCTGGATGGATAAATGGATTTGAGAAGGGAGGCAGGGGGAAGGAGGAGGCGGGGTGCATTAATTACAGTTGCTTCTATGGGCGCTGCTGGTACACTGGCTGCCAAAAGGGATGGGGATGTGGGCAATTCTCTGAACCATGTTGATCAGGAAGCACTCAGCCTGCGGCGGCAGGGAGCCCATAAAATGGGTTCAATGAAGCTCTTAGCCAGCCAGGTCCCAGGAGAGTAAAGAGAGAGAAGCCCACGGGCCCCAGCATTGCTGCCAGGTGAGGGGACAAGGCAGAGAATCAGCCCTGACACACGGAGCCAGAGTCCCCGGAGCCTGGGGCTAGCCTTCTCCTCCTCATTGAAATTCTACTCAATGCAGCCCCATCTCCATTCATCCATTTATTCATTCAACAAACATTTTGTACATTTTAAAGGAAAATTTATTTTTTCAATGAACAAAAATCTATTTTCTTTCTCTCCTCCCCCCCATTGAAAAGAAAAAACCAAACTCTCATAACAATATTAATTCAAGCAAAACAAATTCCTATATTCCCACACATCCAAATATATATAATGTGTGTACACACACACACACACACACACACACGGTGATTGTGTTAATTTAAACTCTTAAGTCTTTCAAAGTGCAACAAACAATTATTTACAATAAACTCTTACTATGAGAAGCTCTGTGCTCTGTATTAGGGAGAGATAACAAAGTTTAGATAAGACCTAAGCTGCCCTCAATGAATTTAGAGTCTAATGGGGCATCAGACTCAAACAACACAGCCTGGGGGCATATTAGAAGGAAAGGTGAAGGGAAACAGGCATTTTTTAAGCACCTGCTGTATGTCAGACTGTGTACTAAGCATTTTTGGATATTATATCATTTGATCTACCCTTGTGAGACAGGGGCTGCTGTTGTTATAGAATAGAGGGGTAGTCTTGGGAACCAGAAAATCCTACTTCAGACACTTCCTAGTTGCATGACCCTGGACAAGTCATTTTAATGTCTCTGAGCTTCAGTTTCCTTCTCTGCAAAAGGGAGATGATCATGATAGCTGTCTCTCTGATGATCCCTCTCCTGGTGGTTGAGAGGATTCAATGAGATGATGAGTGTAAAGTGATTTTTGTTGTTGTTAAGTCATTTCATTTGTGTCTGACTCTTCATGACCCCATTTGGGGTTACAAACCTTAAAATTCTGGATTTGGACTCAGAGGACCTGTTTTTCAAATCTTGGCTCTTTCCCTTCTGGCCTCATCTAGCACCATGTTCTGTCCCCATTTCACATAGTTCTGTGCAACCTAGGCACTGTAGCCACCAAGCAGGGATGGTAATGCTTCTCTCAAGAAGACCCCAAACAAAGCATACCTTTGCTTTTAGAATTCTTGATTTAATCTGGGAGAGATCTTGGAAAATACTCCTGGGAGTTATTTCTCTGGGGTGTGATGAATTTTTACCCCAGTTTTACCCCATGGTGCCCAGCTGGGACTCTCTATCTTAGAACCAGAACTAGTTCATTCTCACAAGTCATGGTATCTCAGTGGCTATAACCAGGGAAAGGACAATATGACTGAGAAAAATGCCTTGGTGTATGGCTTGCACAAAATGGGCAGTGAGCTTCATTCTAACTCTCAAGGTCTGCTATTCTGTGATGGGGCTGGGCATGGTCCAGATCTTTCTTAACTCCTTTGACTCAGTTACTGAGAGTGAGCACCAATTATCCTACTGACTTCTCTGTCTGAAATTAGACAAACCTGAATCTCATCCACAGGCTATCTTGGAGTTCCCTCTGAGGTTGCTTTGGGACTTAGGATCTTCTTGTAGATGGGGTTGAGAGCCAAAAAGTGCTGGACTTCCAGGAAAAGGACCCAACATAGAGTTTGGGCATATTGGTGTCCTTCTCTGGGAAGCTAGGTGGTGCAGTGGGTAGGGTACTGGACTTAGAGTCTTAGAAAGACCTGAGTTTGAATTCTTTCTCAGGCACTTACTAGCTGTGTGACCCTGGGCAAGTCAATCAGTCTCAGTTTCCTCATCTGTGAAACAGAGATAATTCTAGCACCACAGGCTTGTTGTGAGGATCAACTGAGATAATATTTATAAAGAGTTTTATAAACCTTAAAAGTGCTATGATGTAAATTATTATTATTGATAATAATAGAATATATATAGTATAATCATAAGGTCTCTTTCACCCTATATTCTATATTCTGAGGTCCTCTAAGCTCTGACATTCTAGATTCCAAGATTCTTTTTGATTCTGACATTCTCTATTCTAAGGTTCCTCCTTCCCTGCTCTGACATTGCCTGTTCTAAGGCCCCTCCCAGCTCTGACATTCCCTGTTCTAAGGTCCCTCCCAGCTCTGACATCCCCTGTTCTAAGGCCCCTCCTACCTCTGACATTTCATGTTCTATGTTCTATGCTCTGAGATTCCTTCTAGCTCCAACAACCTGAGTTCTATATTCCCAGTTCCTTTTCAATCTGAAATCTTTGCTACATAATTCTGTTGTTTATTTCTTTCCACTAGATTAAAACCCTTGTGTCCCCAGTACCTTTCATGGTGCCTTAAATGTAGTCGACATGACTAAGTTGGTGCCTAATCACGATAATTGCCTTCTACCCACCTCAGCCAATTTCAGCAGCCCTAGGTCCTCAGCCCATCCTATCCCCAATGGCCAAGTGCTGACACTTGACGAGTACCATGAGTGGAATGGTGGAGAGTAGACTGTTTTCAGGGAGACCCTTCTCCCCTCCCCTCCTCCCACCACTGAGCTCTGTTCTTCTTCTCAACCCCCTTAATTCCCCCTGATAGCCAATGTACAGGTTCAGCAGGGCGTGAGATGTTAACACAGCCCTGCCTCGGAACTGCACAGGCAAACCCATTTGTCAGAGTACTGCTGCGCACCAATTAGCGGGAGCTGGCCTGATTAGTCATCTTCTCACTGCAGATTTGGGGGAATTAATCAGGCAGGGAGGAGAAGAGGGGAGTGGCAGCCCAGAGCTGCTCCCCATTCACTGCCCCCTTTCCACCCGGTCCTCAGCTCTGCTCCAAGGCAGGAGGAACTGGGGGAAGATGTAGGTGGGGTGGGTTCTCTCCACCCTCAGGAAAACCTTGGGAAGGATGGTCAGAGGAGTACAGAAGAATGGGGCAGAGAACAAGACAATGGCTTCCTGTTCCCCATAAAATAAAATACAAACTCCTTCCACTGGCATCAAAAGCTGGCTACAATCTGACTCTCACCTTGCTTTTTACCTTTCTCCTTTTCCGGAACTCTGCTCTGAGCTGGACAGGACTCAGCACTCCTCCCGTTTCTGCGTCCACCCGAAAGAAAGAGGGACAGGTCCACAAGCCTAGCACCCACCTGGGATCCAAAGGTCCGCCATGATCTTGGCTTCCTTACGGGAACGTCTCTTTCCTGTTGCCCACAACTAGCGTGGATCTGTTTAGAGAACTCCATAGCGTCCGTAGGGTGGGGTAGAGTCTCAGAGCAGTCTCCCCAATAAGTGCCTAATAAGCTTCAGTTTTATTCTCATTCCCCAAAATGGGAATAATAATCGCATCTACTTGACAGGATTGTTGTGAGGATCGAATGGAATAATATCTATAAAGTGTTTCAAAAACATCAAAGTACTATGGAAATATTAGCTACTGTTATCATTAATTAGTATTAATAAATAATTATTAATTATTATTAATAAAAATTACCAACAATAATAACAAATGCTTGTTGAGACTGGCAAGTAATTTTCCGGTTCACTATGATGTGATGATTCCCCTGATCTGTTACTTCCTGGAGCTTTACTGGGCTTCAACTTTCCCATCTGTAAAATGTAAAATGAAGAAATCTCTGAGGTTCCTTTCAACTATAGATCTGTGATCCAATGATTGTCCCCCATCCCCAACACACACACTCTCATTTCTCTCTTTTTCTGAAGAATCTTGGCCATGGCAGCATTCTGTGAGCCAGTTCATGAAGACACAACCAAGAAGGCATAAAACCCACAGAACTTGGTGGAGGTAAGTCTCAAGAAAATTCATTTCCTTCCTGCTGCATCTGCGTGGAGCCTCTCTCTATGGACGAGGGTGGCTGAAGGACTAGGAGAAGGAAGGCATCCATTATGGAGATGGGTCTTGGCCTCTTGGGGATCTGCTCAACCGTTTCTGGGAGGTTGTTCCATCTGTTGTTGGGAGAAAAGCTCCTTTAGTCATTCTTAGCCTTAATGATACCATAGAGAGTCAGACAGTAAGTCACAGAATGTTGCAGCTGGAAAGGACCCTAGAGATCCCAGAATCCTCATCTTCATTTTATAAGTGGAGAAACTGAGTCCCAGAGAGCAGAAAGGGATGGACCCAAGCATTGTCTTCCAGAAAAGTTGGGACAGTCACTTCTCAGGAATGCTGGAGAGAGGATTCTATCACAGGTCTTTTTCGACCCAGGATTTTGGGATTCTGGCTATGGTCTGGAGTTTCGCAGGATACTCATGGAGGAGATAGAACTTGGGTTGGGTCTTTTAAGGACAGGGAAGATTTCTTTAGGGAATTAGGGAGAGCCCTGGAGACTGAAGCCCTACACTGACTGTGAGATTAGAAAATTCAAGAATGTGATCTTGAGAGAGGTTGGCCGAAATCTCCCAAATTTAAAGCAAGGCTCTTTACTATGGGAATTAGGTTTTTAAAGAAATAATTATTTTCTCTTTTCCCTCACAAGATTTCTCCTCCCTAAGAATGTAGTTCTAGGCAGCCCTGATTATCACAATGAAAGCTTTGAATTTCATAACGATAAATGACCTTTCTATATTGCTTTACAGAGGATTTTACACCCATTATCTGGCTCATTTGAGATTCGCAACAATGCCGAAAGGAAAGTGCTGTTCTTACCTCTGTTTTACAGATGAGGGAATTGAGTCTTGGAGAAGGGAAATAATTCACCCAAGAACGTCAGTTGGCAAGTGTCAGAAGCTGAATTTGAACCAAGGTCTTCCCGACTCCCAAGTTTAATTGTTTGTTACATTCTTCCTCCCGGTGGTAGAGATTTCATATTGGATGATGTGGTCACATGCTAGTGTTAGAGGCAGGATTTGAATCTAGGCCTTTCTTGATGCCAATTCCATCCTTCTTTGTACTAGGCCAGTCTGTCTCATGGGTCCCCCTTCCCCTTTCCAGCCCCCTTTAATGAAGCCCATTCCATGCTGCAAAGCCCATATGATATGGGACTTCTGGGTCCCTTGGTTTCCATTTCCCCAGTCTTCCCTGAATCTGCTGGTGTGAGACAAGCAGGATTAGAACTCTAGTCTCTTGACTCCCAAGTTTACCACTTTTCTTCTAGTGGCACCCAACTGTAGATCTCAAAGAACTCTTTTAATAAACCTAGTATTCCAGTGCCTTGAACTTCCTTTGGCCACCTCCCCCCATTGCCCCTGATATCCTGTCTTGTATTCAGTAGATTGGTTTCAGTGTTATGTACCTTTCCTTCCTCTTATCCTGCATGCTCTGGGAAGGCAGAGACTGTGTCATTTCTCATCCTTGATTTCCTCAGGCCTTGTATACAGTAGGTGCTTAATAAATGCCCATCAAATTGACTTAAATGATGGGATTCCAGAGCTGGATGAGGCCATCAGGTCCAAAGATGAGCTTCCCCCTCCCACTTTTCAGATGGAAAAACTGAGACCCAGAGAGGTTTCAGAGAGGCAGTGGGGAGAAACATAAAGATGGAGTTTGGAATCAAAGGCCTTTACTTTGCCACTTACCTCCCTTTGAATGGGCACACAGCAGGAGGAGGATGTGAGTGATCGCACGCAGTATTTCGTGTCTCTGATATTATTTTCAGAGGGTTTTGTCTTGTACCTTTCCATGTTATTGGTACAACTTTAATTACCCTAAAGTTGGTGCATTTTTTCCTTGTTTTCAGGTTGTTTGGGATAAACAGCTACTTGCTCATTTTACCAGCTGGGCACTTTCTTTGTGTGACCTTTGGCAAGTCAAGGGGTATTTATGAAGTGTTCACCACTTCATGTGCCAAGCTCTGGAAATACAAGTGCAAACAGAAAGACAGACAGCCTCTGCCCTCAGAGAGCTCACACTCTGGAGGGGTAAGGGAACACAGAAAAGCAGCGGGAGACAGGGAATGTGGGGTGGAGAACGACACAGGGTTGTGGTAGAGAAAGTCCTTTTCTTTCTGCACCCACCTTTAGCTGTGCTAGAATCCTCTCTGCCCTAGAGAAAGGTGGGCATGGGTCAAGAGTGCAGCCTGCAGAGGAACGAAGACTCAGTTGGCTTGGCTGTCCTCCTTCCAATGGAGAAACTAGCCAGCCAGAGGCAGGGGCCACAGGGCAGCCGGTAGGTACTTCCAGTGTGAGAAGTAGTCCAAGGATGACACAAGCTTCCAGGGCGAAGAGGTTGCTATGGCATGGGAGAGTTAGGAGTGCCGCCAAGAGGAAAGGACAGGAAGAAGTCACTTAATCCCGCCATCCCTCTGTTTTCTCACCTGCAAAATGAAGATCTTAGCTTAGAGCCAAAAAGGAAACAGACGGCTGTCTAATTCAACCCTCTCAATTTGCAGATGAGGAAACTGAGGCCCATGGAGGGTCATATACATGGTCAGCATTTGAACCCAGGCCCTGTGACTCCAAGCCCAGCATTTCTAAGGTCCCTTCCAGCTGTTAAGTCCATAGTCCTATGGTTTGGGGCAAGCCAAAGGAAGTGTGGTCCTTTGGGAAGAGTTCTGGACCTGGAGCCCCTCTAAGTCCAGCAGGGTTAAACTACCTCTGATACTAGCAGCGGGCAAATCACCGAACCACTGTGGGCCTCAGTTTCCCAAAACTGACAAAAGGAAGTGATGGTGATATCTATGGTGTCTCTCTCAAAGGGTTCCAATAGGGTAATGCTTTCTGCAAACATCAAAGTGTTGAATAGATAGATGTCAGTTGATAGCGCTGTCATTGTCATTGGCAGAAAGGTGTGGCAGGAGGGGACTGAGTGGTACCAGCCTCTTGGACAGTGGGATAGGGATCCTAGGGCAGAAGCAGCCTTGCCTGGGCTTACCTTCCTTTCTTAAAAGGCTCCAGGGCTTAAGGTACTTGAATTCCTCTCTGAACAGGGTATAAGCAAATGAGCTTCAATGGTGGGAACTCTGGTGACTCAGGATAAAACAGGACCAGATCAGCAAGAAATTTGTTTATTCATCAAGAAGGTTCCCCATCACTCTGCCTCCACCCTGATGGACATTCAGAAAACATAATCAATCAGTTAGCATTTATTAAGTGCCACAGACTATGGGAAGTGCTGGGGATACAAAGAGACCAAAGACAGTCCCTGCCTTCAAGGAGCTTACAATCTAATGGCATAAATCTAAGATCCCCAAAGGGAGGGGTGAGTGAGGGGAATGCTCAGGCAGGGTGGGGCTTCCCTGTCTGAGAAAGCCCTACCTCCTCTGTGGTTGGTGACATCAGATGCTGTGATGCAGTCAGGAAGAGATGGTATAGAATGATGCAGGTTTGCCTTGGGAGCTGGGAGTCAGGAGGCATCCACTTCATATGTACATGGTGGGAGAGGCGTGGTATGACAGCCATCATGTTGAAAAAGAGCTTGGGTCTTGGTGAACTGTAAGCTCTATTGGAGTCAGTAGTGAGAGATGGAAGAGCCATAGCTTTCAGGAATTAGGAGGTGACAGTCCCTCTGTACTCTGCCCTATTCATCTAGAGTATTGTTTTCAATTTTGGATGCTACAGTTTGAGGAGAACCTTGACAATCTGGGAGATTACCAGTGTTTTCTTTTCACAGATGTGGAGACTGAAGGCTAGACAAGTAAGTGACCTGCCCATGGTCACAAAGCTAGAAAGTGACAGAGGGTGGGATCTGAAACCAAATTCGGATGGTAGAATGGTCAAATTAAATTTTCTAATTAGTCCCTGGAGCAGAACTTGTGTTCTGGGCCACTCAGCACCAGGACCTACCTTTCTGGAGGCCAATCTTGAGGCCCGATCAAGAAACCCCCAACTCAAATCTACATTGGGAGGAATGTGTATTTGGAATCAGGAATCAAATCCTAGTTCCATCACATACTATCTCTGTGACCTTGGGCCTCAGTTTCCCATATATAAAATGAAGGATTCAGAACTGGTAGCCCTTAAGGGTCCTCCCATAAGTCTATGACCCTCTGATCTCACTTCATGGCCTTGGATCCCCAAAGACACTATGAGCCTTGGGTAATTGACTGGGGTGGCAATCAATCTCCCCCGTTCCCCTGCTGCTGACAGGCTATCCTGGCCCAAGATGAGATCATGGGGGCCAACTTCTCAAGCTTGAAAGTCCCCTGGGAAATACCAGTGGCCATCCCCAAGCTGAAACTCGGAAGAGGGGTCCCCGTTTGTAAATTAGCAAGCCGCGGCATCCGTGGAGTCTCCCATTATGAAGATAGAGTTATTCCTTAATATCATGTGACTGCTGTGACAGTTTGTTAATACCATTTACAGCGTGCTGTAATTACATCAAACACACGCTTTGGCGGCCAAGCCTTCCTGGCCGCTGGTAACGCTCTGGAATGTTACCCAGGCTGGGCTCAAAGGAGCCTGGAGAAGTGTGACTGGCCCCTTCCCCTTAGGGGCAGAGGGGTGTTTCTAGGACACAGGCAGATGTGAAGAAGGATGATCCCTCCCTCTACCACCACCATCTAACCCCCCCACCCCATCCCACCCAAACCCAAGGTCAACTTAATAGCCTCTAAGCCTTAGGGTCTAAGGTCTCAGCTCTCAATCTATGCTCCTAGGATTCCTAAGACAGTCATGGGATCACACACTTGGAACCACAAGGGACCTTAGACCATCACCAGTTCTGTCCCTTCACCTTAAACAGAGGAAACTTTGCCTAAGGCTCAAAGGGGTTGACTTTCCTGAAGTCAGTAGGGTGATACTAATCCTCATTTATACAGTGATTTAAGAGTTACAAAGTGCTTTACATGTATCATCTCATTTGATTTTCACACCAGCTCTACAAGAGAGGTGCTATTATTATTATTTCCATTTTAGAGACAGGTAAACTGAGGGACAGAGCAGTGAAATGGACAGGTCTCAACATCTCTGTGCTTTTGGGTGGAGAGGCACAATTTATTGGTCCTCAGGAGTATCCTTTACTTTCTACACTGTTCCAGGGGTGGGAAGGAAAGGGAAGGGAGAACAGGCTGGACATTTTGCCAAGCTGGAACTAATGTGGGGCAGCTGGGGCTTTGTTCCGGCTTTGATATTTTGAAGGGCATTTTCTCCCTCTGGCAGAATGGTCAGTCAACCTGCTTTTTCCCCTCAACTTCCTGGAGCTGTTCCCCTTCCCCCATCTCCATTATACTCCTTTCTCATGTTTATCTTTTTCAACAGGACCGACTACTCCCCCTTAGCCCCCCAATATGTTGCCTGTCCTAAAGACCTGCGTCAAATGTATTGGCAGTGGAAAGGAAAATCAGGTAGCTTCCCAGGTGCCAGGTTTCCCTGCTTCCCTCTTCCACCTCACCTCCATAATTCTAGCCCTCCCCTACTGCTGTGCCCTCTGAAGCCCCCTTGTATCATTGATGAAGGGGATATTCATTAATGATACAAGGGAGTTTCAGAGGGCACAGTAGAATCTCCTCCTCTCTCTTTCCATCTTTTTGTGCTCACTGAAACCTACTTCCCTCTTGAAGATATCATATCTCTTGGCCCCTTCTCCAAGACTGACCACTTCTTCTCTCACCGAGGACCCCTTCCTGACACCCAGGGTCAGGAGGAGGATTTGACTTCTTCCTTGTCCCTGATGGTACTCAGAGACCTTTTCTTTACTGCCATCATTCAGCAACTGTTTTTAGAGTTGACTTCATCCTGTTCAGATTCTTGTTTCTACCATCTATGGACCTCTAATTCACTCTCCCTCTTCTCAAAGTCACCACAAACTCTACCCCCTTCACATACCTCTGACCTTCCAATTTCTGAACCATCTCAACTCCCTTGACCTCTTATTCCAATCTATCTCAGCCTGGCACAGGAATGGTCAGACTTTGGACATAGCACTCTCCTTCCCCCAGTTAGAGACACACAGTAGACTAAGTTTCTTGAGGGTAGGGGCTGGTTTCATTTCTGTCTTTGTAGCAGGGGTCCTGGCACTTAGTAAATGATTAAGGAAGGCATGTTGAATTGAATTGAACTGAATTGATCATACCCCAAACTCACCTCCAGACTCAACAGAATTTGTCTCAGTGGCTGAAATTCCTCTTTATAGCCCTGCCACAATTCCTCTTTATAGCCCTGAGTGCCATCCAGGGGAGCGCTCCAGAGCTGAGCAATAACCTTGACAGGCTTGGCTACCAAAGGGTGAAGAGAAGATTTGGTTCAATCCTAATAAGCATCGATTAAACACTTGATCTGGGTGAGGCATCACAAGACTAAAAAGACAAAAATGAAATGGCCTTCTGAGAGTTTACAATCTGCTGTGAACTTATCATACTCTCTCTCTCTCTCTCTCTCTCTCTCTCTCTCTCTCTCTCTCTCTCTCAAATAAAAGGTGATTTGAATAGAGAGAGATGACAGGCAGATATGGACAGAGAAAGAGAGACAGTGGGAAGACTGAAGGGGGAAAGAGATACAGAGACAAGAGGAGGAG
>CM053587.1:340408748-340431971 GCA_028646515.1 Pseudochirops corinnae | reverse complement strand
GAGAGTTTACAATCTGCTATGAACTTATCATACTCTCTCTCTCTCTCTCTCTCTCTCTCTCTCTCTCTCTCTCTCAAATAAAAGGTGATTTGAATAGAGAGAGATGACAGGCAGATATAGACAGAGAAAGAGAGACAGTGGGAAGACTGAAGGGGGAAAGAGATACAGAGACAAGAGGAGGAGGGAGGGAGGGAGAGAGAGAGAGAAAGAGAGAGAAAGAGAGAGAGAGGGAGAGGGAGAGAAGAAGAAGAAGAGGAAGAAGGAGGAGGAGGAGGAGAGAAGAGAGATGAGAAAGAGAGAGAGAGAAGAAAGAGAAGAGAGAAAGAAGAGAAATAGAAAAAAGAAGAGAAAAAGGAGAGAGAAGAAAGAAGAGAGAGAGGAAAGAGAGAGAGAGAGGGAGGGAGGGAGGGAGAAGAGAGAAATGTAGTACAGTAGAGAAAGGGTATTGTATCTGGAGTCAGAGGTCTTGGGTTCTTATTCAGCACTTCCTCTTACTAGCTGTGTGGCTTTGTTCAAGCTCCTTCCCCCTCTGGACCTCAGTTTCCTCATCCATAAAATCAGGAGGTTGGTTGTGAAGACCTCTCACTCTAAATCTCGGATCCTATGATCCTGGGCTAAATGTCATGAAAACCCTCCTTATAATTACCACCCTGCAACAAAGAGTTCAATGGACTGCTTCAGGAAATAACGTGTTCCTCATCAGTGGAGACAGTCAAGCTGAGGCTGAATAGTCATCGGTCAGATCCGTTGGAGAGGGGTTTTTTGTAGTGATATGGGTTGGACTAGGTGACCACTGAAGACACTTCCAACTTTGGGAGTCTATGGTTCTCTAAAGTAGCTTGGCATTGGGAGAATTCACTTGACCAGCTCCCTACAGTTTCCTTAGCTTGCTCTGACTCCATCTTAACTCTCCTTAACACTTCTTGTTCTCCCTTAGAATGTAAATTTATGAAGGGCAGGGATGATTGGATTTGTTTTTATATTCTCAGTGTCTAGTGCAATGCCTGACACATAGTAGGCACTTAATAAGTGCTTGTTGACTGAATGCTTGACCACAGCAAAACCGGTGTTCTCTGACCTTAGTGGGCTATCTTTTCTATTTCTTCTTACTGGAACTCAATCTCTCTTCACCTTTCCCTTCCCCTCACGTGAAGCCAGTAGGTGTCAGAAACAGGAAGCCTTGGAAGCCAGATCTCCATCCACTATGCCTCAATGCTTCTCCTAGAAGGCTTTTTAATAAACATTAATTTAATAAACATTTGTTGAATGAATGAATTGAATTGAACTAAGTCTGACTTTGTGAAAGTTGTTCCATCTTGACATTTGGTCTCCTTGTTTTCAAGCTACCCGAGTCTTCCTAGCTGTCTGAACCCCACTCTGTGCAGAGCCTCATTTCCTATGCCTAAAGTCCAAGAGAAATCCAAACTTAGGGAAAATTTCCCCCGGGGGTCCATTTCTGAGCCATTAGCCCCCAACCAGCGCTGGGATGCTGGCTAGATTCTTCCCCGCAACTCATCTCCCCGCTCTCATCTGATCAAGAGTCGGGTGACATTTGGCAAAAGTTGCTGATGAGGGATTGAATGATTAATCGTCATGACAACCAGCCTGGGTAATGACAGGGATGAGATTGCGCCGGAGCCGCGCACAAAGCGGGGCTCTGAGTGCCGGGGTGGTAAATTACTAGGCATGTCACTGTTTGGGCTTTTGGTGAAAGCGGCCATGCGTTCCTAATGAGAGGTTAACTGTGTCCCCGAAGTAATTACAACCGATTGAAGAGGTAGTCGGTAATTAGAGGATTAACGGTAATGAGGCTCACCTGCGCTGGTTGCCATGGCAACCGATGGGCTCTTTTTGATGGGGAGGCAGCAGGACCCGAGCCCTCCCCAGGAAAGGAGGGAGGCCTCCCCCGGTCAGGGATGCTCTGGTTTTGATCAAATCGGACCAACTTCAGGACAGGCTAGAGATCCCTACCGTATGGGACCTGGGATGTTCTCAACCTTTGCTGTTGGGAATGGGAAGAGCAGAGGAGACCTGAGTTTTATTTCTGGCTCTGCCTTAGACAAGTGTCTGCTTTTCTCTGGGCCTCAGTTTCCCCCTTTGCAAAATGAAGGTTTGGGCTAAATAATTAAGAGAAAGCGCTTATTAAGCAATTACCATGTGACAGGCACTGTGCTAAGTGCTGAGGACAGAAAGATATGCAAGCAAAATAGTCCCTGCTCTCATGGAGCTTACATTCTATTGGGAGAAGGGGACACATACATGGCAGATGGAAAGGAGGAAGGAGTAGGAGAATAGGACCCTGTGAAATGAACTAGATGATGATGCCCTTTGGAACTCAGTCTCCCGAAAATGGTGGATTTGGACTTAATGGCAAACTCCTCTTAGCCTCTGTTTCCTCATCTAAAAAATGAATTAGCTGGTGAATTAGATCTCCCAAAATTGTGATCCTCTGATGGCGAGCATTTCAGGTCTCAGTTTCACCATATGTAAAGTGAAGGGGTGGGACCAGATGGCCTCTGGGGTCTGTCCCTTCTAGCTCTGAGCTGATGGAAGCTTGGTCAAGCTTTTTCTCTTCTTTTGGCCTCAGCTTCTTCACCTGTGACATGGTTGAGTTGGACTAGATGCTCCCCAAGGTCCTTTTAATCTGTAAATATGATCCCATGGTCTGAGACACTGAGCCACACTGTATAGAGTCTAGGGAGTGAGACTTCCAGCAATTGATTAGATCTCTTTTGACATCCCTGGGGGAGTTGGAGCAGAGGTGAAGACTGGTCCAAGGAAAAATGGCCAGTGATCCTTTCCTAAGAGACCTGGTGAAGGTCCCTTGTAGGTCATTGTAAAAGGGCCATTCTCAATGATCCTGGAAGAGGGAGCAGACTGAGAAGCTGCTAGTAAAATTGTATAAAACTTCCCAGTACACTGTCTTTGATTATTCCATCCATAAATGATAAGCACCATTCATTTCCAAGCCCTCATTACGAATTTATGGCCCTGTTTAATGTGCTCGCTAACCGACATCCCCCGTTAGCATGGAAATATCGAGCCAGTTTTTTTCTGGAATAGCTGAGGAGGGCTGACCCAGCTTCCTGCAGCTGCTGAGCTGGCCTGGCCTGGGAGCTTCATGGGATCTGAGAGTTGCATCACTGCAAGGGCCTTCAGAGGTCATTGAGTCCAGCCCTCACATTTTATAGCTGAGGAAACTGAGGTTCAGGGAATTGACTTACAAAACTAAAGACCCAGAAATGGAAGGGACTGTAGGGATTACCAGTCCCACCTAATTTCCTAGAGGGGCTAAATTGAGGCCCAGAAGTCAAATGACTTGTACAAGGTCATGCAAATGGTCCAAGATGGGATTGCAGCCCAAGAATTCAATGTTCTGTCCTCTACCTCACACTACCTCTGAACCTAGGATTCTTCCTGTTGCTTCCTCTAAGTATTTTTCTGATGAGGAAAGAGATTTCCAAAGAAGTGAAAGAGATTTAGTAGTAGTTCAGGTGTGTCCAACTCCTCATGACTCCATTTGGGGTTTTCTTGGCAAAGATACTGGAGTGGTTGACCATTTTCTTCTCCAGTTACAGATGAGGAAACTGAGGCAAACTGGGTGAAGTAACTTGCCCAGGATCACACAGCTAGTAGGTATCTGAGGCTGGATTTGAACTCAGCTCTTCCTGACTCCAAATCCAGTACTCTATCCACTGCACTCATGCTGCCTGGGAAAGTGATCTTTGGACAGTGCTCAAGGCCTGTGCTGAGTTTTATTTTTGTTTTCTTATTTCATCTTTACAACAGCATGAGGTAAATACTGTTATTCTCCCCATTTCATAAATGGTAGAAATGGAGACTTAGAGAGTTAACTTATTTTCTCAGGGTAGTGACCAGTAAGCTCAGGATCAGGATTCGAACTCACATTCTCTCCTTTGAAAGCTAGTGTTCTTTTTCTATTAATTCACGTGTTCCTGATGGCTGAAGACAGCTTGGGTGGTCCAGTGGACAGAGCCCTGAGCCCGGAGTCAGAAAGACTCACATTCAGGTCCGACCTGAGGCACTTACTATGACCTGGAGAAGTCACTTCTGTTGCCTCGGTTTCCTCCACTGTAAAATGGGAATGACAGTAATAGCATCTACCTCCCCAGCTTTGTTGTGAGAATCAAAGGGAATAATATTTGTAAAGCTCTTAACACAGTGCCTAGCATCAGTAATACTCAGTAAACATGTATTAAGCACCTACTATGTGCCTGGCATTGCAGTAAGTAAGGCACACAGTGAGTAGTTAATAAGTTCTTGTTTCTTTCCTCCCCCCTCCCTCCCTCCCTTCCTCTCTTTCCTTCCTTCCTTCCTCCTTCTCTCCTTTCCTTCCTCTTTTCCTTCCTTTCTTCCTTCCTTCCTTCCTTCCTTCCTTCCTTCCTTCCTTCCTTCCGGGTCTTGAGGCAGCAAGGGTGGGTGGGTGGGAGGAATCTTCTAAAAGCATAAAAGTACAGAATTGGAACTTAAAAAGGACCTTGAACATTATCTTGTCCCATTCCTTTCTCTTCCTAGAGGAACAGTCAGATTCAGAGAGGGAAAGTGACCTTTCCCAAGGTCACAGGAAGATAGTGTCAACACACATGTCAGAAATGCTCATTGCCAAGTCAGGGTTCCTCTGTCTCTCAGGGAGGCCCTACCTCCAGGGCTGACGTTAAGCTCAGGATTCAATAGCTTCCCAGGAGAACTCTATGTGAGGGGTAGGCACCGCCATTTTGAAAATTCATTTCTGTACCCAGCCCCCTCTTTTCTTCTACATTTGCAGCTTTCAGTAGAATCTTAGGATCTCTGTGGTTCTGTGTCTCATCTCAGGCAGGGGCTGGTTTACTTTGGAGATCCCAAAAGCTATCTAGCTCAACTGGACAGTCAGTTGGTCAAGAAACATTTATTAAGCATTTATTAGGAGCCAGGGCACTGGGAATACAGGGAAAGACAAAAGACAGTCCCTGCCTTTGAGGAGTTTATGATCTAATGGGGGAGATATCATGGAAAGAACTGTACAAATAAGGAATATATAAGAATAAATTGGAGACAATTAACAGGAAGAAGGTCCTAGTATTAAAGAGACCTAGAAAGGCTTCCTGCAGGAGGTGGGAACTTACTGGGATTTGGAGGAAGCTAGGAGGTAAAGATAAGGAGGGAGAGCATTCCAGATATGGGGGACAACCAGTGAAAAATGTCTGAGAGTGTCTTGTTCATGGAACAGCCAGGAGGCCAGTGTCACTGAATTGAAAGTGTAACAAGACTGGAGAGGTAGGAGGGAGCTGCCTCATGAAGGGCTCTGAATGCCAAATAGAACATTTTGTATGGGATCCTGGAGGCTATAGGGAGCCATTGGAGTTTATAAAGTAGGAGTTTCATGATCAGATCTGTGCTTTAGGAAAATCACTTTATCGATGGAGGGTGGACTGGAGTGAGGAGGGACCTGAGGCAGCCAGACCTACCAGCAACTATTGCAATAGTCCAAGCGTGAGGTGATAAGAGCCTGTACTGGAGTGGGGACAGTGTTAGAGGAGAGAAGGGGGTGTATTCACAGAGATGCTGCAGAGATGAAATCAACCAGTGATGCTGCAGAGGTGAAATTGATGGGAGATAATCCAGAGGTGAAATTGAGAAATGCTACAGAGGTGAAATTGATGAGAGATAATGCAAAGGTGAAATTGATGAGAGATGCTACAAAGATGAAATTGACAGACCTTGGTGGCCATATTGGATCTGGGGGGGTGAGAAAGAGTGAGGAATCTAGTATGAATCTTAGGCTGTGAGTCTAGGGGACTGGGAGGATGGTGATGCCCTTGAATCTGTAACTGAATCAAGAATTTCTTTTATAACATTCCAAAGAAGTAATCATTCAGCTTCTTTGGGAAAACCTGAATAGAAGGAGAAATTTATTACTTCTCAAGAAAGCCACTTCTACTTTTGGGCAGCTCAAATGATTATATCTTAAATTATACCTTAAGAGTTCTGCAAAATATTTTATAAATATTCTCTCATTTTATCCTCAACAAGCCCACCCCAACCCCCTCACAACCCTTTCCACCATACCACACCACTGAACATCTGCAAATACAGCTCAGCACCAGCCTCAGCCTCTCTATCTTTTTATGAACTTCCTGTCTAGCTCCTCCACTGACCCGATGGGCTGATGTCATGGTTCTGATTTGGACAAGGAGTCATTCACCCAGGGCTAAAGGCCAAGTTGAATCTGAGATCTCAGCCATCTCATTAGTTTTTCTATTTCTCCCCAACAATCACTAGGCATTGGGCCCAGTAGTAATTAATGTCCTCCTCCTGCCTACTGGCCTTTATATCACAATGAGTGACCTGGGTGGAAGGAGGCTGGGGCCTTAAGGAAAGCAAAGGAGTTAGCCTGAAAAGAAGACCAACCATAGGGACACTCACAGGTCATAGAATGTTACAGCAAGGAGGAACTGGGAAATCATTGATTTACAAAACATTGGAGGTGCCTTAGGACAGGGAATGTCAGACCTGGGAGGGACTTCAGACCAGAGAATGTCAGAACTGGGAGGAGCATTTAGAACAGGGAATGTCAGAGCTGGGAAGGGCCTTAAATATCACCTAGTCTAATTTTCATGTTATAGAGAATGGAACAGAAGGTACAGATGATTCCTCTGAGGTTGCATGTGCACTGACCAGGTCCATAATCAGGCTCCTGGGCCTCCTGGCTTCCTGTCTTTGGCAACATCTTTCCTATAACCTGATGCCTCTTTATCTGCTTGCCATTATGGCCTTGGTGAGCTGAATTGCCCCTGGGTAGTACAGGCTGGTACTAAAGAGGCCTTCCTGTGTCAGTTAAAGTGAGAAATATTCTCTCTCCCTGTCCCCCCACCCCAAACACACACACACACACACACACACACACACACACACACACACACACACACACACGGGATCTGGGTCTTAGGGAGTGAGTTTTCAAGAAAATCTTGAAGGTGAATGTTGGAGCTGAAGGGGATCTTTGAGGTCGTTAAGAGACGGTATGTTCGGAATAGTGAGATAGACTTGGAACAAGAAGTCTGGATTCCAAACCCATCTATCCGTTATGTGAATATGAACAAATAATTTGACTTTTTTCAGACTCAGTTTTCCTCTTGGGATGTAGCCAAGTCATCATTGTTTCATCTTTGTGGGCCTCTTAAGAGTCCTGAAAGTTCCTCTCTCAGAGAAAGAAGGCGAGACCTCATTGGAACTAAGACTTCTCTGAGCCAATCAAAGACAGACAGAGAAGTTGAGGCAGTGAGACTGTCCTGAGTGGGTGACTGCAATGGACAAGAAGGACAAGGAAGTGGGGACATCTGTGCTCAGGTATACAGGAGTGGGAGCCTTTCCTCTTCCGTTTGCCTTTGAGATTTGGGACTTTCTGGTCACTGTGGGTGGAGGAGGTGTGGGAAGAGAGAGGCCATAGAAAGTAATCTATTGTGGCTAGGATTGGACTGAGGTTTGGACATTGGGTTTGGTGGGGCTGTGGCAGCCATAAGCTTCTGTGATCCATGAATCTATCTGCTCTTCAACAAGACTAGAAGGGGATGAGCTAAAACCATGATCAGTGCTCCCTTGATCCTGAGGCCCCCAAAAAGGAGTCAGATCTGGAGCAGAGATGGGACTGGAAAGGCCAGGTCTGTTCACTTTTGAAAAACTCATTAGCTGGATGCTAATGATGCAGTGGTTAGAGCTCTGGCCCTGGAGTCAAGAAGACTTGCGTTCAAATCTGGTCTGAGACACTTACTAGCATGATGACCTTGGGCAAGTGACTTAGTCTCAGTTTATCTCTGTTTCCTCAACTGTAAAAGAGGGATAATAATAATAGACCTTACCTCCCAGGGTTGTGACAATCAAATGAGACAATATTTGCAAAGCACTTATTATAGTGACTGGCACATAGTAGGTTCTGTATAAATATGAGTTATTGAATGATGATGATGGTGTAAGACAGAGCTTGGACAGCACTCTCTCATGGTGTTGTTTATAGATCCTGACCCTAAGGCAGTATCTCTGCCCTTAATCCTTTTTTTTGCCCCGTGGGTGGTGTGGATGCTATGGAATTTCCCCCAGGCAGGGGGAAGTAAAGATCTGGGAGGGGAAGCAGGAGGAGGTTTAGGAGATGTTTGAAGGCAGAGGACTCTATGCTGTTTTCTTTTCATTTGTTATATATTCAGCAAATTATATATGTGGTCACAGCACGTTGAGTACTGAGTTGAAACCTGAGTTTCAATCTAGCTTAGCTGTGTGAGTCTGGGCAAGTCACTTAACCTCTGTTTGCCATAGTTTCCTCAACTGTAAAATGGGGGATACTGTGTATATATATATGGGGTTGACAGTGTGAAGAGGCTCTAGAATTATTGATTCTACACTTTTTATTTTTAAGCAGTATTCCCTATCATTCCAAGGCTAAATGTTGAGCCAGGACAGCATGGATTATAAACCATGATGTGAGAAGCTACCTTTCTGTAGGCTTACAGCACACAAGCTTGTCTGTGTTGTACAGTCATTGTTGAAGTATATCTCCAGGGGTGTTTATAAGATTACATGTTGTCTACAGGAATCATGGGTAAAATGGAAATAATCATACTTGCACCACTCACACTTCACAGGATTGTTGCAAAGAAAATACTCATCAGTCTTTAAAGCATTCTGTCTAATACATGCCTCACTTGATAGATGAGGAAACTGAGGCTCAGGTGGGGGAGTGATTTGTTTGTGGACACAAAGCTTATTCAAATCCAAACCAAAAAGGATTTATTACATATCCGCTAACTATCAGGAACTGGCAATTCAGAGACAAAACGCAACAAAAACTAACCTCTGCCCTCAAAGACCTCGTGTTCTGATGGCAAAGTAGCATGTCCATACAAGATGCACAAAGAGTACATAGATCTCAGAGCACAAGGCACCGATGGAAGGGGGAACCAAGAAGGGCCTCCCAAAGAAAGTGGAATTTGAGCTGATTCTAGAAGGAAGCTGGAAAACTTAAGAAGCAAAGGTAAGGAGGAGGAGCATTCCAGGCATGGTGGATGGAGTGCTGTGTGGGAGACCCAGGAAGTTGTAGAGTTCTTGGAGGGGTTGCTGTGGTTTGTCCTTCATTCTCCAGGAAGACCATGACATCAGGAGGTGATGTCATGACTTGCAATTATGTTGAATGTAAGTGAGGAAGGGCTGCGCAAAGCCACCAGCCTCGCTTTCACCTCCAGAGCTATCTGGTTCCAGTGGCCAGATATAGATCAGTATGACTGGAAATGGTCCACTCTTAAAGGGGAGTTAAGTGTGGGAAGACTTAAAGTATAGGAAGAGATGAGGTCATGGAGAACTTTTAATGCCAAACAGAGGAACTTATTTTAGATCCAGTGACGGAGTTTACTGAGTAGGGAGGTGATGGGGCCACACCTGGACTTTAGGAAGAGTACTTTGATAGCTGAGTGAAGGATGGACTGGAGTGGGAAGAGGTTGGAGTCAGGAAGACTGTTAGGAGGCTCTTGTGGCAATCCTGGTGAGAGGGGATGACAGCATGCTTCAGGCTGGGGGCTGTGAATAGAGACAAGAAGATTATCTATCTATCTATCTATCTATCTATCTATCTATCTATCTATCTGTCTGTCTGTCTGTCTGTCTGTCTGTCTGTCTATCCATCCATCCATCCATGCATGCATCTCTCTTTCTCTTTCTCTGAGACATCACAAAGACAGAAATGACAATTTGGTAATGGATATGTGGGGGTGAGTGAGGACAAGGCTGAGGTTATGAGCCTTGGTGACTGAGAGAATGACGGTTTTCTCAACAGAGGTAGGAAAGTTCAGAAGAGGGAGAGGATAGATGGAAAGGGGGGAGGGGAGATAATAATTCCCATTTTGGACATGGTGAATTTGAGGTGATTACAGGACATCCAGTCTGCCATATATTCAAAGGGCATTTAGTGATGTGGGACTGGAGTTTGGGCTGAATCTATAGATCCTGGGGATTCTAACTGAATCCATGACAGCTGATGAGGTGAGGAAGTGAGATATTACCATAGGTGGCTCCCATGTCTTTGTCTTGGGCCCTCGATGACATGACATGACCTTATTTCTATATTAGAAGCAGCTGACATTGAAGTGAATAGAGCACTGAGCCTGGAATCAGGAAGACCTGAGTTCCAATCTGGCTTACCTGTGTGACCCGGGGCAGGTCACTTAATCTCTCTTTGCCTCAATTTCCTCACCTGTAAGATGGGGGATAATAATATAATAGCACTTGCCTCCTAGGGCTATATTGAGCACCAAATGAGAAAATAAATGTAAAGCGTTTTGCGCAATGCCTGGTTCATAGCAAGTACTATCTAAATGGTAGAAAAAGGTTCTTGCACAAGACACAAAATGAAGAAGTGCCTGCCCTCAAGGAGTTTATCATCTGTTTGAGGAATGTAACATGTACTTGCCTCTATGTTCTATTATTAAGGACATACAAACAACACACAACTTGGGAAGATCAGGAAAGGCGGCTTCCTGGTGGAGGTGGTATCTGAGCAGTCTTTTCTAGGCTGGGAAGATCAGGGAAAACTTCCTGGAGGAAGTGTTGCCTAAACCAGGCTTTGAAGGATGGGTAGGATTTACCAGCAGGAGAGTAGGGAGAAGTGTGGATATGTGTGTGTGTGTGTGTGTGTGTGTGTGTGTGCCTGGCCAGCTCAAAGGCATACCGAGCCCTGGAAATGGTTGGGAAGCTTAATCCTAGCACCTAAGACCACCCTGGGAAACCCAATGGTTAGTCACTCTGGAGGGGGTGAGGGGAAGTTTCATATCTAGAGGCTTTAGGCAGTGAGGACCTCTCTGTTCAACTCCAGTAATAACAATAACTTCTAAACCCTCTCCTATTCTCTTTTCCTTAAGAGAAGGTAAGTGTGTCAAGGGGGGGACTTTTCATTCTTGTCTTTGCACCTCCAGTGCCTAGTACAGTGCACAGCTTATTAAAGGCTTGTTAATTGATCGGCTCTCTTTCCTACATGTTAGGTTGTGAGACCTGGGAAGCCAGCGGCCATAGGACTCTGACAAATTCGACCAGCAATGAAGACAGTCATTTCCCCTTCCTTTTGTCATAGGGTCATAGATTGAGAACTAGAAAGGGCCCTAGAGATCACTGAGTCCAAGTCCTTCATTTCACAAATGGGAAACTGAGGCAGCTGGGATTCGCCCAGGGTCACAAAGCCAGGGATTGTCTGAGTCTGATTCTATCCCAGGTCTTCCTGACTCCATGCCCACTTCCTAACATTAGCGGCTGTCTCCCTGGCTGGGAGGAAGAGATTCTGTGGGTTGGTACCACTAACCCATGCAATAAAGAGCTTCCTCAATAAGCTGGGATGAGCAGTAATGACCTTGGGACTGAGCAGGGCAATGGCGCTCCCTTAGGAACATGAGGAGGTTGTTCTGGCTTTCAATGGAGATGTTTCTGCCCCTTGCCCAGAGGACCATGGGCACTGGACAGTCTCCTTAGGAGCCTCCTGGAGACCGGCAGGTGACCAGACAAGCTCTCCTCAGCGTCAGCTTTCCCTGTCCTTCATCCCTACTGCCCCAGTCAAGAATTTCCAAGCCCCGAGACATTAATAAAAGATCAGCAAATTCCAAATGTAAATAGGGCAATCAGACCCTGAAAATGCAGACATTCATCACTGGGATACAAATTAGGCTGTTAGGTCCTGTTGTAATTAACATAGTTTAGCACAACGCATCAAGCCCCCTTCCCTCGTCCTGGGTCGGGGCTCTGGCTGTCCCTTTTGTCCTCTGCTGCGCCAGGCACCATGCATCCTCCCCTGCCTCTAACCCTCTCCTGTCAGGCTCTCCTGGAGCCTGGCTCTAGGTTGGGGGAGAGGACTGGGCTCTGCTGGGAAATCCCTGCAGACCTCATAGGTCACAGGACACTAGAGCTGAAAGGAGCCATGGGTCATCTGGTCCAAAACCTTTCTTTTACAGAAAAGGAAACTGAGCCCCAGGGAGAGGAAGTGACTTGTTCAAAGTCACACAGAGAGGCATGAACCAAGACATTGGTGGCAGGCAGGGCGGCAAAGGGGAGGGAGCTTGGGGTCAGAGGAACTGGGACTTTTTCACTGACCACCTGTGTGACCTTCTGTAGGCCTCAGAGTGGTCCTCTGTCAGATGAGGGGATAGGTGACCTCAAAGGTCCCTTCCATTTTCCACCTATACGCCTGAGAATCAATCCCCCCTCAGAGAAGGTATCAAAGGAGTGTGTGTGAGTGTGTGTATGTGTATGAGTGTGTATGTGTGTATGTGTATTGTGAGTGTGTCTACAACTGTGTGTGCAGTGTGCCTGTGAGTGTGTGTGTATGTGTATATGTATGTGTGAGTGTGAGTGTGTGTGTGTGTGTGTGTGTGTGAGTGTGTGTGTGACATAAATCTCTCAATCCAGTATCTCTGACCTTCACCTTCCCTTGCAGGTGTGCACCACTGACAGGCAGTCACCTCATTCACCATTCTGGTGACCGGACCAAGTTTTTATTTCAGTGAAGGTTCTCACGGACAAGTCTGGAGCCAGCACGAAACCAGCTGGTGTAGAAATAAAAGCCTCGTAGAACTCAGAGGTGGGAGGAGCCTTAGAATGGAGGATGTCAGGCAGAACTGGGAGAGGTCTTAGAATAGTGAAGGTCAGAGCTGGGAGGGGCTTTATATTAATACAGAGGATATCAGAGGTGGGAGGAGCACAGAGCATAGAAAAAGTCAGACTAAAGAACAGTAGAACCAGAAGGAATCTGAGAGATTATTTCATTCACTTCCCCAATTTATGGATGAGGAGTCTGGGCCCCAGCCAAGCCTTGCACAGCCCATTGGCGCAGAGCTGGGACTGGACCCTGGTCTCCTGGCTTCCAGTCTGTCATGTTTACCCCTACATTGTGAGATACGGTATATAGGCAAGGAGAGTTGGGGGGGGGAGGTGGAGGATACGATTTGTGTCTAGAGCAGATACAAGAACAAGTGAGTAATTGTGTCTGAATCATGTTGGGTGAGTGTCTCCTCCTTCTGTTCCCTTGGCTTGGGGGCTTCATAAGGGTCAGTGATGCCAAAGGCACTCTATTACAATATATTTTGGTTCCCAATGGTAGACTTAAGGCCTGATTGTGAGACCCTGAGGCTTCAGTCCAGGATGAGCAAAGACACTCTGAGTGATGGACTTCAGGCCACAGCAGAAGGAGGACGTCAGAGTCAACAGCAGTCCTGGGAATTGTTTCCCCTGTACATAACGTGCTTAGGCTCCTCCAAGACCTTGTCATTGCTCCCAGTGGATGGGTGGGATGCTCGGCTTCCCTCCTTGCCATGCCAGGACAGTTCAACCACACCAGTAAAGATGTGTGACCTTTGTAGAGACAGGGCAGGCTCTGTTTCAGGTTCCCCATTTCTGATGTTAAAAGTAGGACGAGCAAGCAGAGACAGCAGGGTACATTGGATAGGGGCCTGGGCTTGGAGTCAGGAAGACCTGCATAGGAATCTTGCTTCTGACACTGACAAGCTGAGAGCCTGGGCAAGTCACATGATTTTTCTGGGCCCCAATTTCCTCATCTGTAAAATTAGGAAGTTGGATTTGATGGCTTCTGAGTTTCCTTCCCCTTCTGAACCTCTCTCTGCTTCAATTCCCTCATCTATAAAATGAAGAGGTTGAGTTTAATGGCCTCTAAGGTCCTTTTCATTTCTAAATCTGTGATCCTTTGAACTTGAGATTGTCCAGAGAAGTCTGTATTGTTTGTGCCTGGGGCATGGAAGTATATGAAAAAAAATGATGGACAGCCTGCCCCTAAGAGAGCCTCACGCTTCTTGGGGAGGACAAGAAACCAGATAGATCTTTTGGTCTTTACAGTAGAAATGAAGCGCTGCCATGGTCTTAGGTCGGGTTGGGCAACCTCTGTCTGGAAGGCCTAGCAGAGCTTCATCAGACGGTACTTGGAGGGCCTGTTGAGGACCCCTATGATACTGGCTTCTGATCCAGTTGGTAGACAAAAGAAAACCCCACCTTGACATACCATTCAGGTGGTCATCCAACCTCTAAGCAAAGGGAATCAAACAACAGCTTCCCAAGGCATCCCATTCCACTTTTGGATGTGTCTGATCATTAGGAAGTTAATGAAGCTGTCTGTGGTTACGTTAAGACTGGAATCACTTCTAGGAATAAGGTAACAGACCCTCTGTCCTCTGAGCTGGTGTCATGTGTCCAGCACAGGGCACCAGTGTTCAGGAAGGGCTAGTGAAAGGGAGAGTATCCAGAGAAGAGCAAACACAGTGTGTCCTTTGAGGATTAGTTGAAGGAACAAAGGTGTGAAAGCTTGGGGCTCAGTTGGCTGCCCTGTCAAAGGAAGATTAGGTTTTTTCTGCTTGGCCCAGGAGGGTAGAACCAGGAATGATGGGTAGATGTTTCAAGGAAGCCAATTTAGACTTGATGCCAGAAAAATTCTAAATAATTAGTCCTATCCAAAAATGAACCGAGCTGCTTCAAGGAGTGTGGCTCAGGCAGCCCCTCAGCTGAGGTTTTCAAACAGATGAAGGATCTGTGTGTGCTATGAGGGAAGTCCTATTCCCATCTGGGTTGGACTCAGTGGCCACTGACGCCCTTTCCAGCTCTGACCTTCTGTAGTTCTGTAAAATGCTGAGAAGAGATTGGATTGGAGAGGGCAGAGCTCCCCAGAAAGTCTCTGACATAGATTGAACTCCTCCCCCTTGCTAATGCTGTTCTTTCTTGGACAATTCTAATTTTTCATTCCCAGGAACTTTCCTGTTTCCTGACAATTCAGAGGTGGAAGACATTTCCCCATGAGTTTCTTACAAATACAGACAACCAGAGAAAGCCACCTAGGTAACCAGGTTCCCTAGAGCTAGCCTGCTTTGCCACCAAGAGGTCTCCCTTGGCTTTCTTATTTTTCCTCCTTCCAGGATACATCACCTGGATAGCATCAGCCCAGAGATTCAGGCTCCATTAACTTCTATATGTTTCCTGTGTCCAGCCTCAGAATGAATAAAAAAGGTGGTGTCCTTGTCAGAGCCACTGGTGATGGATACTGCCTTCCTGACCTATAGATCAGCCATTCCAACTCCCTAATGGTGCTAACAAAATCTCATTGTTGTCACAAATCAAACACTTACTTGGTTCATTCTACCATGCTCATTTTTTCCCTCATCTTTGCTCATGCTGCCCCCTTCTCTCCCCTATCTGTCCTTCAGAGCTCAGCTTAAGTCTACCTCCTTCGTGACACCTTCCTTGCCTACTGTAGCTCCCAATCCCCATGAAATCCTAAAACATTTATGGCTCCAACTACTCTTCTCAGTAGTTAATCAGACACTGTCTTGTTTTGTTTGCTAATGCTTTCTGGAAACTTCCAATAAATAGAATGTGAGCTCTTTGATGGAAAGAAATATTTTGCTTTTTTGTTTGTATCCTCTTTGTATCCACAGTACATGGCACTTAGTAGGTATTCAAGAAATGCTTGTTGAATCAAACACATTGAATTATTTTATGGACATGTAACACAATCTCTGTGGCAACTATCCCAACTCTCACTGATTGGTTGAATCCCCAGAGTGTATGGCTACTGAATCCCCTCAGGGCCCTATAGGGTTAAGGGTGGTGGCTACGCTAATGCTATATAGCTCATGAGCCCCCACCAGTGTGCTTCCTGCAACAAAGATCAAGAGATGTTCAAATTTAGAGACATTTCCACTCCAAATGTTCATATGGGCTATTTGTGCCCTACCTGGGATAGAGTCCTCTGAGCTTGTATTGGTCTGATCAGCCCCAGTAAGACACACTTGGTCCCAACATGGTGATATCATTTTGGTTGTCTTTGAGAATGGACAACCAAGCAGTTGAGAGTCATTTAGTTCACCAGATTTAAATAACTGTTAGAAAGGGGTATTTACACAGGTGGTATAATAAGTTGTCACAAAACATCCCTCTAAACTCTGTGACCCTTCTCTCATTAGTATGTACAGAGTGTAGGGGAAAGTGAACTCAAACTCAGAGAGTATATATGGCAAACAGGTAACTCACTTCCTGGAGTGCTCAAGAGGTTCCCCTTAAGCCCAGATTAGCTTTTCCCTTTTTACTCCCCCATGCAAACACTGCCTTCAACCATTCCAGGAACACAACTAGGACTCTGATGAGCCCCTGGGCAATCCTCTAGTCTAGACCATTGGTATTTATAAGGTCCTCCTCCAACCAAGGCAGGATGTAGGTGGGTAAAGAGCTGAATCCAAAGTACTTTTATCCTCTCTTCTCTCCCCACTTCCAGTGATTCCTTCTCAGAAATCACTCTCTTTTCTGCTGCTAGATACTTGCCCAAATCCTAACCTCTCTCAGGCTGAATTGATTTGAATTTTTTTTCTTTATGGATGACTCCAGGGGGTGACTAAGTTTCCTCAGCCAATCCAAATATACTTTGCCTTATTTTTTTAAGCCTTAATCACTGAATGGGTGCTGCCTCAGTCAAAGGCCAAGGTCCCCCTCTGCATCCTGGGCCATTTCCAGTTGTCCTGATTCAAATCTGGTCACTGGACCTAGATGGCTCCAGAGGAGAAAGTGAGGCTGGTGACCTTACACAGCCCTGCCTCACTTAAATCCAATTCACTTGCAAGTCATGGCATCACCTCTCTGGTGTCATGGTTCTTTTCCAGAATGAAGGACAAACAGCAGCAATCTACCTGTACAAATGATCACTTCCAGTTCATCCAGAGGCTCCTCAGATCTATCTAAATTGATTAAGACCTTTTCATGCTTAGTTAAATGCCTTCCGATTGATTCGATTCGATCAAGATTCTTTTCCAACTAGTTAAAGTACCTGGGGGCATCACAGTTTTTTCACTTATTTAAGGTGTGGTGGGGGCAATTTGATGAAACTCTTCCTTACAAACATAAATCTCAAATGCTTCTCCTCCAATGATATTGTAAACTTCCTGTCAGCAGGGATAGTGTTTTTAATTTTTTTTCCCATTCTTCCATAGTGCCTTGGCTAAACACAAAACCAGTTGGTTGTCTAATGTAGCTAAACACGATACTAGGCACCAAGTGGGTAATAATATTCTACTGTAGCCCAAGCTGCTTCAACTATTGGGTTCTTGCCTAGGGCTTAGAATTCCCCTGGGTTCTTAGAAGTATTCAGAGAATATTGTAGCTGGAAGGGACATCAGAGGCAATCTCATCTATACTTCTCATTTTCAGGAAACTGAGGCCAGAAAGGTTAAGTTCCCAAAGGAATAAGGTAGAACTTGAACCCACATCCTCTGACCCCAGAGCCTGAGGTCTTTCCACTGGATAACACTACCTCATGTGATTAGAGATGGTCCCTCCATTGGGGGACAGTAGGCAAGGGACTATTTGCAAACAGAAGCCTGCCATCCTTCCAGTTGCCCAGGGCCAGGCTCCTACCTACCCCAGAAGAAGGGCAGCTATACTGAGACAACAGAGAAAGGAGAGCCCCAGGCTTCCTGAGGCAGAGGAGGAAGGCAAGCTACCGAAGGCAATTTTCTGTCCCATCTCTCCCTAACTTTACATTGATCAGTAATTAAACGCAGCCTACAATTACTATAATGTTTGGCGAGCCACCAAGCTCCCGTGAAACCTTGCAATAAACATCTGCTTTATAAATTGCCTCTCACTACAGTCTGTCAGCAGGGTTCTTGGGGTGGGGAGGGGGAGAGAAATCAAGAGGAGAGGGAGAGGAGAGAGGCAGAAGCAAGAGAAGAAACAGGAGAGAGAAGAAAGGAGATGCAGGTGAGAAAGGAAAGAGAAGCAGGAACAAAGAAAGAGAAGGGAGGAGAGAGAAAGACAAGCAAAGAGAGAGGAGAATGATGTAAGGAGGAGAAACAGACCCACAGAATTTGGACTCAGCAGCCATTTAGTCCAGCTGAGAGCGAGGAAAGAGAAACAGGAGAGGAGAGAAGAAAGCAGTAGGAGAAGGGAGGGAGAGAGGAGAATGAAATTGGAGAAAAAAGAAGAGAGGACAGAAAAATAGAGAGATGAAGGAGGAATAGGAGTGGAGAAAGGAGAGGAGGGAAATAGAGGATTAGAGAGAGGAGAGAGAAGAGAGGAGGAGGAGAGAAATAGGAGATGAGAGAAAGAGAGGATGCAGAAGAGAGGAGAGAAATAGGAGATGAGAAAGAGAAAAATGAGAAATGGGAGGAAAGAGAGAAGAGGAAAAGGAGAGGAGAAAAATAGGAGATGAGAGAAATAGGGGATGAGGAAGAGAGGAGAGAAATGAGAGGGGGGGTGAGAAAAGAGAAAGGAGAGGAAAGTAAAAGACAGAAGGAAGTAAAAAAGGAGAAAGGAAAGAGGTAAGAGGGGAGGACCAACAAACAGGAGAGGAGAGGAAGTGGTTTTCAGCAAGGATGCATTGAATTAAAGCTGTTTATTAGTTTATACTTGATGATGCCACACCTGCTTGTTCTTAACAGCAGTTGGCACTGCCACCCTCTCTCAAATACAATATTTGCAGATTTCCAATGTAGGGAATGCAAGTTAATCTCCTCTTTACCAAAGAGAAGCAGCCAATTCATTTTCCAGACAACTATAGCTCTCTGTGGATCCAGGGAGGGGCCAAGTTCCCTAAATCCACCAGGCAGGGGGGCCACCAGCTTCAGCCTTCAGTGCCTTGGGAAGGAGCTGTCCAGAGTGGCTCAATCAATGTTTGAATGAATCCAAAGGCAGAGGGGTAAACTGAGCCCTGACTGGGGCAGGTAAAGATTTAACACAGGGCTGAGGAAGCTTCTATCCTCTCCAGCATCACTGATCCATGGGGGGTAGTGGTGGGGAAAATAAACCAAAAGCCACACGCAAATATAAAGCAACTTAATTTAGTTTATTTTTTTTTACTATAAAGCGTTCCACTCCCCTGCTTTGAAAATTAAGAACAAGGAATATAAAAATGTATTTAATACAACAGCAGCACCCCAGGGGAATAAATTATTCTCAGGAATACACTGGGCTAATGGGACCAGACCAATATTTACTCCCTAGGGCCTGATGAAATCCAGTAAAGGGGGCATTCTTTTGCTGCTTGGTCAAGGTCGGAGTGATGGGGAAAGGCAAAAAATCAATGACTCAATCAACAAGAAGACAGGGAAAGATAACTAACCCATACCAGGCAACTCTCAAATAAGCAGCATGTTCTACTGGATGCTTACCAGAAACCAGAGGAGAGAAGGATTGATCCATGTAGGCTGGGGAAGTCTTATATTTTCTCTCTCTCTCTGTCTCTCTGTCTCTCCCTCTAGTCTTCCCTTTCTCTTCCTCACCGTTCCCCATTTCTTTCATCCCTGTCTCTGTGAGTTTGAGGCTCAAAAAGTTGGAGCTCAGTATCCTCATCTGGAAAATGGACATACAGGAATCTTTTTCCCTTCCTTCTTCTCCCTCTTTGAGTGATTGGGGGAAATGAGTCATGTTCACATAGAAACATGCAATTGAGAACTAAGGCTAATAGCTAGTGGAGACTGGGGGTGGGAGTGAGGAGGAAAAGACCTCAGATGTCTCTATACAAAGACTGAGAGTATGGTTAACATACAAGATTAACTGAAAGTCCTAATGTAGGGAGACAAATGTAACCCCCCCAGGTATCCCCAAAGCCTGATGGAGTGGGACTTATGAACTCAATATGACTCTGAAATGTTCTGTCTTATCCATAAGAAACAAGACATGCAAAAAAAGGAGCAGAGAAGTGTATGTTTGAAAAAGATAGACTCGTGTGAAGAAATCCAGGAATGTAACAGAGGGAAGCATTTGGGCAAAGATATATATGGAGGCAGAAGGTACAGACCGCTTAGTCAGAAGGAAAAAATAGATGAAAAGTTCAGGAAATGGATTACAAGGCTGCCATGAAGGAGAAGTTATAGGAGTTCAATGATCCAGACAGCCATGGCAATTCTCAGTCTCTGTCTCTGACTGTCACTGTCTCTGTCTCTGTCTCTGTCTACCTGTCTGTCTCTCATTCTTTCTGTCTCCCTATCTCTGGCTCTCCCACTCTTTCCCTTCCTCTCTCAGCCTCCTTTCCCATCTCTCTCTTTTTTCTCTATGTCTCTTTCTCCCTTCCTCTTTCTGTCTCTCTTTCCTTCCCTCTCTCTTTCTTTTCCTGTCATAAGCATAACAAAGAATAATTTTCTGGTTTACTGTCATGCTAATTCTATTCTTCAAAAGATGAAGAAATCAAGAAAGAAACTTCTGATGGCATCAGGAACATCAGGACATCAGCACTCTAGAGCTGGAAGGACCTCAGAGGGAAATCAATTTAATTCCCTCATTTTTCAGATAAGCAGACTGAAGAAACGGTTGGTGAAACAGAATATGTGGGCACCTTGGTGAGGATTGGGGGGTAGGGAGAAAGGGATCAGTACATCTTAGATTTAGAGACAGAGAAGGAGAGGAAATTCAGTAGGTTAAGGTGATTGTGGAAATTAGAAAAGCAGATTTCAGTGGGTTCAGGGAAAGGGTCCCATGGACTAAAGTCACCCAGAGGAAATCAGCCTAGGATACATGGGAGATGCTCAAGAACAAAATTCTAAAGTCACCACGATAAACAATTGTGAAGAGGAGCATTATAGAAGTTGTCTAAAGAGATGGATGAGGATGCACAGGGAACTTGTCAACCAGCTTAGATTTGAGAGACTTGCATGGGCACATGGTCATGGGCAGCAAAGGGCAATAAGAATGTGAAAACAAAAGAGAGGCATGGTCCTGTAAGAAGGAGCTGAGGCTAGTAATAGAGAGGAGGATGAAAAGTCAGGTACTTCCCCCAGATGTACTGGGAAGGGAAAAAGAGAAAGATGAAAGAAGAGATATGGTTTAGATCAGGATGAATGAGACAATGACCCTTAAGACCCAGAGAGAAAACAAAGCCATCCAACTGGTATTTTTCTTTTGTTTTTTGCAGCAAGGAGAACGGGTTTTGGACTAGCAAGGAGAGAGCAGAAGTAGCTAATAGAGAACTATAGCCAAGTAGGAGAGCACTTAAATGCCCAGGAATTAAAGTAACAGCAGCAGCAACAACAAGAATTTCTTAGCGCTTAAATGTTTGCCAAGTGTTAACAAATACCACCTCATTTTAGCTTTACAACAACCGTAAGAAATAGGTGCTATTATCATTCCCGTTTTGTGATTGTTGTTCAGTCATTTTCAGTCATGTCTGACTCTCCATGACCCCCTTGTCTTGGCAGAGATACTGGAGTGTTTGTCATTTCCTTTTCCAGCTCATTTTACAGATGAGGAAACTGAGGCTGACAGAAATTGAGTGACTTGCCCAGGGTTGCCCAACTGAGGCCAGCACCAGGTTCAGATGGACTATATCCTACATAACGAAAGAACAGAAGGCATAATTGCTGAGCCACGGTCAGTGAAAGAACACCAAGGATGGGCGAAGTACCACAGTTTTGGAGAAGCATAAATGTCTAATTTTAAAAAATTAATTAATTTATCTTTAGTTTACAACATTCAGCTCGAGAAGCTTTTGAGTTTCAAATTTTCTCCCCCTCCTCTCCCCAAGACAGCACATAGTCTGATAGAGGTGCTACAAATACATTCACATGAAACATTTTCTAAATATCAAATTTTCAAGCAAATGAAGAAAACAGAATCTGTGCATTATTGATCAGTACACTTGACTTTGATTTCCTGATGAAATTCTAGTGCATGTTATTAAAGGGATGACTACCGAA
The DNA here is from genome assembly GCA_028646515.1 of Pseudochirops corinnae. Classification (NCBI taxonomy): domain Eukaryota; kingdom Metazoa; phylum Chordata; class Mammalia; order Diprotodontia; family Pseudocheiridae; genus Pseudochirops; species Pseudochirops corinnae. Next base: position 340,410,273 of record CM053587.1, on the reverse strand, counting down.
CATAGAGAAACAGAAGCAGTAATCACAAAGAGCCAGGCCATGGCACATCAACCTTATGGTCTTCTTGGACAGTTCTTAGACTATAGCTCAGGGGAAGGCTGGAGATGAAGGGTTTACCTGGGTTTTAGTGAGCATTTGGCAAGGTCTTTCATGCTATTCTTGTAGACAAGAGAGTGAGATGTGGTTCAAAATATAGTACAGTTTGGATCTGAAATTGTTTGAATGACTGGATCTAACAAGAAGTCACTAAGAGTTCAATGGTGGCTTGAAAGGAGACCTCTGGGACGTGCCTCAGGGGTCTGGGCTCAGATTTGTTTTCTTTTACATTTTTATCAGTAGCCTAGATAAAAAAAAAAAAATAAAGGAGGAAAGAAAGGAGGGAGAGAAGGAAGGAAGGAAGGGAGGAAGGAAGGGAGGGAAGGGGGAAGAGAAGAGAGAGAGGAAAGAAGTGAAGGAGGAAGGAAGGAAATAAGAGTATATTAAATACCTCTATGTACCCGTCACTGGGTTAAGAGTTTTACAAATATTATCTCATCTGAGCCTCATAACAACCCTGGGAGATAGGTGCTATTATTACCCCCATCTTACAGACAAGGAAACAGAGGCAGATAGAGTGACTTGCCCAGGGTCACACAGCTAGTAAGTGTCTGAGGCCAGATTTGAATTCAGGCCTTCCTAACTCTATCCACGGCACCATCTCCATCCCCCTTTCCCCTAGTTGGTGGCATGATGATAAAATTTGCCAATGATTCTGAGCCAGGAGACGTAGTTAACACACCAGGTAACCAACCTGGGATCCAAAAAGATCTTGATGAGCTAAAGCATCGGCCAGATCCAAAGAGATGAAATATAATAGGGGACTGATGCAAAGTCTTACACTTGGGCTTCCCCCCCCGCCAGCTTCCCAAGCATGATAGAGGGAAGGTCGAATTAAACAGAAATCTGTCTAAAAGGAGATCTGGGCATTTGGGCAGATTGAAAGGTCGCTGAGATTCAGGAGGAAAGCTGCCATGCTCCATGTTCAGGACGAGGGATATGGTGGCCCACACCTGAAGCATTGACATGGTTAAGACAGACAGGGTCAGTTAGGATAATGAGGGGTCTCAGGTTCATGTCACATAAGCATCAATTGGAGGTGCTGGGAATGTTTAGCCTGGAGAAGAGGAGGCTGGGGGTGGGATAGGATGGTGTCCCCTTAATAAAAACATTTGTGGAGCTCAAATCTTGTGGAAATGAATGTTGAAAACTAAAATAAATAAATAAAATTAAAAAAAAATTAAATGACTTCATTAAGCCTGCTTTTCTAATGAGCACTTTAAAAAAAAATAAAAGGATTTGTTCTGTGAAGTTTGGATTCAGTTAAAGGGCCTCACTTGAGGACCTAGAGGGCCACATGTGGCCTCAAGGCCACCCCTGGATAACCTGTTTGGTAGAAGAGAGAGTCCTAAGGACAAAAGTAGGGGTAGTAGGAAGAAGCAGAATGAAGAGATCCCTTTGGGGGGATGCCAGGCCCCTCCCCTAATAG
>CM053587.1:340390202-340408248 GCA_028646515.1 Pseudochirops corinnae | reverse complement strand
ATGTGTATATAAATGTGTGTATGAATATGAATGTGTGAGTATAAGTGTGTGTGTCAGTGTGAAGATATGTCTGAGTGTGTATGAGTATGAATGTGTGTGTCTGAATGTATATGAGTGTGTGCATGTATATGTATAAATGTGTGTATTAATATGAATATGTGAGTATAAGTGTGTGTGTCTGTGTGTGTTAGTGTGAAGATATATGAATCTGAGTATGTACGAGTATGAATGTATGTGTGAGTATATGAGTGTGTATGAATGTGAATGTGTGTGCATAAATGTGAGGATATGTGAGTGTAGGTATGTGTGTGTGTGATTGTGTGTGTTTCTAGGTGCTCTGGGAAAAGAACTTGGCAATGGTCATTGAGGGCGTCTCTGGGGAGCTGGTCCCTTGGGTTTTTCCTTTTCATTTTCTTGGGGCATATTTCCTAGGCAAAAGCAAAGTAATTTGAGGAGAGGGATGTGAGAAGATCTCCAGAGTTCTTTCCAGGCTTAATATATGATCTTACAAGTGAGAAGAGACCCTAGAGACCAGCAAACCTGCCTCTCTCTTCACGTAGAAGTCCTCTTTATGGTTGTCCTGATGAATGGTCATGCAATCTGTACTTGAACATGCCTAGTGACTGGGAGTTCATTCTCACAAGGCAGCCCATTCTGTTGTTGGACATTTCTAACTGCTAGGACATCCGTCCTTATTAAAGCCACTACTCCTATGACATGAGCCAGAAGAAGCTGGCTATTTCTTCCACACGACAGCCTTTTGAGAGTTGGGTGGGTTGGGGTCTACCCCAAGTCCACTCTTCTTCAGGCTAAACAGCCCCAGCTATTCCAGTATTACTGCAGGGGAAATGCCTGTCCAGAAAGCTATAGAGAGGATTCTGGTCTGGATTTCAAGTCTGGATTCACCTTTTATCTCTCCCCTTCTCTCCATTCACATGACCACGATGCAAGTTCAGTGCCTTATCATCTCTAGCCATGACCATTGCAATAGGAGAAAAAGCAAAGGAGGAGAGAGATATAGGAGAGGAGAAGGAGATGAGAGAGGAGACAGAGGAAGAAAGGAAGGTGAGAGAGAAAAGAGGAAGAAAAAGATGAGAGAGATAAAGCAAGGGGAGTGAGATATGAAAAATTTCCTCTCTAATCCATCCCCCTCAACAATTGACCAAGAAATCTTCCCAAACTACAAATCTGATGACGATCTACTGATCAGAACTCTTCAATGGCTCACTCTTGCCTCTACCTGGCATTCAAAGCCATTGGCCCTTTGGTTTCAGGCTACCTTCCTGGCACCTTCTACGTACACTCCCTCATTCACTCTCTGGGAGCACCAAACGATGACTATTCCACTTGATTCCCACACATGAGAGTCATTCTCCCACCTCTGTCTCATGGAATCCCTAGGTTCCTTCAAACTCAGTGAAATGCTGGCTCTTCCAGGAGGCTTTCCTGATCCCCACAGGTGGCTTCTCCTATCCTCCCAGTTTGTAAATGTGTTTGTTGTTTCCTCCAGCAGAATGTAAGTTCCTTCCTTTTGCCCTTACTTCCAATTCATCCTGTCTGTGTCTTGTTTGAATATAGTTGTTAACATGTTGTCTTCCCCAGTAGACTGTGCACCCCTTGAGAACAAGGTTCGGTTTTTTTGTATCCTCGGTGCTGACACATAGTAGGTACTTAAAATGCTAGCTGACTGTCTCCCTGAGTAAAATAATTGTTGCTTTTGCCCCAGTATTCCTACTGCCTGCCACAGTGCCTGCCACATACAAAGAGAGACTGGGTTTATGATTTCACTGATATCGGGCACTCCTAGGTGAGGAAATTCCCATTTTCACTGTAGGTTGGAGCCTTTTCTGCAACCTAAAGTGTTAGATAGTTTTCTAGTCAGGATAAGGTTAAATGACTTGGCCAGGGTTACATAACTGCTGTGTGTCAGACTTGGCACTTGAATCCAGATCTTTCTGGCTTTTAGGCCAGTTTTCTATCCACTCTTTCTGCGTTTTTCTGCCAACATTTGTTGTCCTTTAATAAATGTCTGTTGAATGAATAAATTAAAAGATATGGTTAGAGTAGCCTGCTAGCTGTTCCCCCACTTAGACATTCATTTTTAATTCCTTCCTTTAAGCAGGCTGTCCGCCATGTTTGGATCCCACTCCCTCCTTATTCACACCTCTAAGAATCCCTAGATGCCTTCCTTGCTGGCTTCCCTCAAGTGTTACCTCCTTCTCCCCCACAAAGCCGTCTTCCCAAATCCACAAACTAAAAGTCAAAGTTCAAAGGGACTGCAGAGATCCAAATTGCAATGTTGGAAGGGACCTCTGCGTGGTCTACTCCCATCCACACCCCAAAGAGAATTCCCACAACAAAATATGTTTTAGCCTTCGCATGAAGACCTCCAATGAGAGGAAACCCACTATTTCCTGAGGCAACCCCTTTTCCTTTTGGATAGCTCTATTTGTCAAGAAATTTTTACTTACATTGAGCAGAAATCAGCTTCTATTTGACTTTTACTCCCCCCCCCTCCAGTTCTGGTTCCACAATCTGGGGCCAAATAGTAATTTTTCTACATGACTTCCCCTCAAATACTTGAAAACAACCATCATGTTGTCTCCTCCAGGTATCTCATCCTTCACTAAGACCCTTTACCATCCTGTCTCCCTCCTTCAGGTCCTCTCTAGCTATGTCCTTCCCTAAGGGTGGTGCGCAGAAGTGACCACAATTAAAAGCAAGATAAGATCCAGTCAGGGTAGAGGACAGTGGGACAGTTACCTCTTTATTCCTGGAAGTGATGACTCTCTTAATGTAGCCTGACTTCTCATCAGTTTTCTTGGCTATCATATCACACCATTGACTCATATTCATACTGCAGCTCATTAAATCCCCAGATTTTTTTTTTTTGGACCGAATCATGTTTTCCCTACCTAGTTCACCTCTCTCATGGGATCCAGAAAGTGGAAATGATTTGCTCCTTGCCAAAGAGCTGGTAAATAGCAAAGCCAAGACCCAAACCCAGTATTTTGATTCCAAGTCCAACACTATTCCTGCTATATTCCATACTACCTTCACCAAATGTAGAGACTGGGGCGTTAACTCTGACTGATGATGGTGGTCCATTCCCAGATCATAGACTGTAGAGTGTTGAAACTGGGAGGAAATGGTGTGTAGATGGAAAGAAAATTGGACTTGGAATCAGAATATCTGGATCTTGGGTCCTGGCTCAGTGACTTGCTCTATATGTGACCTGGAGCAAATCTATTCCTTTTGTTGGGTGTTAGTTTCCTTGTCTGTACAATGACAGAGTTGGGTAGGTGATTTCTAAGATCCCTCCATCTATATCTTAGCAGCCTGGAGTAAGTCACTCCTCTTTTCTGGGCTACAGTTAGAGCTAGAAGGGACCCTGACAGCCATTGAGTCCAATGCCTTCATTTTACAGAGAAGGAAAGTGAGGCATGATGAGGTTAAGTAGATTGCCCATAGTTACTACTCACTTGAGGCAGTACAGAATACAAGTCTTCCCGACTTTTGCCCTGTCTCGATATCTTCATCTGGAAGCCGCTAGGGGACGCCACAGTGCACAGAGCACTGAGCCTGGAGTCAGGGAGACCTGAGTTCAAATCAGACCTTAGACACTTAGTAGCTGTGTGACCCTGGGCAAGTCACTTAACCTCTGTTTGCCTCAGCCTCCTCAGTTGTAGAAATAACACTACCTACCTCTCAAGATTGTCATGAGAATCAGATGAGGGAATATTTATAAAAGCATTTAGCGAAGAGCCTAACATAAAGTAGGTGTTATATAACTGCTTATTGATGGCATTGGACTTTGCCTCTAAGATCCTTAGAGGTCATTCAATACAAGACACTCATTTTATCCAAGATCACTCTTGTGATGGGCGGCAGAGAGCGACACTTGAACCCAGGTCACCTAACTTCCCACTCAGTGTGTCTTGCACTGAATCTCACTGCCAGCTCTAAGTATCATCAAAAACAAACAAACACATGCCAACTATCATACAAATACAAATGCAAACTGTCCCTTGGTCCAATCGCCAAGAAAGGAGAAAGAATGTTGACTATTCTAGGTGGTATAGTGGTAAAGTGCTGGATACGGAATCTATTCGATAAACATTTTTAAGTGACTACTGTGTCAGGCAATGGGCTAAGTGCTGGGTATACAAGTGCTGGGTATACAATTAATAAAAAGACAGTCCCTGCCCTCAGGAGCTTGTAATCTAATGCAATCTAACATAGGAAAGGAGGCAGGAAAGGGGGTGGGGAGACACCTGGGGATACTTGGGCAGGGGGAGCTTGTTCGCTGGAGTGGGAGCCAAGCAGATGCGAAGTGGAGGGGGCTGGGAGTCCAGGTTCTGTCCTGTATGAAGGAAGGCATTGGGAGGAGTATGGCGCTCCTCCATGGAGCCTTCCAATTAGAGGAAAGATGAGGTTGAGAGGTGGTGTCAATTAAAGCAAGGTGATGAGATCCAAGGTTATGAGCTTATCCTGGGAGGAACATTTTGTTCCCTGGGGTTAAAATCAGGCAGAGCAGATGAGTAGAGAAGCAGGAAAATAGGAGATGATCAGGATGAAAGATGATCCTGGCTGGCCAGCACCTCTAAAGACCTTTCCAGGCTTTAATCGCTGAAGCTGTGTGACCTTGGGCAAGTCCTTTCCCTCTCTGGGCTTCAGCTTTCTTCTTTGCAAAGTCAGAGGGTTGGGTTTGATCACACCAGCTCCCGATTCTAGACTCTTTCGAGGAGCCATCCTCCTGGATGGATGCAGTGCTGGCCTGCGCCATCTCAGAGCCAAAGGGAAGGGCTCTGGGGAGCCATCGTTAGCCCTTGTGAACCCCTTCTTGGTCACCTTCTGTGAGGCCCCGCTAAGGCCTCCCTTTCGCCTGCCCTTCCCTAGTAGGATTCACGCACCCATTTACATTCCAGCCGATTTGTCTTTTTCAGCAAAAAGAGGACATTTAAAGTGAAATATCTCTCCCCTGGCTGTTAACGAAGATTCATAAAACTGAACTGTTCACCTTTCCTGACAGCGCGCCCGCGTCCCAGAGAATCTGGATCTTGCGGGCTGCTCTTCCTTCCTGATGAGTAGTGATGATTACAGAAATGGCCGGTGATTGCGGTTGGGAAGGAGCCTGCAAACACGGTCCCAGGGGATGTTTCAGCCCAGCCTGTTCAGGGCTTCACACCCCAATACCAAAACCTGCTGACTGTCAGAGAATACCAACTGTCTCTCGGTCCAGACAACCCCACAGCTTCCTACCTCCCAGTGCCCCACTGGCCTTCCTCTCCAAAACAGAGCTGCGGCAACTCTTCCTCCTCCATGACGCCCTCCCAGATCAATCCTCACTTGTCTCAAACTGCTCCAAGTAATTCAATCCAGTGCGCTCAGCAGAAAGAAAACGGGCTCCTGAGTCAAAAGACCTGGGCGCAATTTCTGCCTTTCTCACTTGGGCAATAACGATAACAGCGAACATTTATACAGCTCTTACTACGCTTGGGGCGCTGGCTCAGCGCGTTACAAATATTAACCTGTTTGATTCTCACAACTACCTTGGGGGGTAGGTGTGTTATTATTCCCATTTTACAGATGAGGAAACCGAGGCAAACAGACTCCCCAAGGGTCATACAGCTATAGTAAGTGTCTGAGGCTGGATTTGAACTCAGGTCTTCCCAACTCCAGGCACGGCACTCTATCCGCTGAACTATGTAGCTACTTCTAAATGGATCAATCATTTAGTTTCCCTGAATCTGTTTCCTCATCTGTAAAATGAAAGAGTTGCCTTAGATGGTGTCTGAGGGCTGCTTCAGCTCTAAGTCTAGGCATTCCATGTTTCAGCAGGCACTGGGGATAAAATAGGGGTAGTCAGTGCCCAAGCGGTCAGTGCCTATTCTGAGCAGGGGCCATTTCTCTTCCCATCTGAGTATACTTAGTACCCCCCTTGGTGCCTAGGTTAGGGCTCTCCATCCTCTGCATTCAGTTGAGGCTGATGACTAAACTTGGAAGATGCCCTTGCCCTTTATCCTGACTCTTACTTCCATTTCCAGTTTTAGCCAAAGGATATCCTGAGCTCCACGATCTGGCCTCAGAAACATGGAATGCTAGAGTAGGAAGGAAACTTGGAACTTTAAGTACAATTGATGTTAAAGCAGGAAAGACACTTAGAATACAGAACAGGGGATGTCAGAGTTGGAAGGGGCCTTAGAACAGGGAATATCAAGCATGGGAGAATGTGAGAGCTTAAATGGACCATACAATCACAGAGCACAGGGCTGAGAAGAATAATAGAATACAGAAGGTCAGTAGTGTCTGGTCTCTAGGGAATCATGCATATATGGGCTACATGAATGAATTCACATGTATGTATAAATGAGTGAGGCATGTAAATGTATATGTGATCTCTGTGTATATATGTGTTTAGGTGATCTTTGTGTTAGGTGAGCATGGTCTAAGTGTGTCTGTGTGTGTGTCTCTGCATGCGTGTATGTGGTATGCATTCTAAAGCTAAGGAGGGGGTCAAAGTGAACAGGAGAACCAGGCAGACGGTCCAGAAGAGTTCTCTGCGATAGCTAGAAAGAGCTTCCTGCCGTGATGGGAATTGGCCTGGACCCCAGCATGAAAAATGCAGCTGAAATCATTTATTGTCACCGTTATTTTCCAATTGCTCCCCCTCAGGTGCTCTGGGAAGAATGAATGGATCTCGTTCCCTCCAGGGCTGAAGGGGTGGGGGAGGGAAGCCTTGGGCTGCATCCAAAGCTCAGAAAAACCTTATGGCTGAATCACAAAGCAGAAGATCTGTTCATTTCCACCCCCATTATTCCTACAGCTTTACTCACAACAGGCAACTTCCCCCCCTCCAAATAAATATCACCTTATGGCTGAAGTAGGACATCAAAATGTTGAGGCAAGAGAAGGAAAAAGTCTATCCTCCTTCCCATCACTATCTCCATAATTCTTACTATATTCTCCTCATTCTTATCTTTAGCACACCCTTTATCATTTTCGTCATCATCATCATCTTCATTTTGGTTGCTATCTGTATTACCCCATTACCACCTTCCTACCCTTCATCATTATCTCAACCATCTTCAATATCCCCCTCACCATGACCATTACCTATTTTATTCATCCAACCCTGATCTCCAGCATTCTCACATTATCCCCACTATCACCTCCATCCTCTTTATCACATCTCCATCATCCCTTATTACCATTTCCATAATCTTCATCATCATCCCGATTTCTATATCCATCATCTCCAACATTCCAGTGGCCATATCTGTAATTTCCATCTTCATTTCCACCCCTTCTCCATCATTCTTGTCATCACCCCAATTTCCATTTCCATTATCCCCCATCCCCTCTATCCTCTTTACTACATCTCCATCATCTCATTCACATCTCCATCATCACACCATCATTCCTGCCTATGATCATTCTCATGTTCTCTCTCTCTCTCTCTCTCTCTCTCTCTCTCTCTCTCTCTCTCCCTCCCTCTCCCTCTTCCCCTCTCTTTCTCTGTCATCTCTGTCTCTGTCTCTCCCTTTACTATCTCCATTCTCTTCATTATTATCTCTAGTATCCCCATTTCCATAATCTCCATCTTCATCATTCTTGTTATTACTCTCATGCCCCTTTTGGAAATTCCCATTATCTCCACCCCCATTTCTATCATTCTCATTTCCATCATGCCCATTATCCTTCCCATTAATAATGCCAAAATCTCCATCATCAAGACATTATTTTTTAAGCACATACCATGTTGGGAGCTATGCCAAATACATTAGGGAAAAATCTGGCAGCTATGGTCCATGCCCTCTGGCACTGGCAACTATAGAAAGAAACAGTGACACATCACCGAAAGGAATGTGGTAGATTGGATAGAGTGCTGTACTTAAAGTCAGAAACTTTTGAGTCTGAATTCCACCTCTGATAGTTGCTACCTATGTGACTATGAATAAGCCACTTTTAACTTCTCTGAGTGTCAGTTTACTCATCTATAATATGTGCGTACCAACCCCCTATTTCCTACCACAAAGGGTTGTCATGAAGTTCAAATGAAATTCATGTAGAGTATTTTTCAAGCCTTTGCAAATTTATTATTATTATTATTTAGCATACAAGCAAGGAGCCCTGAATAAACTAGACTGTAAAGGAATAAACAAAAAATGACTGACATATGTATTGATACCCTAGATGAGCAGGAGGTACTAAGCAAGCACCTACCTGCCCTTGATGAATTCTAGTCACCTGATGGACTCTCAGGTACTGAAAGTTCTGGTGTATGTCATTGCCTGCTGAACCCCTGTCTGGGATCTTTGAAAGATCTTGGAGTATGAAAGAAATAGGTCAGGAATGGAGCAAATGTTGCCCTAATTTTCAAGAAAGAGAAGAAAACAATAGGTCAAGGAGATTAACTTCAATTCCTGGCATGATTATAGACTATATTATTAAAGGGATGGTTAGTGAACATCTAGAAATAGAAGCAGTGATCACAGAGGGGCAGCATGGCTTCAACAAGAACAGATAATGCCAGACTAACTTTATTTTTATTTCTAACATGATTATTAGATTCATGGATTGGAGGACACTGTTGACATAGTTTACCTAGATTTTAGCAAAACATTTAATCAGTCAACCAGTCACTAAACATTTATTAAGCACCTATTATGTACTAAGTACTAGGGATACAAAGAAAGGCAAAAGGCAGTCCCTGCCCTTAAGGAGCGCATGGTCTAATGGGATATAAAGCCTCTAATGATATTCTTTTGGGAGAGATGATGAATGTAGGCAAAGCAACAGTCCAATTAGGTAGATTCAAATGACAGGAAGCAAAGAGCATCCTTTACTAAAGAGGCATCATGACAAGTGGAAAGAACACTATATTTGGGGTCAAAGGACCTGATTTAAATCCCATCTCTGCCATTTAATAACTGAAGATCCCTTAACTTCTCTTGACTTCAGTGTCTTCATTGATAAAATAAGGGAGGTAGAATGAGAGGACCTCAGGAAATCTCTTCCTGCTTTAAGTCTGTGAACGTCAGATTCTGTGGTCCAATCCCCTTGGGAAAGTTTTCAGCTGAGTGACTCAGGGATCCATGCTTGAACCTGTACCTTTTCACACTTTGGTCAATGACCTGGCAAAGACATCTTTTTTCAAACCCGGAAATGGAACAAAGGTGAGAGGGAAAACCAGACCACTGGGTCATATCATCAGCCTCCCAAAGGGTCTTGATGGGTCCTAAGGATGCTGAGCTGGATCTAGTAAGATGAAATTTATTTATTTTTCCTTTTTATTTTTATTTTTTTGCTTTTTTGGAGGGGGTAAAGCAGGGCAGTTGGGGTTAAGTGACTTGCCCAAGGTCACACGGCTGGTAAGTGTTAAGTATCTGAGGCCAGATTTGCTCCTGACTCCAGGGCAGATGCTCCATTCACTGCACCATCTAGCTGCCCCAAAGATGAAATTTAATAGGGCTGAATGTAAGGATGTGCACCCCACCTCCATATGTTAGTGTCATCCATCCATAACTTGTATTTATTTGTATTTTGTCTTACATTCGCTTTGCATATACCTATATATGTATTTGTCATCTTTCCCAATACTCATTGAGAATAAAGATTGCTTCCTTCTTGTCTGTCTTGCCAGTGTTTAACATAGTACCTAGCATACAGTAAGCATTTAATAAATGCTTATTGCTATAGACAGCCAGGTGACAGTAATGATACAATGCCCACCTCGGAATCAGGGAGACGAATTCAAATACTGCCTCAAACGCTTCCTAGCTGTAGCAAGTCACTTAACCTCAGTTTCAGCCTCACCTTCCTCTTCTGTAGAATGGGAACAATAATAGCCCTTCCCTCCCAGGGCTGTTGTGAGGATCAGAAGAGACGATATTTGTGATACGCTTTGCCAGCCTGATGCCATTATCTAAATGCTTGCTATCACTGTTGATTGATTGAGCCATTGCGGCTGGGAAGGAGCTAGGACCAATGGCTCACAGAAACCATTTTACGTGATTGTCCTATGCATGCCCTGGCATGCACACATGTGTTTATGAATGCATTCATATACCCACGCCTTGACTCATGGGTGCCAACAGCTGTGTGCATCTTCCCCAGACGTCAAACCCCACCCCCCATGCCCCGTGCCGCCATCCGCTGACTGATTAAAATCAAAGACCACACTAAGGACACAATTAAATATGTGTTGATTATGCAGGTTTGATCTGGTGTTTATCCTTCATAAATAACCCGAGAGTCATGCTTGGGTTCCCGATACATGCATGCACGCTAGTATGCTTCCTAGGGTGATATTTATTGTATGCAAATCAGAAGCCAAACTGGGAGGAGAAGTAATCAACTGTTTATCAGATGGCGTATATGATCAGGCTGAAAATAATAACCCTGGGTAATAGCTTTACATATATTTCGAGGGAGATTATATGGACATCAGCTCGGATTTACAGCTTTCCAGGAAACGGCAGGCCAGGGACACGTGCTCAGGGTTCCATGTATGAGCTGCCTGCTAATAGAGATCGGCGTCATTCTTTGCTGTTGGGGAAGAGGTTGGGAAGAATTAGGGGGGAGGTAGGAAATTACCCCCCACCCCTCCAATAAAGCACCCTCCCTCATCGGGCTCGGCTAGGTTCTGCTGCAATCCCATCTGTCCCCATCATGACCACACCTGCGGGTATGGCTGCTCAGACCCGTGTGCCACAAACAAGGAGGTTTGAAACAGCTAGGGTGAATTACGCTTATACCAAGGTGTTTGGAAAACATCAGAGCGATCACTAGAAATTCCTTTTACCTGGGGCAAAAACAATTTGGTAGTGAGGGGGGTGTGGCTGGGGAGGGAGTGAGGGGAAAAGGATAGCATAGTAACAGAACCCAGGGGATGGAAGCCAGAGGAAAGATGGAACAGGCCTGAAGTAGATGTTAGACTGGTCTCTGAAACACCTTCGAGAGGAAGTGCCCCTCCAGATGTCAGCACCCAAGTACAAAGCCCCATCACCCCATCCTGGTTGTAGCTCAGGGAAATAGTCTGTGTTTTAGAAAACAATTATGTCAGAAAGTGGCTGTTAGCCTGATTTCAGCCAGGTGCTTCCAGAATTAACCAGTAGTTTGAGTCTAACAGGCTGCTTTTAATCTCACTGAATGTTTAGCTGGATACAGTGGGGTTTCATGTGCTGTTTCGATTTAAGTTCACGTATTTGTGAGACACATATTCTGTACAAAGTAACACAAGTACATGTTGTTTCCCCTAAAAAAAAAAATAATCTGCTTGAGGGCAAAGACCAGTTCGCTTTTGTCTGTGTGAAGGGAAGTGATGTATGTGTGAGGTGAAGGGCTGTCAGTGCCTTCTCCAGGGACCTTTCCTGGGGAGGTGACAGCCTGAGTTTCTCAGGTGTGTCTGGGGCCCACAGTGAGCAGGATGGGCCCCATAAGTAGGCAGGTAAGGTGGCAGGGCCAGATTTCTGGGCAAGTAATGGAAGTAGATGGCTATACTTGATACCCAATAACATTCTCCTTTGTCTCAAATTGGTTATGGTTCAGTCATTTTTCTGCGTGTCTGACTCTCTGAGACCCCCTTTGGGGTTTTCCTGGCAGAGATACTGGAGGGGTTTGCCACTTCCTTCCCCAGCTCATATTACAGATGAGGAAACTGAGGTCAACAGGGTGAAGTGACTCACCCAGGGTCACCTAGCTAGTCAGTGTCTGAGGTCATATTTGAACTCAGGTCCTCCTGACTCCATGCCCAGTGCCCACCTAGCTACTCCATTTTAATTATAATAGCTAACACGTATATAGAGTCAGGCAATGTGCGAAGCACTTTATGACTGTCATATTTGATCTTTGAAACAACCCTGAGAGCTAGGTACTATTATTATCTCCATTTACAGATGAGGAAACTGAGGCAAACAGAGGGAAGTGCCTTGCCCAGGGTCACAAAGCTAGTAAGTGTCTGAGACCGGATTAGGACTCATGAAGAGGAACCTTTCTGATTCCAAGCCCGGTGACCTATCCATTGTACCATCTAGCTGTTACTCCCCCTATTAGAATGCTCCAAAATTCTTTCAATCAATTATTCTTTGAGGGTTAAGATGTTGAAGGTCTTAACAATACAAATAAATTACCCATAAGGGGTAACCCATTAACTGACCAGCAATAACAGAGTACATTGGCATGGAATAATTAACAGCTAGAAGCAGGGCCTGAGGGAAGGGGCGAAGGATGGAAAATTTTCTTAGGAAAGTGGGGGGAGGGGATGGGAATGGTCTAACTTGTGAGGAAGGCAGGCCTGGGCAGGTCAACTCGGCATGAATCGAGTCAATTCTTTAACCTCCTTAATTTACAGAATAGGAAACTGAGGGTTCCAATGATGACCTGAGGTCACACAGCTAAAGCCAGGATCTCTGTTGACACACAGCCCATTAAGCCACACTGCCTCTCAGTGTTGTTATGAAGACTGCAGGTGAAGGGAGGCACATGGGGCCATGAGGATCCAAGGGCAGTGGCCAGGGAAACCAGGAGAGGAGGCCGGACCATCCCAGAGGAATGTCTTCAGGCTTCTTCCTGATCTAAGAAGGTCTCAGCAACAAACTGTACTCTGATAAAAGGTGCATCACAAAATAACATCTGTTGGTTAATTAATAAAGAGCATTGCAGGGGCTTGGCTGGGGGATGAAAAGTGCTCACATTGGCATCTTCTCTGAGCTCCCCGAGAAGGGGCCCCCGGACCTGCCCATGCCTCTTGGAAAAAGTAGGGGGGGAATGATATGTTTGCTGCTTGTTTTACTGAGTTGGCCTCTATTCAGGCAGGTCTCCCCCTGCCCTGGGCCCCTGTCCACTCCTGGTAGGTAAGCCAGAGCTGGGAAGGAGGCCCTGGCTTGACTCTTTCTGCTTCTTGGTATCTCTGTTGTGTGAAGTCTGGAGAAGACCAGGACAAGCAGGGCTGGTCTTAGTGGGAAGACCCTCCCCCTACCTATGACTATCTCACTGTGTGTGTGACCTTGGGGGAGTCACTCTCCCAAGGAAGCAAAAATAACTTCAAGGTAGTCAGTTAAAGGGGTAATTTGAGAGACCACATACAGGAAGAGAAGGAAAGCATCTAGGATTAGGAAAAATCTGCTCTGGACAGCATGCTGAGAGCACTGAACTTGGAGACACTTAGCTGTGTGACTTAAACAAGGTATTGACCCTTTATGGGTCTCAATTTCATCATCTGTGAAATGGGGAGGCTTGAATTCCAAAGTCCCTTCCTTGGGATCCGATGATCTGGAAAATTGAATTCAGTTCTGGGTGGCAGGTTTTAGGTAGGATAATGAGAGGGCATTGAGAGGAGGGTGGCTAAGGAAGAGATTCTATTTCTTATGGTTAGAGCTGTCCATGTACAGGGAGCTGCCTCTGGAGGTAGCAGGTTTCCCATCATCGGAGGTATTCAAGCAAAGACTGGATGATCAGTTAGGTACCAGAGGGATTCTTGTTCAGGTACAGTTTGGGCTCTGAGTTTCCTTCCAGATCTGTAATTTTATGATACCCCCTTTTATGGACTCAATGTTTTATTCATCCATTAATACATGCATGTCAGAACTGTTGCTCAATCATTTTTCAGTCATGTCTAACTCTCCATGACCCTATTTAGGGTTTTCTTGGTAAAGATACTGGAGTGGTTTGCCATTTCCTTCTCCTGCTCATTTTACAGATGGGGAAACTGAGGCAAATGGGGTGAAGTGACTTACTTAGGGTCACACAACTAATAAGTATCTGAGGGAAGACTCGAACTTAGGAAGATAGCTCCTATTATGGGTCAGGCCCTTTACAAATATTATCTCACTTGATCCTCGCAACAAGAATGGGAAGGAGATGCTATTACAGATGAGGAAACTGAGGCAAATAGAGTTAAGTGACTTGTCCAGGGTCACACAGCTAGTCCATGTCCGAAGGCAGATTTGAACTTGGTTCCTCCCAATTCCTAGCCGTCCTATATGTTGGATATACAAAGACAGAAGTAAAGCAGTCACTGTCCACGATGGGAATCAATTCTCCCGGGGGAACCAGCTAATACACAGGTAACAGAAAATGTGTTCACTCATCACCTCTTCCTTCAGGAGGAGGAGCTTGAAGAGAATTCAGGAAGCTAAGAGGCAGAGGGGAGGAGGGAGGGCATTCCAGGTATGGAAGGGAGAGCCTCGAAGAGCTCTGGAGGTAGAAGATGGGATGTGAGTTTGGACACCAGCCAGGAGGCCAATTGGACCAGAACATAGAGCTCATGGAGGTGCTTAATGGGCGATCAGCCTGGAAAGATAGGCTGGACTCAGACTGAAATGCTGCATTTGATCCACGATGCAATATGGAGGCACTGACATTTCTTGTAGCCAGACTGAGCCACCTTTCCCACTCCTGTGCCTGGGGTATGCCCCCTCTTCATTCTGTCTAATCTCTGCATCCTCTGCCAGAGTAAGGGATAGCTTCAGAGCAGCTCAAACATTCTCCTGATCCTCCTACATCATGGGAAGACAAAGAAGATGCCCACATCATTGGGTGGATTCCCTGTGTCTTACTTAAAGCACATGACTTGGCCTACTGGAAAGATGACTGGCTCTGGGTGAGAAGACCTGAGTGCAAATCCAGCCTCCAATGCTTATACCTGCCTAGATTTGGACAAATCACTTATCCTCCCTGGCCCTCAGTTTCCTCATCTGTAAAATATGAGAAGACTGGACCACCCAACCTCTGAGGCAGCTGTGTGACTTTGGGTATGTCCCACAACCTTCATCTGTAAAATCAGACTAGATCTATGGAATCAGACTAGGACCCTTCCCGCTCCAGGTCTAGGATTCTATGTAAAGCTTTAGAACAGGGAGCAAGATATGGACACCAGTGACTGAGGATGGGAAGATCTGGATCGATCACAGTTTGAATAAATGGAGGGAACTCTGACCTCAGTGAAACCATAAAGCCCCCAGAGTAGGGAAGTACTGGTAAATATTTAACATTTGGCTCTCCAGGAAAAAAATATACACATGAAACACTTTTAAGAGGAACCTATCCATTTTCTCCATTACTTCTTTAAGTCTAAACCATCAACAGAACAACATACTGATCCCTGATTCCTAATGTTTGCTGATTTCCGAGGTGTAAATGCTCACATTGGAAATTTATGTCCCTAGACATGTGAATTGTCTCCAGTATATCCCTGAGTATCCCCAGATCTGACTAGGTATCTTGCACAGAGGAAGTGCTGCATGAGTGTTCTACCCATTAGAAGGGGTTGGTTTATAATCTGAAAGGCACCTGAGATAAGGTTGGGACAGCAGAATTAAGAGTGAGGTCATTCCCTTCTCAGAGGTCAAGGGAAAGAGGACTCGGGACAAGAGTCATGGTGAGCTACAAGGATTCCTGCTTACGACTCAAGGCATCAAGGGGGCACCATAGTGCATAGAGAGCCAGGCCTGAGTTCAAATGTGGCCTCAGACACTTACTAGCTGTGTGACTCTGGACAAGTCACTACCCCCTGTTTGCCTCAGTTTCCTCATCTGTAAAAGGAACTGGAAAAGGAAATGGCAAAACTCTCCAGTATCTTTGCCAAGAAAACTCCAGATGGGGTCATGAAGAGTCAGACATGACCGAAACAACTGAATGACAATGGCCACCGATGCACTATGTGACCTTAGGCAAGTGGTTTCCCTTCCCAGAGTGCTTCTGCCCACTCTCTCTATAAGGTGTATGTACCTACTGGTTTACATATTTACTCCATTAGAATATAAACTCCCTGAGGTCAGGACCACGTCTTTGCCTTTCTCTGTGACCCACAGCATCTGGCATGTGGAAAGTCATAAGAAATATTTGTTGACTTATTCAGTCCCTCTATGTCTCACTTCCTTCACCTGTAAAAAAAATGGGGGTGGGGAGGGATTAGACTGGATCACCTCTGATGACCCTTCCAGCTTGAAGTTCTGTGGTTCTTTTTACTGTGGTCTGGGGCTGTGATTCATTAGCAAGGGAGCTCCTGATTCAAGCAGGCATTCCCTATGCATTTTGTACTTTTAGAAAGATTGCACTCAGAGTTTCTGTGACTTGCCCAGGGTCACACAGTCTAGATGTATCAGAGGTGAGACTTGAACCCAGATCTCCCTGACTCTGATGCTGCCTCTCAGGTCCTACAGTGGCAGCTAATTATAAGAGCCCCCACATACATATATTATACATACAATGATATATAATATAGGTATATATTATGCTATAACTTTATAACATATAATATAATCATATATCTTATATGGGGTAGATAATAATAAACCCTCCCATATATATTATATATGCACAATAGATATATACAATATGTGATGGGATAATATATTATATATAACATATGGCAACTAATAAATACTCTCACATTATATATAAATATATGTATCATGTATAAAATATGTTTCATATATATATAAATCTCATTTTTAAAATGCTTCACCGACTACCTTATTTGAATGTCACAACTACTATGTGAACCAGGGATTATTATTCCCATTTGACAGATAAGGAAACAGATTGAGAAACGTTAAGTGACTTCGCTAGTGTAACGATCCTATGACTGGCTGATTTTTTTTTTTTTTTTAAGGCTAGGTCTCTCCATCTCCCCCAGGCTGGAAATCCAGGGACTCCTCATTACTGATTGGCACAGGGACTTTGACTTTCTTCGTTTCTTAATCTGAGCCAATTTGCCCCTCCTTAGGTAACCTGACAGTTTAAGTAACCTGGGGCCTCACCATACTGATGCCGTACTTAGTGAGGACACCTGATCTGTATGGCTCACTGCATCTCAGAACTCCTCCAGCCTTAACTTCACTGAGGGTCTAGGAGGTGTGCACCACTGTGCTCTGTGATTAGCTCATTTCTAAAACCTCTGCCATCTTTAAATCTCAGGACCTTACATGGGGTTGGGTCAAATGAACTCTAGGGCACCATTCCATTTCAGGAGTGCTGTGGCATTCTATTTATGATGGAGGCTGGCACGGAGGATATAGGGGCTTGAATTCTTGAAACAGCAGCCCACATAGGGCACCTACCTGAGACATGCCTTCAATCCTACTTCCACTCACTGGTTTAACAAGAGCTTAACTACTGCAACGAAAGCTTAACTACTACAGAACAACACCACCAAAACCCATCACTTTGCCCCACGTGCCCTCCCTTCCTAATTACTGTGGAGGGCACCACCATCTTCCCAGTCAACCCAGCTTACAACCACAGTATCATCCTCAACTTCTTTCTCATATTTCCTGCCCACATCCAATCATTTCCCAAGTCTTCCTGTTTCTACCTCCACATCTCTTGTGATCCATTAGATTATAAACTCCTTGAGGGCAAGGGCTGTGTTTTGCCTCTCCCCCCTGCCACCAGCACCAAGGTGCCTCATAAATGCTTACAGACTGACTACTAACTGCTTGTATTCACACTCTCTCTCCTCACTCAGACACCCCCTAATCAGAACCTCAATCTCTCTCCCCTGCACTATTACAATAAGCTCTCAATTTGTCTCCCTTCTTCTAATCTCTTTTCTCTAATCCATCCTCCACACAGCTGCCAAAGTGATAACTACCGACCCATCTGCCTACTTTCCCAATTATATAAAAATTTTATGAGAATAATCTATGCACACATCAAAGATATCCTTGATGAGGGTGTTAGTAGGGAATAGGGAGGCTTTCACAAGAGACATTCCACACATCCAGATTGTCATATGCTTGACTGGAAGTCGTGGAGAACACCAGGTCTCCTTGTACCTGTTGTTATATTGACTATAAAGAAGTATTTGAGAAAGCAGAGTAAAATGTCACATAGAAGACTCACTTCCACTGAGGTATCTCTTATGCACAGGTCAAAAATCCTGGAGGGTTCTTTGAAAGCTGTAACAACAGAAATAATGATAGTTAGCATTTACGGCTTTTTAAATGTTTATTTATTTGTTTGTTTTTAGCTTTCAACATTCACTTCTACAAGATTTTGAGTTCTAAATTTTCTTCTGCTCCCCCCTCCCCAAGACAGC
>CM053587.1:340341867-340389702 GCA_028646515.1 Pseudochirops corinnae | reverse complement strand
CATAGCTTGTTCAGCCATTCCCCAATTGATGGGCATCCCCTATATTTCCAGTTTTTTGCAACCACAAAGAGAGCTGCAATAAATATTTAGCAAAGGGAAATCTTATATCTCTTAATGACTTCCTGTTTATCCTGTACATAGCTTGCTTGTACATGTTTGCTTGCATGTTGTCTTCCCCATTACATTGGGAGGGCAGAGACTGTCTTTTGCCTTTTTGCATCTCCAGCACTTAACATCATACCTTCATGCAGTAGATGCTTAATAAGTGGTGTTTTTTGGAGGGTGAATAACTTCTGTGGGGCCAACCTTGCTGACTACAACTTCCTACTGTGTGAGATGAAAGAGTTCAGAGTCTGAATACAAGGTCAGAAAAGGTCTTTATTCTTTCTCATGAGAAAGGACTCTGTCTGCACCTGTCACCCACATGGCGGCTACCAGGGAGAGAGCAATAGGTAGAAGCCAGCCCATGGTTCTATACTTTTCTAATGCAGAAACCCAACCCCCCCCACCCCCCAAACTTCACTCTCATTGGTAGAGGGGCTGACCCACAACCTAAGGGTGGGAGACAAAGGACCTGGAAACATGTGGGTGTCCAATGAAAGCAGTTTTAACCTTATTTGGCAAATCTTGTGCTGAGTTGGCACTGGGAGAGGGTCTCCTTGCTCTTAGCCCCAGATTGCTAGAAAGTCAGGTGACCTAACCCTAGGCCTAGTGAACACTGAAGCCATTCTAGATTTGATTTTTTAGAATGGGGAAACTTCACTCTAAATTATCCCTCAGGCTACCATTCAGTTTCAATTGCTTTGCCCTAATCGTTCTTTCCCTTTCCATTGTTGTGGTCCCTGCCTATATTATTTCCTGGTTCTTTGTACTTCACTTTGCATCAGTTCATATACGTTTTCCCATGCTTTTCTATATTCACTATGTTGTTTCCTACAGTAGGAAAGAAGGAAGGAAGAAGGAAAGGAGGTAAGGAGGAAGAGGGCCAAGGCAGGGGAGTAGGGAGGGAGGAAAAGAAGGAAGGGATGAAGGAAAGAGAAAAGGAAAGAAAGATGGAAAGAAGGAAGGAGAGGAGGAAGGGAGGGAGGAAACAAGCATTTATTAAGCACTTACTGTGTGCCAGAAACTGCGCTAAGCTCTAGGAACACAAACACAAGTGAAAATAAAGTCACTGCCCTCGAGGAGCTGACGTTCTAGGTCTAGGTCCAGGTCTGGAATCCTGGTTTGAATACTCCTGGCTCAGGCTCCATTTTCCTTATCTAGAAAATGCAGGAGTTTGAATCAAACAAAAGTCCATCTATGGACTCTCAGCGCCCAGCCCCCCACCCACGTCCTGAGGACCTGGATTCAAGTCCTCTTGCCTCTGTGACCTCCCCGGAATCTCTTCTGCCTCTGTAAAATGAGGGGGCTGGAGTAGGGGTCCCTTCCAGCCCCGATTCGAGCCCCTCAGTAGAGGCTGGAGGCCCAAGGAGAGGAGCAGTCAGCTCCTCCCTCCTATAGCGGCCCAGGCCCCATCCCCCTCTCTGCTCCTCAGGGAGGGGTCGTCCCTCTCCATTGAGCGGCTGCCGGGGAAATATGCGAAGTCATAACAATTGCAGCCCTTCAGAGGCCCCTCGACCTCCCCCTCCTCTAGCGCTGCGCTCCAGCCTCGCGCTGCAGCTTTGTCATAATCTGTTGGAGTTGAAGCATCAGGAATATTGAAAGACCGGACAGAAAATCGATGGGGAGAATCGGAGTTGCGGGACGCGCGGGTCCACTGTTCCCCGACCTTTTATTGGATTGGAGCTCGTCCTCATTGTTCCGCCGCGCTCGCTTCGCAGCGGGGAATTGAATTTGAGTTGATTTTTTTCCTACTCCTTCTTCTTCTTATTACATTGAAGTCAGCCAGAGGGAGAAAGAACACCGGGGAATTGGGGAGGTCTTTGCCTCTGCCCCAGAATGACCTCCCTCTCCCCTTCCCCCTTCTCTCCCTACCTCCTTCCCTGCCCATGTATGTGGTCTGTATCCGAAGTCACTGGGACCACAGAACTATACATCTAGGGACCATCAGTGTGACGCCATGATTTTACAGAATAAAAATAAAAATGGCTAACATTAAGGTGCCTACTGTGTGCTAAGCCCTTTTACAATTAGTGTCTTCGATCCTCACAACAAGGGGTGCTAGGTGCTGTTATTATACCCATTTTATAGATATGGAAACTGAGGCAAACAGATGTTAAATGGCATGCCCAAGGTTACACAGCTAGTAAGTATTTGAGGCTGGATTTGAACTCAGGTTTTCTTGACTCCAGCCCAGTGTTCTATCCACTAGTTGACCTCTTACAGAAGAAGCTAAGGCTCAGACAGGTTATGAGATTCATGCAAGGTCATACAGGACCTAGAGCTGCACAGCTACACAGATGACCACAGAGGCCATCTAGTCCAACCCCTTTATTTTAGAGAAGTGGAAACCCAGGCCTGGAAAGGTTATGGGACTTGCCCAAGGTTGCATAGGCAGTCAGTAGGAGACGCCACGATCCTCTAGCTCTTCTCATCACAGTCTTAAAGGATCCAGTCTCATAAGGGCCATTGGAGGTCACCAACTCCAGTGCCTTTATTTTATAGATGAAGAAAATACAAGTCATTCCCCAAATGATAAATGGACACAGGATATGAACAGGCAGTTTTCAGATAAAGAAACAAAAGCTATCTAAAGTCATATGAAAAAATGCTCTAAATCACTATTGATTACAGAAATGTAAATTAAAACAACTCTGAGGTACCACCTCACACCTATCTGATTGGTTAATATGACAAAAAAGAGAAATGAGAAATGTTGGAGGGGATGTGGGAAAACTGGAACACTAATGAATTGTTAGTGGAGTTGTGAACTGATCCAACCATTCTGGAGAGCAATTCGAAATTATGCTCAAAAGACTATAAAACTGTGCATACTCTTTGATCCAGTAATACCACTGCTAGGTCTATATCCCAAAGACATCCAAATAAAGGGAAAAAGAAATATTTGTACAGAAATATTTATAGCAGCTCTTTTGTGATGGCTAAGAATTGGAAATCCAAGGGATGTCCATCAATTGGGAAATGGCTAAACAAGCTGTGGCATATGATTATAATGGAGTATTATTGCGCTATAAGAAATGATAAGCAGGATGATTTCAGAAAAACATGGAAAGACTTATATGAACTGATGTAAAATGAAGTGAACAGAACCGGGAGAATGTTGTACACACTAGCAACAATATTTTTTGATGAAAAACTGTGAATGATTTAGCTATTCTTAGCAATGCAATGATCCAAGGCAATTCCAAGGGCTTAATGATGAAACATATTATCTACCTCCAGAGAACGAACTGATATTATTTGAATACAATTTTTTACCTTCTTTTCATTTTTTAAAAGAAATTCAAGTCTTCTTGTACAAAATGACTAGTATAGAAGTGTGTTACATGATTGCACATATATAATCCTCGCCCAGAAGAGTTTTGCTTCTGACTACTTCTTTCCCCAATCTACTTTCCCTTCTATTAGTCCCCGCCCCCACTTCTTTAATCCCCTTCCTCTGCTACTTTCCTTTAGGGCAGTGGTTCTCAACCTTCCTAATGCCAGGACCCTTTAATACTTGTATGTGGGCGTATATGCATGTGAACCCACCTGGAGATGGATACAGGAGCAGTGTCGGTTCTTAAGACCATCAGAAATATGTGTTTTCCGATGGTCTTAGGTGACCCCTGTAACTCCTGTGAAAGGGTCGTTCAACCCCCAAAGGGGTCACAACCCACATGTTGAAAACCGCTGCTTTAGGGTAAGATATATTTCTATGCCCAGCTATATAGGTTATTCTGTCTTTGAGCCAATTCTGATGTCTGTAAGGTTCCCCTTACTGCATTGCCTCCCCCATCTTCCCCATCTTTCCCTCCACTATAAAAGCTCTTTTGTGCCTCTTATATTTGAGATAATTTACCTTATCCTATCTCTCTGTTTCCCCATTTCCCAGTCTATTCCTCTTTCTTACCTCTTAATTATATATATATGCATAAATATAAATATATATATATATACATATGTATATATATATATATACATATATTTATATATATAGGATATCATCCCCTCATTGTCATCTCACATCCATGCCCTCTGTCTATATATACTCCTTCTAATTGCCCTAATAATGATAAAGTTCTTAGAAGTTACAAGGATCGTCTTCTCATATAGGAATGTAAACAGTTAACCTTTTTTAATCTCTTATGATTTCTCTTTCCTGTTTACTTTTTAATGTTTCTCTTGACTCTTCTGTTTGAATGTCAAATTTTCTCTTCAGCTCTGGTCTTTTCATCAGGAAAACTTGAAAATCCTCTGTTTCATTGAATATTCATTTCCTCTCTGAAGGGTTATACTCAATTTTTCTGAGTAGGTGATTCTTGGTTGTAATCCTAGTTCTTTTCTGCTCCAGAATATCATATTCTAAGCCCTCTGCTCCTTTAACATAGAGAGCTGCTAAATCTTGTGTCATACTGCCTGCGGCTCAACAATATTTGAATTATTTTTTTTGGCTGCTTGCAATATTTTCTCCTTGATCCAGGGGCTCTGGAATTTGGCTACATTTCTTGGAGTTTTCATTTTGGGGTCTCTATCAGGAAGTGATTGTTAAATTCTTTCCATTTCGATTTTACTCCCTGGTTCTGGAATATCAGTGCAGTTTTCCTTGATAATTTCTTGAAAGATGATGTCTAGGTTCTTTTTTCTTTTTGGATTGTGCTTTCAGGCAGTCCAATAATTCTTAAATTATCTCTCCTGGATCTATTTTCTAGGTTAGTTGTTTTTCTGATGAGATATTTCACATTTTCTTCTACTTTTTCATTCTTTTGAATTTGTTGTATTGCTTCTTGATATCTCATGGAGTCATTAGCTTCTACTTGTGCAATTCTAATTTTTAAAGAATTATATTCTTCATTGAAATTTTATATCTCCTTTTCCATTTGGCCAATTCTGATTTTTAAGGAGTTTTTTTTCTTCAATTAATTTTTGTATATCTTTTTCCATTTGGTTAATTCTGCTTTTTAAGGCATTCTCTTTGATGGATTTTTTTTTTTTTGCCTCTTTTACCATTTGCCTATTTTGTTTTTTAAAGTGTTATTTTCTTCAGTAATTTTTTTGCCTCCTTTACTAAGCCATTGATTCTTTTTTCCCATTATTTTCTTACATCACCCTTATTTCTCTACTTCTCTCCTTTGATTTTTAAAATCCTTCTTGAGCTCTTCCCTGAGCTGAAACCAATTCACATTTTTCTTTGAGGTGTTGGATGTAACAGTTTTCACTTCCTTGTCTTCTGAGTTTGTGACTTGAATTTCCTTGTCACCATAATAACTTTCTATGATTAGGATCTTTTTTCATTGTTTGCTCATTTTTCTAGCTTATTTCTTAACTTTTAAATTGAGGGCTCTGCTCCTAGGGTGGAGGGAGCACTGTCCCAAGTTTTGGGTTTTTTTTTGTGCAGCTGCTTTCAGAGTTAGTTCTGGGGGACTGTAAACTTTCAATTCTTCCAAGATGGTATGATCTAAGGAGAGTGTGTTTACTACTTTTCTGACCTATGATCTGGTCTGTGAGTGACCACGAGACTCTTTTCTGCCCTGGAACTGTGACAAGTGTGCCTGCTCCACTGTGACTACAAGTTCTGGTATGCTACTGCTCCTCCTTTCCCTGAGACTGAGACCCAGGACTGCAACCAGATCCAAATATGAGCAATTCAATAGCGTCCTGTACCCAGTGCCAGCAAAGGGATTCCTGTAATCTCCTTCTGACCACTTGTCCAACCCCCTTACCATCAGTGGGCTGAGAGGTCCAGAAGCAGTGGCTGCCACTGCTGATTCAGTTACCTTCAGAGCCTGCTTCTGGTTTGCTGGGACACTGTCTGGACTGGCATAGCCTGTGCTCCACCCTCACCCTGGTGCAGTAGACCTTTTCTGCTGACTTAAGTTGTCTTGGATTGGAAAATTGTTTCACCCCCTCTTTTTGTGGGTTCTCTTGCTCCAGAATTTGTTTTGAGGAGTTATTCAAAGTTGTTTGGAGGGGAATTTTGGAGAGCTCAGGCAAACCCCTGCGTTTTCTCTGCCTTCTTGGCTCTTCCCCCTCTCAACTCCAGCTCATTTTAAGCTCATTTTACAGATGAGTAAACTAAGGCAGACAGGATTAAGTGATTTGCCCAGGGTCACACAGCTAGTGAGCGTCTGAGGTCAGATCTGAACTCAGGTTTTCCTGACTCCAAGACCAGTGCTCTGTGCTCTATGACATCACCTAGTTACCCTAGGGCTCTTTCCACTAGATTAAATTATCTCTAGGATATGGTGATGATTTCCCAAGGGTGGTACAATTATGACAAGCAAAGAATACCAGGGACCCCAGTGTCCTGGGGGTAGGGTTGGGGCATGGGTAAGGAGTAAGGGCAGGCTTGCTATCCCTTCACTGCCACCCCCCAACACACACACACACACACACACACACAGAGTATGTGTGGAAGTGAACAATCTCAGCCTCACTGTCACAGAACCAGGCTGTCCTTGGTGAGATGCCCTGAAACATTCATGAGAATAACATATCAATTTCCTTTCTCTCTCTGCTGCAGCTTGGGAGTCTCTGCTCCCTGGCCCCCTCCTTACTTCCCTTCTAGATCATTCTGTGATTCACCTTCCTTTTGACACTGTCTCTACCATCAATTACTCAGAGTCTGTTTTCTGGGCTTCCTGTGTCAGGAGGAGGACCCTCTGTAACAAAGGGTAAGGAATCAAGCCCTGGATCTGGCTGCATCAAAAGATCGAAGTTCCAGTCAAGGCTAACTATGTACGATCACAGTGTCAAACTCATAAGGGATCTCAGCAGAATCAAGCCCAACTTATACCCAACCAAGGAACCTCTTTCCAGCCTCTCTGCCAAATGGTCCTCCATCCTCTGCTCCAGGAAAGGGGAGCTCATTCCATTCTTGGCCAGCTCTCCTAAGCAGGAAGCTTTTCTTGACATCAAACTTAGGTAACTTCCCTGCTTTTGTTCTGGGGATGCCCTCTTGTCCCTTATCCACATGAAAGCCCCCAAATTGTCAACTCTCATTTCCTCCCTGACTCTTCTCTTCTCTAGGATAAACATGCCCATTTTCTCTCAGATGGTACCCACCCAAGGACCTTTAGCATCCTGGGGGCCTCCTCTGGATGCCTCTAGCTTATCAATGCCTTTCCTAAAAAGTCACACCAAGAGTCAGTCTTAATTCAAGCCCTCCCTTGCCTATTTTGTATTTGTCCATAACTATTTACATGGTGCCCCCTCCATTAGAATATGAGCTCCCTGAGGGCAGGAAGTTTTTTTTTTTTTTTTTTTTTTTTTTTTTTTTTACCTTTTTTTGTATTCTCAGTGTTTACAGTACCAGACACACAGGCAGGTGGTGGCTCAGTAGATAGCACTGGAGTTAGGAAGACATGAGTCATGATGTCTGCCTCCTTTCCTCAGCAATAACATGATGTTAATAATTAGCACCTACCTCTCAGAATTGCTGAAGGGTTAAATGAGATAATATAAAAGCACATAGAGATAATATAAAGCACTTAGCACAATGCCTGGAACACAATAGGTACTTAATAAATGCTTGGTCCTTTCCTGCTTAATAAATGTTTATTGACTGACAGAGCTCCAGCTATTGCCTAACCAGGGAAGAAGGGACCTTTGGCTCTTTATACCTGGAAGCTCCATTTATAAACTTCCAGCCCTTGCCTCCCAGGTAGAAGCTACTTTCTCCTGGATCTAGCCTTCTGGAGAAAGGGGGGGATTGTTTCTATTCACTGAACTGAGCCTTTGCGAGGGGAGTCAACAAACAGTCAGCAAACATTTATAAGGCACAAGGCACTGTGCTAAGCACTGGAAATATTGTTCAGTCATATTTCAGTTGTGTCCAACTCTTCATGACCCCATTTGGGGATTTCTTGGCAGTGGTTTGCCATTTCCTTCTGCAGCTCATTTTGCAGATGAGGAAATTGAGGCAAATAGGGTGAAGTGACTTGTCAGGGTCACACAGCTAGTATCTGAGGACAGATTTGAACACAGGTCTTCCTGACTCTAGGCACATTACTCTATTCACTACACAAAGGCAAAAGCATGATCTCTGCCTTCAAGAAGCCCCCAGCTTCTTGGGACCATAGTGGGACCATACTCCATCCAGAATCCCTGAGCCAAGTCTTCTGGAGAGAAGAGGATCAAACAAGAGGTGTCAGAAGTGGAGGAAAAAAAATCTTAGGCAGATCCTGCAAGTCCCTGGGAAAGGAAGTTGACTTTCCAGCAACCCGAGTGCAAATTTCTCCTCAGGGGTAGCACTATGGTAAGTCTGGAGAACTCTATGGGTTCCTAGGGGAGGGTGGGGCTCATTATAGGGTGAGAGGTTGAGGATCTCAGTCCCAAATGCATTTCCCTTCCCTTTTTTGAAGCATAGTCACAGGACAGTGCTATGGTCCTGCAGGAAGGCAGGACTTACCAGAGAAGGAAGGAGAGTTGTTTGGACTATTTGGAAATCCCATGAGTGGGCTGAGCATCCTTTTTGTGAGAAGTTGGAAATGGATATTTTTTGGCTACGCTCTGTGACAGAAGTAAAGAAGGAAAGAAAGGAAGGAAGGAGGGAGGAAGGAAAGAAGAGAGAAAGAAGGGAAAGGGGAGGAAAGGAGAGAGGAAGGAAAGAAAGCAGGAGGGAAGGGAGGGAGAAAGGAAAGAGAAGAGGAAGAAAGGAAGAAAAAGGAAGGAAGAAAGAGAGATGAAAGAAGGGAAAGAGGAGGGGAGGGAGGGAGGAAAGAGAAGAGGAAGAAAGAAAGAAAAAAGAAAGGAATAAAGAAAGAAAGGAGGGAAGGAAGGAAACAAAGACTTACTTGCTGTGTGATCTTGAGAAAACCCATTTCTCTCCACCTTAATTATTTCCTTGGTAAAATGAGGGGTTTTTGACTAGGATAGAGGTTCTTAACCTGGAGTCTCTAAGCTTGGTTTTAAATAGATATATATATTGACAACCATATTTCAGTATGATTATTTTGTTTTATGCAGTGAAAAACACCATCTTGAGGCAGAGTCCAGACTACCCCTGGGACCTCCATTATGAGCCAGCTGAATGCCCCTGGTCCAGATGCCTTCAGGGCAGCCCCATCTCTCAATCCTGTGACTCCTGAGTCAGACCTAGGCTCTCACAGTGCAGCCCCTTCGCCCTCATCAGGGCTGGGGCCCAGCCATCTTTCACCTGCTCTGACATCGTCAGCCAGCCGGGAATCGCTCCTTCTAATTAAATTGCTACCGACTGGCACTTTCCACTCCAGTCAATAGTTACTTTAATGCTATCAGAGGCAGAGCTGCCTCCGACTCGAGATGTTTTCCCGGGCCCTTGATTCATCCTGACTGGCAGCCATTGGCCCAGGTCTCCCCAGCAAGCTCTGGCTGACAAGAGCCTCTTGGTGAAAGGGAGATGGATGGGCCTGGCAGAACGACAGCTCCCCCATGCCCCTTGGGCATAAGCAGAGGAGCTGCTAAGAGAAAGTGTGTTGTTAAAGACTGAAAGATAGATTTGGAAGACCTGGGTTCTGGTCCTCTCTCTGAAACTTCCTAGTGGGATGATCCTAGGCAGTCCTTTCAGCCTCAGTTTCCTTAACTGCCAAATGGGGGCACAATGCTCATAACACCTACTTTGTAGAGTTGTCATAAGCATCGGCCGAGATGAGAGAATCCCAGGTCCTTAAGGACAGGGACCGTTTCATTCTTTGTCTTGGTTTCACTAGAAACTAGAACAGCTCTGGGCACATAGTAGGGGCAGCCAGATGGCATAGTGGATAGAGCACTACATCTGGAGTTATGAAAACCTGAGTTCAAATCTGACCCCAGACACTAGCTGTGGGACCTTGGGCAAGTCACATCATTCTCTTTGCCTCAGTTTCCTTATCTGTAAAATGAGCCTGAGAAAGAAATGGTCAACCACTACAGTATCTTTGCCAAGAAAATCCCGGATGGGGCCAGGAAGAGTCAGATATGACTGAAATGACTGAACAGCAACAATGAAGGGGCTTACTAAATGCCTGATAGTTGCTTGATAATATATGTAAAATACTTTGCATTCCTTTTTTTTTTTTTTTTGCTTTTTGTAGGGGGTAGGCAGGGCAATTGGGGTTAAGTGACTTGCCCAAGGTCACAGGGCTAGTAAGTGTTAAGTGTCTGAAGTCACGTTTGAACTCAGGTCCTCCTGATTCCAGAGCAGATGCTCTATTCACTGTGCCACCTAGCCACTCTCTTTGCATTTCTAAAGGGATATCATCCTTTGGTTTCTTATTCACCATTTCGTGTCCAGGGTGCAAAATCTGAAGACTGAAACAGATTGACCTAATATGTTTTGTAAGCCTTCAACCTCAAAACCTTTGTTCAGATAAGACTTGGAATAACTTCTCTGTCCTTCTCCTTCCATCTCTTTCTCTCTCTCTCTGTATCTCTTCCATCTCTTTCTCTTTCCCTCCCTCCCCCACTCTCTCTTCATCTCTTTCTCTCTCCCTCTCTCCCTCTATCTCTCCTCCCCTTACTATTGAATTCTTTCCCATATATTAAATGCCCTGTCCTTCAGAATGCCTTACACCTCATCCCTACCTCCTGCAATCCACTGAGGCTGGTAACAACTTTTCCCCTGAGACCAAAGGGTCAACACTGTTTACACTTCACCCAAACACTTACCACTCAATACTGTGCATTACAGTGATTGATGTTAGTGTCCCGCCCTTTTGCTCTGTGTTTCACGTGGTGAGGTGATACAAGGAAGACAAAATCCAGCCCAATTCAAGTCAACAATCATTTATTAAATACTTACTATGTGCCAGGAATTGTGTTGGATACTGAGAACAAAAATGAGACCCTTTTTCCCCCTTTTTCCAAAAGGAAACTCATTCTCTTTCCCCCTAAACCCTCCTTTTCCCCTTCCAAATTTCCCCATTACTGATTATTACCATTTATCCCTGCTGCACCCAAGCTCAAAACCTAGATGCCATCCTGGACTCCTCACTCTCTCTCAACCCCCAGATCCAATATGGTGCCAAGGACCGTCAATTTCACCTATGAAGCATCTCTCATCAATTTCACCTATGAAGCATCTCTCATCAATTTCTTCTCTGCCATATCTCTTGTAGATTTCACCTGTGCAACCTCTCTAGCCCCCTTCTCTCCTTGGACACTACCCCCACCCTTGTGCAAGTCCTCATCACCTCACACCTGGACTAGTACAATAGCTGCTGGTGGTTCTGCCTGCCTCAGGTCTCTCCCCACTCCAGTCCACCCTCCATTCAGCACTAAAGTGATTTTCCTGAAACTTAGAACTCCATCATGTCACTCCCCTGTTCAATAAACTCCAGTGGCTCCCTGTGGCCTACAGCAGTGGTTCTCAACCTTCCTAATGCCGCGACCCTTTATTACAGTTCCTCATGTTGTGGTGACTCCCAACCATAAAATTATTTTCATTGCTACTTCATAACTGTAATTTTGCTACTGTTATGAATCATAATGTAAATATCTGATATGCAGGATGTATTTTCATTGTTACAAATTGAACATAACCCACAGGTCGAGAACTGCTGGCCTACAGGATCAAATACAAAATCCTTGGTTTTGTTTTTAAAGTGCCTCATCATCTCCTGTCTTTCTTGTCTTCTCACACCTTGCTCCCTAACATGCACTCTTGATCCAGTGACACCAGCCTCCTAGGAGTCTCAAGAACAGGACCCTCCATCTTTCCACTCTGGGCATTTTCTCTGGCTGGCCCCCATAACTGAAACACTCTCCTTCCTCATCTCTACCACCGTGCTATCTTTTGCCTTTTTCCTCTTAAGATCCCATAACTTTAAGTCAACAAAGAAAGATTCTTTTATGTTCCACAGATTCAACTTACTCAGGCAGGAAAGTGGGCTGATGAATTATTTTGTTCTGCAAGGCTAGCCCATAGAGTCAATAAAAAGGAAGAAAGAATAAAACTAGAAAGGCAGGTTGGGGCCAGGTTTTGAAGGACTTTACACACCAAATAGGGGCTTGTATTTGACCCTAGAGGCAATTGGGAATCAGGGGGAGTAACGTAGTCAGATCTGAGCTAGAGCAATATCACATCAGCAGCTGAATGGAGGTGGTGGACAGATTGGAGGGAAAAGAGACTGTACACAGAAAAACCAATTATAAGGCTATTAATCCAGGCCAGAAGGCATGAGGGATTGAACTAGGGTGGTGACTGAGTGAAGAGGAGGGGACAGATATGAACCATTTTAGAGAAGTAGAAATGGCAATACTTGGCAACTGATGAAATATACTGGGAGAGGTTAAGGATGACTATGAGTGACTCTGAAATTATGAACCTAGAAAAAATGGAGGGATCCTCAAAAAGAAGCCAAGAGATTTAGAAGAGAGGAGTGTTTGGGGTGGGCAAAAAGAAGAAAGGAAGGAAATAAGCATTTATTAAGTGCTTACTGAATCTGACCTCAGACATTTGCTAGCTGTGTGACCCTGGACAAGTCATTTAACCCTGTTTTGCCTCAGTTTCCTCATTTGTAAAAATGAGCTGGAGAAGAAAATGGTAACCCACTCCAGTATCTTTGCCAAGAAAATCTCAAATGGGGTCATGAAGAGTCAGACATGACTGAAAAATGACTGAACAGCAACTCGTGCCAGGCACTGTTCTAAATGTTTTACGAATATTATCTCATTTGAACCTCACAACAACCCTGGGAAGTAGCATACTGTTATTATCCCCATTTTATAGTTGAGTAAACTGAGGCAACAGAAGTTAGGTGACTTGCTCAAGGTCACAAAATTTTCAAGTAGCTGAGGCAGGATTAAGCTTAGGAGAGAAAGTAGGAGTGACTATGTACATCTAAGAATCACCGACACATACTTGATAACGGAACCAATAAATTAATTAACATATTATTAAGTACCTACTATATGCCAGACTGTGCTAAGCACTGAGGATTCAAAAAGAGGCATAAATCCATTCCTGCCCTCAAAGAGCTTACAATCCAATGGGAACCGATAAGGTTAACCAGTGAGAGATAAGAAAAGATGCCCCCCAAACAGAGTCTAGGCCCTGGAAATGGGGAGTCTTACATAGAGAACTGAAGGAGGGTAAAGGACTTGTCAGAGAGGAGAGGTGAGTGAAGGCCAGATGTCGATATCAAGGTGTTAGGTGTGGCCACTGAAGATGGGGACATTGTGCTGTAATCAAGCACTTGGCTGGAGTTAGGAAACTTAGGTGCTTGAGCTGGTTCTGTCACTAATTTCCTGTGTGGCTTTACTCACGTCTCTTCTCTTTGGGCCTCAGTTTCTTCCTCTGGAAAGTGGGTCCTTCTCAACTCTGACAGTCTATATTTGATGCCTGGATGAGTATGTGTGCAGGGGAGAGTGACCTTCTAAAGTCATCTCAGTCCCAGGATCACAGAATCTGAGTAGGGAGGAATCTCAGGGGCCATCAGGTCCAATCCCTACCTGACCTAGAATCCCTGTCAAAACATCTTTGACAGTCAATCAACCAGCCTCCACTTGAAGACTCGAAGTGAGGAGGAAACCATCAATCCTCAAAGCAGCTGATCTCACTTTTGGACAGCTCTAATTATTGAGAAGTCTCCTCTTACATCAAGCCTGCATCGGCCTCTTTGGAGCTTCTACTCGAAGCACCTAGCTCTAACCTCGGGGGCCAAGTGGATCAAAACCAATCACTCTTCCAGGACACAGCCTTTCAGATACTTGAAGACAGCTATGTTCTCCCCTGAATCTTCTCTTCTCCAAGATAAAATGCCCATTTTCTTCAACTGATCTTTACATAGCATGAATGAGAGGCCCATCACTAGATATCCTCCCCTGGACCCAGAGAAGGAGGGCACTGCTCAAGTTATGGCTCCATCTTTTCTGCATTTCCCACAACCAACCCGGATTCCTGCTTACTCCATCCCTCCTTGACTCTCTTAACAGCCCTACCCCTCCCTTTCCCCAACTCCCAATCTTGGATGCCAAGCACCCAGGCCAACGGTTCCGAAGAAGAACACAACCTTTTAGAGCTCTCCATGACCCCCTGGTACCCCCAAGCTGCCTGCTTGCTCCCTCCCCCCACTCCAGCCCCAAGCAAAGCAATCAGTTTCTTTAGATACGATTTGGGATTCTAATGAACAGAATGATTTGGCATTTAAATAATTATCCACTCTCGAACTGTTAGCTCTGCTGAGTCGGGAGAAAATTTTGCATCTTATTTATGAATATGGTTTTCTTCTCTCGTTGGGTGCACATTTTCCCAGCCCCCTCCCCCCACCCCATTAAATGCATCTTCAGCACATACTTCCAATGGTGCATTTACCCCCAACATGCTTGGCCCCAAAGTGCCTATTAACAACTTTTTTTCCCTTGCTATCAGCTCCTGATTACGGCCCTTTTTATCCTTACATTTCAATATCATTAGAAATCCTAGTGTTATTCAAATTACATCAATTATTCAATTTCTCCTCCTCTGGAAGTAAAGTCAGCATCTTCCCAATGGTAGAACAGCAAACATCCCAGCCCTTTCCGGAAGGATTTGAAATTCATAGGGGGATTTATTTGCCTTCCATTAACCTGGGCTTTTTCGGCTCCAGTAGGAAAAAAATAACAACAATGAATTGCTTAAAAACACACACCTGATTTTAGTTTGGTTTTAGTAGAATCTGTAGATTGCTGAAGAAAAATTGCCTTGAGGCAGCCTAATGTGGTGAAGAAAGCACTGGACCAGAAGTCATTCCATGTCAGGATCCAGTGACCTCTGATTGCTAGGATCCCATGACCTTTGGTACAACCTATAACCTGAGAGAGGAAAGTGTTCCAAAGGCATTTGTCAAGGGCACAGCGATGGCTGAGTTTTCCAGAGGCTCATCACTTCCCAGCCTTTTGGGATCTGTTGAGCTTCCTGACCTCTAAGGGACATCCCCACACTCCCAGGGAAAGCCATTGAGGCTTGGATTTGCAGGACTCTGCCACACAAAGGTCACACATGGCTCTTTATCTGTCTCTCCCAACACCATAGTTATACTGGGTCAGTGCAGAAGCATTAGCCCTAGTTCACTCTGTATAGGCTAGCTAGAGACAGCCACAGATGGGGAGAGAGACGGGTGCCCTTGTCTGGTCATTGGCACCAGCTGCTGCCTGCCTACCCACACAGATCAATGTTTTAGTCTTCCTCCTTGTGGAAACACGTCTTGTGCCTCATTTTCCCCATTGATCCATAAGACTCCTTTCAGATCCAACATACTGGGAAAGCTAGGTAACACTCAGCGGCTGCTGGATGTTATCCTCCCTCTCTGTGGGGTCTGGATTGGGCGGAGGATGGGACAGACTGAGGTCCCTGAAGAATGAGCAAGGCTTAATAGCTTGAGTGGTATGAAGTGGTAGCTAATGCAGGAACAAGGGAAGGAGACAGGATGGAGGGATGTGGGATAAAGCCCCATGACACAGGGTCAGAAATCCCAGAGATCCAGTCTTGGAAAAAGTCTCGTGACATGGGAGCCATATTGAAACCGAGGTGCTAGTCAAGGCTCCTCTGGGGACTTTGGCATGGGACCTTAGTTTCCTTGTCTGTAAAATAAGAGTTGTGATGAGTCTATGATTCCAAAACTCCTCTCAGCTTTAAGATTCTTTACTCTAAAGCACCGATACAACCACCTTGGCCAGCCCCACCTGATTGTCTTCCACCAACCATGCTGTCAAGCTGGGCAGCTGTCCCCAGGTTCTGTAGTTTTGGTGACCTTCTTCCCAGGACCTCTTCCTCCTTGCATCCAAGCTCTCGCCCTGCCTGACATTGGCATGGTCTCTGTGCCTCCTGCCCTTTTCCACTCCCTCCCACAAAACCCCTGGGTTTGTCCCAGATGAAACAGCTACTAGTCAGAGCTCTGATTGTGAGGCTCTTCTTGGTTCAGACATTGTCTGTGTTGGAAAGGTCCTCCTGGCTCGGACCTTCTCTTTTAAGATCCCACCCAGCTCTGCTCTCCTATATTCTAAGGTCTCCTTCCTCTCCACCCCACTCCCCGGCTATTCCATTTTGTTTTCTAAGTTCCTCCTCCGTTCTGACAGGCTGGGTTCTATTTACTGACATTCTATTATCAGAAAGTAGCCTCCAGGAGAGGTATACTGGTTAGAGAAGTGACCTCGAAACAGGACAGACCTGAGTTCAACATCAGCCTTTGATGTTTCCTGACTGTATAGCCCTAGGCAAGTCATTTAACCCTGAATACTCCAGACAAGTCTCTAAGAAAATGCTCAGCAAGGTGCCTGGCATATATAGTAGGTGCTTAATTAGTGTTAATTGACTGCGTTTTGCAGAGAAGGTGCAGATCAGCATTAGCAGCAGGAGTTTCCTCTCCTGGGAATTCAACATCCTCTTGAAATTACAATTTCAGTGTCTCTATGCCTCCCTCTTTGTTCCAGGATCCCTTCCACCCTAGACATGCTATGTTCTAAGGCTCTCTTCTGCTCTAAAAATTCTGGAATTCATCCTATGATTGCTCTCCTCTTCCTTTCCCCAGAAACCAGCATCTGGTTTCCATCTCTTTAAGTCACAGCCGCTCTACCAAACAGGTGTGGAGCCTGGAGAGCCTGTCACCTGGCTTCCTGCAGGCTCATGACACCGGAGACAGGCTCGGGGGCCTGACAACATTGGGAGCAGGCAGCCAGGCTGTGTTTACAGAGATAGTCTTTGATGAAGCAGATATCATCTCCACCTTTCCCCAGCCCTCCTCCCAGCCACCTGCATGTGTCAAGATTCTAGATCGGGTCCCAGGACACGGGGAAGAGGGACAAAGGGGCAGAGAACAGCTCTTGGGTCAGGAATGGTCATCAAGGGGATTTCCACCTGGGGTCAGAGTTGAACAAGGGAAAAACACAGATACCTCAGGTCTTAGCTCCACCCCCCCCTCACAAACACACACATGTATATCTTGGGCCAGAGCAGTGTGTGTGTGTGTGTGTGTGTGTGTGTGTGTGTGTGTGTGTGTGTATGTAGGTCCTTGAAATCTTGAGGATTGGGCAGCTAGGTGGAGCAGTGAATAGAGCACCAGCCCTGGAGTCAGGAGGACCCGAGTTCAAATTTGACCCCAGACACTTAATTCTTACTAGCCCTATGACCTTGGGCAGGTCATTTAACCCCAATTGCCCTGCCCTCCCCCCTCAAAAAAATGTTTTCACAACACAGGGGATCTTTCCTGAATGAAATCAGAATGTGCTCAGAGCCTGACCCACCCACTGGAGAGAGCCCCTGGACCACAGAAGACCTCCTTTCCCCAAAGGGGAAAATGAACCTTGGACAAATCTTCTATCCCCAGAATCTGCCCCTTACAATGAATCCTCTTCCTAGTCCCTTTCCTTGATGTTTCTATCAACCTTGATTAATGAATTGGTGTGTTCTCTGTACCCCATTCCAGCTGGGATTTCCAGCTGCCAGCTGATGGAGGTTATGGCCCTAGATCTGGGATCAATCAATCAGGCCATCAGGAATCAGTCATCACCTGCTGATTGCCAGGCCACCAGTCAATCAGTAAGCTAATCATAATCCATTTTTGGATCCAGAACCTTGGATTGGGAGGGCAGGGCTGGGCAAGGAAGAGAAAGGGTGCTTTGAGATCACATTAATGCTACTCATAACTAGTGTGACCTTGGGCAAATCATTTTCCCCTCTCTGGGACTTGGTTTCCTCATCTGTAAAAGGATACAATTGGACTAGATGATCTCTGAGGACCCTTACAGTGACAAATCATGTGATGTGCCACAGAATTATTAAATGTCGCAGCTGGAAATCCTACTTTTACCCCCAAAAGGACATTGGGTAGTTCCCCCGGACACAGAGATGAATTCAATTGCTCAGAGTTCCAGCCACAATGGCACAGCCTAGCTCTACCAATTCTGTTCCCTCTATGGGTAAATGAGAGTTGACCCATCACATGGTGTAGTGGAAAGAATGTTGCACTTGGAGCTGGAGGATATGGATTTTAATCCTACCTCTCCTATTTCCTACTTGTATGACACTGGACAAGTCACTTAGACTTTGTGGGCTCCCTCCAATGGCCTAAATGACACTATGATTTGGTGTGTGATCCCAGACAGTTAAGCACCATAGACAGCATCCTTGTCCATTTCCAGCATCACTGAGGCTTAGCTACTCTCACTTGGCTGGACCCAGGCTCCCTCTTTTCCTACTACCATCTCCTTTCCTGTTCCTTTCATGTCCCCTCACGTCAGCCACATTGCCTTTTTTAGAGCTCCAAGGAATTGTCTTCAGAAGCTTCCAAAAGGAACTGCCCTACTCCCCCCTCTCTCCTCCCTAGGGGCTAGGCTCAGC
This sequence comes from Pseudochirops corinnae, assembly GCA_028646515.1. Lineage (NCBI taxonomy): Eukaryota > Metazoa > Chordata > Mammalia > Diprotodontia > Pseudocheiridae > Pseudochirops > Pseudochirops corinnae. Next base: position 340,371,329 of record CM053587.1, on the reverse strand, counting down.
CCGCCTACTCCCTCCCTCCTGTTCTTGTGGATGTCCATTCTTTTCTGACTAGTTTACTGCCAATGACATTCAGATAAATCGCTGCTGTCAGTCAGCCCCAGTCCCACAGAAAGGCAGTGTCGGGGTGATGTATGACACCATCTCTGAGAACTAGTGTTTCTCTCTCTCTCTCTCTCTCTCTCTCTCTCTCTCTCTCTCTCTCTCTCTCTCTCTCCTCATCTCTTCTCCCTCTCTCTGTCTTCCTTCTCTCTGATTGCTCTTTCTCTATCTCTCCATCTCCCCTCTCTCTTCCTCTCCTTTTTTTCATGCTCTTTTGCCCCTTCTCTCTGCCTCTGTCTCTCCAACCTTTCTTCCATTTCTCTCTATTCCACTCTCCTCCCCCCTCATGCCCTTCAATCTCACTTTCTCCCCCTCTGCCTCTTTTCTTGTTTCCTTTCACAGTCTATTCCTCTCCTATCCACTATTCTCTTTCTTTCCACCTTCCATTCTCTCTCTCCCCTTCTCTTTCACTTTCTCTTTTTCTCATTTTCTCCCTCTTTCCTGATCCCTTCCCCAGCCCATCAAGGTCCTCTGTGGGGTAGTAGAAATAGCATAGGATCCAGAGCTAGAAGACTTGAGTTTGAATTCCTGGCATGCTTGTGTGACTTTGGCCAAGTCAGTTCCTTTCTTTAGGCTTCACTTTCCTCATCCACAAAATTAGAGGATTAGACTAGTTCCAAATCAGGGAGTCTTTCCCAAGAAAAACTGACATTTTATAAGTCTCTCCAGGTTATTATGGAGTCCATCTGCTCCTCGTTTCTTAAAGCACAATAGTATTCCATTACATTCACATACCACAACTTGGTCAGCCATTCCCCAATTGATGGGCATCCCCTTGATTTCCATTTCTTTGCCACCACACACAGAGCTGCTATAAATATTTTTGGACATATAGGTCCTCCTTTCACTTGTATGATCTCCTTGAGATGCAGCCCTAGAAGGAGTATTGCTAAGTCAAAGGGTGTGGCACATTTTTGTTGCCCTTTGGGCATAGTTCCAAATTGCTCTCCACAATGATTGGATCAGTTCACAACTCTACCAACAATGCATTAGTGTTCCAATTTTCCCACATCTTCTTCAGCATTTGTCATTTTCCTTTTTTGCCATCTTAACCAATCTGACCAGTGAGATGTGGTGCCTCAGGGTTGGAAAACTGACATTTTCAGATTACAAAACACTTAGGCTCATAGAATTAGAGCTTAGAGTAACCCTAGAGATCAATGAATCCAACCCCATCATTTTGTAGATGAAGAAACTGAAGCCCATAGTAAGGTTAAGTGACTCCCCCAGGGTCACACAACTATTAAATATCTGTAAGGGTGGGATTCGAACCCAGGCTTTCCTAACTCCCAATTCAGCACCTTATCTATTCTAGCCACACTGTCACTTTACATACATGGTCTCATTGCAGCCTCTCTATGATCCTAAATTATCAAGGCTCTCATTTTATTGAGGGGGAAACTGAGGATCAGAGCAGGGCAGTGACTTCCCAAGGTTAGTAAGCAGCAAATCAGGACTGGATTTTTCTAATTAATTATAATGGAAAGGGGAAGCTCAGAAAGGGTTATCTCTATGCCAGAGTGGGGGATGGAGATCTGGGAGACAAGGAAGAAGAAGCCACACTAACCCTGGCTGACAGCAGAATAAAGTTGATGTGTGCAGAGGGGTGGTCTGGAAGATTACAGGGATGGTGAGTGGGTCCATAGAGCAGCTGATTGACACACTCAAGTAGCAATGGCTGTGTCAAGTTGCTTGTGGTTCTAAAATGAGACAGAGAGAGAGAGAGAGACAGAGAGAGAGAGAGGAGAGGAGAGAGACAGAGACAGAGAGAGACAGAGATACAGAGAGAGAGAGAGACAGAGAGGGAGAGAGAGGAGAGGAGAGGAGAGAGACAGACAGAGAGAGAGACAGAGAGGCAGAAAAATAGGGAGAACATGGGATGCAAACAGCAAATTCAGACTATAGGAGCCCCAGGGTGGGGGTCCAGCTCTGGAGGTGTCAAGCCCTCCAAGGTCTGGTCTCTGGTCTTCAGTCTCCAGATTTTGCCTTTGTCTCCATCATGACAATACTAATGAATGACTTTTATTTACCATTTTAGAATCTACAAAGCACTTTTCATATATTACTTAATTTGAGCATCAGTCAATAAGCATTTATGTAACACCTACTGTGTGCCAAGCATTGTGCAAAGTGCTGGGGATACAAAAAGAAACAAAAGACAACCCTGCCCTCAAGGGGTTTACAGTCTAAAGGGGGAGACAACTTGGGAACAAGTGTGCATGAACAAGCTATAGAAAGGAGAAGCTGAAGATAATCAATGGAAGGGAGTGATGAGTATGATGGTGGTGGGGCAGGGAAGCCTGTGAGGTGAGACGTTTGTCCAGATCTTTGATTGGACATTCCCTCCACTGCTACATCTTGGTAACTTGTTTGTTACTGATAGCCTTAGAGAAGAGCCTCAGGCTAAGTCACTTGTCCAGGGACGCAGCGTTAGTATGTACCAGTGGCAGGACTTGAGCCCAAGATCCAACTGGCCTTGATGCTCATATTTCATCAGCCCCCTCTGCCCTCTGGTTATTAGAAGGGGGAGTGAAGAACTCCTCCCCAAACTCTCACTTACTGAGGTCACCCAGGTCAGCCATCTCTTCATTTCCCACTTGGCATCACTCCTTTGGATTTCTCCATCACTTCCACCCTTTCTTAGCTTTCTTTTGTATGTTATTTCCCCATATTGGATTGTAAGCTCCTTGAGGGCAGGAGCTTTCCTTTTTTGCCTGTATTTGTAGCCCCAGAGCTTAGCACAGGGGCCAGCACATAGTAAATGCCTAATAAATGTTTATTGACTGACTAGTTAATATGTATTATGTTTATGTGCAGGTTTTTGTTCCTTTTTCCATACTATAGTTCCTTGAGGGTAGGGACTGTGGCTTATTTTTCTTTTGTCTCTCTCCTAGCATGACAGTCCTTTTCTCCCATTGGTGAGTTCCTCTCAAGGTCTATTTTGGAGAGGGGCCCAAGCCAGCCAAGCTTCAGTCCTCTCCTGACTGTTTTTCTGACTTTCTGGATTTAAAGGCCATTCCCTCAAGGAGGTACCCTCATCCTACTCCCTAACTCCCCACTTTTTAGCTCACTTTTGTGTATTGTCTTTCCTTTTTTAGAATGGAGCCCCTCTGAGGGCAGGAACTGTGTTTATTTTTGCTTCTATTTCTATCTCCAGAGTATATCCCAGTGCCTGACACACAGTGAGCACTTAGTAAATAAATGCTTGTTGCCCTCCAGCACTGTCAGAGTTGGAATTCAAACCTAGTCCTCTGACAGGCATGGTCTGAGCAGTTATGTTAGAGCAAAAAGATCACTGGGTAGAGAGTGCAGGATGCCTGGTCTGGAGTCAGCTGGGGTGCCACTAACTTAACCTTGGCATAAACTCTACTGCAGAGAGCTCAACTTCCGTGGGCTGGTTGTGATATTTGAATGCCAGATGCACGCTTACATAAAAGACCTCTTTATGGAGAACTCACACAGGGCAAATGTTCACATAGTGGTCAGAAAAATTGATACAAGGACACTCTCAAGGTCTCTCTTAAGAACTTTGGAATTAGCTGTGTGACATGGGAGACACTGGCACAGGACCACTCAGCATAGCGTGCCCTCATCAGAGAAGGTGCTCTATGACCAAAGCAGAATTGAAACAGCTCAAGAAAATGCAGGATGCTTGAATTTGGAGAATCCACCCCAAATGTTCACACGGACCATTTGTGCCCAACCTGTGGTAGAGCATTCTGAGCCCATATTGGTCTGATCAGTCACAGACAGACACACTGTAACTTGCCTCTAGCATAGTGATGTCATTTTGGTCCTCTTCAAGAATGAAAGACAGCAACCAACCAACCAGCTTGTACTCAGATAGAAATGGGATTTTGAGAGAAGAAGTACACTTGAAGATCCTAGGTTCAGAGCCAGAAGGGACCTTTGAGATCACTGAATCCAACCTCCTCATTAGACAGTGAGGAAATGGAATCCCAGAACACTTGAAGTGACTTGCCCAGGGTCTCACAGATGACAAGATCTGGATGGCAGGAATGCTTTTCCTCTTCCCAGCCTCCCAGGTATCCCTGACTGTTTCCTGCTGTTTATCAGACTGGAAAAAAGCTGGAAAACCCTGGGTCCCCTCTTTCCTCCCCTCTCCAAGACAAATAGATGTCTCCAGGGTGAGCTTAACCCCTTCTGGAGCCTGTGGGCCCCAGCAGCTCAGGGTCAGAGGCCAGTCAGGGGCCCTTTCCCCAGGCCCCCTGATGCCTGTCATGGTCACCCCGCCCCTCTCGATTCTGCCAAGCTGGGATCCCATTATCTGTTTTGCACACGGCCTTGGCGTGTCAAAATAATGGACTATCCGTGTCCTCATGGGGGAGGCCTCCAGGGGGAGTGATGTATGAAACACTATTGTTTGATCTGAATGCAGTAGGCGACATTCCTGATAAAGACTTTACCAGCGGAGCCTGGCTTCCTATCAGTGTTGCCAGTTTGGAGGCTTTCCCAGATGGACAGCTGGGGGGCCCATGCCTGCTGCCTGGGGGAGCTGGAGTCCAGGCCTGCCTGCCTCGCCTCAGAGCTGGGATGCAGTCACACTGGGAGGCAACTGGGAAAGGCACCTCCCCAGTAGCCCCTGACTGACTAGCTATGTGACCTTGGATGTGACCAAATCACTTCTCTTTCTGAGCTGTTATGGAGAGATGACGGTCTTGGACTTTATTGCCTCTGAGTTCCTGTGTAGCTCTAAATATATAATCCTATGATCCCATGAACTAATCCTGCTTTGGCCACAAGCTTGTTGTGTGTGACCTTGAGAAAGTCTCTTCCTTCTCTGAACCTTTCTGTAAAATGAAAGGACAGGTCTCAATTACCCTGAAGTCTCTTTCCAGCTCTAAGGTCACTCCCCTGTGAGCCCATCTCTATCAAAATTTCCTTGTCCATTGTTCCATTCCCTCTCCTTCCAATTCCACAATCACAGAATTTCCCAGTTGAATGGGACCCCAGTGACCACTGGGTCCACCCACCCCCTGAAGGCAAAGACCATGTTTTTGTCTTTCTTTTTTCTGTTATTGTTGTTCAGTTGTTTTGGTCATATCTGACTCTTTATGACCCCATTTGGGGTTTTCTTGGCAAAGATCCTAGAGTGGCTTGCCATTTCCTTCTCCAGCTCATTTTTACAGATGAGGAAACTGAGACAGACAGACTAAAGTGACTTACCTGGGTTTACACAGCTGGTAAGTGTCTGAGGTCAGATTTGAACTCAGAAAGATGAGTCTTCCTGAGTCAAGACCCAGCATTCTATCCACTTAGTTTCTTCCACTTGGCATACAGCAAGTGCTTAATTAATGCTTGTCAACTTAACTGACTGAACAAGTATTTCCACCAGAACCTACAGACCAGCGTTGATCCATTCGCTGCTTGAAGACCACAAGCACAGGAAAACCCACCCCATCCAGCAGAGCTGGAGATATCCAGATATCTGGAGCTAGCTCTCAGGTCCACTGAGGCTTCTCTCTACCACCTCTGGCTCTCATTAGCATTGCTCATTAGGAAAGGCCTTTGGAGTCAGGAGCCTGGCTTTCATCTCTAGCTCTACTCAAACTGCTGGACTTTTGTGGAGTTGACTTCCTTATCTGTAAAATGGAAATGATGAGGATACTTGCCCTTCCAACCCAGACAAGTTGGGTAATCGTAGGGATGAAATGAGTTAGTTGTGTAACCTTTGGTGAACCATTTAAATTCTGTTGACTTTTGTTTCCTGGTCTATAAAATGGACCGGATGGCTTCTGAGCTCTGCTTACCCCACCCCCATTTAGATCTACAATCCTGTGTTAATGGGTTACTCTCTTCTAGGAGAAGGTTATTATATCTCAAAGGCTAATGGGTTGGCCTTCCCATTTTAGCAGGAAGGGGCCTTCTAAATTTAGAAAGCACATTATACCTCACAAGTGATGCTACATAAGGGAGCATTTGCTGTGGCAGGTTGGTAGGAGACACATCTGAGCAGGGGCATCTTCTGACACCCCACAGGGAGCCATGTCCTCCATTTATGTATGAGGCTAGCCTAGAGGGGTACCAAAGTGCTTCTGTCCATCTTGGTGCAGTCTCAAGTCTTTATGTATGGTAAACCAGGTGTCCTACATCTGCATGACCTAAGAGCAGGTCTTAGATTGTGAGCGCCTGGGAGTTTGGACCTGAGGCTGTGGATATCTCTATGTGGTCCAGTGGATCAAGTACTGAATTTGGACCCCAAGAATATGGCAGCAAATCCCAACACTTTCACTTAGGAGAGCTATGTGACTTTGGGGAAGTCATTTTACCTCCCTGGGACTCAGTTTTCTCATCTACAAAATCAGGGGGTCAAGCTAGATGATCTCTAAGGATTTAGGATTTTCAATCCTAAATCCAGGATTCTATGAATCAGTGAAATAGCATTATCAACTTCTTACAATGTGTCAGATCCTGTACTAAATATTGGGGATATAAGAACGAGAACAATAAATGACCTTTATATAGAACCTACTATGTGCCAGGTGCTGTGCTGAAGGCCTCACAAATATGATCCCATTTGATCCTGGAAGGTAAGTGCTATTAAGACCTCCCTCCATTTTACAGATGAGAAAACTGAGGCAAACAGAGGCTAAGTGACTTACCCGAGGTCACACAGCTAGTAAGTGTCTGGAGCCAAATTTTGAACTCAGATATTTCTGACTACAGGTCTAATACTCTAGGCCCTGCACCACCTAGTTGCCCAAAAGCAATATAATCCATGCCCTCAAACTATTTATCTACTCCTGAGGAGGTGGGGATATGACATGTATAGGGTAGAAGGAGCCAAGGAAGTTTTAGACTAGAGAGTCACAGGAAGGACTCTCTTATGGGACCAGAGGCCAGGCAACTGTCATGCCCTTTCCAGGAGCAATGGTAGTGTTGATTTGATTGTTGTTCCAGGAGCAATAGGTGACCAGAGAGAGGGTGGTAGGTATGCATGCAGAGTTGTAAAGTAGATAACAGTGGAGCTAGGTAATCCTTGGCGGTGGGTGAATGGGATGTGATGCATGGTCTGAGCTAGTCAGATGTAGTTGGTTAGGTAAGTTTCACTCACAACTAAACCCTGGGCCAGAGTGTCACAGTTGAATAGATTAACCCCCTTGGGGTAATGGAGGACATGGCTCCTGGAAGTCCATTCCAGAGAAGGGAACATTCTTGGTTGTCAGAAGAGGAGGAGATGGTGAGGTGTCCATTCTCTGGTAGAGAGCTGAATGGGATACTTGAGTCACCAAATACATTTGGTTCTGCAGGAGGAAGTGTGGTATAGTAGAAAGAGTACAAGACTAGAGAACAGAACCAGGTGCCAGTCCTGACCCTCAACTTACCACTTGTATCACCTGAACCTCTCTGAGCCTCAATTTTCCGACCTCTTAATTGGCAATTGATGGGGTGGTAGCAAGTTTAGGAAAAATAGCCCCTGGGTTTCCTAGTTAGTCAAAGAATGTCTTTTAAAGACATCAGTAAAGGCTCCCAGAACATTAGGTATGTCCTCCATGGAAAGTTTATGGGAAGGAACTCTTGCATGAGAATTATACAAGATGAGAAGGTCTGGATGAATGGTGATGTGCACCTGGTCAAAGGACTGTCTACATCAAAAAATGAGATAAGACCAAGATAATAATATTTGTACAACCACCTGTCTCCCCCTTCACTTACAGGGCTGTTGTTTAATTAGGATTAAATGAAATAATGTGTGTAATGGTAAGCCTTGTATAACATCTCCTGTCCTTAGCAATCAAGATAATGAGAGGAGAGGACCTGAGTCTCAACCCAGGCAGCTCAATCACAGAATCTCAAGGTTGCAAGAGACCCAAAGAAACATACATTCCAACCCCTACCTCACCAAGAATTCTCTCTACCCTATCCCTGGCAAATAATCATCCTGAAAAAAAAATCATCATCATCATTATCATCTTGTTTCTACTTGAAAATAGTGGGGAAAACTCCTTCCTCCCCAGGCAGACCATGCTTCACTGGGATGGCTTGGTTTGTGAAGAGGTTTTTCCTTCATAAAGTTAAAGCTTGCCTCTCTCTAACTTTCTCCCTTGCTCTTAGTTATACCCTCTGAAGCCAAACCAAACAAACCTAATCCCTTTTCCTTGCAAGTCCTGTAACTTCTTGAAGACATCAATTATACCAACCTCACCACCACTGCCCCCACTTCAATCCAGCTCTTCTTTTTTCCAAGCCCATTTTCCTTCCCCATTTCCTCCAGCCCAGGGGAATGGTTCTACCAGGGAATCCTGTGGGAATTGGGGAAGTAATGAGCTATGCTTCTCTTCCAACTCCACACCAAGGTCATCACCAAGGGGGTCCTACAGGAGAAACAGCTAGCCTTCGCAATTCATTCAGCACCATGGATAGGGACCTAGGAGCTTACTCAGCAGCCTCTCATTTCTTGGCCACATAACATAATAACAAAAATAATATTGATGATTGTTGGCATTTCTGTACTGGCTTGTCATCTTCAAAGTGTTCCATTATGTCAAGAAAGACTAAAAAAAAACTTTGTGAAGCCAGCGAGACAGGAAATGTATCATTTGACCAATGAAGAAACTGAGGCCAGAGAGGTAAGGTCACTTACCCAAAGACAGAGAATAAGTTAATGCAGAGATATGATTCGTATCTTCTGACATCCCCCACCCCACTCCCTGAATCAAATGACCTTTATAGTGTAAGGGAGTAGTCCCATGGTCAAATTGAGGCGCTCCTCAATTAGCATGATTACAGGGCATGGACTATTTTTTGAGGGCAACTTCTGGGATCCGGTTGGTTGGATGACTGACAGTTACTCATGGCCTGAAAGCAAGCTGTCCTACAATTAGATGGGAATTAAATTCTTTAGGAATTCCTTGTGACCTTTTCCTTGGTGGAAAGGGAGTGAGAGGATTTCTCTCTCCTTTCCCTCCCACTTTATCACCAGGAGTAACAATGGCAGCTTAGAGCAGGAGCACATGACATGGGAGGTGTGTGGTTGCACTTAGCCTAAGAGGTCATTCAAGGATATTGTTCCTGAACAATGTCCCTGAGCACTGCCTGTGTAGAGGAGCGAATATTTTGAATTTCTTCATTAATGTGATCTCAGAATCTAGCCTTCTAGCAGAGAAGGGAGAGATATTCTTGGAGCAATTCAGGCATTATGGGGCTAATGAGAAAGGGAGTCTACTTGTTTAATAAGCTCCAAAATAAATATGTTTATCTTTCAAGGGATTCTAAGTCACATGGAACTACCACAAGAATGAGGAGACTATGTAATTATGGAAGGCTGCCCCAATGGTAACTCTAAGTTCATTTCCCTCCTGCGGGAGGGGTATGGATCTGTTTCAATGCTTTATGTTTCTGTACTTGTTCATAGGCTCCTATGAGTCCTTAATGCCTTGCATGTTCTGCAGGGTGAAATAAAGACTGTCTGATATCTAATAACCATATTGCATATTAAGTACCCATGCAGGTTTGGGAACCCTTCTATCCATATTCAGGATATTTTAGATACATTTAAAATATATTTAAAATTTATGCCTAAATTTTACCTTAGAGACTTTCTTGGATTGATCCAGGTGATGGCAATGGGCCAAAAGAAGAGAGAATGACCCATTGGATTCTTGGGACTTGGGATTGTTTCATTCTTTTTATTTTATTATCCACTTCTACTACTGTGTCTGGCACATAGTAGGCCCTAATAAGCATTGGTCAATTGATTCAGTGGGTGATTATGGGTAGGAAACACTATATATCATGTCAGAAGTTTTCAATATGTTGGTTATTTTGCTGAACTTTAAATAAAATCTTTTTTTCCTTTGTCATAAGGTACGACTCTTCAGGAGGGGAAGAGATGCATTGGAAAACATAGATAGGTTAAAAACAAATCACATCACTAAAAATATACTTGAAAAATATTATTCAACTGCCTGAATACTTGTTCTACAAGGCTGCAACCTTCCAGAGGGCAGAGATTGAGCAGGTGAGCCTTTCAAGCCGCATCTCTTATGTGGTTATCGTCTCTGCCCATGTGTAGAGCCAGTGAAGCTAAGCTCTGTATCTCTATATGTTTTACATGATTACATATTTATTTTACATTTATATCCTGCATCTCTCATGTTCAAGAGTCAATCAGCCCAAAACCTTTATATATACACACATATGATTATATTATATATATATGTGATTTTACATGATTATATATGATTGTACATATATAATCTATATCAAATTGCTTATCATCTTAGGAAGGAGAGAAGAAAGGAAGGGAGGGAGAAATTTTGAAATTCAAATTTTTATTTAAAATAAATGTAAAAAATTGTTTTTACACTTAATTGGGAAAAATAAGATACTATTTAGAAATTTAAAAAAAGTACTATTTGAGCTCTGTGTCTCCCCCAGCACCAAATGTAGTGCTGATCACATAGGAGGTGTTTAATAAAAACTTGCTGTCACTGCTCTCAATAGATTTCCAGTTGTCTGGTTCTGCTGCTCCTTGCCTGAGCTCTTCCAATGTCTGAGCTCTCTGGATGGACTTCATCGACCTGGTTAGCTCTAGCCCTCTGGCCACTCAACCCAACTCCCCTCCAACATCCCCTTATTCAAAGAACACCTTGGGTGTGATGGTAGCTGGCCTCTGCAGAACAAGCTGAGGAGGCAGATTCCAGAGATGATGCCAGCAAGTTGCCAGGAGGGATTGGGCCAGCTGAGGAGAGTGTTAATAAGGCCTGGAGCCAAGTGCTCCCCCACCTGGGGGCAGGGCTTAATTAGCATCAGCATCAGAGGAGCAAACATCTGCCAACCAACTTCACTGCAGTGGGATGTGGGGGAGGCAGGGTGGAGTTGAGGGTAAGAGTCGTGGACCTGAAGGCAAGAGACTTGAGTTCCAATCCTGTTTGCGTTGTTTGGTGGATCATAGGATTTTAAAGCTACACGAGACTTTAGAAGTCCATTCCCCCTCCCTCATTTTTACAAAGAAGGAAACTGAGGTCTAGATTACACAAGTATTAAGTGGCAGAGATAGAATTCAAAGTGAGGTCACAGGATTATAAATAGAGAGAGAGAAAGGACTTCTGAGGTCTTTAGTCCAACCTAGGCTCAGAGAGGTTGTGATTCACCTGGGACCATACATGTAGTAAAGATCAGAGATGGGATTTGAATGCAGGTCCTCCAATTCCAAATCCAGGTTTTTTTTCAACTACACCGGGCCCCCAAACATCCTTCACTTTGTTCTTCACACACCACCTTCCATCTCCCATCTCCACACACATTATACAGATGGGATAAACTCCCTCCTCACCGGAACTCTATGGTGTGGATGATTTCAGGCCCTTCAAGATGGCGCTCAAACACCATCTAGTGTGTGTGGAGCTTTTGCCCTTCCCTCCCAACTCCCTTGTATTTAACTGCTTCTTGGTCATTCTCTCTATATTTTTTAGACACACCATGTTGCCTCTTCTGTTAGAACATAAGTCCATTGTGAGTAGGGATTGTTTCATGTTTTGTATAACATTCTTAACACCCCTCAAAGAGTCTACTTAATGTGCTAATTGATTGGCTGATTGATTTACTACAGACCCAATCTTCTTCTCAACTCTCCCTTTCAGTCCTAGCAGCATCTCCTACATCCCTCATGTTCAAGAGTCAATCAGTCCAAAACCTTTCCATTGATACAGGGAACTCTTTGTGCCTGGCACATACTTGTTGTACCCAGCTCTTCATGACCGCATCTGGGATTTTCTTTGGCAAAGATATGGGAGTAGCTTGCCACTTTCCTTCTCCAGCTCATTTTACAAATGATAAAACTGAAGCAAACAGGATTAAGTGGCTTGTTCATGGTCACCCAACTGGTAAATATCTGAGTCCAAAAGTTGAGGACAGTATCCTGTAGTAAGTACAGTGATGGATCATTCATACTCATATAAACCTGTATGGTTGGGGAAGTCATTTTCCTTCTCTGACTTTTGTTTTACTTTTATTTTTCTTTTTGGAGGGGGGAAGGCAGGGCAATTGGGGTTAAGTGACTTGCCCAACGTCACACAGCTAATAAGTGTGTCAAGTGTCTGAGGTCACATTTGAACTCAGGTTCTCCTGACTCCAGAGCCAGTGCTCTATTCACTGTACCACCTAGCCACCCCTGACTTTAGTTTTCCAATCAGCTAAATTAGATGGTTGGGTTTTGATCATCTCTAAGGTTCCTCCCAATTTTAACATTCCAGTTTCTCTTGTCCTTCCTAGCTCTGACATGTATTTCCCTCAGAGTCACCTTATATCTGCTTGGCGGTATGCTTTGTCTGTACCCTGATTTCTTCATTAGAATGTAATCTCCTTGAGGAAAGGGATTATTTCAATTTTGTCTTTACATTCTCAACACCTAACACCTAGCATATAGTAGGTACTTAGTAAATGCTTGTTAATTAATAAACATGTTCTAAGATCTTGTCCAGTTCTAATATCCAATTATTAATTCTAAGATTCCTTCTAGGGCCGGCTAGGTGGCACAGTGAATGGAGCACCAGCCCTGGAATCAGGAGGACCTGAGTTCAAATCCACCCTCAGATACTTAACATGTACTAGCCATGTGACTTTGGGCAAGTCACTTAACCCAATTGCCCTGCCTTCCCCCTCCAAAAAGAAAAAAAAAAAGATCCCATCTAGCTGTGATGTCCTCTGATCTAAGTTCCCTTCTCATTGTGATACTCTTTGCTCTGTGTTCTAAACTTCCTCCCAGCTCTGACATTCCTTGTTTTCAGTCCCCCTCCCCCAACTCTGACATTTCCAGCTCTGGTTGGGAGGGCCCTTAGAATAGAGAATGTCAGAGTTGGGGAGCAGGGCTAGAGTGGGCCTTACATATAAGGGTCCTTTAAAGGAATTGGGTAAGTTTGGTACGGAGAAAAGCAGACTCTTTTGAGATATAACTATTTTTAAGTCTAACTTTGTCTTGAATCTTTGCCGCATACTTATAGACTAGAGCCTATGTTCACAGTAACTCTACCCTAAGAAGGAGAGTTAGGAAATAGTCCTTACTTGTGGCCACAGTTAGACAGTACAACTCTCTAAGATTGTTTGGGGCTGAAATCCCAGCCCTTTACTAATAAAGACCCCTCTCTTGTGTGACTCCCACTGTGCCTTCATGCTGCAGATAAAGGGACATGAAGCAACATAAAGATGGGGCTGACCACAAGTGTTTATGAAAAAGAATACTAAATCCATCAATATGCTCCTTAACAGAATTAATTTAAGAAAAACCCAAACAGAAGTAAGTCTGGGGCAGGGTAGGATTCAATCATTCCTCTCAGTCTCATGGCTCCCACTATTGGGGCAGGACAAAAAAAAAACCTAACCCATAACACAATCACAGAAATTTCCCAGATAATCCATTTAGATCCAAGTCATCTCTTATGGAGTCTTAAAGGACAGAACTGTAGATCTGTCACATTTCCACTGCTACCCTAATTGTGCTGCTACCATGGTACAATTGTTACCTCTCTCTTCTCCCTCGTTCTCCAGGCAAGTCCCCAAACTCCTACTGTCAACAAGAATAAACCCCCCACCTGATCTTTACTTAGTCTCCCCTCTTCCCAAACTAGGAAAAACTATAATTCCCAGAGGAGTCAATCAGCAAACACCTTGCCAGAGTTTTTGACATTCCTCCTCAGGGTTTGAAAATTTGCAATCCCTTGTAAAATCAGCTGCAAAAGGCCTGATAGCTATAATACTTGTACAACATAGGACCAAGTGCCAGAGTAAAGGTTATGAACCAATATCTGAGAAAATCACCTCAGAACACTATACACAGCAACAACAACAACGACAAAACAAATAAACAAAACCCCAGTAGATATATTGTAACACAGAGCAAGGTGCCTCATACATACAGTGGCTACCTGGCCCCTCCTGCCTGGAGCTCTGATAGGTTACATTCTACCCCTCTCTCAGGGTTTTCTTAAAAGGGGCCTGGTGACCACTCTCTGGCACTGGTTCAAACCAAAGATGTTGTCCTAAATTTGGGGGATTCCCAGCACCCCAGCTCCACTTACTCACTTAGATCAACTTTAAAAAAGGAATACTTACTTCAAAGATGTAGCAAGTTACCATTTCAGGTAGAGGGGAATCGGAAAAAGGCAGGGTTAAAATTTGAAACTAAAAGTTAAAAATATCCCAAATGTTAAATTGTTTTTACATGTAACTGGGGGGGGGATTAAAATATCATTTTTTAAAAAGCAAAGATATAGCAAGTACAAAAAATAAACATTCCCCTCAAAACCTGGGAGTTGAGATAATCCCCCTATCCCCTCTCAGCCCCTGAGGAAGAAAGGAAACATGCATTTATTAAACACCTACTATGTGGTAAACCAATTAATACTTAATAATGTTTATTATTTAAATAAGTTACATTTCATTTTTATTTTACATTATTTAAATAAGTTAAAATAACTTGTAATATTTAGAAATGTGGGCAGATAGATGGTACAGTGGATAGAGCACCAGGCCTGGAGTCAAGAAGACTCTTTTTCCTGGGTTCAAATCTGACCTCAGACACTTACTGGCCGTGTGACCGTGGATGAGTCATCTAACCCTGTCTGCCTCAGTTTCCTCACCTGTAAAATGAGCTGGAGAAGGGAATGGCAGACCACTCCAGTATCTTTGCCAAGAAAACCCCAAATGGGATCCTGAAGAGTCAGACAGGACTGAAACAACTTGACAGCCCCAACAATATTTACAAATATTATCTCATTTGATCCTCACAACAACTATTAGGTGCTATTATTATCCCTATTTCGCAGTTGAGGAAACAGAGGCAGACAGATTAAGTGACTTTTCCAGGGTCACACAGCTAGTACATTTTTGAGGCTGAATTTGGACACAGGTCTTCCTTCCTGACTCCAGGCCCAGCACTCTCTTCACTGGGAAAGGAAGGGGATTTGGTTCACAGCCTGACTCAGTTCCTCTGTAGCCTAGTCCTACCAAGTTCCAAGTAAAAAGTCCCCCTGTGAATGGTCCTGGAATTCTGGCTTCCCAGGGCTTCCTTGATATGCTGGCAGTCACATCTGGCCTGGGATCTTGTGTCCAAGGTCATTATAGCTGGAGCTCCAGGTCCAGGGGCCTCACTGCCTGGGCCTAGAACTGAAAAAGACCAACGAACAAACCAGAATCTGTTTCTCTGGGCCACAGAGCCCTAAAGGAAGAGGGGAGAGGTAGCTCTTCCTATATATCAGATTAGTGCATGGTGCCCATGCTTTCGGCAAACAAGACCTTCATTCCCTGGAAGCCGGAGGAAATAGAATGAGACTTGCCTAGTCTAGTAGTTTCAAAGATGTCATCCTTCTGGCTTTGTGGCCAATGCAACGAGGCTGTTGCCACCCACATGAACAAGACTGCCATCTCCCACATTGGTGTCTCCAATTTATGTGATCTAGGCAGGCTCAAAACCCAGTTACATTCATTATCTGAAATGTTATCATGCCGGAGGCAGATTGGCCTTGTCCTTGTAGACCCTAGCCTACTGTGGTAGGTGCAGTGATTGGAAGTTACAAAGAGGAAAATCTGGGTTTGATATAAAAAAAAAACAACTTCCTGATGATGAGACCTGTCCCAAAGTCCAATGGGGTTCCCTCAGAGCGGGGCTGGGAGCCTTGACAACCACTCAAGGGGGTGGAGCTAGAGTGGGGATTCTTTTTCATGGTAGATTGGGCTGCACAGCTAACTCTCAATTTCTGTCCTTCCAGGACTGTAGAGAGCAGAATGTCACACAGACAAGTGGCAAAGCTGGAATTTGAACCCAGGTCCTCTGACCCTCCTCTAGCATGCTCAAGTTGAGTGGATAGAAGGTTATCTGGGGGGTCTCAGTTTCCTCATCTGTAAAATGAAGGAATTGGACTTGGGTCTTCATGTCTACGATTCTGTGAAAAGAGCCTGAGCTGGGAAGGGCCTTAGGACATGGAATGAGTCCATTGATCAGCATTTACCTGGCAGAGAGTCAGTCATGATCTTAGCACAGAGAATGTCAGAGCTGGGGCATAAGGATGGGAAAAAATTAGAACATGGAGCACACAGCTGGAAAGGTTCCTATAAAATGGAAAACAAGACAGTGGAGCCATGAGAGACCTTAGGGGATATTGAGTCCAGCCCCAACATTTTTACAGATGTGGGAGATGAGACCTGGACAAGGGAAATGACCTGTCCACTGTCACACAGCCAATCAGAGGCAGAGCTCAGGGTGGGAGGCTGGGCTGCCTTGCCTTATCTCCCAGATCAGGTCTCCTTCCCATGGACCCAAAACACTAAAGCTCCAGGAAAATTCTGACTTCTCCAAGAGGTTTCAGTTTGTGAAGGGAGTTCCTCTCCCTGAGCCACTGATCCCAGGAGATGGGCTTTTGGAAAACAAATGCATTTTCTGATGCCACTGGAAAAGTGCCTGGGAGTGGGGCGATCCATCAGCCAGGCTCACATGTCATTTCCACATCATGTCATTTTAAAAGGCAGCATTTGGTTAATGGAAAACATCACCAGCGTTTACGGTTCCATTTGTGAGCATGTGTATGTGTGTGCATGTCTATGCCTCTGTGTGTGCGTGCATGTACATGTATGTGTGAGTATGTGTATTGTATGTTTGTGTGTATATGCATGCTCATACGTGTGTTGTGTGTGTGGGGGTAATATTCACATGTCACTTAGAAAGTTTGGTGGGAAGTCAAAAGATGACTCTAAATCCTGACATGGATCACAGATTTCAGGCTAAATTCCATTCATTATTCAAGGCCTGCTCACATTCCTCTGCCTCCGTGAAGTTTTCCCTGACTGCTCACCAGCTTCTCTCCCTCCTCAGAACTCCAATAGCAGCACTTTTCTGAACCACGAATTCAGCCTTGATTAGACACTGCCTATAATTCTTGAGAGGCTAGAGAATGTAAGCTCCATGAGGTCAGGGACATCATTTTTGTCTTTGTACCCCCTATGAGTAGCACAATGCCTGCCCGTAATATGTGCTTAATAATAGATGGGGCAGCTAGAGGGCGCCACAATGCACAGAGCACTGGGTCTGGAATCAGGAAGACTCATCTTCCTGAGTTCAAATCTGAACTCAGACACTTACTAGCTGAGTGACCCTAGACAAGTCACTTTTCCCTGTTTGCCTCAATTTCCTCATGTGTAAAACGAGCTGGAGAAGGAAATGGGAAACCCCTCCAGTGTCTCTGCCAAGAAAACCCCACACAGGGTCAAAGGGAGTCAGACAGGACTGAAAAACAATCGATGCTAATAGCCAGCTAGGTGACAGCAGAGAGAGTGGGAGGCCCAAAGTCAAGAAGATCTGAATTAGAATCCAACTTCCAACATTTACTAGCTTTGTGACTCTTGCCAAGCTGCCGCCTTGGTGGTTAGAGCGTTGGGTTAGAGTTTAGTAAGGTTAGGGTTAGATGCAAATTTAGCAGATTTGGATTAGGGTTTGAGTTAAGAAGTCAAGGCAGAGTCAAGATGATCTGAGTTCAGATCCAACCTCAAACACTTAGTAGCTGTGTTACTCTGGGCGAGTCACTTACCCTCTGTCTGCCTTGATTTCCTCATGGGTAAAATGAGAGTTGTATTGTTGTTCATCCTTTGTTTTTGAAAAAGGCAAAAAACATCACAGGTGGCGTCTTGACTTTCAAGTGAATTGGATTTAAGTGAGGCAGAGTTGTGCAAAGTCATCAGCCTCACTCTCTTCCAGCTCCCAGAGTTTGTTGTGAGGGTTCAGTGAGAAATCAGTATTTTTAAAGGGCTTTGCAAACCTTGAAATAGCATATAAATGATAGCGATTATTATTATTATAAATGTCTAATGATAGAATATTTATATATAGTATACATTTATATATGTATATATATATATAGTGTGTGTATAAATATATATATATATATATAGAGAGAGAGAGAGAGAGGAGAGAGAAGAGAGAGAGAGAGAGAGAGAGAAAGAGAGAGAGAGAGAGAGAGAGAGAGAGAGAGAGAGAGAGAGGGAGAGTATACATTTTTTTCCTCCCCCCATAGACTTTAAGTTCATTGACAGCAGGCGTCATTTTACTTTTGTCTTTTTAATTCTAGTACCTAGCACAGTGCCTGTCCAGTTGTTGGTGTCTAATAAATATTTGTCAGCTGAATGATTGATTTGTAATTCTCATACATTTATAAAAATACATGTTGCGAATGACTGAATCCAGCCATTCTAGAAGGCGGTTTAGAACTGTGCCCCTCAAATCACCAAACTGTGTGTACTCTTTGATTCAGAAATGCTACTATACCCTACAGAAATCAAATAAAGCAGGGGAAAAGGAATGAATTTGTACAAAAATAGCACCTTTATTTTGTAGTGACAAAAACTAGAAACTAAGGGGGTGCCCATTGATGGGGGAGTGACTGAACAAATTATATATGAATGCCATAGAATACTTTTGTGCCATAAGAAATTATGAAAAGGAGGATTTCAGAGAAACTTAGGAAGATTTATATGAACTGAGTATAAAAGTGAAGTGAGCAGAACCAGGAGAATAATTCATCCACTTATGACAATGTAAAGAAAAAACAACAGCTTAAGAACCATGATTGATGAAACAACCAACTATGATTCCAGTGGACAGATGAGGGAGTCTGTCACCCGCCTCCTGACAGAGAACTCAGGGACTCACTGTTTAGAATGAGACACATTGCTGGACACAAGTGACATGGCTATTTTTTTTTTTTGCTTGGTTATGCATATTTATTCCAGAGATTTTGTTTTTCTTTTTTTTTCATTTGGGAAAAGAAATGAAAGAGAGATTGGGACAGAGTTCTCCTCTTCCCACGCCCCAAGAGAGAAGAAAACAGCTGGAACGGAAGGGATCAGAGACAAGCAGGGCTGCTACGCTTTGCATTTGGATTTATTGTATGATTTAAAAGAAAAGCAATCTCTACATATTAGAGCTTTTCAGTTTCATGTGCAATTCCTTCCTTCTTTTCCATAATGTATGTGGAACAAAAATGCTCTTTTTATTTGGTGTTCATCAAGAATAAAAATAAAGGAAAATGAAGAAAAATGTACATGCTGTGTCTTCCCTATAGAATATAAGCTCCCTACGGCGGGGGTGGGGGCTGTTGTGGTTTTGTTCTTTGTATCTCCAGTGCCTGGCCTATAATAGATAGGCAGATAGATGGATGGGTGGATGGACAGATAGACAAATAGATAGACAGATGGATAATTAGATGGATGGATGGATATGGATAGATGGAGAGATGGACGGATGGATCAATGGATAAATAGGTGAACAAATGGATGGATAAAGGGACAGATGGATGAT
Source organism: Pseudochirops corinnae (assembly GCA_028646515.1). NCBI lineage: Eukaryota > Metazoa > Chordata > Mammalia > Diprotodontia > Pseudocheiridae > Pseudochirops > Pseudochirops corinnae. Next base: position 340,351,924 of record CM053587.1, on the reverse strand, counting down.
GGATAGATGGATGGATGGATGGATGGATAAATAGATGGACAGATGTAAGGATGAATGGATGATAAATAGAGCATTTATTAAGCATTTACTATGTGTTAGGCACTATGCTAATCACTGGGGAAAGACAGACAAGCAAGACATTTCCTACTCTACAGATGCCGACGTTCTAACAGAGGAAAGTGGAAAGAGGAAGGATATTCACACAGAGGCCAGGCAGCTATTGTGGAGGTGGAGCAGATGAGAAAGTGAGCCAGCAAGCAAGTAAGAAGTGAGGTCAAGACCTCTGATACATAATAAATGTTGATGTATGTATGTATGTATGTATGTATGTATGTATGTATCTATCTATCTGTCTATCTATCTGTCTCTCTTATTAGACTGTAAGCTCCTTGAAGGCAAGAGATGTCATATTTTAGTCATTATAGCCTTAGCACCAAGCACACAGTGGGTGCTTTATAAATGCTTGTTGAATTTAACCGAACTTTTCATATGTGTATGTCTCACCTCCCTAAGTAATTTTTAAAGACCTAAATAATATCTTACATCTGAAAAGTGCCCCCAAGTCTTCCAGCTCCAAGGCCACTTCTCCATCCACTAGACCAAAATGCCCCCATCACCATCTCATGGATGAATACTTTGAAGCTCAGAAAGATAAGCTCAGTACCAGAGCAAGAACTGAAGCCAGGTTTTCTGACCCTAATGCAGTGTGCTTTTTACTGTTCCATCCTGTGTGTGTCATACCCACCCTCATCACACCTAGTTTAGTGGTTCTCCCATAGGAAGTGTTTGTTGTGTTTGTCCTTCATTCTCGAAGAGGACCATGGCGTCAGGAAAATGATGACACAACTTGCAGTTGACTTTGATTTGAGTGAGGGAGTTCACCAGCTTCACTTTCTCCTCCAGAGCCACCTGGATCCAGTGACCAGATATTCCTCAGGATGACTCGAGATGACCCACAATGCAGCAGGAGACCAAATACACATTTGATGGAACTACCACATAAATAACTGACATGTAAATGTCAATTTTTATCACGTCCATGTTTATCATTTCCAGCCTCCTGCCTTCTTCCTTTCACGCTGTCCAAAGCTTAGACACTCAACTGGTCTACCTTGAGGAGTGCCAATATCATCCTCATCTCTAGGGCCAATTCTGGACAAAATAATGAAGTGACTCAAATGTGATTTTGGTTTCTCACCTTTTTTATGCATTATATATGCACGCACTTCCAACAAATCACTCCATATTTCTATTATTCCTCCATTAGAATGTGAATTCCCTGAGGGGAGGGACTATATTCCAAGTGGTTAACACAATACCTAACACATAGTAAGCACTTAATAAATGCTTGTTGATTGGGTTTTGTTTTTTTTTTTTTTTGCCTTTCTTTGCATTTAGCACAGTGCCTGACAACAATGCTTATTGACATTGATGGATAATTATCTAGTATATAATTCATATTTACTTTCATCTGTACCTGTGGTTTGCCCTGATAGAATTAAGTTCTTTGAGTGTGAGAACTGTCCAACTATTTTTGGTTTTGAATTCCCAGTGCTGAGTACAGTAGCAAGCACCCAATAAATGCTTGCTGATTGATTGATGAAGTGATTGATTGAATGGTAAAGAGCTTGAATTGCATGGCATGTGACTGTCAGTTGAAGGAACTGAGGTAGATTTAAGGGGCATATGGCTAATCTAGGAAATGCAAATAGCTGTCATTTGGAAGAGGGATTCAACAAGACTTTTTTTTTCTTCTCCCTAGAGGGCAGATCCCAGCACAATGAGTGGAAATTGCTAAGAGGCACATTGAGGCACAATATAAGGTTAAATTCTCCTGAAATTAGAGTTACTGAAAAGTGAAATGGATTGCCTACATAGGAAGTGCCTCCCCATAGAGTTTCCTGACTAGGTTAGATGACCATAGCTGGGAGGGCAATATTGGAGATTCATTTTGGGGGGATATGGATTGGATTAGATGTCCTTTGAGGTCTCTTCCAACTCAGAAATTTTGTAATTCTTCTGAACCAACCAATAAATAAACATTTCTTTTTAATTTTAATTCCAAATTCTCTCCCTTCTTTCACCCCACCCCCCACCTATTGAGCAGGCAAAAAACACAATACCTATCACACATATGAAGTCATACAAAACATATTCACATATTAAATGTGTTGCCAAAAGATAAAAACAAAAAGCAAGAAAAATAAAGAAAGTGAAAAAATTATGCCTCAATTTACAGAGTTCATCAGTCATATCTCTAGAAGTGGATAGCATTTTTCATCATGGGTCCTTTGGAATTGTCCTGGATCATTGTATTTATCAGAGTAGATAAAGCTTTCACAGTTGATCATTGTTACAATATTCCTTTGTACAATGTTCTCCTGGTTCTGCTCAATTCACTTTGTATCCATTCATATAAGTCTTCCCAGATTTTTCTGATGATTTTCATCATCTCTACATAGTACTATAGTTAAATAAGAATTTGTTAATCAACTACTATGTGCTAGGCATTATGAAAATCAATGGAATTATAAAGACAAAAATTAAACGGTTCCTGCCCTCAAGGCATTTGCATGCTAGTGGGGGAACAGGACATCATATACTAGTATATGTAGAATAAATAACAAAATAGATGCATTGTCTAGTCCATCTCAGATCCAAACAGGAATTCCTTTCTCTACAACCTCTCGAACAAATGGTCAGCCAACTTTGGTTTGTGGTTGTCCAGCGAGAGGGGAATTCACAACCTTCCAAGGCAGCCCACTCCACTTTGGGAGAGATGTAAGCCTTAGCACCTGCTCCTTTTGCAATGTCCACCTAATGCTTGTTGCTCTTCCCTACATCCTCTGTGGCCAGGACCCCATGACCTTCCTTCTAATACTTAAAGTCAGCTATCCTATTCCTGCTAAATCTTCTCTTCTCCAGACTTAACATCTCCAGTTTCAGATGGCATGTTCTTAAGGCCCTTAGTCATCCTGGTCACCCCACTGTGGACACTTTCTAGCTTATAGATTTCCTCCCTCAAGTGTGGTGCTCATGACTGAACACAATAATCAAAACATGGTCTGACCATGTCCCTTCCCTCATTCTGGACATGGCGTCACATGGAATGCAGACTAAGATCACATTAGCTATTCTGGCTGCCATGTCGCACAGCTCACTTATATTGAATTGGCAATCCATTAAGACGTCAAGATCATTTTAAAAATAATTTTTAAAAATTCTAATTAATTAATTACTTTCTGTTTTCGACATTCATTTCCATAGGATTTTGAGTTTAAAATTTTCTCCCCCTCCCTACTACCCACCCCCAGAATGGTATGCAATCTGATATTGGCTATGCATATACATTCATATTAAATATATCTTAAAAATATTTTTATGGATATCTCTTGTTTTTACACTACCTAAATCCTCCTTCATATCCCTTCCCTTCCCTTTCTTGGAGTCATACCTTATAACAAAATATTTTTTAATGAAAAAAGAGGAAGAAGAGGGGGAAATTGGCAAAAATCAATCAATACATCAAAAAATCTGACAATATATGCAGGATTCCACATCTGGGACCCTCCCCCTATCTCTACCTCCCTACCTAATGAGGAGAGGTGTCTTCTTGTATCTCTTCTTCGGGACCAAGCTTGTTCTTTGTAATTAAGCAGCAATTCAATTACTTCATGTTGTTGTTGTTGGAGTCATTGTGTAAATTATTTTCCTAGTTCCGTTCACTTCCCTCTACATCAGTTCATATAAGTCTTCCCATGTTTCTCTGGATTCATCATGGCCACAGTTTCTTACAGCAAAGTAATATTCCATTACATTTATGTACCACAATTTATTTAGCCATTCCCTGATTAATGTGAATCTATTTTGTTTCTAGTCCTTATTTAAGTTGGCATGGGACCCATCTTTTTTATCAAAAACCTTCTCCTCAAGACTGTTTTTAAGAACCGCTATATAGTTCTATACCTTCCCCATCTTGTACTAGTGAATTTGATTTTTTTGGTGAATTCAATTTTTGCCTCCCAGGTCTGGCATTCTCATACTCCCTTCTCTTACCCTCTTCTTCATCTTCCAGTTGAAGACTTGTCCTCACCAGGCTCCCAACACACATAAACGTCTCCTCTCATAAGCTCACTTTATGGGGTCTAACCAACATAGCGGGAGCCTCCCAAATTTTCTCTTGGCTTTATAAGAGACCAATGGGGCACGCACAAGCTCTCCATTCGTTATTTTTTGCTCTTACCATGTGATGTTCCAGTCTTCCTTTTTTGCTTGTACATTTCTTTGATAATATCCCAGATTCTGCTTTTCCCTCCTAAGTCCCTGCTTCTAATGTGTTACATCCTGTTTCTCATGTGAGAGTTACTTACCATGTGATACTTTATTTCACTTCTTTGGAGACCAACATGATACATCAAGCCTAAATTTCTTTGTCTTTGTAACTTCTTAGTTCTCCCCTCTGGGACCAAACAAAACAAGGTTAATCCATTGACCACAAGACAACCCTTCAGACACTTGGAAATGTAAATCTCTTCTCAATGAGTCATACTGGGACCAGGAAGGAGGGAGAGATGAGCCATGGGCTCGGTTGACCTACCCATAAAATTTCCAAAAAATAGATATGATTTCATTCAAAGTGATTTCATTTGAAGGGAGGAAATTCCCTCTGCCAACGAAGATCAGCAGATTCTCAAAAAATTCATGCAGTCAGTATGCATCAAAGGTAGACTTGAACCCAGGTCATAGACTCTCTTCTGGGTCATACTGTCTATTGTCAGTAGCCGAGAAAACTGTAGTTCCTATATCTTGTCCCTGATCCTGTTTGTACTGTACTCCATCCCCCACCCCCACCCTGTCTTGGCTGTGTCCTTTCTTTCTGTTGAAACAGCAAGGATCAAACACAGTCCTACCCATTAGGGTGGAATTCTAGGAGACAGCTGACCTAAAGAAGAGCCTTTCCTATCACTAGCCCCAGCAACAGATTCTGTCCAGTCCTGAGGTACCAGTTCACCTCCTGCCTGAATTGAAAACAATATAAACTTTGTCCTTTTGTTCCTTCACGGAGTCTCTACCTGGGAGGTGGGGCTCTCTCACTGATGAACTCAATAACCCTCATTGGTTCCTAAATTTCTGGTTTGTATTTTATTCTGGTTCTGGCTTGTTCTAATAGGAACAATTTTACCCACACTCTCAAAGCTTATGATACAAAAATTGCTGAAAATGGAGAGAGTATAACCTAGGATAGAGAAAGTACAAGAACTTCAAAGACCAAAGTGGGGAATGATGGATACGGAAGGAATCTCTCTCCATCCTGATGCCTTCCCTTGGGCTTGCTCCCCTGCTCTTATTGCAATAGTAGCATTAAGGATTGGAATCCTATCCAGCCCAATGGATGAGCCAGTCACAATAAGAAAGAGAAAACATATTTGTTGTTGTTGTCATTTGTCCTCTGTTCTCAAAGAGGACCATGACATCCCATAACTTGCAAGTGAATTGGATTGAGGCAGGGCTGTGCAAAGTCCAGCTTCACTTTCTCCTCCAGAGCCCTCTGGGTCCAATAGCAAGATACAGATCTTGACTCTACAGATCTCAACTGGAGATGGCCCCCACACACGTATTAAGCTTTTACTAAATGCCATGCACCATGAAAAGCACTTTACAAGTATTATCTCATTGAGTAGGATTGGAGCTCCTGAACAGTGCTAGGGAATGAGGGAAGAATGGTGAGCAAAGGAAGAATCAATGTCCCACATCCTGAGTGCCCCACTTGAGCAGACATCAACCACCCAGGAGACTGTGAGTGGACAAGCACCTGGCACACATCTCTTGTTGTTCAGTTGTTTTCATTGTGTCTGACTCTTTGTGACCCTGTGAGGTTTTCTTGACAAAGGTACTGGAGTGATTTGACATTTCCTTCTTTAATTCATTTTACAGATGAGGAAACTGAGGCAAACAGGGTTAAGTCACTTGCTCAGGGTCATACAGCTAGTAAGTTGTCTAGGGCCACATTTGAACTCGTGTTTTCCTGGCTCCAGAACATTTGCCATTTCCCAATGACAGTGGCCAATAGAAGGACCTATCTCTAAAGAGGACCAAGGTATAGCAATTCCAGATTTATTGAAGTTAAATGCTCTACCCAAAACCAGAGGACAGTCAGGAAAATGGCACAAACTCTCTGGATCTCAAAGAGCTGACTCCCTCTAGCCCTTATTCCCATCCCTTTTAGGGGTGACAGTGTTAGGCTAGAGGGGGCAGTTGGAATCTGTGTGAGTATATTTAATTAGTATCTTGGCTTAGCCCCCACCTACCAGAGACTCTTCTGTTCCATCACACCAGTGATGCTAGAGTTGGTTGCTCAAGCCAATTTAACTACATCTAATTCTGCTCATGTCTATAGAAATAAAAGGAATAAAATAAAAAGATTAAAACTTCCACATGAGCTAAGTGACCATGACACTCTCAGACCCAGGAGCTGTTAACCAGGCTGCAGGCATCCTCTGGAGCTCCAGTGACAAACACTTAGATGCACACCTTCCTGTCAGGCCCTCACATGAACCCACTTTTCTGCTTCTTACGTTGGCTCTTTGGCTCTCTTCTCACCACATATACCTCTTTTTCTATCCCTCACACCATCATCATCATCATCAAACACTTGACATTTAAAAAACCTTGCAATGTTTGCAAAATACTTTACAGACATTAGCATGCTTCTCACAATGTGCTTCTGTCTGACTGTCTCTGCCTCTGTCTTTCTTCCCCCCTCCCTCTCTCTGTTCCCCTCCATCACATCTCCCCTCTCTCTCTTTCTTTCTCTCTTCATCCTTTCTCTTCTCTCTCTCTCTCCCTTCTCTCTCTCTCTCTCTCTCTCTCACACACACACACACACACACACACACACACGCACACACACACACGCACACACACACCCACACACACTTCTCTGCTGGCTTCTTTTCCTCACTCTTCTCTCCTTGCACACTCACTCCTCTGCCTTGTACACAGACCCCTCTGTCCCTCCCTCTCCTTTCCCCTCTCCCAGCATTCCTCATTAAAGAAGACTGCAGATTTCCCAGCCTGTCTCCCAGTTTGAGAGGGGAAAGGCTAAATGATATGCTGACACCTTAATTACAGCCCATTGTCACAACGGAGCACAGAAATGGGCTGAGTGATACCCGAAGAATGGGCTCTAACACGCATGGCAGCTCCTTTGATTCGAGGTGTCAGATTGGAAAATGGCACCAACGGTGGCTTGCCCCAGCCTTGCCCCAGCCCCTGTGGGACATCTGTGTGCCCAGGCCCTGTACCCAGCCCAGCTGGCGTGGCCCAGCCACACCCACACCCACCCCCTGCCCTGGGTGCGGCCCTGCTGGCCCCCAGCCTCTCTGAGGGCCCAGACGGCTTCTATCTGATGAGGATCCGACCCCCCCTCCAGCTCACCAGTGCAGCCCAGACTGAGGTCAGTCTCCTCCTACTGTGCCTTAAAAATCTGTATGTCTCTAGCACAGTACCCTGCATACCATAAGTGCTTAATAAATTCCTGTGGAACTGAATTGAAGTTCTCATGTACCTTGTGGATCTTCTGTCCTCCAGGCTAAATATTTGCCAATTCCCACGTGAACTCCAGACTTCCCACCTCTGGGCACTTTCCAGCTGATGCAGCCATCAGTCAATACGCATTTTTAGGTGCCTTCTTCGCACCAGTCACCATGCTAAGTGCTGGGGATCCCCACAAAAGGGGAGAGGGGCAAAAGTCAGTCCCTGGCCTCAGGAGCTCCCAGGCTCTGTGCTGCTGGGAGGGCTCATAGACACAGGCCGGGCCCTTCTCCTCCCTGCCTCCATCTTCCACAGGGGCATTTAGGGAGGGAGGGGCTGGGTCCCTGTGCCACATAATTGCTAATCTGGGATTTTTCAGTATCTCATTTGAATTGTATCTCTCCCCTTTCAACCTCCCCCTTAATGAAATCTCAGGTGAGTGGACTGCCTGACAGAATTAATTGGCCACCTTGACGGGGAAATGAGGATGAGGCAGGGCCAGGCTCCCTGCGTGAGGCCCTCATTTGGTGCCCAGAGAGCCGGAACAACGTGGGCCTTTACAGGCAAATTCCCCATCCCCAGCCAGGAGAGGCCTCACGGGCCCAGGGAGCCAGCCTGGCCCTCACTGGCACACGTCTGCTGCTGTTCAGTTGTGTCTGATACTTTGTGAAGCTGCGAGGTTTTCTTGGCAAAAGTACTAGTTTGTATGGCCTTGGGCAGGTCACTTAACCACTTTCCTCATCTGCACAAAGGGAATAATGATCAAACTCACCTCCTGCAATTACTGTGGATCTCAGTTAAAATGCCACATACGCAGAGCACCTTGTGAAACTGCAGGGTGCTAGAGAAATATTAGCTGTTGTGACTGTCTGCTCTGGTCTCCCAGTCATTCATCCAACACACTGATCATGAGCCCACCATGGACAAGGCACTGTGTTAAGTGAGTGCTTTGGGGAGGGGAGTTCGGGGCAGTGGACTTTAATGCAAAGAGCGACTTTGTCCTTGGAATGAGCATAAGACCAGGAATCAGAAGTTCTGATACCAATCCCTGATTTGCTGTGTGTCTTTGGGCAAACGATTCCACCTCTCTGGTCCCTAATTATCTCATCAGTGACATGAAGAAGCTGGCCCAAGGTCTCCTTCCAGCTCTAAATCCCGTAATTATATGAATTAATCTGAATCTCAGTTTTCTCATCTGTAAAATGGGTATGATAAATATTTGTGTTATCTCAGAGGTTTGCTGTGAGCATCAAAGGAGGCAGTGGGTGTAAGTATAAGCTCTTGTTTTCATCTGGTCATCTCTGTATGAAAGCAGCGAGGGCATATGGATAGAGTGCTGGAAAACCTGAGTTCAAATACAGCCTCAGATACTTCTTGCTTGTGTGACCCTGGACAAGTCACTTAACCTCTGCCTGCCTCAGTTTCCTCAACCATGAAATGAGGATAATAATAGCGCCAACCTCATAGGGGTGTTTTGAGGATCAAATGAGATAATAATCGTAAAGCACTTAGCACAGAGACTGGCACATAGTAGGTCTTATGGAAATGTGTATTCCTTTTCCCCATCCCTTCCTCTCTCCCTATCTATGATGATAATTTACCTACCAAGAAGCTGTGACAGCAAGATGAGAGAGGCAGCTTGCAAAGGCATTTTGCAAACCTTGAGGTGAGTGTTGCATTTTGTGAGAAATGGGGCCCAGATGAGTCATTTCATCTGCATAAAGAAGTCCCGGTATGGAAAAGTCCTCCCACTGATGTAGCTTGGGGGTGTATTGGTGCATCCAGTCTTAGAGAGCCACCAGGCACCCTGAGGGGCTGGGTAAGTGACTGGCCCACAGTCACACAGCTAGTCTATGTCAGAGGCAGGTAAGACCTAGGTCTTCCTGCTGCTCAGGCTGGCCTGGATCCAATCTGCCAGGCTGCATTTCTCTATGGGAATAATGACATATGATATTGTATTTACAAGAACAAAGGCTCATCGATCTCTGGAGTTGGAGTGAGCCTCAGAGGTCATCTGTCCAATCCCTTCTTTTCATAACTAAGGAAGCAAAGACCCAGAGGAGTTAAGATGTTTGCCCAAGGTCACACAGCTAGGAGACATCAGATGTGGAATTTGAACACAGGTCTTCCAGGATCTCAGGCTAGCCCTCTATTTACTAGGGTAGGCTACCTACCACCACCACCACCACCACCACCACCACCACCACCACCACCATCATCATCATCATCATCATTGTCCTCTAGGTGGGGGGAAGGAGTAGCAATGGACTTTGGCCACCCATTCTTCTGAATGGTCAGGGAGGATTTTTCAGGCTTTAGGACCTTCCCATCTGTGCAGCATCTGCTTTTAATGGACACTTCTTTTTAATCACAGGAGAAGAAAAAAAGGAGGGGGAGAGAGAGAGAAAAAGAAAGAGAGAGAGGAGGAGGAGGAGGAGAAGAAGGAGAAGGAGGAAGAGGAGGAGGAGGAGGAGGAGGAGGAGGAGGAGAAGAAGAAGAAGAAGAAGAAGAAGAAGAAGAAGAA
>CM053587.1:340314308-340341367 GCA_028646515.1 Pseudochirops corinnae | reverse complement strand
CCTCATTCATTCCTCCAATAAATCAATAAGCAAGCATTTGCATTAGCCCTATGGGGTGACTAGACAGCTGATCCTCAAACCAGGAAAGCCAGGGTTCAAGGCTTGCCTCTGATATAAGCTGACTCTGTTACTGCATGGGCAGGTCAGTTACACTCAGTGCTCTGGACAAGTATTCTAAGACAGGAGCTGCAGAAGAGGTGTCAATCTGCCTTGGTGGAGGGATTTTCCTCATCAGAGAGCTCCCAACAGCAGTGAAAACACAGGTTCCATTCCAAGGTACAAAGCGATCGTCTAATCATTGGGATCAGAGAACTAGAGAAATGAGTGTCCAGAAGAAGAAATAAAGAAAAAAGCTGGGCCAGTTGTGTAAAGAGATGGCGTGATAGCTCACATGCTTCACTGGTGTCCTTGTAATGCCAAGAGAAGCCAAGAAGTCCACTGGGGGACTCCTTGGGTCAAATTTTAGCGAAGACAACAATAAAAAATAACATCCAGCGTTGACACAGCGCTCTAAGGTTTGCAAAGCTCTTTCCAAATAATGCCTCATTTAATCCTACAGCTGGGGAAACTGAGGCCAAGAGAAGCTTGCCCAGGGAGATGCAGCTAGTAAGTGTCTGAGGCTGGATTCCTACACAGGAGCTCCTGACTCTGAATCTAGCACTCCATCCACTACAACAAATATAAGGGTTCCCCAGGACAGGCAGGCAGGGATGGGGTGCCATCCTGGAGCGCTGGATTATTGCTGTGTATACTGGGTACTGGGTGAGGTGCTGGGAGCAACACAAGGATAAATAAGACATGACCCAAGGTTTCTGCGATTTGAACCTCTTGTAAGGAAGACAAGACATATGTGCACCTAAGTACATGCCAATTAGGCTGTTTCAAGTGCCTACAAAGAAAATCACGTGAGTTGGAATTGGCTGATTGCTTCTAGGTGGGTGAGGAATCTAGGAAGGCTTCTTGGAAGAGGCAGCCTTGAGGCAATCCTACCCCTTCACCATCAGTAGGGATGCCCGCCCAGGTAGGATCCCGACTTAAGTCTCAGGTGACCCTCTCATAACCTCTGGCGAGCTCTTTCTCCTCTACGTGGTTAATGAAGGCTAGCTGGTTGATTTGTTGGAAAAATATTCACCTTTCTCCTTCCCCCCCAACTCTACAACCCCTCAATGGCATTTCTCTTCTTCTCTGAAATATCATCTTAATATATAACCTCGCTGGGCTGTATACCTGCTCCTAATAAACCTCCAAGACTCTAATGAACTAAATAGCAAATTACTTTTTTATTCAAGAATGAAATTTCATCATATTCATAATTCATATTTTATTTCAGACATCTGCTGCTGATTACATTACATTTAACTAAAATTAGATGAAGCTCAGAATGCAATTAAGGCCTTGCCAAATTCTCCGGCCCACCAATACCAGCCGAGCTCAGCGGGGGCCGTTAGGAGCCTAATATGTAATTAGGAGCTATTTTCTAGCTGTTTTTAAAGTCTGAAAATTAGCTGCCTTTATTAATCACACAGACAAATAGAAAGTGGAGCCAACGCTCGCTGAAATTTCTAAAAGGGATTTTTTCTTTAATTACATACCACCTCGCGAGGCAACTCGCTTCGAATGTTGATTTGTTGTGCGGTGACATTTTGACAACTAGTTCTCAATTTGTCTGTCGTGGTTAGGCAACAACAAAGCCGACGGTAATATTTTAACTTTCAAAACCTTCAGTGCACTGGGGAGGAACCCAATGGTGGGCCTCAACCCCAAGGCCTGCTTCCTCCGGAGACAAGGCCAGAGATGGAAGGGTGGAACGAGGTGGGTGGGGGTTGGCCCTCTCCTGTCTCCCAAGGGGAGGACGGGGCTGGTAGGGTAGCAGGATGGTGGAGGGAGGGGGCTACCCATCACAGGGCACCTGGTTGGGCCACTATCAGCAGAACGGGTAGAGAGTAGGCATTGAACCAGGGAGCAATTCAGGCCTGGCCTTGGATCAGTTGTGGTCCAGCTGAGCAGATACCCTAGAACAGTGGTTCTCAACTTTCCTAATGCCACGACCCTTTAATACAGTTTCTCATGTTGTGGTGACCCCCAACCATAAAATTATTTTTGTTGCTACTTCATAACTGTAATTTTGCTACTGTTATGAATCTATCTGATATGCAGGATGTATTTTCATTGTTACAAACTGAACATAACCCACAGATTGAGAACCACTGCCCTAGAAGAATGGAGAAATCAGAAAAGTAACTTGAAATTCTAGCACCTGGGATAGATCCATCTGGAGTGTGTACCTAAGGTGGGACCACTCCCACCTTATACATCTACGGTTAGACCATTCCTATATATAGTTAGCAGGAAAAACAAAGTTAAATCACTTCTTGAATAGTTGGGAGAATGGTGTGTCTAAATCAGAGGTTCTTAACCTATGTCCGTGAACTTGGATAGGGAAAATTTTATATTTGTTTTCACTAACATTTGGTTTCCTTTATAATCCTATGTATTTTATGACTTTAAAAACATAAGAAAGACACTAGCTGCATCAACCTGGGCAAGCTAGTTAGCTTCTCTTGGCCTCAGTTTCCCCAGCTGTAAAATAGAAATACCTCCCAGGGGTGTTGTGAGGATTAAATGAGGCATTATTTGGAAAGAGCTTTGCAAGCGTTAAACGGAGAAAGAGTCTATAAGGCTTCACCAGACTGCTAAAGGGGTTCACTACACAAGAAAGATTAAGAACCCCTGTCTAAGATATGACACCTTCTACTGGGAAGGAAATATTTAAGATTAAGACATTTCTATACATATTTGGGGGAAAATATAAGGTTAGATCACTCCTTGAATAATTGGGAGAGTGGGGTGTCTAAAGCAGGGGTTCTTAACCTGGTTCCATGAACCTGAATGGAGAAAAATTTTGGCTTTATTTTCATTAACATTTGGTTTCTTTTATAATCTTATGTATTTTATGTCTTTAAAAATATTATTCTGAGAGTCTTATAAGGCTTCACCAGACTGACAAAGGGGTTTATGATACAAGAAAGATTAGGTATGACCCCTTCTACTGGAGGAGGAGCATTCCTGTGCATTTCTAAGTATGATCAGGCCCGTGGTAGCTCATGTCTAAGGTTAGACTGCTCTGTGTGTGGTTGGTGGGAAGAGAAGCAAGTCTAGACCACCTGTGCACAGTAAAGATAGATAGGAACAGACACCCTGGGAATTACAGAATTGAGGGGGCTGGAGTGTTTGAAGGAGGCAGGGTTTGGGTGGAAAAGAAGACTGAGCCAAACACTGAACTCACTGGGAAAGAGAGAGGGTGTCCAAGAAGTGTATAGATGATAGCAATAAGGAAATGCATTAGACAGAAGAAATTCTTAGGGAGAGGAGCTGTTGCTGAATGATAGTGGTAGAGGGAGGGCCCAAGACTGGTACCAGGGACAAGGAGCACACCAACTCCTCCTCCTGTCAAAGGTTCTGAGAGAAGGGAACCCTGGAGAGGGGACCAAGAGATATGGTGTCCTCAGTAATGGGCTAGGTTTCAGGGAGCACAAAAGGATGGGAAGAATCAGAGAGAAAGAAATATAGCTTCATGGGATCTTGGAACTTAGATCTAGAAGGAACCTTAGAGGTCATTTAGTCCATGTCCTTCATTTTACAGATGAGGAAACTGAGGCCTAGAGAAGTGAGCCCAAGGTCACATGCGTAGTGAAAGAGTGAGGATCTGAACCAAAGTCCAAAACCAGTTTTGCTCCTTTCTACCTGCCACCCAGGTGACAGAGGCCTCCTTAGCAAAACGTAATGAAAGGGCTGGACCAGCTGGCTTTGTAGGACCTTGTGTGGGTAGGTGACTGTCTCTCGGCCCAGACAATGAATAGAAATTGATGCTAGACAGCAACCTTTCACTTCCTCAGGAGATCTTGATCCCTCAATTCTCCTTCCATGCCACAAGCCCTTCTTGGGCCCTTCCCTGGCAGCCTCAGACCCAGAGTAGTCACTTCTGGGTATATCTGTAGTGTCCTGAGGCCTCCTCTCCTGAGAAATTAGGTGGGAAAAGCACCTGGCTCCTCATCCTGGATCAGCCACTATAACTGGCAAGATGACCTTGTTCACATTTCTTCCTTTCTCAGAGACTTAGTTTCTTCATCTGCCTTTTCCATATTTGTTCATATTACTTGCTTTCATGGATTCTAGTCTACTTGTCATTCCAATACACATTGGAACATTCTATCTCTTGCCTCCTGGCTCTTGCCTAAGCTGTGCCCTATACCTAGAATGCCCTCCCTTAAGTTCCTTCAAAGAACAGATCCATACACAGCCTGGTTTTCATGCTCCCTCCCTCCTTCTTAAAATCATTTTGTATATGTTCAATATTTACCTATCCTAGAGGAACTCTGTCTCCATACTCTAGCTTCTAGTAGCCAGGTACATGTTGTCTCTCCCATTAGAACATAAGCTCTTTGAAGACATGAATGTTTCTTTTTTGTCTTTGTATTTCTGGAGTCTAGCCCAGTATCTAACATAGAGTATGCAATTGATAGATTAAAATTGTTGGGTATAATGGGAATAAATGAATGATGGAGTGAATAAATGAATGGATGAATGAAGAAATAAATAAATGGATGGATGGATGAATAAATAAGAGAATGCATGGATGAATGAATTGATATATAGATGAACAAATAAAGGAATTAATAAAAGGATGAATGAATGATGGAATGAATAAATGGATGGATGAATGGATGAGAGAATGAATAAGTCTATGTATAGATGAGGGAAAGAATAAATAAATGGATGGATGAACAAATGAGGGAATGAGTGAAGGGATGGATAGATGAATAAGTGAATAAATGGATGCATTGGTCTCATCTCTATCCTTCAGAACATAAGCTCCTTGATCATAGGAACTGTTTCCTTTTTGTCTTGGCATCCTCTACATACAGCAAAATGCACGCCACATAGCAGGTACTTAGTAAATAATAAATGTTTGTTGAATGTTAAATGAAGAAATGATTGTGTTGTGATTGGCCTTCTTCCCTCCCCCTAGATTGTAAACTCCTTGAGGGCAAGAACTCTTTGAATTTTTTGTGTTTGTATTCTCACCACATAACGCAGGATTTGTACAAGGTAGACCATTAAAAATTTATTGGATTGGATTGAATTGAGGCACCGTATGGAACAGTAGAAAGAGCAATGGCTTTTGATTCAGAGGACCTGGGTTTGAATCCCACTTTTGACACTTACTACCTGAAGTCAAGCAAATTACTTCATTCCCTGGGCCTCAGTTTCCTCAAATATAAAAATAAGTAGATTTTGCTAGATAGCCTCTTAGTGCCCTTCCAACTCTCCATCCATGAGTCTCTGAATGATGTTGAATCTATGAAATGGAAATAAGCCCTCTGGCATGACCTAACTCCAGGGGCCGACTTGAGGATGGAATTTTTGCAAATCTCAAAGCCATCTTGATGTGGGAGCAGTGTTTCTGATTATTCTTATTATTCTTCCTCCCCTCCCCCCTGGTTCTGGTCCCTGTTACAGTGGGGTGTCAGGATATTCCCAGGAATTATCCTCCAATGTCAAACAGGGGCCAACTAAGCCCCAGGATCACAGTCAACAGGACAACAGGCCAGGCTGCTGTACAAGAACACCTATGGCAACTCCAGTCAAAATGGCAGATCAAGACATCTCATTAGGGATTCTGCCCAAGGTGCCCCAGAAAATGTCATTGGAGGAGAGTGGGTTTGGGGGACTGCAATGAACCTGCAGACAAGCTATGAAATAGAACACAGGAAATGACTTTCTCTCCTTCTGACAGCTCTGATTGAATTCCCAGGGACGGGGAAGGGAAGTGACAGGCATCTGCCCTTCTTGGGAAAGAGGAGGAAAGCCCAGGGAGAGGAGGCTTCACATGGCCCCTGAGGACCTAAATGCCACTGGGCACTTTAAGATCCTGACACTCCCCCCTTCTGGAGGATCACAAAGCACTTTCACAGTCATGACAACCCTGTGAGGCTCATAGGACAAGGACTCATGATCCAGAGAGGGAAACTGAGCCTTAAGCAGAGGAAGTGACTTTTTCCAGGTCATACAGCTAGTGAGTTTTGGAGTTAGGATTCAAATTCCTGACCTCAGCTTTCCAGTGGAGAACACTGCCTCTCCTGTCCCCAAGGAGAAGTAGGTCTGGCTTGGGCAAGGCTGGGGAATTGTTAAGGGTGACCCAGCTCAGAGATTCAAAGGCAAGGCTGAAGCCATATTAAAGGCACCACAGTGCACAGAGCACTGGGCTTGGAATCAGGAAGACTCATCTTCATGAGTTCAAAACTAGCTTCAGACACTTATTAGCTGTATGACCTGGGAAAGTCACTTAACACCATTTGCCTCAGTTTCCTCATCTGTAAAATGAGCTAGAAAAGGAAATGGCAAACCACTCTACTATCTCTGCCAAGAAAACTCCAAATGGGGTCATAAGGAGTCAAATATGACTGAATGACAACAACATGGTCCCTTTGGGCTCCAGATCGGTGATCCCATGTAGGAGTGAACTGGCAATGTTTAACATCACTTTCTTAAACCTAGACAATCAATCAAGCAATAAATCAAGCCCTGACTTGTAGCATTTGTAGATTTCTGAGATGTAAATGCTCCCACGAAAAATTTAACAATTGGCTCTTGTGAGTCACCTCCTCCAGCACACCCCAATGCTATGTCATTAAAGAAATATATGAATAAAGTTCATTAGCAACTAAGTGTTGAAATGGAGGCCTGGATTTGAAGTCAGGAAACCCTGAGTTCAAGTTTGACCTCAAATTTAGACACTTAGCAGTTATGTGACCCCGGGCCAGTCACTTCACCTTTGTCTGACTCATTTGGCTCATCTGTAAAAAGGAGATAATAATAGCAGCTGCCTCTCCCAGGGGTGTTGTGAGGACCAGAGTGAAGTACTTTGCAAACCTTAAAATGCCAGATGAATGCTAGTTATTGTTATTAAAAAGAAAATACACTGGTCCCACGACGAGAGTTGAGAGCTATGTAAACCACCCATCGGTTTGACTGGTATTCTCACAATGGGGAGAGGACTGGAGGAAAGTCCCAGCGTGGGAAGTGTCAGGTCTGAGGCAGGAACCCAGGCATTCCTGATTCTCAGTCTATAAATGTTTTACTACCATGCCATCCTTCTCATCTATGTCTCTGGGATGGGATTTGGGATGTGGATGGGTTCAGGGAGGTGTGCACCTTCTCTTTAAAAGAGGATCCTTAACCAGAATAGCACCTCTACTCAGGTCCTCCTCTTCCATCCATCTCCCTTGACTGGAGTCAGGGTGATACAGTGGGGAAAAAAGTACTGGCTTTATAGTTCAAGGACCTACCTCTGCTGTGCTCACTACCTATATAATCTAAGGCAAACTGTTTAACTGCCCTATTTGTAAAGTGAAGGGAGTGGAGCAAACCTCAGAGATCCTGCCCAGCTCTGAAAATTTATGCCCAGGTCCCTTCATCCTCTGACATTCCCTTTTCCTAGGGTTCTATTATCTCTGGCATACTACGTTCTCAGTTCTGACGTTTTATAGTCCTTAACAACTCTAATATTCAATAGTTATATGGCAACCTTTTGTATTGTTTAACTCTTTATATATTGAATGTATGTCTTTTTCCCCCAACAAGACTGTAAGCTGCCTAAGGTCAGGTCTTCTCTGTATCAGCTGCAGGGCTTTGCATGTGGTAAACACTCAATAAATGTGCTGAGTCTACTAAAGAGTTATGTTAGTTGATCTCACCTGGGTCCTCACTGCTGTAAGTCAATCCTTTTCCTCCTCTCTATGATTCTCTATCCCATTCATCACAGCATCTTTTTAAACCTACTCTTCTCTCCTCAAGCCTCCCATGGTACTCTCTACCCTAACCTTCTCAGTTGGTGACTTTGCCTCAAATTTTGCTGAGAATTATGAGGACTTTTCAAAGTGGCCTCTTTCTTCTCCTTCCCTCTCATGACCTTGACATCCTCCTCCACTATCTTTTTCTTTAGTTCAGTCTCTGATGAAGATGTCACTCTTCTTCTCACCAACATTTCCCCTATATATGACTCTTCCCAATCTCCTCAGATTGTTCCCTGAGTGTCCCATTCTCTTTAATCTTCAGTCTCCCTGTCAATTGGTTCCCTCCCTGATGCCCCCAAGCACACTCAAGTCTTTCCCATCTTAAAATAAAACCAAACCAAAAACTCTCCCTTGATCTGTTCGTCCCCACAAGCTTTGGTCCGATGATCCTCCTCCATTTCTTGGACACACTCCTTGAAAACGTGTTCTACCCTCACTGTCTCTACTTTCCCTCTTCTCATTCCCCTTTATGCTCTTTACAATCTGGCATTTGACTTCACAATTCAACAGAAATCATCTCCAAAATTACCAGTGATTCTTAATTGTCAAGTCTGATGGCCTTTTCATAATCTTAGGATCAAAGAATCAGAGGACAGAGATTTAGAGCTGGAAGAGGCCAATGAATCCAACTCCCTTATCTTATAGATGAGGAACTGGAGATCCAGAAGTTAACTGACTTGCACAAGGTCACAGAATACTGAATGACAAAGATAAGATTTGAACTCAGACCCTCTGACACCTAATCCAATGCCTACTCTACCTCCTGAGCTGTCCACATCATCAACCTCCTAACAGACAATTCAGACAAGTTATCTCGTAAGCATCTCCAACTCCATATATCTAAAACAGAACTTATCTGTTCCCTCCAAAAGCCCACTCTTTTTCCAAACTTCCCTCTTCTTTCTGTTTATCCAGGACCGTCTCTACTCATCCTAATCTTTATCTTGCCACTGGACTCAAAGGGCTCAGGAGGAAAGAGAGAGAGAGAGAGAGAGAGAGAGAGAGAGAGAGAGAGAGAGAGAGGCTGGTGATGGCCTCGCTGAAATCCAATTCACTTGCAAGTTAAGTAAGACATCACTTTACTGATGTCAGGTCTCTTCAAGAGCAAAGGACAAACAACAACAATTTCTGTTTGGAGCATCACTATCCACCCAATTACCCACATTCGCCATCTCAGAAACATCTTTGTCTCTCACTCACCCCACCGATCCTTCTTCATCTCCCCATCCTGGTCTCTCTGGCTCCCTTCAAGCCCCAACTAATATCCTCTCTTCTGTAAGTTTTTCCTGATCTCTCTTTTTCTATCAATTAGATCCAATCTATCAGTCAATGAGCTAATGCCTTCCCTCATCGGTAGACTCTCCCCAATTGATCCTGTCTATAGCTTGTTTGTGCATAGTTGGGTACATGTTGTCTCCCTCATTAGACTGGGTCTTGCCTTTCTTTGTAACTCTAGAGCACAGCACAATGCCTGATACACTGTAGGCACTTCATAAAGGTGTGCTGACTCGACTTGACAGAGCCAATAGGTTGTCAGAACTGGTTGTTTCTGCCTCCACAACATATCTCCCACGTACTTCCTTTTCTTTACCCACACAGACATCACTCAGGTCCTTTTTTCTCCCCTGGACCACTGCAATAGCTTCCTGATTGGGTCTTCAGATTTCATCTCTCCCCACTGACACATTCTCCACGTACCTGCCTAAGGGATTTTCCTAAATGGAAGGTGTGACCATGTTATCTCCCCACTCTGTAAATTCCAGTGGCCTGTAGGGTCAACCATAAACTCTCTGTTTGGTATATAACACAGCCCACCTCCATCCTGTCTTTACACACACATTACTCCCATCCACATCTTCATTGGTCCAGCCAAATTGGCCCTCTCTCGGCTCCTGTTCCTCCCCCAGAACACCTCTCCCATCTCTAAGGCGGCACTACCGGGAATGTACTCCTTCATCACCTCTGCTTCTCAGAATCCCTGTTTTCCCTCCAGGCTAAGGTCATACAGCCCTTCTACAGAAGGCCTTTCCTGGTCCATCAGACCCCCATCCCACTTTCTAGTGTTCTCCCTTACCAAGATTACCTTAAATCTGCTCTGTATGTCTTTACATATATCCGTATGATCTTGCCCATTAGAATGTAAGCCCCTTGAGGACAGGGGTTGTTTCACATTTGTCTTTGTATCCCCTGTGCTCCAAGATCCTGGAATTTTGAAATTCTAAAAGACACAGTTCCATCAATCACCTCTGCCTAGCCATGATCCAGAACTGCTATGGGAGACCAAATCTATCGATCAATAAGTATTTATTAAGTACCTACTGTATGCCAGGTATAATGCTGGGTGCGGGGCATAGGCAAAAGGGAAACAGTCCCTGTCCTCAAAGGGCTTACATTCTAAGATTAATCTCATTTTAGGGCATACCTATGTAGACATATGAAAAAACTTAAAGAACAAATTTGAAGTAATTGTAGATTCAAGGAAATTACAAATATTATCTCAATTTATCCTCACAACAACCCTGGGAAATAAATACCATGATTATTCCTATTTTTACAAATGAAGAAATTGGGCAATTAGGTGACTTGCCCAGGGTCACACAGCTAGGAAGTATTGGAGTCAAGATGAACTCAAGTCTTCCTGACTGGAGGCCCAGCACTCTAGCCAGCAGTTCACCTGACCAGCTCTGTTAATGAAGCAATGTATGCTTCTGATGTTGAAGCCTCAGATGGCGATGAGGACTGCCATGGTGAGAGCTTTCTTTGGTGGGTCTTGAGTAGTTAGGGCTCTACCACTAACTGAGGAAATTGCCTAATCAAATCCCCATGAGAAATTAAGTGATTTTCCCAAGGTCACAGAGACCCAGAGAGGGGAAGGAAAGGAAGGGAGGAGGGCAGAAAGGAAGGAAGAAGAAGAAGGAAAAAAGAGAAAGAAAGAATGGAGGGAGGAAGGAAGGAAACCAGCATTTAATAAGTACTTACAGTGTCCCAGGTGCTGTACTAAGTATGGAACATACAAATACAAGGCGGGGAAAAGATATCACCTCCCCACAAGGAGCTCACATTCCAATAGGGAAAGACAGCACACAAGAAAACCTGAAAACTGGGGCATGGTTTTGCAGTCCAGAAGCCAGGGACAGGCCAGGAAGGGACCAAAGACTGGCCTGGGCCCCTCCACCAAATGGTCACACAGGTGCTTAAGGGGAAGAAGCACCATTGAAGCCAAGCCCTCTGATGGCTTGAATTGACTTTCACCAGATTCCCAGGAGAGGCACATGAGCCAGGCAGGGCTGAGCCATCTCAGGGTAGGGATAGGCCCCAGGCAGGCCAGATGTGCAAGCCTAGAGTTAGGACACAGTTCTGGCCACTGAAGCTGCTGCCGGCCCGCTGGCACCATCTGTACCACAAAAGATGAGTGGGAGGTGGGAGGTGAGCAGGGTGATGCTGCTCTCACTAACAATAAAGACTATTTTTTACTTCCCTAGCTCTTTGAAAGACTTTCTAAATCCAATTAGTTTCACCCCTTCCCCTGACTCTGGAGGGGCCAGGTGGGGAGGATTAGCAAAGGGCCTTCTCTGAGTTTGATGGATAGGGGATGAGAGCCTCTGCCGGCTGCCATCCACCTTTCAGACTGGCTATCACCCCACCCCACTGAGAGCCCCCAATCCATGTTTTGAATTCCAAAGCCAAGGTTCCTTAAGTAACCCTTTACTCCTACCGTAGGGGCCTCAGCCCCTGACCTCTTCTTTGCAGAAGGGACCAGGGTGGCCACCTGATGGGTGGAGAGCTCAAAATTCTATGCTACTTCTCACTCAGTCACATCCCCAGACCTACCCATCCCCCTCTCCATGGGCTGATGCAAAATAGGTCACAGCTGATTATTATGCTTCACACTAAGACCGAGCCCAAAAGTCAGTCAATTAACAAGCATTTATTATGGGCCAGTGTGCTAGTCACTCTGCTAAGGAGCATTCATGACATTGCAGGTTTCACAGATCAGAGCCAGAAGAGACTTCTGAGACTATCTAGTTCACATTCCAGTCCCACTCCCATACCTCTTTTATAGACAGGTTGCCTGGAAATAATTTAAATCAATTTTTTTTTTGCCACTTCACACATAATAAGTAGCTTTTATATAGTTCTTTACATTAGAAAACTCCTTGTGGGCTACCTTCCCAGACTGCTGCTACCACTCATGTATTCTAATGGCAATACTTTAACTTATAAGCCCCCACCAGTGTGTTTCCCATTAATAATCAGACAGTAGGTTCAATTTGTTCTTAGCAAAGGCTTTTACTCAGCCGCTATAGTGGAAGCAATAGCTAGAAAATAATTTCCCCATAAACTGGGGATATACTCTCTCACAAATACACACACTGGTAAGAGAGGGCTGAAATCTGGAACACAGTGGTAATGAGAGTTGTGTGGAGGGCATGTATAGAAACAGCAACTTATAACTAGTGCTTCAGGGACTAGAAGTTGTTTATCTCTTCATAAAGTCCTCCCACAGTTCTCCTTGGAGGATGAATCTTCGCTGTGCAGACTGCTCAGTTGAGTTACCAAGGTCGGTTCCTCTTTATAATCTGATTCTCTGCCACCAGAATCATGCTTCTTCAAGCTGCTTCATCCCTGGGGTCACTTTCTCAATCTATCTGTATCTGTCTGGAGTGTGTGGCTGTTTCCCAATGGACAGGATGTCTCCTACCGGTTGAATCGCTTCCTTTCAGAGTTATATGGCCAATGTAGGGAGGGGAGAGAAAAGAAAAATTCCTTCCTCTCTTCCTTCGATTTTCTCCTCCATAGACAATTTTTGCCTTGCAATGTCTCCCAATTTTAAATTGGAACTGAAGTCATTATACCCAGACATAGCTATTTAAAGTATCCGGTTGTTGTTCAGTCCTTTCAGTCACGTCCAACTTTTTATGACCCCATTTGGGATTTTCTTCACAAAGATACTAGATTGGTTTGCTATTTCCTTGTCTAGATTATTTTACAGATGAGGAAACTGAGGCAAACAGGGTGAAGTGGCTTGCCCAGGATCACACAGCTACTAAGGGTCTGAGGCCAGACTTCCCCTCCCCCCTCAAATGCCCAGATGTGTGTCTAATTTTTCTGTTCAGCTAGACTGATCTCATCTCAACTCAGTCAGAAATGTATTCACACTTCATGAAGGGATCAGAGAACTTTATATACAATGAGGCAGGCTCAGAGAGTTCAGTGACTTGCCTAGGATCACATATGTAATAAGCATCAGATTTAAATCCTGGTCTCTCCAGCATTCCAGCCATTACAGCATTCTGGTCCTCAAGTCTGAAGAATGAGAAGCGTTTTTCTCATTTCTGACCCATGTCTGGAATGCTTTCCCTCCCCACCTCACCTCAAAATACATGGCTCCCTTCAAGGTTCGCCCTGATCCCCTCAACTGAGACTGCCCTCTCCCCAACTCAATCAGGCAATCTATCCATCAATAAGCATTTATTAAGCAAAGAGTATGGTCCCGGGCCCTGGAAACCAGAAGACGAAAGTGAAACTGTTTCTGCCCTCAGGGAACTCCCACTCTACTGTCCAGGCACAAGTGGGATGGGAGGGGGGTGGGGGGGGTTACTAGAAGCCGAGGGGATCAGGAATTACTTCTGTTTGTGTTTTCTATCGATTGATCCACATATACACGGTCTCTCCCAATAAAATTGAAGCTCTATTTTATCTTTGAGGGATGTACCTGGCCCTTTGTAAACACTCAAATGCTTGTTGAATGAATAAATGGCTTCGTGGGAGAGGCATATGTCCAACTTTCCCTTTTCACTCCTTTCTAGGACTTTCTCTACCTGGGTGACCTTGGGCAGGTCACGTCTCTCTCCCACTCAGTTTCCTCCCTTTTAAAAAGAAGGTGTTGGAATCAAGAACCCTAGGGTCTTGTCCAGCTCTAGATTAATGAAGTAGGGAAAGATGTGAAGGGAGATCCCCTACCAATCTCCCTGGTCCCTGCCCCCATGAAATGGAAAAGGCCCAGAGAGCTGGAGGGTGGGGGAAGGAAGGCACAGGGTTGGGGTTGCGGTTGGAGGATGGGGCGATCGGGGAGCCACAGGCATTTCCCTGAAAGTCTCCCTCTGGCCTCTCCCCAGCCAGAGAGTGCCTGTGTAATACAAACAGCCCTAATCCCCTGTCAGTTAAGCTGGGTATCAGAGGAGACAAGTTCCCGAGCAGGGGGCCTAACTGAATAGAATTGAAAAGTAGGAATCGGCTTCTAGAGCTGAGCCTGGCAGGCTGCTGGGGGCGGGCAGAGCTTAGGGGCCGCTCACCTGGCAGTAATCCGTGGTCTGTTTTCCCTGCACCCACTGGATTCCAGCCTGGCTTGGGGAGTTGTTTGTCTGCTCTGGCGTTCAGGCCTCGCAGCTTGCACTGGGCCCCCCTCGGGCACAGACCCCCAGCTCAGCCCAACACACAATCTAGGCTGCCTCCCCCCAGTCCTTTTTCTCTGTGAGCTCTGACATTTTCTATCACTGACCACTTTTCTGTTCTCTCTGTTATCTCAAACAATGTCACTGACTCTTTAGAATCTATTCATCAGAGCAGAAAGAAGCCAGTGCTGACACTGATAAAAAAATATACCATCTGTGCCTCACAGGGGAAAGAGCTCACAAATGAACCTCACACAGCAACCTCCCAATCCACCCACAACAGCTCCCCTCCCCCAAAACTCCCAGGTCCTTTGCCATTTCAATAGGGAAATTCAGTGGTAATTAAATTCCCGTGGGGGCTGGAGGGAGAGCTGGACCCCGTTGGACCAGGTGGGAGGGTTCTGAGACAGGAGGACTCTGTCCCCACTGTCCCCTGCCAGGGCAAAGAGACTCATTCCCTTTGATGTGAGAGTTTAGTAGACCAGACTAAGCACTCAGGCCTCTTCTGGGAGTGTTCTAATAGCTAGGAGGTCCTTAGGTGCCAGGCAGATAAAAACAACAAGAATTATTCTTCTTATTATAAATCATAATGGCAGCTGAAATGTTTCTAGTGCTTGAAGGTTTGCAATGGAGAATCAGCATGCTGGAGTGGCTAGCCAGTCAGACACAGAAACAGGAGATCTAGGGTCCACCCTCACCTTCCCATACCAGCTGTGAGTTAGGGGCATATACCTTATTGTCATCCCCAGTGGGAAGTAAGCTGCTGCTTGGGGGCAGAGATTGGTCCATTTTGGTTTTGGATCTCCAGCCACTAATAGGCAGCTGGGTGGCCCAGTGGATAGAGTGCTGGGCCTAGAGTCAGGAAGATCTGAGTTCAAATCTAGCCTCAGTTACTTACTCACTGTGTGACCCTGGGTAAGTCACTTAACCTAGGTTTCCTCAGTTTCCTCACCTCCCTCCCAGGGTTGTTGTGAAAATCCAGTGAGATAACATTTGTAAAGCACTTAACACAGTGCTTAATAAATCCTTGGACCTGACTCTCAGAGAGAGCATGGTGGCAGGTGTTCTGAGCTCTTGGAGATCCTAGGACAGTGGTTCTCAACCTTCCTAATACCACGACCCGCCTGGAGACCGATAGAGGAGTAGTGTCTCAGTTCCTAAGACCATCAGAAATTTGTGTTTTCCCATGGTCTTAGGCGACCCCTGTGACCCCTGTGAAAGGCCACAGGTTGAGAACCACTGTCCTAGGACATCACATAGCCTCTCATATTTTTCACACTTGTAATCTCGTACTCTTACAGGGGAGCTGAGGACCATGGATTAGATGCTGTGGCACTGAATCCCTGACCTGTAGACGTGGGGGACGATCTGGTTACCAGGAGAGGTTTCAGAGTCAGCTATAAAGTCACTGCCATGGGGAAGCCAGGGCAATCTTCTCCTTCAGTATCTGAGCACAGTCAATGGTTCCAGTTCCCTCAGACCCTCCCTCTCGCTGGCCCACTCTATATAGGTGCTGCTTAATCCGTCCTGACATACCTAAGCTTCTAGGCTGCTCAAAGGCCACGGCTTGGCTGCCTGGGCAGGGTCAGTCCGGGACAAAACTGAGAGCTCACTAGTTTCTCCAGGAGGGCAGGAACCGTGAATTATCTAAATTGGCTATCTTCAGCAGCCACGCCTTGTAGGTTTGGAATCACAGAGTCACCAGATGTCAGAATCTCCTGGCTGGGAGGCCCATCCCTGAGCAAGAAGAGCGTCAGAGAGTCTCAGAGCACTGTGGACAGAGGGATGGGACCTACCCCAGCGGTCAGCTACTCCAATCTCCTCATTTCACAGAAAAGGAAACCAGACCAAGAGGGGTTAAATGATTAACCCGTGATCACACAGATAGTATCTGAGACACAATCATCGATCCAGATAGAGGAGAACTCCGAGGCCATCTGGTCCAAACCTCTCATTTACAGATGAGGAGACTGAGGCACACCAAGGTTAAGTGACCCATCCAAAGTCACACAACTAGAAAGAGGGCTGAGACCTGATCCTGGAGTCAGGAGGACCTGAGTTCAAATCCAGCCTCAGACACTTGACACTTAGTAGCCGTATGACCCTGGGCAAGTCACTTAACCTCAATTGCCTTGCCCAAACAACAACAACAAAAAAGTCTGAGAGAGACCTAAAAGTTCCATAGAGCCCAAACCTCTCATTTACAGGCGAGGAGACTGAGGCTCAGATCCCAAACTCTCAACATGTGACTGGCCCATTTTTTCCCAGCCACACATTTCTCTCAAGTCATCTTTTCCCCACTCTTCCTGCAGAATTCTCCATGAGAGGATCTCTGCATTCTATGTCCCTTCAGCGAGATCCTAGATGTGAGGTGCCCTGAAACCTTAAAGCTCATATAAACATTAGTTATTGGTAGTAATGGTTGAGTTAATATGACTCCATCCAGAGAAGTGAAACCCGATTCTATAGAGGAGCCTGTCAGGATTGGAGTGTGAAATCCAATCCTCACCCTCCCCTTCTCGGGCCATCCTGTCCTCGCTCTCAGAGCCCGAGACCTTCTCCTAAGCCCATGAAAGTCAAACAGTGTCCTGAGCAGATGTGGAACAGAAGGCAGGTGCCGCCTTCTTGGTGCGCCTTTGGATGCAAGGTCATATCTTATGGCTCCTGACTCCATAGGCCTACAAGAGATTCATAATAAGTAACACACACACACACACACACACACACACACACACACACACACACACACACACACACACACGCTCCCTGCCCAGCTCGAGCAGGAGCCCACTTGGAACACCTGTGAGGGTTGGCCTATGTCTGAAAGGCCAGCTTCCCCTGCTCAGCTCTGCCTCTGCACCCAGACCAGAAGGGGCCCCCCACCCACCAAGTCAATACAACAAGCATTGATTACATCCCTACTATGTGCCAGTGCTAGGAGTGCAAGGGGGGTCCCTGCTCTCAACGAGCTCGCCCTAGTGGGGGGCAGCCTGCAAGAACTATGTAAAAAGAAGAGACAGACAGAATCAAATGGAGAGAATCTCAGAGGTGCTGACATGAAGGAAGACTGAGAAGATGGGGTTTTAGATGGGAAAGAAAGCCAGGAAAACCAGGAGGCAGAGATGAGGAGGGAGGGCATTGCAGGCATGGGGAACAGCCGGGAAAAATGCCTAGAGTCTGGAGATGGATGAATAGTCAGAAGGCCTGTGTCACTGGATCACAGGCTACATGGGGGAAAGCTAGTTATAAGACTAGAAATGTACAAAGGGCCTTAAGCCAAACGGAGGATGTTATATTTGATCCTGGAGGTAATAGGGAGCCACTGGAGTTTATTGAATAGGGGAGTGACGTGATCAGACCAGTGCTTTAGGAAGCTCCATTTGGTGGCTGAGTGAAGGACAGACTGCAGTGGGGAGAGACATATGATGAGACCAACCAACAGGTCTGAGGACATGGGGACCTGTGACAGAATGTTGGCAATGTCAGATAAAAGCAGGTGATGTATACGAGAGATTTTATGAAGGTAGAATTTTTTTTAATTTTAAATATTTTTTTGTTTATTTTTAGTTTACAATATTCATTTCTACAAGATTTTGAGTTACAAATTTTCTCCCCATCTTTCCCCTACCTACCACTCCAAAACAGCAATCCCACTGAATACCCCCGTCCCCCAATCCTCTCTCTCCTATATCCTCCCCCACCACCCCTCTGACTTTGCGATAGGGCAAGATGGATCTCCATACCCCAATGCCTGCATATCTTATTTCCCAGTTGCATGTAAAAAATAGTAATAATAATATGTATATATTTTTAAAAAACATTTTATTTTAAAACTTTGAGTTCCAGATTCTTTCCCTTCTTCCCTCATCACCCACTCTTCCTGGGAAGATAAGCAATTTAATATAGGTTGTATATGTGTAGTTACGCAAAACATTTCCATAGTGGATATATTGTGAAAGACTGACTATATTTCCCTCCATCCTATCCCACCCCCCACTTATTCTATTTTCTACTTTGACCCTGTTCCTTTTCAAAAGTATGTGCTTCTAACTACCCTCTCCCCCAATCTGCCCTCCCTTCTATCATCCCCCCTCTCATCCAATTAAACTATACAATGGGTACATTTCTGGAAAGACAGTTATTAAATATTTACCGGTATACTACTAGACCCATTCATCACCAACACCACATCCATAATGAACTGTGTGAGGACTTGAGGAAAAGAATACAGAGGTCCTGTGATTCCAGAATCATGACTTGCCTTGGCCACATAAGTCTCCTCCATGTGTGTCTCACAACCCAAGTCTGTACCCACTCTCCCACTATGCGTATTTGTGAGACAATGTGTTCCAGGCTTGGTGTGGCAGATCCTTTTAAACTTCCTTATTATCATCAAGGGCATGACTATCCTGCTAGTAACCAAGGCGCAACCTTGACTCCTTGCACTCATTCAACCCACATATCCAATCTGTTGTCAAGCCTTGCCATTTATTCCTATACAATATCACTCTTCTAGGTTCCCTTTTCTCTTCTTCTGCAGCCACAGTACTAGTACAGGACCTCAGCACCACTTGCCTGGTCTCCTGCAATCATCTTCTGGTTGGTTTCCCTGCCCCGTCTCTCCTTTCCAATCTAGCCCCTACTCAGCTACCAAGGTAATTTTTCTAACTCATAAGTCATAACTCATCACCTTCTGCCCCTCCCTATTCTTTCTCAATGAATTCCATTCACTTTCTATTACCTCTAGGACCAAAAAGGTCTTCTCTTTGATATTTACAGCTCTTCCTACCTTTCCCATCTTCTAATACTTGATGCCACTTCTCACACTCAACAATACAGTTACATGGGTCTAGTAGCAGTACTTTGCACACATGCATCTCCCACCTCCATGTCTTTGCACTGGCTGACACCCATATTTGGAATGCTCTTCCTCTCCACCTCTACCTCTCAAGTCCTTGACTTCTTGCCCACCTTTTGTAGGAGGACTTTGCTGGCTTCTCCAGCCCCTGGTGTCTCCCCCCCCACCTTGAGATTACCTTCCATCTACTCTGTATGTAGCATGTAAGTCATCTTCAAGAAAGAAGGACAAACAGCAACGATGCATCACGTATGTACCAAGTTATTCACATGTTGTTTTCACTACTAGATTGTGAGCTCCTTGAGGGCAGGGACTATCTTTTTTTTTTGTCTTTCTTTGTATCTATAGCACTTGGCACAATGCCTGCCACATGGTAAGTACTTAATAAAGGTATGGTGACTTGTTGCTATAAATGCCTTTCCTAAGAGCTACTTCCATATATTGACTGATACTTAATGGGAAACACAGTGGTGGGGTCTCCTGAGTTACAGCACTGGTGAATGCCCAGAAGTTTACCTCTAGAACCCAAGGTAGTAGTCACCCCTCTGGGAACCCAATCTGTAAGTACATGTGCAAGGGGAGGATATTCTAGGTGCCCTACAATAAGAGAAGGCATAAACATTTTCTATATTTTAATTAATTTAAATTTAATTTAATTAATAAAATTAATAATACTAAAATAATTAATAAAGTTAAAACTAATTAATTTAAATTTAAATATTTTTAAAAGAAACTAAGGCCTTAGTTTTTTCCCCCCCAGGAATGGTTTTACTTCTACTTTCTTTCTTTTTTTTTTTTTTGAGGGGGGAATGTAAGGCAATTGGGGTTAAGTGATTTGCCCAAAGTCACACGGCTAGTAAGTGTGTGTTAGTAAGTGTGTCAAGTGTCTGAAGCTGAATTTGAACTCAGGTCCTCCTGACTCCAGGGCCGGTGCTCTATTCATCGTGCCACCTAGTTGCCCCTTAACTTCCATTTTCAAAATCCCTGGCTTCCCTGTGGAGATTTTGTATGGTAAACTCAACCTTCACCTGAGAAAATTAACTACAACTCCGTCTTATTGGTTAAGACAGTCAATGACAGTTAAAAAAAAACAGGAATAGATCCCTAATTCAATCCAATCCACTAACTACTGCTGTCGATAGACAGATAGATAGATAGATAGATAGATAGATAGATAGATAGATAGATGGATGGATGGATGGACAGATAGATGAAAGGAAGGAAAGATAGACAGACAGACAGACAGATAGATAGATGGATGGATGGACGGACGGACGGACGGACGGACGGGCAGACAGACGATAGATAGATAGACAGGTAGATAGGTAGATAGATGATAGATAGGCAGATAGATAGATATATAGATAGATGATAGATAGACAGATAGATATACACATATATACACCCCCCCAGAGACACATATATGTGTGCACATGTGTATACATGTATATATGTATTCATGTGTCTATGTGTATGTGTATATAAGTGTGTACACATATACATATATAAGTGCATACCTGCATAGACACACATATGCCTAGCCTCACTGGGGGTGTTGGCACAATAATTAAGCACATATTGAGCACTGAGGCATAGGTTCAGCCCCCTCCCCAAACTTCCTACTTGTGCACCCCTGAAGGAGTCACTTGGCTCCATGGACCCTCAGGCCCCTCATCTACAAAATGAGGGAGGTTTTGGAGGAGGGAGCCTTTGAGGCTCCTTCTAGTTTCAGAGACAGGATCCCAAGATTTGCATATTGAATACCATCTTGGCCACTTTTTCTGGCTTCATAGCCTCAGGCCAATTGCTTCCTCCCTCCAAGCCTCAGTTTCTCTATCTGTAAGGTGGGTGGATAGGTTAGAGGACCTCTGAGCTCCCTTCCAGAATGCCAGGATAATAGGAGTGCTCAAGCTTCTTCCATCTCTAGCATCTGTCAGCTCTAAGATGCTCTGAAAACTCAGGCCTATGCCCAGCCTCGGGCCTTGCCGGCAGCAGGCAGAACCTTGTCCTGGTTCCTGTCAGCCCAGACTGGGTGGATTGATGTGACAGGGCCCTGTCAAATGTGGAGGGCTGATGAAATACAGAATCCCAAAGGTCAGGACTGGTTAGAGCCAAGCTTTAGAGTTAGAAGGACCTTGGATGTTATTGTTCAGTCATATCTGACTCTCTGGGACTCCATCTGGGCTTCTCTTGGCAGAGACACTGGAGTGGTTTGCCATTGCCTTTTCCAGCTCACTTTACAGATGAGGAAACTGAGGCAGATAGGGTTAAGTGACTTGCCCAGAGTCACCCAGCTGCTAAGTGTCTGAGGCTGGATTTGAGCTCGGGTCCTCTTGACTCTAGGGCCAGTGCTCTATCCACTGTACCACCTAGTTGCCCCAGAAGGACTCTGGAGGCCAATACCCTCATTTTATGGGAGAGGAAACTGAGGCAGGTCCAGAGAAGTTGACTTACCCAAGGTCACAAAGGAAGAGGATAAGAGTTGTATGCAGAGTTGGAAGAGAACCCAGAAAGCCTCCTGCATGACTGCCCTGTGCCTCTCTGGGGTCCCAGGTGTAGAATCATACAGCTAGAGCCCTTCTGGCCCCACCCCAGAACTCCTGTCTTCTCTCCTTTCCAGGAGATAGACAGGTGGAGCTGAAAACAGATTGAGGCTCAGGAGACACCTGGACTTGAGCCCTTGGCAAGTCCAGACACCAGTCTGGGCCACGATTTCTCTTCTGTGAAATGAGAGGTTGACCTAGTTGGCCTCCCAGGCCCCTTCTAGGCCCAGCTCCACGATCCTATCCCCACCTTCAGGCCTCAGTCTCTTCATTTGTAAAACCAGGAGGTTAGACTAGAGGGAGGCCCTTTCTGGCTCTTAAACTGATGAACCAATGGCCTTCTAATGCCCTTTCTTCTTATGTGACCTTGGGCTACTCACCTGCCCACCAGATGTCCTCTGAGGTCCCTCCCACCTACAGATCTATGATTTGATAACTGTTCACAAAAGGAGACTCCTGAAAACATCTCTGGAGCAGTGCCTATTAGGGTGGATGTGTGTGCAGACCTTGCCCTCTGCTCTCAGGCTGGGCTGTGTGTGTGTGGCAACAGGACAAAACCCAGAGGCCTCCAGGGAAGGAGGGGCAGAGAGAGGAAGGGCAGCAGGGGGTCCTGGCCTGCAGTAGCCTCCTGCCCTTGGCTGCCAGTTGTAGGCCCTCTTGGGCCCAGCCAGCAGAAGCTCAGCTTTCCATATTGCGCAGGCCAGTTCTCAGCCTGAAGTGTCTGGAATCTAATTCCTTCCCATGCCCGGCAAGACTTAGAGGGAAGAGACCTCACAGACCTTCTGTCCATCCCATTGGCATGGCTTCACCTCAATCCAACAAACGTTTATTAAGCATCAGGGGCTGGTCCTCGGTTTCCTCCTCTGTAAAAACAAGCTAGTCAATACATGGTGAGGTGGATAGAGCTGGATTTGGAGTTCAAATCCTGCCTCAGCTGCTCACTAGCTGTGTGACCCTGGACAAGTCACAAGGACAAGCCCCTTCCAGCTCTAAATCTAGAACCATGTGCCAAGCCCCCACTTTACAGAGAAAACTGAGACCTGGAAAAGTGAAGTGACTTGTCCCAGGTCCATAGAGTCAGGATTTGAACCCAAGCCTTTGACTCCAAATCCCAAACCTCTTTTCCACATCCCAGGTGTCTTGACACCTGGGCCCGATTAATCACTGGATGCCATTTCAAATGCTTGGAGGGAGACTAGATGGGAGGGTGGCCCACCCCCCTAGATGGCTGAGGGACTTTTCGTACCCAGCAGGTGATCAGAGTGTCTTCCCCCCAGAAAGGAGTGAGCTCCCGGTGGGTGATCAGGACTGTGAGAAGGCAAGCTAGAATCATCAGTCTTTTTTTTTCTTTTTTTGGCAAATCTCCTATTTTGTGAAAAATGATGCAGGAGAAAAATTAGCCAAATTACGGGCATAATCCTTCAGCTGAAGTCACATCTGTAAAACAAGGTATAGGAAGGAGAAAATGGGCGATGGGGGAAGAGGGGAAAAGGGAATGTGTCCTCACAAGCATCCCATGAAGTCCTCTGACCTGCCTACAAACACCAAGATGACTCTCTGTGGAAGGATGGGGGCCTTTGCCAAGATCCAAGTCTTAATCATGGAGAGAACTGCCCAATTATACACAAACATGGCTGCACGTAGAGACAGGAAGACTCCTCTTCCTGAGTTCAAATCTGACCTCAGACACTTACTTGCTGTGTGACCCTGGGCAAGTCACTTAACCCCACTCATCTCAGTTTCTTCATCAGTAAAACGATCTGGAGAAAGAAATGGCAAACCCCTCCAATGTCTTTGCCAAGAAAACCCCAAACTGGGGTGTAAAGAGTCAGACACAGTTGAAATGACTGAAAAGCAAGGTCTTCTCTAGGAATGGAAGTCTATTTAGCCTGGTTTCACAGTGGGACCCAATGCAGGAAATTAATCAGGCCTCTACCCAGGTAACAGGTTTTAAACCTGCTCAGGAAACCATCCCTTTGGACACAAACATCTTGGCTCTAGGCAGGGCTCCTACCTGAGTGCTGGCTGAGGGAGCCAGGACTCAGGGCTTCCCTGATCCCTTCCTGGCCTGGCCTGGCCTGGCCCCAGGCTTCTGCAGGCTTCTCTGGGCTGCTGCCCAGCTCAGACCTGGCATCTGACATCCACACCTTTCCTGATCAGGAAAGGAAGGACGGTGGCTGCCTCTGTTCCTTCGAGGGAGTAAGGGAACTTGGGGCTGCCTACACTCCTATCTCCATCTCCCTTCCACCCTCACCCCTGCCCCTTCTCCAGGTGACAGAGAACCCCAGAATACTTTCTCCTTGCTGAAGCTGTCTCTGCTTATGGCAGGCCAAACCCTGCCTCTGGCACACTGCCAGTAAAGACGTCAAGGCAGAAAACCTAGCTCTTCATTGACTACCTGCATGCCCTTGACAAGAACGATCGAGATCACAGATGCAGGGCTGGAAGGAACTTTAGAGGTTGTGAAGTCCAACTCTCTCACTCTACAGATGAGGAAAGCAGGCCTAGGTTACTCACCCCCCCGTCAAGCAAAAAGTGGCAGAGTCAGGATTAAACCCGGGTCTTCTGGGGTCCAAATCCCACACACCCTATTGCTTCAAAGAGCTCACATTCATTCAAGGGCTTTATATACTTTTTTCCCTCATTTGATTAACCTCTCTGACCCTCAGTTTCCTTTTCTTTCTAACTCTATCTTAAGGTCTTGTCCTCCCCAAAAGTGTGTTGGGGCAAGTGAGCATGAGTGGGAAAGGGAGCAGGGGGAGCTGGTATCAGAACGGCAGAGTAAGAGTCAGTATCTTTGCCCAAAACACTCCTTGATGATGAGCTAGAAAATGTACCAATGGAATTCAGATCAGGAAAGCCAAGAAAAAGTAACAGAGAAGTAACATTTTTCCAGCCCGAAAAGCTCAGGAAGATAGACAAGAGATGTCTGTGGACACTGGGGTAGCAGTGGGGGGCAGGAATGTAGTACAGCAGCAGCTGGGAGAAGTATTCTTGCTCCCAGAGACAGTGGGAGGCAGAGACTGAACACCATGGCTGGAAGTACTAGGTCAGAAAGAAACCAGCCCAAACCAGGGCTGGGAACAGGTCCTAGAGACATCTGGCAGCCATCACTCAGGGCCAGATTATAGTTCCAGGGAGGAGAAGAGAGGTTGTGAGTCAGAGAGGTCCTAGCTGCAAGTAGAGCAAGGATCATGTTCCAGAACCATAGACATGTGGCTCTGAGCCCAAGAGCAGAGAGGGGACTAGTTCCAACTGTTAACCCTGTACATAAGCCTGCAATGGAATAACCAGGGCAGGGGACCAAGACTAAAGGTGAGGCAGCAGGTTGACTACTCTTAACCAGCAGAATCTCTCAGTGGACTAACAGTGACTGAGTCTAACAGTGGTCTAAAGAAAGTCAGCAACCCACAAGCCAACAGACCCAGACTGGGTCTTTCAGAGATCTTACCTAGAGGGCAGTGAACAAACCCTTCCACTGATCACAACGCTTTGGATGCACCAAACATTTACAGGGCTCCAGATTGAGCTGTGAAAGTAGCAACGGGACATAAAAAGATAGGTGCTCGAGTCAAACATCCCCTGCCCCCAAAAGTGAGCAGAGCCCAGCATTAACAGAAAGGCCAAAGTCCAGAAGCTCCTAGAAAAATGAGCAAATAAAAAATGAATCTGACCATCAAAAGCTACTAAGGTGACAAGGAAACTAAAAACACAAATACAGAAGAAGACAATGAAGTGAAAACCTCTACAAGCTTAGGGGAACGTGAGGTAGTTTACCTATCACACAGATCTATGGCTAAGGGAAGAATTTCAGACCAAACAAGAGAGAGAGAGCATTACAAAATGTAACATGGATAATTTTGATTATATTAAATTTTAAAAGTTTTACACAAACAAAACCAATGCAACCAAGAAAGCAGAAAACGGGGGGGGGGGGGGATTTTTTTTATAGCAAGTATCTCTGATAAAGCCTTCATTTCTCAAATATATAGAGAACTGAATCAAATTTATAAGAATACAAGTCATTCCCCAAATGATAAATGGGCAAAAACAATGAACAGGCAGTTTTTAGGAGAAGAAAACAAAGCTATTTATAGTTATATGAAAAAAACTCTAATCATAGTGGATTAGAGAAATGCAAATTAAAACAACTCTGAGTTGCCACCTCACACCTATCAGATTGGCTACTATGACAAAAAGGAAAATGACAAATAAAAATGATATGGGAAAACTGAGACACTAATACACTGTTGGTAGAGTTGTGAACTGATGGAACTATGCCCCAAAAGGTATAAAACTGCATACCTTTTGATCCACTGGGAGGTCTGTATCCTAAGGAGATTTTTTTTAAAAAAGGGAAAAAGACCTATTTGTACAAGGGTATTTATAGCAGCTCTTTTATGGTGGCAAAGAATTAGAAATTAAGATGTCCTTCAATTGGGAAATGGTTGAACAAGTTGTGGTGAGTGGTTGTAATGGAATTCTATTGTGTTATAAGAAATGATGAGCAGGATGATTTCAGAAAAAAATCTAGACTTACATGAACTGATGCAAAGT
The DNA here is from genome assembly GCA_028646515.1 of Pseudochirops corinnae. NCBI lineage: Eukaryota > Metazoa > Chordata > Mammalia > Diprotodontia > Pseudocheiridae > Pseudochirops > Pseudochirops corinnae. Next base: position 340,315,158 of record CM053587.1, on the reverse strand, counting down.
GAAGTGAGCAGAACCAGGAAAATAATGTACATAGTAACAACAATATTGTACAATAAACAACTATGAATCACTTAACTATTTTCAGCAATACAGTGATCCAAGACAATTCCAAAAGATAAATGTGATAAAATGATAAAAAGTGCTATCCAGCTTCAGAGAAAGAACTGATGGAATCTGAAAGCAGACAAAAGCATACTATTTTCCCTCTCTCTCTCCCTTCCTTTCTCTCTTCCTTCCTACCTTTCTTTCTTTTTTGAGTTTTCTTGATAAAATGACTAATATGGAAATATATTTTACATGATTGTAGATGTAATACCTATATCAGATTGCTTATCATCTGGATGGGGGGAAAGAGGAATTTGGAATTCAAAATTTTTTTAAATGTTAGTAATTAGGAGGAAATATGATTAGTCTAAAATATTATTTAAAAATAAAACAAAATCTCAAAGAAAAATGTAGATTGGACAAAAATTTGGACCAAAAATGCAGCCCAACAAAATTTCATAGAATAATTCAAGAAAAAAAGAGCAAAAAACATTATTTTAAAAATCAAATAAGAGTGAGAGAAGGGGGTGGCTAGGTGGCACCATGAATAGAACACCAGCCCTGGAGTCAGGAAGACCTGAGTTCAAATCTGTCCTCAGACACTTAACACTTACTAGCCATGTGACCTTGGGCAAGTCACTTAACCCCAACTGCCCTGCCCTCCCTCCTCCAAAAAAGCAAACCCCCCCAAAAAAACACACAAAAATTTTTGAACAGTGATAGAAGGAAAAATGGGAAAAAGAAATGAGAGCTATGCAAAAAAGTTACAAGAAGAGCATTACCAGCTTTTTTTTTTTTGGAAAAA
>CM053587.1:340281671-340314208 GCA_028646515.1 Pseudochirops corinnae | reverse complement strand
GCTGTTGTTTCAGTCACGTCTGAATCTTCATGATCCTATTTGGGATTTTCTTGGCAAAGATGCTGGAGTGGTTTGCCATTTCCTTCTCCAGCTCATTTTACAGATGAGGAAACTGAGGCAAACAGGGTGAAGTGACTTATCCAGGGTCACAAAGGTAATAAGTTTCTGAGGCCAGATTTGAATGCAGGAAGATGAGTCTTCCTGACTCCAGGCCCTGCATTCTATCCACTGAGCCACCTAGCTGCCCATTACAAATTAAGATTGGCGAAAAGAAAGTCAATGACTCCATGAGACATCAAGACGTAATAAAATAAAGTCAAAAGACCAAAAATATTGAAGAAAATATGGACTATCTCACAGGACAAATGAGTGACCTAGAAAATAGACTGAGGAAAGATAATTTAAGAGTCATTGCTCTATGTGAGAACCACGGACAAAAAAGAGTCTGGACATCATCTTTTAAGAAATCATTAAATAAAAATTGTCAAGATATTTTAGAACAAGAGGGCAAAATAGACATAAAAGACTCCACTGGTTGCCTCCTAAAAGAAACCCCAAAATGAAAACTCCCAGGAACATTAGAGCCAGAATACAGAACTTCCAGGTCCAGGAGAAAATATTGAAAGTAGCCAGAAAGAAATAATTCAAATACTATGGAGCCAGAGTCAGGATTACACAAGATTTAGCAGTCATCATTACACAGGAACAAAACACTTGGAATATGATATTCCAGAAGAGAAAGGATCTAGGATTATAGCCCAAAATAACCTAGCCAGCAAAAGTGAGTATAGAGGGGAAAAATGAATATTTAATAAAATAAAAGAGTTTCAAGCAATCCTGATCAAAAGACCAGAGCTGAATAGAAAATGTGACATTTAAACACAGGACTCAAGAGTAGTATAAAAAAGTAAACATGAGGGAGAAATCATAAAAAGTACTAAACAAGGTTAAATCAATTACATTCTTATATGGGGAAAGGACACATGTAACCCCTCAGAACTTTATTATCAGTAGGGCTCTTAAAAAGAATCTAATTAGATGGAAAGCCTGGGTGTGACACTATTATAATGGGATGATCTCAAAATAAGAATAAAAGGGTGAGGAAAAGGGATGTACTGAGAGAGGGGAGAAGGGAGAGGAAGAATAAGGAGAATTATGTCATATAAATGAGGCATAAAAGGAAATTTATACTATGGAAGAGAGGTGTTGGGGCAGGGAACAAGCAACATTGAACCTCACTATCATCTGAACTGGTTCCAGGAGGTAAGAGTAAATATACACACAGTTGTATACAGAAATTCATCTTACTCAAAAGGAAGTAGAAGGGAAAAGACTTAGGGTGGGAGGGGGGAATAAGAAAGAGAGTAGATTAAGGAAGATAGTGGTCAAAAGTAAAATAGACCCCTGCAAAGGAAACAGGGGAAAAAAAGAGAAGACTAAGTATAAGAAAATAGAATGGATAGAAATATATAGTTAGAGTTTACAACTATGAATATGAATGGGATAAACTCACCCATAAAATGAAAGAGGATAACAAAAGGGATTAGAAGCCAGAATCCAACAATATGTCATTAACAAGAAACACACTTGAAACAAAGAGATACACATAAAGTTTAACAAAATAAGGGGCTAGACTAGACTAATCTATTAGGCTTCAGGGGTGGCAATCATGATTTCAGATAAATCAAAGGCAAAAATAGACCTAATTAAAAGAGATAATTTGGGAAACTACATTTTGTAAAAAGGTGATGGTAAAACACCCAAATTCTTAAAGGGAAAACTGAATGAATTACAGGAGTAAATAGATAGTAAAACTGCATTATCCGCTCTTGGACCTAAATAGCTCTAACCATAAAATAAACAAGAAAGAAGTTACAGACCTAAATAGAATTTTAGAAAAGTTATGATAGACCTCTGATAAATATTAAAAGAGAGTAGAAAGGAGCATACCTATTTCTTAATTGTGCATTAGGGTATAAAAACTTTAAAACAAATGCAGACAAGTAGAAAGAGTAAATGCATCTCTTTCTGACCATAATGCAATTAAAAATTACATTCAATAAAGGGCCTTCAAAGAATAGATAAAAAATCAGTAGCCTAAGCCTAAAGAATGAGTGGGTCAAAGAACAAATCATAGATACTATTGATAATTTATTAAAGATAATGATAATAAGAAGATAGCATATCAAAATTTGGGGTATGTAGCCAAAGGAGTACTTAGTGAAAATTTTATACCTCTAACTGTTTACATTAATAAAAGAAAGAAAGAGCAGACTAATGAATAAGGTATACAACTTTTAAAAACCTAGAAAAACAAATTTAAAACTATCAGTTAAACACCAAAATAAAATCACCCAAAACCAAAGTAGAGATTAAGAAAAAAATCAAAGAAGAAATTAAGAAAAGTAAGTTTTTTCTAATTGAATAAACAAGTAAAATTAGCAGTTGTTTTTAAAAACTCCAATAAACTAGACTACCATCTGCTAATTTGATTTTTTTAAAAAAGGAAAAAGTCAAATTGCCAGTATAAAAAGTGAAAGAGAAATGAATATGAAATTAAATCAATTGTTAGGAGCTATTTTGACCAAGTATATGTCAATAAAACTGACAATCTAAATGAAATGGATGCATATTTACAAAAATATAAATTGTCCAGACTAACAGAATAGGAAATAGAATAGAAAATCTCTCTTATTGATGTAAGCATTTAGAGATATAAATTTTTCTCTAAGTACTGCTTTGGCTACATCCCAAAAATAAGTAACCATATCTTAGAAAAAAGAAATTGAACATACCATAAATGAGCTCCCTAACAATAAAATCCCAGGGTCTGATGTATTTACAAGTGAATTATATTGAACACTTAAAGAACAATTAATTCCAATACTATATAAACTGTAAAGGAGTCCTACCCAATTTCTTCTATGATAATTAAACCAGGGAGAATCAAAACAGTAGAAGAAAACTGATAGCCCAATTTCCCTAATGAATACTGATGTAAAAATTCCAAATAAAATATTAGCAAGGAGACTACAACAATGTATCACAAAGATCATACACCATGACTAGGCTGGATTATACCAGGAAAGCAGGACTGGTTCAATGTTAGGAAAACTATAAGCCTAGGTGACCATATCAACAACAAAAACAACAAAAATCACATGATTATTTCTATAGACGTAGAAAAAGCTTTTGACAAAATATAACACCCATTCCTACTAAAAACACTAGAAAGCATAGGAATTAAATGAAGCTTTCCTCAAAGTGAGTATATCTCTCTAAAACCAAGAGTAAGCATTATTTGTAATGAGGATAAGTTAGAAGCCTTTCCAGTACGATCAGGGGTGCAGCAAGGATGCCTATTATCACCATTATTCAATGTTGTGCTAGAAATGCTAGCCAAAGCAATGACACCCCTCCCCCAAAAGTTGAAGGAATAAGCACAGATAATGAGGAAATAATACTATTACTTTTTGTGCATGATGTGATCATTTACCTAGAGAACCCGAAAAAGTTAATTTTAAAAATAATTGAAATAATAAACAACTTCAGCAAAGTTGCAGGATATAAAACAAACCCACATAAAACATCAGCATTTCTGTATCTTACCAACAAAATCCAGCATAAGGAGATGGAAAGATAAATTCCATTTACAACTCCAGACGGTATAAAATACTTGGGAGTCTACCTGCCAAGATACTCAGGAACTATACAAACATAATTACAAAACACTTCATACAAACAGAGATCTAAATAACTGGGGAAATATCAAGTGCTCATGGGCAAGCTGAGCCAACATAATAAAAATGACAATACTAAGTAAATTAATTTATTTGTTCAGTGCCACACCAATCAAACTACCAAAAGGTTACTGTGCAGAGTTAGAAAAAATAAAATTCATCTGTAGGAACGCGAGATCAAGAATATCAAGGCAAAAGGCAGTTGCAGTTTAAAAGTAACATTTAAGCTAGTCTGTAAATCTGGGCATTCTGAATACTTGAATATGTGCAGACGGAGAAAAGTGAACATTGTACTTTATCAGTACTGGAAACAAGTGGAAATGCAATTGTCCTAGACGCAGTGGTTCTCAACCTTCCTAATGATGTGACCCTTTAATACTCGTATGTGGGCATATCTGCATGTGGGCAGACTCGCCTGGAGACGGATAGAGGAGCCGTGTCTCTGTTCCTAAGACCATCGGAAATACGTGTTTTCTGATGGTCTTAGGTGACCCCTGTGAAAGGGTCGTTCGACCCCCAAAGAGGTCACAACCCACAGGTTGAGAACCACTATTAGGTCCTATAATAGGTCCTATTCTCTAGGACCTAGAGAATAAAATGTATTTAAAATTGGCACCATAAAAAAAAAAAGAATATTAAGGACAATCAGTGAAAAAAATGGGAAAGAAGTAGGTCTAGCAATATCACATTTCAAACTATAATACAAAACTGTAAAAATCAAAACAATTTGATACAGAGTAGGACATAGAGGAGTTGATCAATGGAACAGATTAGGAATACAATATGCAGAAGCAAAAGAGCACAGTAACCTAGTTTAATAAGGTCCCAGCCACTGGGGCAAGAACTCACTTTTTGACAAAACTTTTGGGAAAACTGGAAAGTAGACTAAGAGAAACTAGGCACAGACCAACTTCTCACCCACTGTACCAAAATAAACTCAAAATGTGTGCATCATTTAGACATAAAGCATATCATAAATGAGTTAATGGATCGGGGAAGAAATTATCTGTCAAACATATGGGGAAGAGTTCATGACCAAATAAGAGATTCACAGGAGATAAAATGGATCATTCTGATTACATAAAATTTAAAAGTTTTAACACAAACAAAATCAATTCAGCTAAAATTAAAAAGAAAAGCAGAAAACTGGGGGAAAGTCTTTGCAACAAGTTTCTCTGATTTAAGATTCATTTCTAAAATATATAGCAAGTAGCATCAAATTTACAAGAATAAAAGCCAATACCCAATCGATAAATGATCAAAAGATATAAATAGGTTATTTTCAGAAAAAGAAGTCAAAGCTATCAAAAACCATATAAAATTACTCTAAATCACTTATAACTAGAGAAATGCAAATTATAGCAACTCTGAGGTACCACCTCACACCCATCATATTGGCCAATACGAAAGAAAAGGAAAGTGACAAAGGCTGGAGCGGATGTGGAAGAATGGGGACACTGATGCATTGTTGGTGGAGTTGTGAACTGATCCAACCATTCTGGAGAGCAATCTGGAACTATGCCCAAAGGGCTATAAAGCTGTATATACTCTTTGATCCACTACCCCCAAAGAAATCAAAGAAAGAAGAATAAGTCTCATAGGTACAAAAATATTTAAAGCACCTCTTTTTGTGGTGGCAAAGAACGGGAAACTGAGAGTATGCCTATCAGCTGGGGAACAAGTTATAGCTAATAATGATGGAGATAAAATAATGGTGATGGTGATAGCTTACATTTACATAGAGCTTATTATGTGCTGAGGCTATGCTAAGCACTTTACTGTTATTGTCTCATTTGATCATCACAACTCTGAGAAGTGGGTGCTGTTATAATTCCCATTTTACAGGTAGGAAATTGAAGCAAACTGAGGTGAAGTGACTCGTCCAGGGTCACACAGCTAGGAAGTATCTGAAGCCATTTTTGAACTCAGGTCTTCTTGACTCTGGATTCAATGCTCTATCCTGATGAAAAGCTATTGTGCTGTAAGAAATGATGAAGGGAATGGTTTCAGAAACACCTGGGAAGACTTATATGAACTGATGCAAAGCAAAGTGAGCAGAACCAGGACATACAGCCCATCAGCAAAAACTGTCCCTGGTTTATACTATATATTGCATGTAGTAACAGCAATGGTATAAAAATGGTCAACTCTGAAAGACTTAGGAACTCTGGTAGGCATGATGACTAAACATGTGATGTTTCATGATGAAACATGCCATCTACCTCCAAAACGAGAACTGATGGACTCAAAGACAGAAGCATAATTTTTCTGTTTTTCTTTTCCTTGTTTGTTTGGGTCTTTTTTTGGGGGGGGGGCCTGGGGAGTGGGGAACAAGCCTAGTTTGAAAATTTGTTTTGACTAGTAACTATACATATCCATGATGGGTTTTGTGTTTATTGCCTTCTCAATGGGTAGGTGAGAGGAAAGGGAAGGAAAGAATTTGGAACAAAAAAAGTGAATAAAAAAGTCTCTGCTAACACTAGCTACGTGACCTTGGGCAAGTCACTTAACCCCAATTGCCCTGCCTTTCCCTCCCCAAAAAGACCCCCCCAAAAAAGTTTCTGGGCTTTAATAAAAAGGTTTGGGCAGATACATAATTAGGAAAAAAGGCAAACAAGTTCACGAGGAAGCTAAAGGTTTGGAGAGGAGAAAGTATCTCTGATTAGCGCCTGAACCAAAGGAAGCAACATTTTGCTTCAGATCAGAGCCCATTCTGATATCCCAGTTCAATAATCTTAGAAACACCTATTATGTTGGCTCTGGTTCCAGCTGCTGGCCTGGTGTTTGGAGTTTGTGGGGGGTGAAGGGGGAGGAGGAGCATGGGGTCATTTCACAGTTCAGTAAATAATTTGACGCTTTGGTACAGTTTGTCGATTCAGCAAATTCATGCAATCTTTCTGTTCTGTTTTGTTTTGTCTTGTCTTGTGGCTCATGGTCAGCTCCCCCTCAAGCTACTGGTCTCTAGCTTGGAGTTCATGGGAGTTGGAGTGCAGATATAGGATAAGGGCTGGGGAAGGCACAAGGCTTTGCTGGCACCAGGTTGTTGGCTCCCAGACGGACAGGATTCAGTAATCTGCAGAGGCTCAGAGTCTTTGGAAAATCACAGGACTGTAGATTTAGAACCAGGAGACACACTGAAGGTCATCTCTATTTTCCATTTTGCAGATGAGGGAACTGAGGCTTGGTCAACATCACACTGGTGGTATCAGAATTCAAACCCAGGTCCTCTGACTCTGAATCCCCCATCCTTTCCTCTACACCACAGAAAATATCAATCCCATTTTACTGATGAGGAGACTGAGCTGTTGGAGTCTTTGGGGTCACCCAGTCCAATCTCCTCATTTCACAGAAGAAGAAACTGAGGCCCACAGAGGTTAACTTAGTTTATGCAAGAGACATTGGTAAGAAGAGGCCAAAGTGGTATCTGACCCTGAGTCCTCTGACACGCCACCTCCTATGGCCACTTCGGCTTTCGGAGACTCTGAGACTTCCTCCCCATCTCTTCCCTAAGGCCACTGCAAAAACAAAACCCTTTTGGCAACCTCTAAAATTTCTACTATTTGAAATATCTGCAGATGTCCCCGGGAGAATAGAACATGGGGGTGACAATTCTATCATGTGTGGGCAAAGCAACCTGTCGATCACATTTAAAAGGCAAGTCAGCAAAGATTAAGCTTAAAAAAAAAAAGTTTACTTAAAATCCACTGCAGCATTTAACACCTCTGTCCCAGGAGAGGACCTCTGACAGAACTGGGAAAAATTTGGGAGAACTTCATGTTTTGTAGGTAGAGGTTAAATTCCCAGCAGCTCCCAGGGCCAAGTGCTGACCTGAGCAATTACTGTCTGGCTGTTGGCACAGCTAACGCCAAGCTCCAGTGATATCTGACTGGCTCATCAGAGAGGCAGTAGGGGAAGAAAATGCCCGTCCACATTAGACTCGTGTCTTAACAGCCACTAAGAGGTCCTAACCGCAAGGGCTGCTGAAGACTCCGGGCTGGGGTCTCTTCCAGGAGGTGCCTCTGGTCCAGGGAAGGTTTTTGCTGACATGTTCCACTTCCCTATCCCGATCGCAGGGTTCTGAGTGACGCGTGACTCCATTAGAATGTACACTTTGGGCACAGGTGTCTCCAGAGAGATAGACCCAGCTGGTGATAGTGTTGAGGATGGAAGGGAGCCCCAGAATGTGACAGTGCGACACCAGGGGTTTTTAACTTTTCCCGTGTCAGTGTGTCCACTGGCAATCAACCTGGCCAAGTGGACAGACCCCTTCTCAGAAGAATGCATAAAATATAGAGGATTACAAAGGAAACCAATTATATTGAAATACTGTTATCAAAATATTTTAAAAATCAAGTTCATAAGACCCCAGGTTTAGGAACCTTTGATTTAGGTCAACTTTTATTTTACAGAGAGAAATGTGACCCTGAATTGATCTAGGCCACCCTAGGGCCATTGCTGGGACAAAAGCCCCCAATCTCCTGGCCACCCCTCTGAAGGTGGCAATGGAGATCATGGTCCCATCCACTTAGGACCAAGAAAATAAGGGTACCGTTACCTCTCCTTTCCCCTAACCCCAAATACAATATGAAGTCATTTAATTATTTCCCTCATTTACCAGGAGGGCTCACTGAGAAAAGGAACAGGATCCAGGCCTAGGATTGTAGACCTAGAACCAGGAGGGGCTTCAAGGGCCATCTGGTTGAATCTCTTCCCATTACCAACATGGAAATCGAGCCCCAGAGAGGTGAAATGTCACCTCCAAAGTCACATGGGGAATAACAGGGCTTGACTGTCAGTCACGGAGTTTGAAGTCAGGTCTGCAGTGAAATCAGCCCTCGATTACAAGGCCCAGAACCCAAAGTACAGGGAAAACTCAGGGTTGGCCTGCTTCTACTCAAGGGAAGCAAGAGCATTGGTTAACCCAGATGATTCCTGGGAATAGACTGGGACCTGGGAGGGCACAGTCCAAATGAAAAAGCCATTTGCAAAATGAATGCAAACACCACTGGGCGTGAAGGGGTCTGGCATCCCCCAAAGGGATTCTGGTCGACGGTGGCTTCCACCAGGGCCAGGGAAAAGAAGGCACCATTCGCCCCCTGGTGACCAAGGGCAGGAACACACAGATGCCTGCCAGCTACAGGTGACCAGCAAACTAACCCAGACTCGGCCCGGTTGCCAGGGGCTACTTGTCTACTGATGGCAGTGGGCCTGAGGTGCCCCTCTGCCTTGGCAACAAAGCCTGCACATGAAGGCTGTCCTGCCTGACTTCTCCAGCCGTTCAGAGATGACCCGCTTCCACTCCCCTATTAACTCATCCCTCGTCCTTTGTTAACTAGTCAGTTGCCCAGGCAGGTCTCGATTGGGTCAATTCGGGAAAAGATAAAAAGTCCTGTCTCAAGGTCTCGAGTTTTGGTTTCCTTGGTGACCAGAGTTCAATTTTAGGAACTGGGGGAAGTTTGAGGGGGTCTCATCCCCTTGCTTGTGGGGAGCAGGGAGCCATGACAGGCAGGTGGCTAGATGAGAGTCAGGCAATTGGGCACATGGGGCACTCCTCCAGTGACCAAATGACAGCAGCTCCTCACCTATACAAAAGCCATATGGGGAGACTCTCATTCATTCAGGACCAAGAGACAATGTGGGTCCCTATCACCTCTCTTGCCCTCTCTTGCCCCATCAGGACCCGCTATAAAGCGATTTTTTCCTTCATGTGCTGAGAGGGTCCATTGAGAAGGGAGCCACTGTGTAGCTGTGGACTGAGGCCAGAGAAAACGGCTCTCTGGAACACTGTGCCTAATGGGTCACAAACTTTCCCTCCAGACAAGGTTGGCCCCCCGAGAGCCATGCAGAAGTCCGGAAGCGAAGGAGACAAAATTCCTGTTCGAGGTCGGTGCCCGACTATCTTAAGTGCCTTCTTTTTTAAAAATCACAAGTGACCAGACTGTCTAAATGGAGATTGAGGCTACATGATTGGTGGCGAGGATAACACTCTCCCCACTCACTTGAGGGGCTGCTGTGAAGAGTGGTCAGAGCCCTAGAAATGAGATCTCTCTAGAAAGGTTTCCCCCAAAATACACATAAACCCTGAGAAATAACAACACAAAATCGCCATATTAAAAATATATTTACTGCGAAAGATTTTTGACATTCCTTTCCATTCAAATAAAGGCTTTGCTCACTCTGTATCTCCAACGTTGTTCTCATCATTTCTGTTGTTGATCTGAGGAGAGCTAAGTCAAAAGGCTTCCCCAGGGCGGCAGCATCGCCAAACCTTTCAGGTCTGAGGTTTCCTACCCCTGGTTTCTAGCCCAGTGTACTCTGTATACGAAGGTCTGCATTTATTCAGCATGTATTACTATACTTAGGAATATCATTACAAGGTCAAGTTCCTTCATCCATCCCCAGAGTTTTCAAATCTTCCCTCCACCCATCCGTTCCATTTGTAGGTTATGGGGACCCCTTGCCCTCCACCTCCACCCTCCCTGCGCATTTCAAGAGCTGAGGATGGGAAGAATTCCCCAATGCCCCATGGCTATATCAGCAGATCCGGGTCCTTCATTCAGATTCTGCAGAACCTGCTGGGCAGAAACCCTCCCTGGGACTGCAGGTGGCGACTCGTGGATAAGAATCATCACAGGTACTTTTCACATTTCATACCAGCTGGATATTGGGGGTAAGAACGGTCTATATTTGGAGCAATATGGTACATTTAAAGTACCACAAAGACTTCGTTGGTTCATTCATTCAAACATTTATACACGGCCTACTCCGTGCTCAGTCCCGTGCTGGGTGTCCAGAGGAATTTAAAAACGGGAGAGGAGTTTACAGCTAACGTCTGCGTGGACAATTCCAGCTTTGCTGCTGAAGACAAGATGCTTATCCTTGACAATTTAACAAATGATCCCAAGTAATGATGAAGGAGTTGGGATGGTGACACCCTGGGATTTCAGGAGAGAGTCCACCAGGGCTCAAGTGGTCAGCAAAGGATTCATTCCAGAGGCAGGCGCTGAGGGGCTGGATCTGGAGAAGCCAAAGGAGGAGGCTGGCCTTCATCCGTCTCTCCCGGCAGAGAAGCTGTCCTGGCCAGAGCTGAGGCAGCCCTCCAACCCAACCATGTCTGGGCACACTGAGTCTGAAGAACAAACAAACTGAGGACCTAAACCACGTAGCTTATGGTGGGTTTTAGGAAGCAGGGAGTTAAGGGCAGTTGGAGAAGTGAGAGCCTTTGCCTCTGGGACACTGTGGGCACTAGGAGGCTGGAGGAGGAGGGTCCGGTGACTGGCTGGTGCAGCATGCACACCTACCCAGAATAGGACGCCATTTGGATATGCCGCCTGCAGCTCAGTGGCAGCCATGACCAATGGGGGTCTGCCCACGCTGGAACTGGCTAGCTGTCTGTCAAGAGCTCAAAGAAGTTCATTTGTGGCTGCCAGGGGCCCAGGATGCTGCTATCTGTGACAGGGACTGGAGCACTGCCCTAGAGACTGTTCAAAGCTTGCAGCACATCAGCCTTTAAGGAGGATGAGGAGTGGAGGGAGACTCCAGGAGCCCCGATGGTGGTCTCCCAGCACTCAAACCCACAGTCGATGAGGGCTTGCTTGGCAGCTTCCACCACAGACTGCTCCAGACCTGGGGGAGGAGGGAAGGTAGCTCTTACTGGTGCAGGACCTCAGTGTGATCAGACCCAGGGCTCTCTGGGCACCAGGAAGTATCATGGGATGACCCCAGGTTGTGCCTCCGCAGAACTCCCCTCTCCTCAGCAAGGCCATCCTGCCCAGAACGCTCTGGCCCTCCCGCCTTCTTCTATAGCCATGGGCCCCATCCCTGTCCTCAGCCCCGAGCACTGTGCCAATCAGCTGAGCCCTACCGTCTTCAGCACCTGCCTCACCAGGTGGCTGAGAGGCATAAAGTGCTCTAAACCCTAAAGGACAAGGGAAATCGTTTTTATCAGGGATCAGGAACCAGAAGTTCAGAAAGGAGGGCTCTGGGACGCCGAGAAGAGAGATCACAGGACTACTGAGTCAGGGCTGGAAGGGGCCTTGGAGGCTGCTCTGATCCACTGCCTCATTCCAGAGAGAAGGGGGGGAAAGGAGAGCGCTACAGGGCAAAGAACCCAAGATTGGGGTGGCAGGAAGCCCAGGACTTGGGTGCAAATCCCAGCTCTGATCCTCCCTACTCTGTGTCCCCCTGCCCCACCCTCCAGCCCTGCCCTCTGCAGGCCTGGCTCCTTATTGGCAAAGAGGGGCTTGAACCAGCTCTTCTCTTTCCAGCACCAGACTATGATCCTAACAAAGACAGGGAGAATAAAGGGAGAGGGCAGAGAACTAGAAAGAGAAAGAGAAAGAGGAGGAGGAGGAAAAGGGGGAGGAGGAGGGAGGAGGGGGAGGGGGAGGAGAATAACAGAGGGAGAGAAGGGGATGCCTGAAGCACAGGAAGGGGAGGAGAGAAAGGGCCAGAAGGAGAGGGAACAAGGGGCCTGGGGTGGAGAGGGCCAGGGCCCCCCGACATCTCTGCGGGAAGCTGGGGTGACTGGGGAGACGCAGGCATGGTGGACAACAGGGCAATGTCCTCTCTGCAGCCCAGCTCCCACACTACCTGGTCTCATTAAAAAATGCCCGGCCTCAGGAGGGCCTGAGTTCAGGTCCAGCCTCAGACACTTAACACAAAACTGGCCGTGTTACCTTGGGCAAGTCACTTAACCCCAACTGCCCTATCTTTCCCCCTCCAAAAAGAAAAAAAAAATGCCTCAGCCCCTTTCTGGCCACGTTGGCCACCTCACAGTGGAAGAGCCAGGGAAACATCCACTTTCTCCTTCCTAGATGGACCACAGGGCCGCACCCTTAGCCCCCTCCCCTAGGAGCCCCCCAGCAAGCCTGGAAGCCGGTTCTTGGGGCAGCCAGCCTACCTGGTCTGAGCAGAGTGAAGCCGCAGCCCCCACCGCCGGCTCCTGTCAGCTTACTGTGCAGCCCGTGGGACGCTGTCACCTGGCACAGCCTGTCCAGGGAGGCGTGGCCCACGCCAATGGCATTGAGGTGATGTTGGTTCATGTCGATGAGCTCCTAGCAAACAGACAGAGGGCAGGACACTACATGTGTGTCCTGAGCAGGGCCCCGGGGCCACTCGAGAGCATGGCTCAGACCAGAGTCCAACCTCCTTGGTTTACAGTAGACGAAACAGAAACCAAGAAAAGCGCCATGACTGCCCGTGGTCCTATGCAGACATGGGTGTGTGTGCACAAACTCAGGCATGTGCATGCACAGACGTGGTGGGCGTGCGCGTGCACACGGCTCTCCCCCCACAGAGAACATGCTTGAAGGCAGGCCTTTCTCCAGTTTCTCCTTGTCTACCGGCACCTAGCACAGTGCCAGGCATACACTCAACACATGCACCTAGTGACCAAGTGGCTGGTCTCCTGACAAGGCCAAGAGGAGCTAAGGCATCCTGCTAACAGCCTCTCTGGGCCCAAGGCCCAGTCCTAGGCCTGCTGCAGACTGGGCTGCTAACAAAGCACATGAACTCAACAATCCAGGGCCATGGCCATCTTAATCCCACAGACCTCTACACCTGGCGCAGAGAGAGAGAGAGAGAGAGAGTGTGTGCATGTGTGCACAAGTGCATGTGAGAGTAGGAGGATGTGTGTGAGAGTGTGTGGGTGAAGACTGACAGAAGAGAGAGCCAAAAAGAGAGAGAAGGGAGAGCGCGGCAGGTGAAGCCGATGGCTCCACGAGGCCTGGGACACACACCCCCTCCCACTCTGGTGCGGCATGGGAGGTGGCGGGCAGTGGGTACCAGGCCATGGCAGCGGCACAGGAAGCTTTCTAAGATATTCACTAAGTTCAATGGAGCGTGTGATACCTGGAGACAGGCTGACAAGGCCATAGTCTGCCAGGCAAGGCAGAGACCCCAGGAATGAACCATGTGGGAGACCCTGGGCTCAGCAGGGTGACCTGGGCCATGGATGGGGATCCAAGGAGGGCTCTCAGACACCTGATCCTTGAGGGAGGGGCTCACAAGCGACATAGTCCGGTCATGGGAAGGCTGGAGGAAGCTGAGCAGTGAGTGCCGATAGCATTGCCCATTGCCAGAGGTTCTGGCTGAGAAGCCAGATGCTCAAATGGGAAAGAGAAGGGGTTGTCAGGGTGGGTGGGAGGAAACAGCCTTGGAGAATGCCAGTGAGGGATGGGAAAGCCAGAGCTCCCTGGGGGCACAGCACAGAATAGGGATGAATGAGTCCCCTGACTCTTGGGGGGAAGAGTCTGCTTCTCTCTCCGTAAAGGATCAGCCAGGGACAGGAGGCCAGCCTTACAAGGTCTGATCATATGGATGGGAATCAATGATAAAACCAAAGAAGAAACAAAGATAAAATTTGAAAAACTAAAAAACCAAAGTGAGGGGACTGGGCCAGATGACCCCAGGAAGGTTTGCTTCTAACTCCCAAGGCTTTAATCTAGGGCTAGCTCTGCTCAGTCCTGGCCAAGGAAGGGAGAGCATGTGATGGAGCTGCCATTCCTGTTCCTAGCCACCAGGCTGCCATGGGTGGGGTGGCTCTTCTGGGGGCCCATTTACCACACAGACAGAGGAAACTGCTGACCGATTCTGGGGCCAGAAGCATTTTGCCAGATGCCAGTTGCAAGCCTGGGTCCTTGAGACCCCAAACAATTATTAATGACATGGGAAATGTGCCATCAGACAAGACGTGGGTACAGAGCCTTCTCAGTGGGAGGTTGCTGAGGAGGGATAGGGCTTTGCCTTTGCTAATCTTTGTCAAGTTACTGAGCCTTCTTGCCTCAGTTTCCCCATCTGTCAAAATGGGGTGAAATGGAGCAGTCTCTAGGGTCTCTTGGGTCCAAGTCCCTCCTGCCTCTCCTCCCCTTCTCCAAGAAGCGATACCGCTCTGGAGACCAAGCACCTGAATGACGGGCCGTGTTAGGGAGATCTCTACTCTCCCACTATGCGGGGCTGTTTGTTTCTGAGAATGCCAGGATGAGAAGCCTCGTCCTGACTTCTGACAAGCACAAGCTATGCTTTAAGGCGTCTGGCCCGACATGGTTGGTTTGACGGAGCTTCAAGCTTGCAGGCACCATGAGGGACGTCAGTCACTGTGACACATCTGCTGACGTCCACCTGGTTCACTCATCCCAATACCTGCCAATGAAACAGCGGCTCATCCGACCCCCTTCCCCCAACGGCAACCCCAGCCCGAGTCCTTGCCAGCGTGTGTGTCAGAGCAATGAGCAGGGGAGGGGACCCTGGGTGGGGACGGGATCCAAGCCACAGGCAGCAAGGGCTCCAAGATTCCAAAAGGGCGCCCCACATTCTCCACTGCCCTTCTGCTTGAATGCTGGGAGCAGCCTTGTCTCAGCCAATCCCAGACACCTGTCACAGCCTGATCCCAAAGCCATCAGGAATCAGACGACAGGCTATGACACAGTAGAACAGTTCACTGGTTTAAGTACAGAGCTGTCCAAAAGCTGAGCCATCCACAGCAGCCAGAAACACACCCAGCAGAAAATCGGTGGGCTCTCCAGCAGGCTCCTCACATGAGGATGCAGCATGGGGGGCAGGGGGCAAGGGGAGAAGGGAAAGAGAGAACAAGAGAGAGAAGGGAGAGGGAGGGAAAGAAAGGGAGAGAGGGGGAGGCAGGAGAAAGGAGAGAGGAGAGAAGGTGAAAGAATGAGATGGGGGGAGAGGGGAAAGAGAGAATAAGAGAGAGAGTGTGCCAGATGCACACAAGCACGGGTGTGGCTGCTATTTTCCTCATCACTGATTCCCTCTGAAAAAACCCCTCTGGATGGAGCAGCCGAGGCCGGGGGAGATTCAGCCCCTCCCCACTGCCTCCGAGGGGGGCTAGAATAGAGGCACTGGAGAGAGCTTGGCCAGGGGGTGCCTGTGTTCTCTCCCCACCTGGTCTCCAGCCCTCTGAGCAGAGGTCCCTCAGCCTCCCCTGGGAAGACCTTCTTCCTGATCCCAAGCTCTTCCATTTGATTCAGTCCATACTATGAGCATGAGTGGACAGGTGCCGCAAGGTCTCCCGCAGAACAGCAGCCCTGCAGAGTGCTGGCCTGGGGCCCCATCCTGGGCCCATCACTTGTTTCAGTCACTGGGGTTTGGCTCCCTACCTCTCAAATGGGGCTAAAAATCCTAGGCCTGCCAGGAAAATCCAATAAGGTAAAGGGGAGAAAGCATCCAGGACACAGGGGGCTGGCAGTGATGCTCAAGGCAGGGCTCTGAAGAGCAGGCACTATTAAAGGGGACTGGAATACTGCCTGTAGCCAAAGGGAAGTGGGTTTTCTCTCCCATCATGAGACAGTGTGGTGTGAAGAGGACTAGTCTGGAAGATCTGGGTTGTCTAATCCTGGCTCTGCCCCTTGGCTAACCTTGGCCAAGTTAACTTAATTTTCTATTACCTATTTTCCTATCGGCAAACAGTGAACAAGAAGGGCTCCAAGGCCCCCCCACCCTCCACCCCCGCTCTGAAAATCTCTTTCTGTGACACTGAAATAGCCAAGGCTGGGCACCCTTATATTCAAGTTCAGAAATAAGCTCCTACGCAAGTTTTCCGGCATCCCTTTCTCCAACGAGCTCAACAGTGATGACAGTGTCTGGTTAAAAAAAAAAACGTTCCTTCCCTTTAAGTTCTTCAGAATTAAGGAGAACTTTCCTTCCTGAATTCCCCTCCTCCCCTAGGAAGATAATCTGGGGATTTAAAGTCCCTAAGCCACAATTCAAAATATGAAAACACCATCTCCATTTTTCTGGAAGACAAATGAGAGAAGCAGGAAATAGTAAGCCAAAAGACTCTCCCCCCTCCCACTGGGGTGCCCACTTCCCCTCTAATGATGCCAGCTGCGTGGTACAGTTCCCTCTGAAGTGCCTGTCTGTCCTAGCTCCTGGCACACACCAGCTGCCTAATGGCTTTTCAATGATGCTCTGGAGGGTGACAGCCCCCAGAGAGAGGAGAAAAGTGCTTACCTCCAACACCAGGTACTGCTCAGGAGCCGGGGTCACTGCCATCACGCCCAGCACATGCTCACACTCCTGGGAGATAGCATCCATAGAAGCTAGTAATGGGTTCATGATCTCTGGGAACTGGAAGTGAAAGAAGGAGCCATGAGGTCAGAGACAACCATGTGGCAGGGGAAGCCACTGGGCCAAGGCCTGGTCACCCACTCCCTCCCCCACAGGCTGGTTCGACGTCAGGGTGGAAACTGCCTAGACCTGTCCCCCATCCCAAGCGATGTCCTTGGGTCTAGACCTTTTCCTCTGCTCAAATGGAGCTTGTGCTCCTCCAGGTGCTGAGGCTCTGCTCCCTAGCAGGTGTGGACAGTGGCCCAAACACCTCTTCTGCTCACTTCCTCCCCCCCAACCCTCAAGAGCATCAGTAAGCCTTGATTGTCTGGTTCCTCCCCCATGGCCCCCAGCATGGTGCTGGAGACACAAGGACAGAGGAGGAGGCAGCTCATCTCAAAAGGAGGTGATGAGAAAAAAAAAAAACACAGAGGAAGCCTCTCAATATAAATACGGAGTGTACTGCGGGGGGTTGGGTGACGAGGAGAGGCTTCCCGTGGAGGGGGCGACCCAGTGAGCTGGTCTAGCTGAGGCCAGGGCATGGAGACAGGAGGTGGGGGCCAGGGGGAAGAACAGAGACCAACCACAGGGGCAGCTCAGCTCGGGCATGAGTCAGAAGCCCTGGGCTCTTCAGCCTCAGCCACACCACTCAGCCCTCCTGTGCCTTAGTTTCCCCATTAAAACTACCCACTGGCCAGAGCTCCCCAAACGTAGCCCCCCATGCCTCCTCACTCCCACTGCCTGGAATCCTCAACCCTTCAAGGTCCATCCTCAGGGCCTCCTACAAGTCTTTCCTCATGCCCCTCCTTCTCCACATGCCAAGTACAGGCTTATCAGTTTACACACTGTATCCCCCAGACAGAATGGAGGCAGAGGAGGACAAGGAGTGGTTCTGGTTTCATAACTACATCCCCAGCACCTAGCCAGAAATGTCTGGGAGACTGGAGGGTACCCCATGGCTGCACAGGGAGACAAGCAGCCAAGAGAAGGTCTAGATGGAGCATGATCACCATGAGGTGGGGAGGCAGTCAGGCCCTGGCTTTATTGTCGCCATTGCTCTGGAGATCAGGTCTGCCCCCCACCTCCCCAGAAACCCAAGGGAACACACCTTAACCAGCTTGTCCTTGACTCCAGCCACCAGGGCCTTTGTGCTCCGGGGCACTTTGGTGTTGGTCAGGAGAATCCTCAGGACTGGTATCCTGGGGTGGGGGAGAGACAAAAGCCCCAGGCTTTCTCACCAAACTCAAACAATTCCAAACTGGGACTTTCAACTGGGTTTTCTGGCTTATCTTCCTGTGAAACCTAATTAATTGACCCTGATGTACAACCAAAAGGTACAGCCAAGCAGTAGAGTGCAATTTAACTGGATCAATGCTGAATTGCCTCTAGGACAACTACAACCTCCTTGGCCTAGAATTCAGAGCCCTCCACTCTCTGCAGCTTCATTTCCTATTATCCTTAATGAACCCTTGGTTGGAGTCAAAGTGGCCAATTAGCAGCTCCTGAATCAAAGTCATTGCCCACACGGGCACACTCTGCCCCGTCCATCTGCACAGGCCGCTATTCCCACTGGACCCAACCCTCCCCAGCTGCTAACAGGTTGCTTTTACCTTCTCCTCCAGGGCCTTGTGGACCTAAAGCTTGAGGGCGCCTGCGAGACCATCCCGCCCAACCCCCTCAATGGACAAGGGAAGAGACTGAGGTGCACGGAGCAGGGTGAGGTGACAGGGCTCAGGTCCCAGAGGCTGGATCTGGGGCCCTCTGTCGTGCCCTGACCTCGGATGCACTGTAGCCCCTCGCTAGAATGTGAGCTCGGAGGGGAGAAGCTCCTCTCCCTTTGTACCTGGGCCCTCCCCTGTGCTGGGACGGGGCTTGCTTCTTCATTTTAGATGTGATCCACTGTCCCACCGGACCCTGGGCACCAACAACATTCACTAAGTGCCTAATATGTGCCAGGAACTGGGCTAAGATCTGGGGATACAAAAAGGCAAAAAATATCCCTGCTTTCAAGGAGCTCACACTCTAACAAAGGAATTAATGGGGTGGGAGGCTTTCTGTGATCGGTGGGATCTGAGCTGGGAGGTCAGGGCTCAGAGCAGAGGAGGGAGAGCCTCCCCCCTCCCAGGCCTGGGGGTAGCCTCCAGCCGAGAGATGGGGGGGGCCAGGAGCCAGGGTCACTAGACAGAAGACTGGAAAGGTAGAAGGGGGCTGGTGATGAAGGGCTCTGGGTGCAAACTGGGATTCGCATTCGATCTGAGAGGCCACAGGGAGCCCTTGGAGCTCACTGAGCAGCTCAGACCTGTGCTTAGGAAGATCCCTTTGGTGACTGAGTGGAGGGTGGAGAGACTGAAGGCAGACCCTGTCCCCCTTCCTCAGCAGCCCCTGCAGAAGTCCAGGTGGGAGGCAATGAAGGCCTGCACCAGGGAGGGGGCTGTGTCCAAGAACAAAAGAGGGCACAGGTGAGAGAGGCTCCAGTGAGACTGACAGGCCTTGGCACCATCCTGGACCCGGGTGGAGTCCAGGAGCCTGAGGCACTGGGAGGAGGGTGGTGCCCTCCATAGTCAGAGGGAAGCCGCTAGTGGGGAGGGATTAGGGGAAAAGTTCTGTTCTGGACATACTGAGTTTAAGAGGAGAAATGGCAGCCTCTGACCTCAAAGAGTTTACTACAAGCTTACTCTGGACCCGTGGAAAGTTCCTCTATCCATGCAGACAGTCAGTAAACTGTTTATTAAAAGCCTGCTTAGTGCCTTGCACTGTGCTAAGGGCTAGGGATATAAAGAAAGGCAAAAAGACAATCTGTGCCCTCAAGGAGCTCAATCTAATGGGGAAGAGGACACGAAAAATAATCAGGTACAGACAAGATCTATGCAGGAAAAATGAGAGATGATCAATAAGAGTTAAGCCACTAGGATTAAAGGGTGATTGGAGAAGGCTTCCTGTGGAGCACAGGGTCCAAACATGTGACCTGAAGCCCAAAACAGATTAAAATGTAATTGGGAAATATTTAGCCAAATGGATGGGTCTCCAGCAGCTACTGTCAGAGTCCGGGGTGAGGAGATGAGGGTCTGCATGAGTGGGGGTGGCGTCAGAGTAGAGAAAAGGAGGCGTACTGGAGAGATGTTAAGAACAGACTGGATATGGGGAAGAGAGTGAAGAGCCGAGGACACCGGGGCTGGGAGTGCAGGGCCTGGATGCTGCTGCCCTCAACGTAATGGGGATGTTCAGAATGGGAGGAAGTTCACAGGAAAGAGGAATTCCATTCCGAACACGATGGGCTGTCCAGTCTCAGATGTCCAATGGGCAATCCGAGGTCAGGAGAGAGGTTAGGGCTGGAAAAGCAGCACAGACATGAGAAAGCTGATGAAATCACCAAATGAAAAGGTAGAGAGGGAGAAGAGGGCCCAGGACAGAGCCCTGAGGGGCACCCATGAATGGATGAAGAAGACCCAGCCAAGGGAACTGGGAAGGAACAGTGTCAGACGGGAGATCCAGGGGAAAGCGGTGTCACAGAAGCCCAGAGAAAAAACCGCACCAAAGGGGAGAGAGTGACAGACAGTGTTAAAGGCTACAGAGAGGCCACAGAGGATGAGGACTGAAAAGAGGCATCACGGGTAACTCTGGAGACAGCAGCTTGTGTGAGTGATGATGCTGCAGCCACACCTTAGAGCAGAGATGGCACACTCACCAGGCTCAGCCAGCACCCAGCACCCAGGAGAACCCTGAGTGCAGACAACCAGGTGAAAATGCAATTGGGAAACGTCTAACAAAAGAATTACACAATCCAATGCAATGTTAATTTGCAGTTTTTCAAGTTAACACATGGCCCATAGGGATATGTGAGACCATCTGAGTCTCGGACTCCTGCCATAGAGATAAAAGAGACGAGAGGGAGCCAAGGTACCCACTGTGAACAGTCTCCGCAGTTTTATAACAAAGGGAAGAAAAGTAGTACCAGGGATGGACTGATCCAGGGAGGGGTTTCCGAGGGTAAGGAGACATGGGCATGTTGGCAGGCAAAGGGGAAGCAGCCAGGAGGGAAGTGAGAGGTTGGGGCAACGGAGAGACAATCTGCTGGAGAAGGAGGGGTGGAATGGGATTGTTCCAAATGGGGAGGGCTGAGGGAGACGGGAGCAGAAGGCACCTGGGCAATGGGAGATAAAAAGATAGGGAGAAGAGAGCTCTGCAATCTTCTCAGTGAAACAAGAGAGAGCCTGGGCTGAGAGGGAGCCATGGGAGGTCTGAGGAGCCATGGAAAGGTTTGGAAGAGCCCCTGGGGAGAGTCAGTGAGGGAAGTGGACAAGGATAGCCTGGACATCGTGAGGACACAGTTAGGGTTGGGTCAGATAAATCTGAGTTGGAGCCCTCAGCAGACCTCCAAGATTTCTTCTTATTTTGTTCAGCATCATTCAAAAAGCAGCCAAAGCAGCAGCTGGTGGGAGTCGTCCATGGCTAAGGCTAAGGCAGCATGGGAGAAGGGGCCAGGCTCCCAGACCTGAATTGATTTAGCAAGGGGGCCAGAGGGGGAAGGGAGGAGAGGCCATCTCCGGGGTCTGCAGGTCCCAGGGAACAAGAACAGATTGAGATCAAATCAAGAAATCAGAGAGGCAGTGAACTCTGTGGATTTGTGGATGATGCAAGGTCAAAGCTTTCTCTGTGGGCAGCTGAGGTGGGGCAGAGGAGCAGCTCATGGGAAAGAAGGAAGAAGAGAAACTGGAGAGGTGGGGTATCCATATGTGTGCAGAAGTCCCCTAGATGAGGGCAGATGAGCCAGGAACTTAATCCACTGAGGAAAGTAGGGGAGCATCCTGGAGGTGTGTGGACAACAGCAGCCGGGATTTTGGTGTGTGGGAAGTGAGGGAACCTCCCAGGAGGAGGTGATGGGGGTGAGGAGGAAGCCTGGGGGCAGCAGGGGGAATAAGGAGTGTTCCAGCTCCTCCAAACCACCTGTAATTTGTAATCTTAGAAAGCTGCCCTGGGCACTGAGTGATTTGCCTGGGATCCTCCAGCCAAGACTGGGAGGAGGCAGCACTTGAACCAGCTCCTCCTAGGGCTACCGACTGCCCATGTGACCCTACCTGCCCACAGACTCTGGTGTGGTCCATCTGGGGCAGAGGCAGAAGACTTCTCCCACTCCTGTTACTGGACACTACGCCGCTTACAAACTAAGGCTGCATTTGCTTTGTCACTGACTCCTACCGAACTTGCAGTCCACTAAAACCCACAGACCTTCACAAGACTGATGCCTGCTTCTCCTCCCCCATCTCTCCCATGGCCTATCAGGTTCTCTCCAGGGATGAGGGTGACCTGTGAGGCTGCTGAGAGGAGCTGTCAAGAGGCTGAGGTCAGAGAACGGCGGAGCCTGGTGTGGCTGGCCAAAAGTGACCCACAGAAGGGTTCCGGGTAGGTGAGGGGCATAGCCAGCCCAGCGCTTTAGGAAGATGGCTTCCGGCTACCTTAAGGGTGGACGGGGAGGTAACAATCATGTGTCCTCAGCAGTGACCAGCCTCTGCCTGATGGATGCCCAAACACCATCCGAGTCTCCCTGAGGTAATGACACAGGGACTCCAGCTGGCGGGGTGGCCGGCCCCTGGCACCTGACCCCATCCCTTTCACACGTCACAACTGTACAATTCAGTACATTTGGAAAAGCTGCCAGGATTGTGCCTGGTGTTTTTAAAACTTCAAAAGAAAGAGGGAGTGGGCCCCAAATGCTCATCTTTGTAGAGCTGGGACCAGAGCCTAAGAGATGGGAGCTCCAAAGCCATCTTAATGGAAAGGGAATCGAAACAGTTTGAACAAACGGTCTTTTCAGCTCTCACTGGAAGGGCACAGTGCAGAGATGCCTGGGCGTGCATGCCTGGCTTCCCCCAGCCCTCTGATCTGCTTTGCCTGGGAGAGGGTGAGCGGCTTCTGATCTGGCATGGGCTTGGCCCTGGCTCAGCCCCGGCCCTGGCTCGGCCCTTCAAGGCTGCCCAGCCCAGCTAGCGGAGAGAGAGCTCTCCCTCAGGTCAGGACCCTGACACTCCCTAGCTGTATGACCTCGGCTCAGCTACATCCCCTCCGAGCTCATGAAATACAGGTGAAGAAAAAACCAGGTACCCTGCCCTGGCCAGACCCTCATCACAGAAAATATACTTATTTGCAGCCACATAGAAGACCCCTTGAGTCTCTGGAAAGGCACCAGGAACATGGAGTATTCATGGAAAAAATGGCCCATCTACTCCAACCCTCACTCAGGCTGCCTGCCCCAGCCTCGCCTCTTCCCTGGGAGCTGTGCATAGAGCACTGGGCCTGGAGCCAGGAAGACCTGAGTTCAAATCCTGCCTCAGACGCTAATCAGCTGTGTGACCTTGGGCAAGTCACTCCACCTGTTTCCCTCAGTTACCTCAATTATAAAATGGGGAAAATCAGGGCATCTGTCGCCCGTCAGACATCCGTAAAGACTGTCTGCGCAGGGCCAGGCACACGGCAGGCTCATCCCCCTCCCCCGTCACGAGACCTGGAGGTCAGCCTCCCTAGGGGCGGCCTGCACTTCCTCCGATGGCAGCCTGGACCCCCACGGCCCGGCTCCGGCCTCGGCCTCCCTCGCACTCTGCACACCCTGGCCGAGCGCAGATGGGCCTCTGTGAGGAGGCTGGATGAACTGCCTCCACCGCCCTTCCAGATCCAGGGCCTGGCATGCCAGTGACTTGACGCGATTTAAATGAAGGAATTCCCACGAACACAAAACTTGAGGGACAAGGGCTCCATGCAGAGTTGGACCTATACTTTCACGGGTCCCCCCATTTCCTTTCCAAGGACCTTTTTCAGAGACTAACAAAGCTGGAGAGGACACGTGACAAAGGCTCTGGCTTGGGCCCAATTCCCCGTGCCGGGCGACAAGCCCGTGAAAGGGAGAGCCCAACCACAGAGGGCGGTAGCCCCAGGCCTCCCAAGGAGCTGGCAGAGAGCTGAGCCAGGGCCAGAGGCATCACAGCCAGGCCGGTGCGGCCTCGTGGGGACTTCTCCTGGGGAGGGGGTTTGACGAGATGGTCAGTGAGGTTCCTTTCCACGCTCTGCTTCGCTGACTCTAAGCAAAACAGTGCGGCATAGATTCCCTGGAAGGCCCCAGCCCCTTCTCCCACCTCTCCCATCAATCCCCTGACTTTACCTTTTTAAGGGCAAAATGTTCCCTCCTTGGAATCGAAGGGCTCCGCCTAGAGAGGAACAGGAAAACAAACACGGTGCTCTCTAGGCATCACGGTCTAGATCTCAGGAGGCAAGTTTAATTTTGGGACAGGATGGGGATTGGCTCTTCTCCCACTCAAGGGAGGTCCGGGCAAAGAAACCTGGTTTGTCTTCATCTGAGGTCCAAACTCCCTAGGGCCAGGCCAAAAAGGACCTGAGCAACTTGCAGAAGGAACTGACATCCAAGAGGCTGGCTCAGTATCTACAAAGTCCCCATTCTCACATCAAGCCTGGCATCATTCAACTGGTTCCAACCAAAGCCCCAGGCTTTGGGGCTCCAGCTTCCCAGCTGACTCAGTATTCCAAGGACCTGCCGCTTGGCCAGACTGGCTTTCTACTCCCTGACGCATGTTACTCTCTCTGTAAACAGAACTACTGTAGCCAAGACTGCCATCACTCAGAGCCAATGAAGGAAGAAACTTCTCTGAACGTAGCTGGGCTGGTCCCTAGACCACAAACCATCCCTCAGGGCCATCCACAAAGCCCTTGACAGGGTTGGCCTGAGGAAACTCAGCACCAGGCGTGAGAGGAAGCTCTGAATTAAAGGGGAAAGCAACCCCTGCACCTTGTGCAGGCCGTGATCCACTCTACCCTCCCACCCCACCACCCTACCCATGCCCACCCCCCTCTCACCAGCAAGCACTAACACTGAATGTACTTCCCAGGAATGAGTGCTGCATGGCATGCATTACGAGATTTTCTCCCAAAGCAGGGAGGGTTCACTGGACCTTGTTCTGAACAATCTAAACTGAAACTGAACTCCACAGCAAGGAAGAAGAAATGGAACATACCCCAAGTACTGACGGAGTTATCTACACCAGAAGGGTTCCCATGAATGACCTTCTCTCCCAGAAAGGCCCATCTGTTAATTAGATTCAGCTCCTCCTCCGTCCACCTGATGAAACAAGGAAGCAAACTGTCATCACCACTGCCAGTGACTCACAAGAGGGATCTACATCCTCATGTCCTCTTTTGCCAAGATTACCAGACTGGGAAGATTAGGGGAACTGGGCAGACAAGCACCCCCAACTTCAGTGGAAATGCCAGGAGCTTCATTGTATCCCTGTGGACCAGATGGCTAGGAGGCACTAAGTGTAAGGGAAGGGGATTTGGAATTGGCTGAAAGATACTACTCAGAGGAAAGTCCTTAAGGGGTCTACTTGGAAGAAGTCTCTAGTAGAGACTTGGAAGTATGGACATACTCGGCTCTGGGCGGCTTAACATTTATCACCAATAACTAGGATGAAGACACCAAAGCTGCTTGTCAAATCTACAGGAGATTGGAAGCAAAGAGGGATGGCCAACACATTAGATTATGGTATACGCCAAGGAGACCTTGACAGGTTAGAACAATGGGCTACATTTAATAAGATAAAATGGAACAGGGATAAATGTCAAGTCCCTCAACAAGGGTTCAAACAGTCAACTTGACAAACACAAAATGGCAGAGGTAGGGCTAGGTGACCTAGAAGCAGAGCCATAGAATCTCAGGAGTTGACTGACCTCAGAGGTCATCTAGTCCAGACCATACCTGTCCAAGAATCCTTTCCATCACATTCCCCAATAAGTGGCCAGGCGGCCCTCCCTGAAGATCTCCAGAGAGGGGAAAGCAAGGGAGCCAGTGAAGTACAGGAGAGACCATGCTGACCATGGGGCAAGTTATGCAACCTCTCTGTAGTCTAAATTACCTCAACTGTAAAACAAGATGGATAAACTCCATGGTCCCTCTTGGATCTAGACTCTAGATCAGCAGTTCTGAACCTGTGGGTTATGTTCAATTTGTAACAATGAAAATACATCCTGCATATCAGATATTTACATTAAGATTCATAACAGCAGCAAAATTACAGATATGAAGTAGCAACAAAAATAATTTTATGATTGGGGGTCACCACAACACGAGGAACTGTATTAAAGGGTTGCGGCATGAGGAAGGTTGAGGACCACTGTTCTAGAGCTACAATTCTGCCTATCAAGGCAGCCATTTTGCTTCTGGACAACTTGAACCATGGAATCCTTCCTTAAAATAAGCCTAAATCTGCCTCTCAGCAATTCCCACTTGTAGCACTCCTACGTTTGCCCTCTTGGTCCTTTTCCGTATCAGAGGCAGGTTTTCAAATACTCAAAGGCTCAAGCTGCCAGTGTGTCAGTCAAATAGCGTGACGGTAAGATGCGGGAATTGGTCTTCAGAGCTGGAAGAGATCACAGAAACCACCTAGATCATGGATTCTTAACCTTTCTAGATGTCTTTGGCATCATCTCTGCTCAGACTCATAATTTTAAACAACTGAGGGAAATGCTAAATTTCAGTTAGAAGTTAGTTAAAATGGAGATATAATTCTCTTTTATCCCATCCAGATTCGTGGAGCCCAGGTTATAAACCCCTGATCTAG
The DNA here is from genome assembly GCA_028646515.1 of Pseudochirops corinnae. Taxonomy (NCBI): domain Eukaryota; kingdom Metazoa; phylum Chordata; class Mammalia; order Diprotodontia; family Pseudocheiridae; genus Pseudochirops; species Pseudochirops corinnae. The sequence goes on along the minus strand of CM053587.1, from coordinate 340,287,783 downwards.
ACTAACCTTCTCATTTTATAAATGAGACCCAGAGAAGTGAAGTGAGTTGACCAACATCACATAGGCCAGAAGTGACAGGTCCTCAGACTCCCAATCCCACTCCCTTTCCAGGAGACCAGACAATATGGTAGAGCGGAAAGACCACTGGACACAGAGTCTGAAGACCTGGGGTCCAGCCCCAAGTCTGGCATGAACTCGCCATGGGATTGTGGGTGGGTCTGACGTTCCTTCCAGCTCTGATTCTATTATACTCTCCTGGAGAAGAAGAGAAAATCGTCAAAAGGCAACAAGAACTGAGGACTGCAGAATGAAGCGTTACAAGCAGAAGAAGGCAAACAAATGGATGTTACTGACACACTCAGAGCTGAAAAAGCCAAGCGGCTGGAAAGCCCCCCTACCTGACACTCCTCCCTTAAACAGAGGCTCCTTGGCCTGCCCTCTGGAGGCCTCCTCTCAGGAGTGATTTCTTGGCTTCCCAGGTGTCCGCATTGGAAAAGATCTTCAAGGCCAACCAGTTCAATCTCCTCATTTAGGAGCCAAGCCCAAAGCCTTGGGAAGGAAGAGGGATTGAGCCAGGTGGCACCCTCCTCTACGCTGGGAGCCAAGGCTCTGACTTCCAGGCTGATGGTCACTTGCTGACACCTTGCTGAGTACTGAACACAGCCGGAAAGACTTTCCCAAAGGTCTCACAAGGAGTCAAAGAGAATCTGCTTCACATTTCAGGTGGCCAAAGCTCGGGTGCTTGCTCTGATTCTAAACAACTAATAGTGATCCCAAGGACCTATAAATGCATGGCACTGCATCCCTTTTTACACTTTCTCTTTTCTTTTAGCTGGTCCCTTAGCCAGCAGGCAGCAGAACCCACCTAAAAAGAGTCAGGATCTCCTGGAACATCTCCTCAGGCCATTCACAGACAGAAGTCACCATTGTCTTACTAGAAAATCCTCACGATTTGCTTTGGCTCCAATGGAGCAGATGTTACTTAAAAGTGGACAGGGCTCTGCGTTGGGAGAAGGCCTAAACCACTTATGGCTGTGGGCATCCAGGGGACCATCAACTATTCTAATGGGAAGGGGCCTTGTGATCAAAAAAACAAAGACTGTCAGAACATAGAATGTTCAACTGATGGGACCTTAACACTGAAGGCCTTTAATAACTAACTAAGAGCACAAGGCCAGGGATGGAAGAGACTTTACTACCAGGAATGCTGGACTAAGACAGTAGCGCCAGGTGACAGGGGACTGAGGTTATGTTACCCAGTACTTTCATTAAGGCCAGAGGTCTGGAAACTCATCTAAGATCATTGAGCTTTCATAGGGAGTTCCATAGGGAGTCATAGACAAACTCTAGAAAAAAGGCTTGCTGAACTCCAGGTGAAACTCTGCACCATCTGCTGTGGTCCCCTCCACATTCTTCTCTTCCACACACAAGCTCGCACAAAAGATCCAGTCAGAGCAATTCTGGGGAATGTCGACAGAAATATTAATACCAGCAACGCTGGCATCAATGGCAGTCTACGCAGATCAAAGCTCCCTTTGGCAAAAGGAGTCGGGGTTTGACAGCATTTTCATCTCAGAACAGGAATTCTAGGATACAACAAACGCTAAATAGCTCATTTTTATAGGTGTCACAGCATCACACAGAAAAGGAAGCTAGGAAACAGAAGACTGTGAGATTCCCAGAAAAGGAAGAACAGGAACAGATTTAAAATAAAATCAGCCAAAAAAATAAGCCCCTTTGAATACAATCGCCCGCACTCTGGGTGCCTGGCAGAAGGGTGTTCTGAATCTCCAGGGTGTTATTAACATCACAATATTCTTGGCACATGGTGTAACAAACACCAATTTTTTCTGTCCTATAAAATAACCAAATCACAGAAGAATTTTCTACAGATGGTGAGGTTCTCCAGATTATCCTCTTTGCAGATAGCATAGTGTTAAAGGCATCAAGTCCAGGGACTCTTCAATGAGATTTATAATCACACAAACATTTGGCCTGACAACTCACAAGACAAACCAAGTGGATGAAGACTGTCCTTTGTCCAGACCAGGACATGAAGATGAATGGACACTCTCCTGGACAGGCACTGCAGAGACAAGGAAAGGGGGCCCAAAGATGAACAAGACAAGAGCAAGCTGACTAGCTTTTGAAAACTGGGGGGTATTTTTACTTCTCTGTGAAACAAAAGCTCATTTCCTTTTTAGCATTGCAATTCTTCCCATGATGCCACAAGGTATCTGTGAGCCACAGAATACCAAAGAAAGAAAGGGAAAAGGCATCCAGAGGCCAATGGAAATGTACATGGTGGGTGGTGGGCACAAGCAGGTTATAACGCAAGAGTCAGTCAAAGAATTAGAGCAGCCAGAAGGAGATCATATGATTGATGTTCGAGCGGCCAGAGGTCAATGGTCAAACAGCTCAAAACCTGCATGTGAGCTCCCTTGACATCTCTGTGGCATCTGGCAATGCCCTTGGGCACCAGTTAGCCCTGTGCAGACCTGTGGAGACCAGGGGCAAGAGCAGTAAAGAGATGGGAAGGCATGAAAGAGCTGTGAGTGTCCCCCATGAGAACTATTCCCCGGTGATGTCACAGCCCTATCTATGTGATGTAACACCAAAGCAAGGGCTGGCAAGCTGGCCTTCCGCCCTCCCCCAGCTGATACTGAGCCCTCAGCCCCAGGGCCCTCGGCCCAGGACTCATGCAATGCAAGGTGCTCAGTTAACTCAAAGAGTCCTACAAGGGAGGCAGCAGGCCCAGTTTCTATGTCCCCTTCTCTCACTGCACCTCAGGGGGTAAAATCAGGTGGCTAGCCTAGAGGTTCTCCCACTCTGAATGTCCTGTGGTTTGGTTCAGTGACAGCCATTCCATAATGCTGGCACTTGATGCATGTTGTGTCCTGGAGGCCTCACAGCCTGGAGAGGGGCCGTTGTCCAGGGTCATGTAGCTACAAAGTATCTGAGGGACCCAAACCGTGCCAGGCCCCTCTATTAGACTCCCACGGACTCACAAATGGTGTCAGCTTTGACGTGTACAGGGTGGCTGGAGAGAATCACAGGGAGCTGGATGAGGGCATTCTGACTTGAAGAACAATTCCTTAAACGTGTGTAGTGCTTTCTACATCAAAGTCCATTTATGTAAGCTCATTCCAGTTCCACAAACACCCTGGGGGCAAGCAGCTTATGTCTTTATGATGCTCATGTTATAGACAGGGGAGGGGGCGCTAAAGCCATGTTGTAAAGGGCTTTAAATGCCCCACAGAAGAGTCTGTCTTGGATTCTAGAGGTGACAGGGAGCCACTAGGATCTGCTGAACAGGGAAAAGACACAGACCCACACTTTAGGAAGACCACCCTCTAGCAGCTGTGGGGAAGAAGGCCTGAAGAGAGACTCAACTCAGGGGAGAGTCACACGGGTGCAGAGAAGGGAGTGGATGTTGGAGAGCCTGTGGAGGCCAGAGAGAGTGCAGGCCTGGGAGGCAGATATGGACTGTTCACAAGAGGGACACCAAGCTCCCCTCTGGGCCCTATGGAGCCCACCAGGCAGGGGGAGGGGACGTGGGAGCCTGGAGCCCAGAGGAGCCCAGAGGAGCCCAGAGGGCTGGTCTTCAGAAGCTACCCTCGATCTCTTTCAGGCCCCCGGGACCCCGAGCTGAATTACCCAGCACTGGTGGCACCTTCCTTCAGACGACCCGTGATCTCTTCACAGGAGGCCAGCAGGGCAGCTGCCAAGCATACCGAGTAAGCAGCACTGGAGCCGAGGCCCGCCCCAGTGGGCAGCTCAGACCATACCACGATGTCTATGCTGGGCAAGGGCCTGAAAGAAAAAGTTGTGACCCTCTCAGGAGAGCTGCCCATACCCTCCTTCCATCTGGGAAGCAGGAAGCCAACATCAGGGGCTGGCACCGGGAGCTGATGCCAAGATCTGGCCATGGTGACCACTGGTGCTGGGCAGGTGAACTACCAGTGCACCACTGCCCTTCTCTGGCATCCCCACTGGTAAACAAAGACCAAGGAACTTCAGAGCTGGAAGAGAACTCAAGAGCACACAACCCTCACTTTTTAAAGAAGATGAAGAAATTAAGATCCTCTCCCAACACCTCACCACAGCATGGAGATGATGTTGAGCTCTCCAGGCCTCTACCAGCAGAGGCCTATCAATCAGTGAGTCAGTGTGCTTGTGTGCTCACTTGTGGGCCAGGCCCTGGGCTAAGCTCTAGGGATACGTAGAAAAGCAAAAGGCAACGGTCCCTGCTCTCCTGGGGCTTGTGGTCTAACACATGGGAAGCTGAGATGCTCCCACTCGGCCCATCCAAGAGCTGCAGGGAAGGCCCTGGGGCAGCAGGGAAGAGTCAGCAGTGGAAGGCAAACGTACCTCTGTTTCCTGCAAATAAACGAGTACAGATAAAGGAAGGCCAGCACGGCCAGGCACTCGCTGCCAGGGGCCTCTGTCGAGAAGCCTGCAAACAACTTCAGCTTTTCTATTTGCTCTGGCGTCGGAGCCGTGGGCTCCCCGGAGTCTGTCAACACAGCAAAACAGCGACAATGAATCAGGGGCCTGACAGATCTACTAACAGGCAGAGTTCAATTGAAGTTCAGGGTTTGTGAAGTGCTTTACAAATATCATCAGCCCCATGTGCTTTCGGTGGCTCTGATCCCACCCTCCCACCTCTGGGCCTATGGCAAACACCCCAGGGAACTTTCCCCAGGGAAGCTTTTCTTCCCCTGCTCTCCACAAGGAGAAGGCCAGGAAGTCAACACACCCCCACCCCCGTTTCCTTTGATTAATCACTTTCTGGCAGGCCTGAACTCTAACCCATTTTTTCACCTTCCTGACAGCATAGGCCAAGAGTATACTAGTATCCACCGAATATTATAACCCAGAAGTCCCCTTTACAGGGTTTATGGAAGGGCATGAACACGGAGACAAGGACGGATGGATAGGTCAGAAATGACGGCCACTCTGGTAGAGCGATGGCCCAATGGGCTCGAGAACCCTCTGAAGGTCCGAGAAGTACAGCACTCACCAAGGAAGGCCGCATGCAGCAGCTGGAGCTTAGAAACGTCCCAGTCTCTCTTGGCCCCTATATTGGGCAAGCTGAGTCTCACCTTCCCATCTTTGTGGGGCTTTATCCGAAGGAATGTTCTCAAGTTCAAGGCTTCAGCCAATGCCACCTGTAAAAGCCAAGAGTGACCAAAGTGGAAGTCAGCCTGGATCTAGGTGGATGGTTTCCCGAATGAGCTCGGGGCCTTTTTCACGGCTGCCCCTAGAAGGTATTTAACCAGTCATTGAAGAACAGCCAGGAAGAGATTTTCCAGACAAGGATACTCTATCCCCTTCTTTAGACCCTACAGGGAAAGGAGGAGGAAGATGACCTCATCCCAGAGCCTCAGTTGGCCCTGTAGCAGAAATATTTAACACCTGAATTTGCCTGACTAACTGAAAAACAGCCACCTTCTGATTCCTGGGAAGAATCTGGTTCCCCCTACCACCAAATGCTATATTCCAATCATAGATTCAGAGATGGAAGGGGCCTTAACATTGTCTCATCTGATGAGTGAGGATTGGGCAACAGTGATTTTTCAAAGTGGAGTGCCTGGCAGACTTGGGGTTCAGCCCCAAGATCCCTGAGGCACCAAACACAACCCTTTCTTTTTTTAACCACACAGCTGATGGGTCTGAGCAGGCTGGAGGATGTTCCAAGTTCCCACCTCCCCATCTCCACTTAGAAAATCTGTTCTGGGGTTTTTAGCCTCATGGAAGAAAGATTTGGGGGAAGAGTGAGGCAGAAGTGTCCTGAGGCTGAGTCTTTACCTTGCCATGGACCACAGCATGCTCCCCATGAAGGATGACTTTCCCAGGTGCCGACACCAACAAAACCTCAGGCAACATGCTGGGCTGGTATCCTGAAAAAAAAAAAAACAAAGTGGTCCTGAGGGGAGGGAACCAAGAGACTAGGGAACGGGAGAAATCATGGACTGAGCCCTGAGAGCAGGGAGTCAGTCAGTCAATACACTTAGGTCATACACTTACTACATGCCCAGGGGACAGAAACAAAGGCAAAGATAAGTCAAGAGAGAAAGAGAAAGAAAGAAAGAAAGGAAGGAAGGAAGGA
>CM053587.1:340238890-340281171 GCA_028646515.1 Pseudochirops corinnae | reverse complement strand
AGAAAGAAAGAAAGAAAGAAAGAAAGAAAGAAAGAAAGAGAAAGGGAGGGAGGAAGAAAGAGAAGAGAAGGCAGGGAGTAGCGGAGACACAGCACAAACGGAAGCTTAAAGGAGAAGGCAGGGAACCCCAGTCCCTCTGACTGAGGCCCTGCTCTGCCGACCCCTACCTCCTATCATCTGTCCCTCTGGGGCCCCTCTCCCTGGCAGCTCTCTCCCGATGTGCCTCTTTCTAGCTCCCCTTTAACTGCTGTCTTGCCTCTTTTTAATATGAGATTCTCCAAGAGCTGGGGCTGCCTTGTTCGCCTGTTTTCTGTATCCCCAGCCATTACTGGCACTTACCTCAGTATTTAATAAATATTTTTAAAAATACATTTAATAAATGTATTGTAATCCTTTGTCTGAGAATCTCTGACCCCCCAACCCACCCACACCGCAGAGCCCGCGGGTCACGGAGGAAGAAATGAGGTCTGCACGGCTCCGTGTTAAAGAGGCTTGTTTCGAGAGTCTGAGGCCAGAGTAATAATCCCTGCTCAGCCCCCCACCACCATCCAGGAGATCCTGGGCAGGTCACTTCACCTGCCAGGGCCCGTGTCCTCCTCTGGGACAAGCTCAGCCAATGCCCCGCCGGCAAACGCTCGTTAAGCACCCGCTGGGGCAGGAAGGGGGGTACAGACAAAAAGCGAGGCGGGCCCTACCCTCGAGGAGCTTCCAAGTCCATAAAAATCAGGCACTCGCACAACTATAAGAGAATGGGCCCTAAGCCTACCGTGCGGCACCAAGAACAGAAAAGCCTGGGTTCGAATCCCACTGACGCCCCTCTTCGGACTTCGGTTTCCTCTTCAGTCAAAGGGTGATCTCCGTAATACCTATTCGTGAGTGAAGCGCTTCGCAAAGCATAAAGCGCTCCCAGGGCGCCGGCTGCGGTCCGTATTGCGGTTATTACTGGTCACTTTCACCCGGGGGATGGGGTGGGGGGCTCAAGTCAGGGGTCAAGGGTCCCTCGGGCTCCCGGCTACTTCACAGGCGAAGCCTTGCCAGGACCTGCGCCCCCGAGCTCCTGGCAGGCTGCTCACAGTCAGTAGTGCGGCGGCCCCAGGTCCTTCCCCGTCCCCGGACAGCTGTCCCAGTGACAGTCGCTGTTCTCCTTAGTGCCCAAACCCCGACCGCTTCCATTCACCTCCATCCCCGACAGCCGCAGGCCTGGGAGGCTCCGCCCCCAAGATCGGCCAATCGGAGCTTCGAGCCTGAGCGGCCCTTTACTTGTTGGCTAGTGATGAACCCAATAGGACCGAGGAACATGCAGCACGTGGCCCGACCACCGCCCCCGTTGGGCGTCGGGAAACAATCAGAAATGCGTCTAAGCGACAGGTCGGCCCTCGGCAGAGAGGCATTGGCCAATTGGACAACGAGAAGAGGCGGTGGTGCGGTAGGTGGCGTGACCTCGAGGGCTGTACGGGATCTGAGCAGGGTCAGGCTCCACGCGATGGCTCTATTAAGTAGGGGCGGCCGAATGGGCCTGGGCCTGGGCCTGGACATGGGCCTGGCCCGTCTCGTCTGCGCTTGGGGAGTGCAGTGTTCCCGCAGGCAGAGCCGCGGATCCCAGCAAGGGGAAAGCGCTGAAAGGTGAGTGAGTGCTGGGCTCTTCAGCCATCAGGCCCGGGAGGGAGCGAATCACCGGGGTGACCGCTCCTCCCAGGGGCATCGCCTTGGTAACGCCGCCTCGCCGTGACGTCAGCGCGGCGTCGACGTAACCTCGCTCTGATGTCACCATGGCAACACCGGACCGGCGTCGTTAGGCGTTTCCATGCTCAGTATTCTCCACGTGCCTTAGTGGGACTGAGCCCCAGGCAAGAAGCCCGGAGATTCAAGTTCCGATCCAGCCCCGCCGCCACTTAGCCCTGTGCTAAGCGCTTGCAGCCCCCTCCATCTTGATCAGACAGCATTTATTAATCACCTACTGTGTACCAGGTGCTGGGCCCTGTGTTTTCGTTGTATTGGGAGCTCTCTCAGAAGAGGAAACTCCCTCCACCAATGCAGGGCAGCGCCTCCCGTGCACCTGGTCAGCTAAGAGTTTCATATGCAACCTGGCAGGACTTGAACCCAGACCTTCCTGAGTTGAGGCCGGCTCTGCCTGCTCTGGCCACACTCACGCTCATCGGTGTTGTTACCAAGTAGGGCATTAGCAGCTGAGGGATTGGAAAGGCTTCCTATAAAAGGGAAGCTGAAGAAATAGGTTTGTGTGGGAACAGTCCGAGGGAGAGCACTGCTTCTCATAATAGTGGGGGGGAGGGGGGGGAGGGCCTCACATCTAATCCAACTCCCTTGGTTTACAAATGTGGAAACTGAGTCCCAGAAAGCAAGCCAAGTGGTTTGCCCAGAGTCACGCCGAGTCAGGAGCAGAGCCGAGTCTGAACTTTGGTTGTTTTGACTGCAGATCCTAGAGTTGAAAGGTGCTGAGCTCAGAGAGCCCCTGCTCCCACCCCATAACTTAGTGGCAGTGGTCTCCCTGCCCCCCGGGACAAGCCCAGCCTTTGTCTGGAGCCCCTGGCGGCTGGGGAGGCAGCCTGCTTCTCTTTCTACCCCATCTTCCCTTGTGTCAGGCCTCCCCTCCTCAGTCTCTCTGAGGCTAACCCCTCACATCTGTCCTTCCCCTGAGGCCAGCGATGCCCACTTGGAGGCTGGACCTGAGTGAAAATCCTAGCTCTGCCACTTCTTACCATGTGCCTTCCCCACCCTGAGCCTCAGTTTCTCCATCTGTAAAATGAGGGGATTGGACCAGGTGGCTTCCAAGGTCCCTCCCTCCAAATCCATGATCTAATGAGTCTGTTTCTAGGTCAGGTGGGTCCCTTGCCTAGCAGGATGACATCCAGAACAAGAACGGGTGTGGCCAGACCAGACCGAGTGAGGTGACCCTCGCCTGTGCCTGGAGGCCTGGGCTGTGCGGGTGACTTCTGTCGGGAGAGGCTTTCCTGTGCTGTAAAAGGAGACAATTGGAGGGGACCTAAGGTGCCATCCCACTTTGCAGCCAGGGCCCTCAGGGGTACCCTGGTGCTCTCCACCCCCATCACAGGCAGGCCCCACCCCACCCCACCCCCACCCCCGACAGCCCCCCCACATTTCGGCCTCCTCCCGGCCAGCCCCCCAGCGCTGACTTGGCCAGCACCTCACATACTGAACGCACCACACAGGTGGTAAATGGGGAGCACAGATTTTATGCTGGAAGGGTGACATTCTACTGATGAGGGAAGTGAGACCAGGATCACACAAGCTACTGAGTGTCCTGTCAGGATCTAAACTCACATCTTCTCACCAAGGGCTCCACCCACAACCCCACACCGCCTTTCTCTGGCTGTTTCTGTTTGCACGTCTCCCCCTCATTCAGCCTCTCATCCCCTTTTCCCTCAGACTGTCCTCCAAGCCTCCTAATTGGCCTCAGCCTGTCTCTGGTCTGGCCCATGTTCCCCTAGGTGTCCAGAGTGGCTTGGCAGGTGTGAACCTGGTGCCCAGTCCCACAGCTTCCCATTACCCAGATCCAGCACCAGCTCCCCTCCTTGGCAGTCAGAGCCCTTGCCTCTCTTTCCAATCTTCTTTCACTGTTTACACGGATTCTCCTGTACTGATTTACACCTTTAGCTCTTCCCACATGGTGTTCCATTCCCCACCTCCGGGCCTTTGCCTGGGCCAGCAGCTCTCCCTCCTTGCCTCTGCTGCTTGGAGGCCCTGCTTCCTTCCCTTCTGCAGGAGTCCTCTCCTGGTCTCCCTTCCCCCTCCACAGTTACTGTTCCCACGCTTGGCCTGTGTCTTGGGTGCACCCATTCTTATACATGTTGTCTCCCCCATTAGAGGGTCCACTCCTTGAGGGGAGGCACCATTGGCTTCTTTCTTTGTGTCTCCAGCTCTCAGCAGAGCACTTGGCCCATCAAGTGCTAAACAGATCCTTGAGAATGGAGTCAGATTGCCTAACAGGGCCAGAAGAACCCTTTGGTTCCCGGGGAGAGTTGGGGCAATCATCAGTCTCACTCAGTTCTATTCAGTAGAATCCTTGACTTAGGGGATCCGAAGACCTGAGCTTGCTCTCTTACCTGCTCGCTCTGTGTAAAATGAAGGTGGAGAAGAGGCCCTTGGAGTGCCTTTCACCTCTAGTATGCAGTGAAGTGGGATGTATTTACAAAGCCAAGTTCTTTTTGTGGGGGTGTTTTTAACAAACATTAACATTTATGGATTCTCCGGAACCTTCTAAACCACTCTGAATCCAAACATTCATTCCTCTGGTGCAGCTGCCCATCAGAACGTGCCCAGACCCGCCTTTCAGCCTTGCTGTCAAGGTTAGACTGTGAACCACCTGGAGACCTCAGGAGCCCGTTGGCTTTTGGGTCCCACCTTCCTTTGGACCCAGCACACTGTCTAGCACATCTTGACTTGGGGCTGTTTGCAAACATTGAGTCCACTTTAAAGTAGGAAAAAACACCTAATGCTCCTGAAAATATTCCAGAAAGTTGAAAGAGTCTTGCAAGTATTTGGAATCAGGGAGCCTAGATTCTACTGAGCTGTGTGACCACGGGCAAGTCTCCCCTCCAAGAAACTGGGCTTCAGTCTCTTGGCCTATAAAGTAGATCCTCTCTAAAGCCCCTTCCAGCTCTGGGTCACCTGAGCCAGCCCAGCCAGGACCAGATGATCCCATTCCTCCAGGTCCCCCCCCAGCCTCTGTGACAGCCACCCTTCCCTTCTCCTCCCCAGACTCTGTTGGCCAGGCTTACTTCCACTCAGCAAGCCTTTTTAAAGCCCCTACTACATTCAAGCCGAGGTTTGGTGGGGGGAGGGTCTCCCCAAAGACCAGAGTACAGGGGAGGGTCACAAGTAATTGCAGGGAAAGGTAGTTTGTCTTCTGGGGGCCCACTCATGAGTTATTGCCAAGCAGAGTGTCCTTGGGCTGGGGAGCAAACTGTCAGGGACAGTGTCTTGAAGCTAGGGAGGAGTGTGATCTTGGAATTGGGGTCCAAGCCCCCCATCATAGGTCCAGAGGAAGACCACAGAGGGAAGATTGGAAAGGAAGAAGCCAGGGCCAGACTGACCAAACCAGAGGCTTGAAAAGACAGCTGGGGCCAAGAGATGAAGGGCATTAATCAGCCCACAAGCATTTTATTAAGCTCCGACTCTGTGCCAGGGCTGGGCATACAAAAACAGTGAATGTAACAGTCCCCACTCTCTAGCAGCTGACCTTCCAACAGGGGAGACACCCAGGACATCCTGGAGTATATTCAGAATAAACATAAAGAAAATTAACACAGGTAAATACAGAATCGTTCAGGGGAGCCACTGGGGTGATTGGGAAGGTATTGTATTGAAGAGCTGCTCCCTGAAGGAGGGGAGGGACTTTCTGGTCGGAACTGAGGAGGATCATCCCAGGCCTGGCCTGTGGCCAGTGAACCAGGGACAGAAGGCCCAGCATGGCTGGATCCCAGGGGAGAGGAGAAGGCTGGAGAGCCACGGAGGCCAGGCCAGGAAGGACTTGGAATGCCAAAGAGAGGGGGCTGGCGCTTGATTCAGAAGGTGAGAGGCAACTTCTGGTCGGGAGCCCAGGATGGGGGCCACCATGCTTCTCCAGCAAGGGGTGACCATGACCTGAACCAAGGCACCACTGCTTGACTGTGGCCGAGAGGTGGAAGAGGTGGGCACCCACGTCATGGGGAGGAGAGGAGGAGAGATAGTGAAGGCATCCCAGCTGGGTCCAGGGGCTTGGCCAGAGCTCACCGAGGTGCCTTGGGGCATTGGTCTTGGCTCTTTCCTCCAGCCCGGGGCCCACTTCTGACTTCCTAGCAACAAAAGGAGCCTTGAGCTCCCACCCATCGCTTAGAAAAGGGCTGGTCCCCAGGTCCACTCCAGGATGGAGCCTCACGGGCCTCAGCAATAGGATGAAGCTCAGAGCCTTTCCTGGGGGCTCCTGTGCCCACCAGCTGTAGCCAACAGCACAGAGACATCATTGTCATGGACAGGACCAAACAGGACACATCACGCCTGCTGTTGTCAGGAGGCCTTTGTGTGAGAGGGTTTCTGCAAAGCACCTGATCAGTGAGAGCCTGGCTGGCATCAGTGTCAGACCTCTCCAGGCCGCACTGGGAAGGGGGCTCATGCTCACTGTTTGTCATAAAGCAGGCCCGGGGCTTCCCAGCCACATCTGGAACTTTCCACCTCTTGGTTTCCATTGATGTCATGTTTGGAGTGGAAGGGATCTTTAGAGGGGTAGAACCACAAGGGGTCACATAAGTGGCTTACACCAGCCTCTGTGGCCATCCATGATAACAGCTCTCATACATACCCCACGGTGGTGCAGGTTGCAGCCCCTTTGTGCCCACCCATCCTGAGCCGCTCTTGTTCATGGAAATGAACCTGCTACAGCAGGTGCACCGGGGGCCTTCCTCAGCTTCCCTTGGTGGCGACATGAGGGAAGACAACAGGGGGCACGTGGCCTCTGTCCCAGCTGGCCCCTCTGCTTTCTGCACACACGTCCCTCACGTCTCCCCTGCAGGCTCCAGCTCATGTCTTGACTCTGCTTTGTTGTGAGGGCGTGATCTCATTCTGCAGGTTTCCCATTTCAGAGGAAGAGAAGGAGTCTCAGGTTAAGTGACTTGCCCAGGGCCACTGTGTACACAAAGGCTGGTCTGGGAGGCGGGAGGCCCCTGCTGTCCAGGCCCCTGTCCTCTCTTCCTCAGGCCCCTTGATTCCTAATCTTTAGGACTGGAGGGCAGGAACCATGTCTCCCGTATCCTTGGGGGTCGCCAGCACCTAGCAAAGGGCGTTGCACAGAAGAAGCACCGCTAAGCAGCTGACTAACATTGAGATCCGTTTCTCCGTAGGCCGAGATCTTCATCGGAGACAAGGAGGCTGCCCAAGATTTACACCAAAACGGGAGACCAAGGTAGCGTAGAGACCCTGCAGAAGTGGGCACAGCCCTGCGTTTCTCTCCTTCCCATCGAATGCCCTGCTTTTTAACATCCCCTCTATTTCCAAGTAGATTCCCCTTCCCTACCCATGGGGCTTCCCTTTGAACAAAGAACGTTTGAAAAGTGGATAAAACGGGGTCAGCACCTTAACCGCAGCAGACTGGATAGTCAGGACCCCCATCCCCTGGCACCTCTGCCAGGAGGAGACCGAGGGGTCTTCCTGCTGAGTCACATCTGGGCACGCTCAGTCCTGATGATTTGCCCCTTCCCCTCCTCCCCCTAATTGTTTTCTGGTCCTGCTCAGTTCTCTCTGCATCTGTTCAAATCCATCCTCCTGTTCATCCGCGGGCCTCCCATCCATCCTTCTTAGCGCACAGAAGGGCCGCATTCCATTCACACGCAGACTTTCCACAGCTCCAACGACAGCCAGTCTCTGAGTAATTATTTCTTAATTACAAGGCATGTCTCAGCCTCACAAGCGTGGACAGGTCCCAGTCGGGGCGATGGGATGAATGGGCACCCCATGTGGAGCTGAAACATCCATATGTGGACTCTGGTTCCGTTGCTGCTTCCTCACCAGGTCACTTTAGAAGGGTCATCTGGACCTCTCTGGCCCACAGCTTCCCCACCCTCAGTGACTGAGTCAGAGGACCCCAGGAAAGGTGTCTCCCCAGCACAGACATTCTGCCTTGGGTTGAGACTCTCAGCCATGGCTGCTGACATACAGTGTGCCCTGGAGACTTAACAAAAGAGGTGGAAATAAATACTCTCCAGGGAGGTTGGACTGCATCCTGCCTAGGAAAAAATGTCAGAGTTAGGAAGAAGCCAGCCAGCTTGGAGCCTGGGTGAGAGTTCTCCATGTGAAGCCGCAGGGTAACATCCCCCCAGTGCACGGCCTCCTGGGCCGGGAGTCCAGGCTTTTCACTTATATCGCTGGGGTCAGTGCCCAGCTGACCCCCCAGCCCGCAGTGACCATGCAAGGGCAGCCCCAGGCCTGGCTCTCCACATGACCCAGGTCTTCTCAGCCCCTTTCATAGTGGGGTCTGATTTTTAGAAAGCTCTTTGTGTAACAGTCAGAACTTGTTTTGTTTGTCCAACTTTGCTCTTGTAACAAAGTTTGGTTTTCTGTGTTATAGGCAGGTTAAGGATGGGCGGCAGAGTGGTCAGGGCACTGGGCCGGGAGTCAGGAAGACTCAAGTTCAAGCCCAGCCTCTGATATTTACTAGCTGTAGGACCCTGGGCAAGTCACTTAACATCTGTCTGCTTTAGTTTTCTCATCTGTAAAATGGGAATGATACCATCTACCTCCCAGAGTGATTGTGAACATCAAGTGAGAAACTGGTACAACACTTTTGTAAACCTTAGAGTTCTCCGTGGGTGGAAGCTATGATTATTTAGGATCTATATTGTTTCTTCTTACCACTTAAGATCAGGTGACCTGGATTGTGGGCCTAGATCTGTCATTAACAAGGTGTGCTGCCTTAGGAGTTCCACAGAGGTCCCCCTTTCTGAAGTTTCAGTTTCTTTTTCTGGAAAATGTGGAGATGAAACTAGATTTCCAAGGTTCCTCCCAGCCCTGGCACTCTGTTCTAAGACCTGAAATCCCCTGTTCTCAGGCTCCTCCCAGCCCTGACATCCCCTGTTCTATGACTCCCTTCCAGTTCTGACATCCCCTGTTTTAAGGAAAGTATCTCATCCCCCTTAAAACTGCCCTCCTACTTAGAACAACACTGACAGGTGTTTTGCAGGTGCTTTGTCTGTCCAGAAGCCCTGGAGCAGACAGAAGGGTCTGTGGGGACAGCCCTCCAAGAGACACCCACAGAGCTCCCTGCTGCGGCTGACACAGAGCAGCTCCTGACCTTTGCTATCTTCGCTCTCCACAGGTTTTTCCAGCACTTTCACTGGGGAAAGGAGACTCAAAGATGACCAAGTGTTTGAAGCTTTGGGCACAACTGATGAACTAAGTTCAGCTATTGGGTAACTAAGCCGGGATTGGGACCTGTGTGGTCTTTGCCTGTGGCCCATCTGCAGCCAATGATATAGTCACCTAATGCCCCCTCTCAGCAGACTTCTGATCCCACTTTCCCGCATCCCCTCAGCAGTCCAGAATAGCCAAGAGGTCTGCAGGCCCATGGCTCTGGCCTAAGCACTGACTTTTCCTGGTTCCCTTTAGGTTTGCCATAGAGGTCATGACAGAAAAAGGCCACACATTCGTGGATGAACTTGAGAAAGTAAGTAATACCAGTCCCTTCCTCCATGGTGTATGACTTCAGCAATGGGCACTCTTCTTGGCTTGCCTGCAGGTGTGGCTGGCCTCCCTCCCTCCCTCTTTCACATCAGAAAGCTCTCTGGGGCAGCATTCTCCTGGAAGGGACCATGAGACACATTGAGCTGCCCTGTATTGTGAGCTATATGTCAGCCTGGCTTTTTTGGTAAAGAAAAAATCAGGTTTGACCTATATTCACTATGTAGGTCAATCCTGGTCTAACTTCCTGCTTTCTCTGAAGCATGGTCCCCAGTCCCCATTGCTGCTCAAGCCAAGACCAGCTGGGGGAAGAATCCTCTGTTTGCAGTATCCCCAGTGTATAAAAATCAACTCCGTTTGGGCTTCCAGGGGAGTGTTAGTTAGAGTAGTTACCCTGCTGAGGCCAGAGGTTATTCTACAGTGCTACACCTGGCTTCCCGGAATCCTTAGGCCTGGTTTGGGATCAGCTGCTTGATAAATACAATGGACCACTGTCAGATCTCAGCAAAGAATTGCTGTTAGCTCATGCTTTCATATATGCCCTTTATCACATGAAGGAAAACATCCTTCCTCTCCTCCGTTTTTTAGTGTTTTGAACAACAGTAAGTGCTATGTTTTATCAAAGGCTTTCTCTTATAATGTTGTAATTATGTAATCTTTACTTTTTTTCTTGTGTTGAAAAGATTTACCATATCGATTGTTATCCTGATCTTAACCATCCTTGCATTCCAGTTATAAATCATACTTGGTCATAATCAATAAGATTTCCTTGTGCTGCTCTATTCTATTCCCAAGTATTATTAGCTGTGTCATCCTAGGGAGGTCACTTAAGTTCTCCAAGACTCAGTTTTTTAGGTCTCAGTGAAGTGAGAGGTTTGACCTTGATGGCCTCTACAATCCCTTTCATCTCTAAATCTGTTATCCTATTTAAAATTAAGTGTCAGTATGCATGAATGATCTTGGCCTACAGTTTTCTTTCTCAGCCTTATCTCTGCCTGGTTTAGAGATCAGAACCATATACCATCTTTCTCTCCTTGTAGAATCAGTCTGTATAACAGAGAAATGACTTTTTCTTTAAAAGTTTGGTCAAATTTGCTTATGAATCTGTGACTTGGTACTTTCATGCAGATATTTCTGCTTTGTCTAAGACAGGTCTACTTAGATTAGATTCTTTACTTGTTACTTTTGATATTGTGTACTTTTGTAAATAAGCAGTCATGTCTTTTAGATTTGTGTATAATCATCTAATTCTTTTAAGAAATGTTGCTTTCACTTTGTCATTTCTAATTTGGGCTTATTCTTTTTTTTCCTCTTTTTTTATTACTTTTGTTGATCTCTTGAAAAACAGTCCCAGATTTTTCTTTATTATTTCCATTTTTAATTTTCACTCATTAATCTTTACAGTTGTCTTAGTTACAAGTACAGATTCAACTCAGTAAGTCTCTCGCTCCCCTTCTTATTGATTTAGGCATCTAACAGTATAAATTTGTCCTGATGCTTCAGCTTAATCCTGCTTATGCTGATGGGAGTCTGCTGAGGAGACAGGATCGCTGTCTCCAAGCATTGTGATGGCTGTAACATGGAAGAGGGATTAGACTTCTTTTGCTTAGTCCCAGGTGGCAGGACAGGGAGAGTAGTAAGCTGTAGACAAACAGATTCCAGCTCTCTGGTAGGAAAAACTTGCCATCCCAGCTATGCCAGGGTGTAATAAGGCAGGCAGGGGTTAAATTACTTGCCTGGAGTCACACAGGTAGTGAGTGTGCATTTGAACTCGGGTCTTCCTCATTACCGGCCTAGGGCTTTACCCACTGCACCACCAGCTTCCTCCAAACTCCTGAAATCAGGCTTCAAGTTTACACGTTTCCTTCATACAGAAGCCAGCTAGTAGAGATTTAAATCTGGAGTTCCAAGACCAGTACTAGTACTGGTACTAGTTGGACTGCACGGCCACTGAGTTTCCTTCTGCTCTGAGACTGTTAATAAGGACAGCCCCTCTTTGGTTAGGGGCCTGGCCATCTTTCCAGAGTAGATTGGAGGTGGAGGAACTGATAAACATGAAGCCAGGGGAAGGGCAGAACACCTGTGTGTATGTCAGTTTGAGGCTCATGAGCTCAAGCTTATGGCTTAAAAATCCCCTGAGAGGCAGGTTCCTCAGAGCTGGAAGGGGCCCTCGTGTTATCTAGTCTAAAGCTCATGTTATAGAGCAGTGGTTCTCAACCTTCCGAATGCTGGGACCCTTTAATAGTCATATGTGGGCAGACCTGCCTGGAGACAGATAGAGGAGGTTCCTAAGACCATCAGAGATATATGTTTTCCGATGGTCTTAGCAACCCCTGGGACCCCTGTGAAAGGGTCGTTCGATCCCAAAGAGGTCACAACCCATAGGTTGAGAACCGCTGTTACAGAGGAAGAAACTAGAGCTTGGCAAGGTAGGAAGGGGGTGATATAATAGAAAAAGCTCGCTCTTCAGTGTTTTTTCCTACTCTCCACTCATATCCGAAAGTTATTTGTAAAAACATAATAATAAGTACCCACCGTGCTAAGAAACTTGTAATCAGTATCTCGTTTGATCCCCACGACCCTGGGAGGTAGGTGCTATTATTATCTCTGTTTTGCAGTTAGAGAAACTGAGGCAGGCAGGGGTTAAATTACTTGCCTGGGGTCATACAGGTAGTGAGTGTGCATTTGAACTCGGATCTTCCTCATTACCGGCCTAGGGCTTTACCCACTGCACCACCAGCTTCCTCCAAACTCCTGAAATCAGGCTCCAAGTTTACACGTTTCCTTCATACAGAAGCCAGCTAGTAGAGATTTAAATCTGGAGTTCCAAGACCCATGCGTCTCCTTCACTTACTTTGTGATCATAATCACAGCAGTCAGGCCTAGCACTCCCTTCATGGTACTCCTCCTCCTCCTCTTTTTTCCTCTTCTTCCTCCTCCTCCTCCTCCACACAGGGCCCTGTGAGAGCTCACAAGGAAATCTGTAGGAGAGATGATGCTCAGACACACTTCGTGGACCCCAGCCATTTAGAAAACACAGATAAAGCTTGGTTTGGGGGCCTTTTGGTGCTAGACAAATCAAGGATGTCAGCTGTAGACAAGATCAGTAGTCCCAAAGCGGCGTGTGACAGTGTGGCATCAGATCGGCATCAAGACCCTGCAGCACCTCTGCTGTTGGGTCTTGAACCACCTGTCTGCAGACTGCAGTCATCACCAGGGGGGCCCTTGTTCTCCTTTGGCCCCAGGAGCAGCCCAACAAAACCCCTTCTTGCAAGCAGGGCCAGGTTTCTGGGAGGGCCTTTCGCATGGGAGGTTCCAGAGGAGTTTGCTAGTTAAGAGTTTAATATCCACTGATTAAAGGTTCTGATGGTCCCCAGCAAACTCCCACCTCAGTGCCTTGTTACCTGGCACTTCTGCTCCCCCTCCTCCAGCCATCCCAAGTGATCTGCATCCTTGCCTTCTGCTGCCCTCCTCAGGTCCAGTGCAGGCTACAGGACGCCGGCTCGGCCATTGCAACGCCACTGTCTTCAGCCAGGGAGGCTCACTTGAGTAATTCTCTCCTTATCTGACCCTTACAGAGCGAGCGGCTCCCTCTGGGAATCCTGGGGGATGCCCATCCTCGGCCTGGGCCCTCTGTCTGAGAACATGCTCTGTTGTCTCTGGACTGGCCAGGAACCCAGCCACAGGATGGTGGGGAAGCCCCTAGAGGGAGGGGAGAAGCTGTGTCCGTTCTTGGGGAAGGGTGAGGGCATTCTGCCGGAGGCTCTGCAGTGAGCATTGGCCTCGTGAGGGTTTCCTTGGGCTCCCTCTGTCTCTCTGCAGAGCGCACAGCATTTAATGAGGACGCTATCCTGGACCTGGAGCGCTGGATAGATGCGTACACCAGCCAGCTTCCTGCCCTCACAGCTTTCATTCTGCCTGTACGTATCAGGGATCGAAGCACTTGGGCTTTGAGCAAACCTGTGTGTGTATGTGTATGTCTGTGTTTGTGTGCGTGCGTCTGTGTGTCTCTGTATGTCTACGACGTCTGTGTGTGTGTGTGTGTCTGTCTATGTATCTGCGTTTGCTGAAAGAAGGCGGGGCTCCTGCCATCCCATCTCTGGCCTTTGGACATGAGCAGGAGCTGTGGCTCTTCCCAGGCCTCTTCCCACCAACTACAGCCCCACAGGCAATCAGAGCCAGTGTCTTGTTTTCTGTTTCAGTCAGGAGGCAAGAGCAGCGCAGCCCTCCACCTCTGCCGAGCAGTGTGCCGAAGAGCTGAGAGATGGTGAGAGACCAAAGGACGGGAGAGAGGGAGGCAGGGACAGCCTGAGAGCAGGTGTGTCCTCATCCTTGTGTCTGCCCCCACAGCCAGCCTAGGCTCTAATCATGAAGGAATGAATGAATGAGTGAGTGAGCAGCTCGGCAGAGAGAAAAGGACATTGGGAGTCAGGGGAGCTGGATTCTAGTCCTGAGTTTTTGGCTT
The DNA here is from genome assembly GCA_028646515.1 of Pseudochirops corinnae. NCBI lineage: Eukaryota > Metazoa > Chordata > Mammalia > Diprotodontia > Pseudocheiridae > Pseudochirops > Pseudochirops corinnae. Next base: position 340,267,520 of record CM053587.1, on the reverse strand, counting down.
GGTCCCTGTGACCTTGGGCATGTCTGTATCTCATCCTTCAGACCTCAGTGTCGTCCTTGATACATTCTCATTCCACATGTGCTGCTGCTTCATCGCTGTGCTCTTAGGCCAGTGGCTCGCCCTGTCTGGGCCTCAGTTTCCCTATCTGTACAGTGGAGAATTTGACTTTCAGTGAATTGTGGCCAGGGCACCAGGATGCCTCAATGCCCGTGCTCATGGCCAGGTGCATATGGGGTAGAGCACTGTAATTCAGCCAACATTTGTGAGCCTGTGAGTGAGCAATCGGGGACACCCCCAGGTCTAGAGCCACATGTCAGAGGACAGGGAAGAGTTAAAGCAAAAAAAAAAAACCCAAACCCTGCCAGTATCCCTTTTCCAAGGACATAGCATTAAACATTTAAAGAGCAGTAAATCCATGTGAAGACTCGGCTTTAGCGGGCGCCTACTACTCGCCCCTGCACGGGGAGGGAAGAAGTCCTGACGTGAGCCAGCGAGTGGAGCCGAGGAGGTACCAGGAAATAAAGGCTGTCCTCCCGTTATTCTGGATCGTTTATTAAGGAATCTTCTCAGAGAGCCCTGTTCCCTCCAACAAAAGCCCAGGCTGGCTTCCCCCAGGCAGTGCAGGGCAGCCAATGGCATGTGGGCAGAGGGCAGAGGAGGCAGTCCTGGGGGCAGGAGACCCTGTTTGTTTCCAGCTCCAGCTCTGCCGCCAACAATAACGGTAGTTAACATTACAGTAACAGAAAACAGCGCTTTAGGTTTGCAAAGCACTTTACCGATATCATCTCATTTGATCCTTATAATGACACTGGGAAGCAGGTACTATTATATTAGCATTTCTTTCTACTGATGAGGAAACTGAGGCAGACAGCAATTAAAGTGACTTTCCCAGGGTCACACAGCCAGTTAGTATCTGAGGCGTGATTCCATTTCAGGTCTTCCTAACTCCCAAGTCCAGCACTCTGTCTGCTGCGTAGTGACCTTGGATGAGTCATAAGCTCCTCAAAGAGCTCCTCAAAGCCCTCTTTGGTGCTCCATTTTCTCATCTGTAAAGTAGGGGAATTGGCCCAGCTGGTCTTTAAGCCCCCTCCTCTCCCTCTGTAACATTCTGTGACTGAGCCAGAGTTGCCCTTGTTGGGCCAGCCTAGCTGGCTCTCTGAGGTCAGCCAGCAGCCTCTCCAGAGCATGAATGGGGGGAGAATGAGTTCAGGAAAGCGGGGCTGTGACCAAGACCTGGAAAATGCTCCATGTCTTGGGTGGGGAAGGTGATGAAGGGAGAGAACTTCATTTGGGCCCTCCTTGAGCTCCCTTCCCAGGCACTGTCTAAACACACTTGGTATGGATTTTCATGATCTCGTGTGTGTGTGTGGACACTGCCTATTGATAGCATCATGAGCCAGGCAGTAGGCCTGGGGTCAAAGACTGCGACCCTCTACGGAGCTGAGGGCAGCCCGAAAGACAGCCCTGAACTGTCTCACCCAGAAGGTGAGGGGAGTGGTGCTGGAGGTCACTGCTCCCAGCCACGCAGGCCAGGGATCTCTACTTGTCTTCCTCTCCCTTGTAGTGTGGTTCCACTCGTCCAGGCCGGGCAGACAGATGCAAACGTGGCCAAATTCTTGAACAGGTAATAAAACCAATGGAAAGAATCCATTCCCCAAATGACTGCCCCTTTGATACCACGCTTGGTGTTTTATCTTCACAACATTGAGAAATGAGGGCCCTCTTCATTCCAGCCTTGAGAAGGAAGGATTGGCAGGCATTGGATATCAAAGCAGTTGGGCCAGTTAGAAGGGCAGACACGGGCAAGGTCATGTTGCCCCTGATGTCTGGCACCATTGAAGGCAGCAGCTGGGTCTTAGCACGCAGTTACAGAAGCATCTACTATGGGTTACAGCGTCTGCCTTCAGGAAGCTTACACTCTAACGAGTCACCTCTGCTGGGAGGTGGTACGTTAGCAGTAACAGGTATCAGTTGCAGAAGCAGGTTTCCTGGGAATGGAACCTCCTAATAGTCAGCACTAGTTGTGGTAGGATGGGCCACCCCTCCTGGAAGTCCTTCTCTCAGGGCTGGATGGTCACTTCTCTGAGATGTTGAGAGGAGGTGATTCTTGGTCAGGTGTGGGCTGGACGCGGTGACCGCTGAGGATCCTCGGCCTCTCTGATTCACAGGTCTGGTCATGGAGCTGCCCAGAGTTGGCCTGTCCATTAGACTCTTGGCCCTGCTCCATGTGCCAGAGGCCTTCCTGCCGGGCCATCAGGATGATGCTGTTGGCCAAGGAGTCTGTTGGGCAAGAAGCCCTGGCGCCGGCCTCAGCCTCGGGCTCTGGCAATAACTCACCACATGCCCAATTCATCAAGCTGGAGTTGGCTGAGGACCCAACCACCATTAAGTTCTGCTAGGGACCACTTGGCCATTTAAATGTCTGCTTTTAACCTTAATTTGGGGATTAGCATTTCTCTCTCCTTTGGACACTCTCTTTGACACTCTCTCTCTCTTCCCCCTCCAGACTCAGCGACTATCTCTTCACTTTGGCCCGATACGCAGCCATGAAGGAGGGGAAAGAAGAAAAAATCTACCGGAGACAGGACCCCTAAGGCTGCAGCGTGCTGGAGAAGTCCTGTGACGAGGGAGGCTGGTGCCCCTCTTCCCATCCCAGCAGTGCGGGGCAGAGTTAGCATGTGTGATGTGTGGACCCAGGACTGCCCTGATGAAAAGCCTGAGCCCCATCCCACCCCTCCTTACGTCAGAGCCCCTCACAGCTTCATCCCAGCCCCTCTACTGCCTGCATCGTGTGTATGTGTGTGTGTGTGTGTATGTGTGTGTGTGTGTATACATGTGTGTGTGTGTAAAGTTCCTGGAGCCCTCCTTTGGCCAACCTTCCTCCTTCAAGGATTCAGCAGAGCACTTGAGCACATCCACAACGTAAATGTGATTTACCTTTGCCAGAGGGGCCTTAAATGTCACATTTATAAAGGGAAAAGCCAGCAGGATTTGGTATTGTAGTCACCTCCGAGCCATCCGTCACCCACGAAGCATGAGGACGAGGCCTGAGCAGATTTATAAGCAAAGGCTGCTAACAAATACTGGGCCCCTCTGGCCCACGAGTCGGAGTGGAGGAGGGAAGGGGCAGCGCACAGTTCTGCCCCAGCCTCACAGATGCCCCAGAAGACACTGTCAGGACTGCTCGAGCCTGCGCAGCAGACCCACAAATGAATGGGGCACCCCTCCTCCCAGTTGCCTTAGGCCTTCCTTTGATGCAGGACCGCTAATGCCTCCAGGTCAGCCCATTGTTGTGATGCATTTAAATTGCAGTCAGCTCCCTTTCCCCCCAAAAGCCCAAGATGACGGTGGGTCCCCCCAGCTTGCAGCTGATGCCTTCCTGACCCCCAGCCTGGTGTGAGGGAGAAATAGACTGGCTGGAGGCCTGAGTGGCTTCTGTTTGAAATCAGAATCAGTGGGTTTTCAGTTACCAACCGCAATTTACAGCTTTGACCGAGAGAGATTAGGAGATAGTGAGCCCCTCAGCCATTAATAAGGGAGAAAGCCAGCGTTGTGGTGCTGGCCCAGAAAGGCAAGAGACCCAGATTCAAATCCTACCTCAGACACCAGCTGTGTGTCCCTAGGCAAGTCAGGCTTCTCAGCCTCAGTTTCCTCCTGTATAAAACGGGTGAGGACAGCATCTCCACTACTGACCTCACTAGGTTGTGGGGAGGACCATGATCACATGGGTCAAGCCCTTTGCGAGCCTTGAAGCCTCCCTGCATGTCCCATTTTATGTGCTGAGGCTGAGGGGGGGGCATGCACCTGATTCCAGGGGGCCCAAGTTCAAATCCCAGCTTATTTGCTGCCTATGGGACCTCTCAGGGGCTCAGTTTTCTCTGTTGTAACAGCAGCAGTGAACACGTCGGAGCATTTGCCAGGCCCTCAGCTGCCATCTCATGGGACCCTCACAGCTGCCCCAGAAGGAGACTGTACCCCCTGCCCATCACCAACCAATCCAAAGCCTGTGATGGCTCCACGTTGCCCTTCAGATAACACACAAGTTTCTCATCTGGACTTTGACGCCCTCCTCCTCCACCTGTCCAGTCTTCCAGTCTAGTCAGATTGACCTGCCAGCTGTTCCCCACCCACACCACTCCAGTGCCTGCCTCGGGACCTTTGTCTGGAACGCCCTCCCTCGTAACACCCTCCTCTTAGAATCCCCTCGCTTTCTCCCCATCATAGCTCAGGTGCCACCAGCTATGTGAAGCTTTCCTAGGTCTCATACTGCCACCTCTGCCCTCTCCATTTTCTCTCCCTTGAAGCTATCTTGTATCTATTTATCTGTGTACGTGTTGTATCCTTCTGGTAGAATGTAAGCTCCATGCAGGCCCTAGTAAGGTGTCTTGTGCATTAAATCAGACCCTTGAGGGCTTGACGAATTAAATGAAATACCACAAGTATTGTTGGTCCCATTTTATAGACTAGGAAATGAAGGCTTGGGTTAGCTAAGTGACTTGCCCAAGGTCCCACACCAAGTTAGTGTCTGAGGTGGAATTCAGACCCAGCATTTTCCTCACTGCCGTTGGAGTGCACACGTCATGGGGCACATCATTTTAAAGGTCTTTGCCAGCTGTACTTCAGGTACAACATCCTCAATGATGTTCTCTGAAACTGAAGACAATTCCCATCTCTCATTCCAACCACTTTTTCTAGGGAATATTCCAGGAAGGATCCTAGCCCTAGGAGATGGAGCAATCTGAGAATTGTCTTTTTTATCAACCAACATTCCCTTGGGAAATTTCTCCAGGCTCAGGAGCTAGAGAAATGTCCCCTTCTTGCTCCACTCACTCAACAATAACCAGAAGACCGGCCTGGGAGTAGGGGGTGGGTCTCTGTGCTTAGCACAGCAAAGAGAGGAACCAGGTCCACACCCCAACGCTATGTGCCTTCTACTATGTCACTGGCTTTCTGATAGAAACTTTAAGGCTTGGAATGCCTCCTGAGTACACACATACACATGTCACTAATACATGCTGCTATCTCGTTATTCAATCTCTTTTTTAACTGATATTTCATGGCTATTGTTAACGTCCATTTTTCACAGAGTAATTTTCGAAGGCTGAGCTTGTAACACATCCCGATGACAAACGTTCCCAGTCCGGGCTCCCCCATCAGCTGCAATGTCACCCCGAGCTGTTCCTCACTACTTTCCTCAGACAACCCACCCCATTTTATGATAGCGCTGTCTCAGTTATCACTATTGAACCTTTAAGAATTCAGCGGCTTTTCAAATTTAATTGAATACAATTCTTTGTATAATAAATTCTGCGTGAATGCTACATAAATCAGCCCTAGGAAAGATTCATGGCTGTCTTCCTCCCCATTCAGGGCCCAGAAATCTTTCACTAGCATTACTGGACCGGAGCTGGTACTTTTTGATTGTCACAAGAAATCAATTTAACCTTTCCAGCCCAGCTTGAGGGGCACGTCTAATTTACAGCTGCCAACTCATCAGATTTTCCAATGTTTTCATCTCTGGGAGTCCCTGGAGAATGAAGGATTTAGGTCCAGATAGAGAAAAAGGAATGTCTCGGAAGTCTAAGCTTCTCCATTTGGAATCCAAAGTCTCTATCTCTAAGAACCAACATGACCACTTCTGTTTTCAAGTTGGGGAACAAGGTCAGGATTCAGAAACTCCCGCCCCTGGAGGTCGGTGACCGCCTGATGTGTAGGAGAAGGCACAGTGGTTGCTCCCTGCTATTTAGGAGAGACAGCCCTGCATTGTGAGAATGAGTAATGTGTTATTATTCTAGCCAGGCATCTTTTCTACATTCTCATCCATTACTTCATTCGATCATCCATCAACATAAATTATTTTTGCTTCTAGTCCCTGTTGAAGAGCAGACCTAACCCCAAGGACAGAGACTCAGTTTGTCTTGCAAACTTTCTGAACGTGTACCTCTTGTGTAGTCCTGTAGAATCGACATGGGGATGTTGAGAGTCATTGTATTGGTGAGGACAAGGAGAGGAGGCACAGGCAGCCCCCGACACAGAGTAGAAATCACTAGCAAGGTCACTTGAGAGATTTTGAGTGATGCATGCATTGCTTGGCACATAGTAAATGCTTAATTATTTTTCCATTCATTCATCCATCCATCTGCCTATTTAAGCATCTTTTCATAGAAAGCTCCGGATTTTGGCCCCTTGTTTCAAGCTTGGCTCTCACTTCCCACCAAGTGTGACTTCTGACAAGCCCTGTCACCTGAGGGCTTAGAGCAGGGAGGGACCTTGGAGACCAGCTTATCCAAGCCTTTCATTCAAGAAAGGGGCAAACTGAGGCCCCAAAGGAAAGTGGATTTTAGACTGAATGACCAGAAAAAAAGCAGCCACTTAAACTCATCTGGACTCAGTTTCCTCATTTTAAAAATGGGAAGCTAAGGGGAGATAAAGCCCCTTGCAATGCTGTGTCCTATGATTTTCAGTGTTTATAATGCTACCAGTCATATTCACTTAATCAATTATATCTCCATAGCTTCCTATTGGCCTCTCTGCCTCAAGCCTCTCCCCACTGCTGTCCATCCTCCTTTCAGCCACCAACATGAACTTCCTAAAGCACAGGGCACCCCCAATTCAAGAAATCCCAGTTGCTCCCTAGTGGCCCCAGCAAACAAAACCTTCTGTTTGGCAAGCAAAGCTCATGACGCTTCATCTCCTACCTTCTTGTCGCTGGGCCTGCTCACCTGGCCTCTAATGCCCTCTTTCCTCAGCTCCACCTCTTGGAATACCTGGTTTCCTTCTAAATTAATCTCAAGTACCACTCTTACTCAGCAATAGCTGGCTTATGTGTATGTGAATACATGCACACATATATATTTATATGTGTGTATACATATTCATACTACATGTATATTTATATGTGTATATATAGAAATAAATACATATGTACATATAAATACATGTGTGTATATACATATATGCACCTATGTAAGTATACGTGTGTATGTATATATGTGAATATATATACATATATATGTATTCAATTCATATCTATATCTATATCTATCTATCTATCTATCTGTCTATCTATCTATCTATCTATCTATATATGAATATCTGGCACTTTAAGGTTTGCAAAGCACTTACAAGTATTATCTCCCTTGATCCTCACAACTCTATTACTCCCATTTGACAGATGAGGAAACAGGTTAAATGACTTTCCCAGGGTCACCTAACTAGTAAGTATCTGAGGCCAGATTTGAACTCAGATTTCCCTGACTGCTGATTCTGAGCTCAGCCCACGGTGCCATCCCGCTGCTTTTGTGAAGTCTCCTCTGATTCTACCAGTTGTTAATATTCTCCCTTCCAAAACTATCTTTTTTCTATAATTTTGTATTCTCTGTCTCTCTCCCTCTCCCTCTCCTCTCTTCCTCTCTCTCTCTCTCCTCTCCTCCTCTCTTCCTCTCTCTCTCTCTCCCCTCTTTCTCTCTCTGTCTTTCTCCTCTCTGTCTCTGTCCCTCTGTCTCTCTGTCTCTCCCCCCATATACACACATATACATACACAACATAAAAAGTTTTCTGTATCTGTGGTAGGGGCATATCACAGCTTATGCTCCTGGTGGGCAGACTTTTGTCTTTGTGGTTTAGCACAATTCCTGGTACCTAATGAGTGCTTAATAAATGCTTGTTGATTGATTTATCATCCACTGTGTACCAAGCACTGTTAGGGGCTGGAAATATATATACAAAAATACAGCAGTTCCTGCCCTCAGGGAGCTTGCCTTCCTTGGGCATGCACAACATGCATATTTAAAAGTACGTGTGAAAGAAATACAGGAATAATTTTGGGACTGGGGGAGGCAGGGATCAGCAAAGGCAGCTTTGACGGAAGCCCGGAGGCGGAACTGGAGAGGGTGTACCCTCCAGGTGTGGGGGACAGCCTATGCAAAGACGTGGAGAGGGGAGGTGGAACCGCGAGGTGAGTTGGTGCCCTAGACAGCTTCCTTGGCTAGGAAGAAGCAATGACCTTAGACACAAATTTAGAAAGCCGCCCATTAAATATCGGAGATCATTTTGGCTTCGATTCAATGTAGCTACTTGGGGGGGGGGGGGGGGGAGGAGAGCACAGCAGCTGGGCCAGAACACAGACATGGCCCACTGGGAAACCAGCAGAGCCTTGGCGCTTAGCACAGTTTATGGCATGTAGTAGGTACTTAATAAATGTTTATCAATTGGGATCCAATTTAGGCTCAGGAGTCGCTCCGCCAATGGATGCACCAATGGAGGCTTCCTTCCCCAGCTCGGCTGGGAGAGGACGGAGCGGCTTCTCCAGCAGATGCCTTGGCAGCCCGGCTCCTTCCAAGCCTTTCACTGACCATATGCAGAGACCAAATGCGTCCCTGCTGCGCAACGTTCCTTTATTTACGATTACCTTGGAACTGTCGGGGTAGACATATGTTGCTAAGGGTCGTTTATCCTTGTTTGTAAAATTTATGGCTTCTCCTAGATTACACACTGTCAAAACTGGAAGGATTGGCCCCCAAATCTCTTGCTGCATGATTGGATCAGACGTGCGTACATCTGTTAACACGGTAGGAACTGTAAAATGAGGTAAGTTCGACTATAACTCAAGCGTTCCTCAGCCCTGCCGGAGGGTGGAAGCCGCCGGCACACCGCTGAGCTGCTGGGGAAGAGCAGACACATGCCGACGTTTTGTTGAATCACAAAAGTCGAGGATGTGAGGGACCTCAGAGGCCACTGGGCTCAAGCTCATCCCTGAACGGACGCCCTCTTGGAGCTCGCGGAAGCGGCCAGCTAGTGTGTGCCCGAAGATGGGGAAGGGCTGCCCAACCCCTGGGCATGCCCAAGCACGCATTTCCACTTTAGGACCATTACCATCGGTAGGGTGATTTGCTGATGCTTCTGGGGCTAAGCAGAGCAAGTGTCATTCTTCCTGATTCTTGCGAGAAGCCCTTCAAACACTTGAACACAGCTCTCACCTCCCACCCAAGGCTAAACGCACCCAGTTCCAGAACCAATCTTCATATGTCCTGAATTCTGTCCTTTCCCACCCCGGTTACTCCTGTCTGGACACTCTAGCTCATTCCTCTCTAAACTTCCAGGTGTGATCTGACCAGGGCAGAGTGCAATGGGACCATCACCTCCCCATCCTTCGAAGCCGCGCCCATCCCACTGCTGCTCAACACTGCACTAGATCCTTTGGCGGCCACATCACCAAATCATTGCTCATGAGCTTGTAGTCCACTATAACCTCAAGGTCCTTTTCAGAACAATGCTTTCTATCCACATCTCATCTTATATTTGCGGCTCTGATTTTTTTAATACCCAAATACAAGACTTTATATTTATTCCAGTTGAACTTCTTTGATCCATCCAGCCCGTCAGAATCCTTTGGGATCATAGTTCTTTGTGATCACTCTTCCTGGATATTTACCAATCATCTCTTCAATGATTCATTCTGGAATTTTCCCAGGGATTGAAGTCAAGTTTCCTGGCTCTGAAATCTACCCTTTTCAGTCTGTCCTCTTACCCCCCTTTTTTTAAAATTGGGGCAGCATTTTCCATCTTCTCCCAAATTCCAAGATCTCTCAAATATCCTTGACAGTCGGCTCTGCAATCAGGTCTCACAGTTCTTTCTAGACCACTTGAGGATATGTCACCTGGGTCTGGCTGCCTATTCAGAGTGGAGCACTGTGGAAATGTCTAGGACTTGGGGTTTTTAGACTCATGGAATAGGTTGGAGGGATCTCACAGTTCTAGGTGTTGCAGTTCAAAGAGTGCTGATCTGGATCTGGATCTGGAAAGATCTGAGTTCAAATCCTACTTGAGACACTTCCTAGCTGTGTGACCCAGAGCAAATCTCTTTAAAAACCACCTCCCTTAGCTTCCTCATCTGTAAAATGTGAAAATATTAGCACCTATCTCACAGGATTGTTGTGAGGGTCAAACGAGATATTTGTCAAGTGTTGGCAAGCCTTGTAACACCATATAAATGCTAGCTGTTGTCATCGTCATTACTGTTCTCCAGCACAGGGAGGGGACTGGAGACCACGCTCTGTACATCTTGGTTGAAGGAACTAGTTATTTAGCTTGGAGAAGACCTGGTGGGAGCATGGGAACTGTTTTCTAAATATTTGCAAGGCTTGTTCTGCTTGGCTCCAGTGGGTAGGATGAGAAGCAGGGGGTCCAAGACACTTTGACTCAGAGAAAGGGATAAAAAAACATTCCTAACAATATAAACTGGAATGAGGAGATTGAGGAGCAGTGAGCTCCCCATCACTGGAGATACTTAAGCAAAGACTACAAGTCTGCTCAGCAGGGGAGGGAGATTCAGGGACAGGCTGGACAAGATGTGGCTCTCAGATTCTGTGATTCATCTCCCTCCCCCCTCCCCTGCCATTCTGTAAAGATTAAAGGGCCTCAAATCATTTGTCTCATTTAAGAGGGCTCAAAGGAGACCAAGCCATCCAGACACACTGGCTAGGGGAACCTCGGGGAGTTCCCGAGCATCCTAAGAAAGCATCTAATGTCATTTTCCTCCAGGAACTTCAAGGGGAGGAGAGAAACTGAGCCTGTTGCCCTGCCAGGGACTGAGGGAAGGGGTGGCCCTGAGTGTGCCAAGGGAATGCCAGCAAGCAGCCTGGCAGCCCATCAGCCTGCCCAGCCTGTGAGCAGAGATGACTGATATCTCTAGGCTCTAAGAGCTCAGGTCCCTCCAACAGGCCAGTGCCAGCAGCCCAGGGAAAACCAAATGTCTTTGTTTGATCCAAGTGAGAGCCAGCTGCCTGGAGTGTAGCAGCCGTCATCACAGTACCTGTGTGGCAGAGGACAGAGAGAGACTGGGGCTGAGCCTCAAAGTTTGGCGTCCAGTCTGATGTGACAGCAACAGAGGGCAAGAAAAATGAATGAACTGCTGATGAGACACCGCCTGGGGAATATGGCTTCCATTCCTCTCCAAGCTGTGAGGAAACTCAAGCTTGTTGTCCAGAGGATGAGAGAGTGAGAGTGAGAGACAGACAGACAGACAGACAGACAGATGGACAGAGACAGAGACAGAGAGAAACAGAGAGAGAAAGAGAGAGACAGACAGAGGAGAGGGGAGAGAGAGACACATGGTGGAGAGGGATATAGATGATGAATATATATAGAGAGAGATGATAGATGGATAGACAGACAGATAGAAATAGAAGATAGAAAGAGGTAAATAGTTAAAGGTAGCTGGACAGAGATAGATAGTAGAGTGACAGACAACCAGTGAATGGATAGATGGATATAGAAAGGTAAACAAAGATAGATAGGTAGATGGTGGATGGATGGATGATAGATAAAATAGATATCAGTGAATAGCAGATGGATACATGGATGGGTAGATTATAGATAGATGAATCTATGATAGGGAGGTAGACATGGATGACAGAGAGAGATTGGTCGGTAGGTAATTTATTAAGTGTTTCCTGTTTACCGTGGATCGTACTGAACACTGAGGACAAGATACAAATGAGAAAGACAGTCCCTAACCTCCAGAAGCTTAAGTCCTAATGGGGGGACACAACGCACCACGGAGATCTAGAAGGGGGAAGGGAATGTTCTCGACAGCACAGTGTGGGTCCAGCCACATGCAGAGGCCTTGGCTTGGGAAGGGAAGGCAAAAGCTCCTATATCAGAGAAAGGGGACATAGGAGCAAAACCAAGATTCTAGTGTGGGAGGAGGTGGAGCTGATGGTCTACAGAGAAGAGGAAAGTCATGGAGTAGGCTAGAATGGTCAGGAAAAGGACCTTAGTAGCCGTCTCATAGAGCTTCCTCATGCCACAGATTAGGAAGAGAGAACCCACAGATGTGAAGTGATTTGCCCAATGACACAGTGCTCTCTCTCTCTCTCTCTCTCTCTCTCTCTCTCTCTCTCTCTCACTGTCTCTCTCTCTTCTGTCTCTCTCTTCCTCTCTCTGTCTCTGTCTCTCTCTGTCTCGCCCTCTCTCTATCTCTGTCTGTCTCTCCCTCTCTCTGTCTCTGCTTCTCTCTCTCTCTCTTCCTCTCTCTGTCTGTCTCTCTCTCCCTCTCTCTGTCTCTGTCTGTCTCTGCCTCTCTGTCTCTCTCTTCCTCTCTCTGTCTCTCTCCCTCTCTCTGCCTCTCTCCCTCTCTCCATCTCAGTCTCTGTTTGTCTCTCTGTCTGTCTCTGTCTCCCTCTGTCTCTGCCCCCTCCCCCCTGCCACCAACTATTCATGGCTTCTAGAAGAGACTTTAGAAAGAATAGCCACAAGCTAGCAATGCAATTCCAGGTTCTACTGGCACATGCGATAACCTTGGCTTGTCATAGGGCAGGTGGTCACCTTCACCAGTGACCTTCCCCACCTCCAAGCCCTGCTGGAGTGCCACTCAGATCTTCCCTACTGCAGAAGTCTCCCCCAAAGGACAAACATGTCATGGGCAGAAGGGTGATCTCTCAGCCATTTTAAGGTTATATATCATCTCGAACCAAGAGTTTTATAAATCTGCCTAATTAATCAGTCAGCTCAGACGGGGTTTCCTGCTGTAATACAGAAGTTGTAATTACATTTCTTGAAGGAAGTCAAAATGAAATCTACTGAGAAATGTCACGTTGCCCTGATGCCCTGATGCTCCTCCAATGTCTACAGCGTTTGTTCTCTCCTGAGGTGTAGGTCAAGGGGGCCTGAGGAGCAGGTGGACGTTGCAGCTCTGGGCTGAGGTATCACATTACAGTATCAAAGACACAGGATGTCTGACTATGTAGGGTGCCAGCTGCTGAAGGGGAGGTGGTATGGAGAGTCTGGGCTAGAAGACGATGATACGTTAGGATTAAAGGGGTCCTTGGAGACCATCTAATCCAGAGTCCTTAGCCTGGGCTCCTCAAGGGCCTGTGGGTAGGTTTCAGGAGGGTCCAGGAACTTGAATGGGAAAAAAAAATATTCTGTTGATCTTTTCATTGAACTCTAGAGGAAATTTAGTATTTCCTTCAATTATTTAAAACCATGATTCTGAGTATGGGTCCAGAGGTTTCACCAGACACTGCCCCTCGGAGGGGACACGACGCAAACTCTTGTCCTAGTTAGATTTAGGATTCTGGATCTTGAACTGCAGGAGATCTTGCAGCTCATCTGGTCCTGAGGAGGAAGCTGAGGCTCAGAGAGGGCAATGACTTGCCCAAGGACACATAGGATGAATGAAGTGGCAGAGGCAGGGCCTCAGACTCCTAGCCCAGCTTTGTTTCCTCAGTCCCTTGCTGCTCTTACGATTCAAGGTGCTGTTACTCTGGAGCCTACCAAGAGCCTGCCAGGGGAGGAAAGCACTGGATTTGGAGTCAAAAGACCTGGCTCTGATGTTCCCTAAGGCTTCCTCTAAGTCTCAGTTTTCTTATCTGCAAAATGGGGCTGCTAGTTCTTGCATTATCTTCTTCAGAGACTGTTGTGAGAAAAAAGTTCGGGAAAACCTTAAAGCTACAGAAATGTGAGCTGTCATTGTTCTTTCCCAGTCCGCACACCGCTTGCGATGTGACCAGACCTGTGAGTATAGGGGGATGACCAGAGCAGCGTGAATCAATCAATCAATATTGATTAAGCACCTACTTTATGCCGGGGGATTTGCCAAGCCCTGAGTAATAACAACAGCTGATGTTATATATTGCTTACAATGTATCAGGCGATTATTACAACCCTAGGAGGCGGATGCTCTTATCATCATTTTACAGAGAAAACAGAAGTGAAGTGACTTGCCCAGGGTCACACAGCTAGAAAGAGATCTTTCTGACTCCATACCCAGTGCTCTATCCACTGTGCCGCCTTACTCTTTCCCCAATGTCAGAGGTGGTGACCTGTCCTGAAGGGGCTCAGAGTCTAGCAGTAGAAGAAAAACATTTGCACCAGCAGTAGACAAAGACTTGGAGATGGTAAAGGTGCACAGGACATCCAGTACAGGACACTTTATAATTTGCATGGTCCTTTCCCATCCGTAGGGCAGCGAAGTGGATAGTCAGGAAGACCTGAGTTCAAGTCCAGCCTCAGGCACTAACTAGCTGTGTGACCCCGGGCAAGTTCACCCCGTTTTGCCTCAGTTTCCTCATCTGTAAAATAAGCTGGAGAAGGAAATGACAAAGTATTCCAGTATCTTTGTCAAGAAAACCCTAAATGAGGTCACAGAGAGTCAGACAGGACTGCAATGGCTGAAGGGCCAGGCACTGCCAAGCACTTTAAAATTATTACCTCATGTGATTCTCACAGCAGCTCTGGGAAGTAACTATTATTATCCCCATTTCACAGCTACATCCCCAGCTGGGAAGTGTCTGAGGCTGAACTTGAATCCACTGCACCACCGGGCACCGCCACTCCCTGCAGTGAACCGTACAACAGCTGGCGAGTTACTCTTAATTTCTCTGAGCCCCAATTTCACTATCCATTAAATGGGAGTAAAACAGCCCAACTAAACTCTTGTCCCTCCTCCCCCCCACCGCGCACCCCTCCAAGTGCAATAGTAATGGGAGGTGTCCTAAATGCGGCACTCTCCGCTCCACCACACTGCCCCACTGCCCCTAGAACCAGGCTTTGCCTGCTTCGTGGCACCACCGACTCTGTCCTCCTGGGTCCCTCTCCTGATCTAGAAACCAGCATCTCAGCAGCGCCCAGGCTCGAGGGCACCCAGTCCACCCCAGCAGAGGAGGGATCCCCTCCCTGGAGCAGTCGGGACGTCGTTCTGTGCCCTTGAATCAGACTTCCTGAGCCAAAGCCCCTTCTCCCTTTTCCTAGTTACCAGCCAACGCTACGTCTGGGCAGGCTGCCAGGGACTGCCTCTCCCCCCGACTCCTCAGCCAGGACAATCCTAGCCTCACCTGGGTAATGTTATTGGTTGGGACGAAGAGAACCGCTTCATGACCCCGGTGGTGATGGTGCCAACACTAGCGGGGAGCCTTCTGGCAAAACACCTGCCGCAGAGAAGAGAAAGTCTGAAGGCTTTTGTGCCCAGGGCTTAGGACAAGACCTGAAGATCAGGAGAATTAGCGCTGAAAGGGACCCCGGAGGTCACCCGGATCCGCGCGCCTTATGTTACACATGAGAAAACTGAGGCCCCCCCAAAAGGGAAACATTCAGAAGCCAAACCTCGCTGGCCTCAGATCGTTCATCTTTAAAATAAAGTATCAGCCTTGATTCCCTCTAAGGTTCCTCCTGCCTTTACCCCTATGATCCTTCGGATGGATGAATGATGGCGGCTGGGAAGGGGGTCTCCAGTGGGCGCCCCAGCGGTCTGTGCTCACCGCTGGGCCGGGGCTCGGTTGGCACGCTTAGCCGTTGGATACTTGACACAGAGGTTGGAGGGAACCACTGACACCCTGGAGGACGGAATTCTCCCAACTGGCCCCTCTGCTTCCAGATTCTCCGTTGTCCAGTCCACGGCACACTCTGACCGTCCCCCACATCTAGACTTGTCTCCCTCCTCGTCTCGCTCCTCACCCCCCCCCCCTCCCGCTTCCCAGACCTCCTGCCCCATCTAAAATCTCACCATTCCCACGTCCACCTTAACCTTCGGGCCTCCCCTCGGAGGCCACCCCTGTTTCTCCTCTCTGTCTTGTTGGTAGGGAGTTGCTTGCATAGGGTCTCTCCCATTAGAGTGGGAGCTCCTTGAGGGCAGGGAGTGGGTTTTTGTTCTTTTGCCTTTCTCTGTATCCCTGATGCTTGGCGCTGCACGTGGCTCTTAATGGCTCATTTACCTGACTTCCATGAGCCTCCGAGGTCTCATCATCTCTCACAGGGAGATGATGATCTCTGCCCACCTCCTAGGTAGCCCCAGCTATCTAGGTGAAGCCCAAACAAACAATTCATCAGCCTCTGCTTTGGGAACGTCTCATTTCCAAAGGGAAGAGGTAAGACACTGGGGATTTTTTCCTATTCACCTACAAGCCCAGGCCTCTTTGCAAAGTGATGCTGAGGCAAACAGCCTCACTGGGTGGACAAGACGTAACTCCTGCCTGATGGAGAAGGCTGGGGGGAGCAATGGTTTCATCCGGCACCTGCAAGCAGCTGGGCATCCAGAAGGCATTGCCAGGACGGGATCGCTTTGCTCGCCCGCCATCTAGTGGCTGCCCAGTGTCCAGGGCGCAGACCAGAGGGCTGCTCTCACCGCCGCCTTCAAGAAGGTCCTAACATTTTACCCATGAGGCCAGCAGAGGGCCAGGGACACGAGGGGAGATACAAGGGCAGGGGGATATCCCCCAGGCAGAGGAAGGTCACTTCGGGACACCATGGCGTTTCTATGCTGCTCTGGAATTTGGGGAAACTGGCTGGGTTGGAAGGGAAAGGGCATTGGCTCTGGAATCTGAAGACCTGAGTTCAAATTTGACCTCTGACCCTTACTCCCTCTGTGACCTTGTGCAAGTCACTTGAAAACTATGGACCTCAGTTTCCTCATCTGTAAAAATGAGGAGCTTGGGCTAGACAGCCTCTGAGGTCCCTCCCTCCTCTCTCTAAATGCTCTCTAAGAATTCTCTAGCAAGAGACAGCTCCCGCATCGCCTCTCTCCTCCCAGAGTCAACTCAGATGCGTCCCATCTGTTTTCCCCTCTCATCTCTACCTCTTAGAAACCCTCCCTTCAGAACAAACCAATCAAGAAGCATTTACTAAGTGCCTACTATATTCCAGGCACCGTTCTAAGCACTGCAGACAGCAGAGGGACCGCCTGACCCCGGAGGGGTCTCCTGGCCCCTTCTCCTCTAGTTATCAAAGCTGCCTCCTTAAAAGGTCCTTGGGTTATTTTCCATATGCTTTCTATTCACTTAACTGTGTCATTTTTTTCTGTTTCCTTCTCTGTGTTCCATTGTGTTCCCTCCAGGTGAATGGAGCTCTTTGAGGACAGTGCTAGGCACGGATTAGATGCTTAATCAATCTTTATTGAATTGGAACAAATTAAAATGAGGGAACCAGATAGCTAATCGCTAGCATTAAACCTAAAGTTTGCAAGGCATCTCACAAATAATTTTTTCATTTTATCCCTTAAAGAGCCCCTGGGGACCTGGTAGAGTAGAAAAAGAGACAGCTCCTGAGTCAGAGGGTTCTGATGCTTCTTATCTGTGTGACCTTGGACAAGCCACCAAACTTCCTGTGCCTCAGTTTCCTTATCTGTAAAACGAAGAAGGGGCTGGGCTAGATGACTGCTGAGGTGCAGGACCTGCTGAGCGTCCTTTATGCCTTTCAAAGAGCTTCCAAGTAGAGTAAGCAATTTGCCGGATCAGAGAATTTTAGACCTGGGAATGTCCACCCAGAGAGAACAGACTGACAAAGGAGACCCTGGTTGCCTCTTTTGAATGTCATCTGGCTCATTCAAATCCTTCCTGAATTGGGAGATCTATACTGCATACCCTCCTCCACCTGTGGTCCCCACTGGAGCAGACGACAAGGAGACCTCAGCTCTAATTCCGGGTTCAAGGACTCGAACCCACCCTGCCACATAGCCCCTCACTGGGAGAAGTTGGAGCAGAGAACCTTGGGTTCCTTCAAGCTTCTGGCTCCTCTGGATCTCCCCTTCTGCCTCAAATGATTTTGTCTTTGCTTCTCTGTGTACATGTCATATTCCCCCTTCTAGGATATAAGATTTCCTTCCGGGCATGGATGATTCCGTTTTTGTTGTATCTCTAATGTCTCATGAGGCATCTGGAACGTAGTAGGCATGTGGAGATCATCTAGAAAAGTAGCTGGTATAGTAAAATCCCCTTTACACTCCAGTCAGACTGGCCTGCATTCTCCCCAGCCCATCCAGCATCCATCCCTCAAACAACATATTCTCCTGCCTCTGTCTTTGTCCCAGCTGGTCCCTGCTTCCCTCTCTCTGTATGTTGAATTCCTCCCCATTTCAAATGCCGCCTCCTCTGGGAAGCCCTTTCCGATCTGTGCCCCTGCCTCCACCCAGCAGCCAGTAATGAATGACCTTCTGTCTCACACACAGGTGCTGGGAAACGTTCAACAACCAGCTCCGTAGAGGAAGAATGGACACAGGACACATTTTAATTTGTATTATTAACATTTTCTCCATTTAAAGTCTAGACAATTAACAGAACAATACAAGCCTTGATTTGCAGTGTTTCTGAGGCATAAATGTTTACACTGAAAATTTAACAATCCACTCTCACATCTGTTTACACTGAAAATTTAACAATCCACTCTCACATCAGTATGAGCTGACTAGCACACACCTGTTCTCAGACTTCCTTCCTATGGTATTTCCCCCTACACAACTATAAAGCAATTATCATGGATTATTTTCTGTGTGACTCTTATCTCCCTACTAGACTGTTAGCTCCATGAGGGCAGGGACTGTCTGTTTCTCTTCCCAGTGGCTGGCTAGACTAAAGACAATATGAGGTTAGTAAATATTGGCTGGCAGATTTATTGATTCATAAGACCTGGGTTCAAATCCTGACTCCACCCCTTACTTAACTGTACAATCTTGAGCATATCATTTAAATCAACTTCCTCATCTGGAAAATGGCAGTAATAAATCCTCGCACTATCTGTTAAACAAGGCTGCTGTGAAGACTGAATAGAACATAGATAAGGCGTTGTCTTAGCATGAACTATTATCGCCATCTACTTTAGAGGTGTGGAAGCAGGCTAAGCGAACTGTTCAGAATCCTGCAGGTCATCAGAGATAGTGCCAGCACCCGAGGCCCGGTGTTCTGCTCCTTCATATGCCCGTCTCTATTATAGCATACCCGTCTACAAGGCAACATGGGGACGTTCTCCCCTGCAAACACACCCACAAAAGCTGAACATGCAAATGATGTGTAGAGTATAAGACCCTGCTAAATCGACCAGCAAGCAATTATTAAGTATCTGCCGTACGCTAGGTGCCCTGTGCTAGGTACACGGGTACAAAGACCAAAAAAAAATGAGCCAATCCTCACTCACGAAGCTTGCATTCAACGTGGACACATTATCCTAGGCTCACAGCCAGATGGAGTCTTGTTAGGTGCCAGGGAAGGTATGGGGGGAGCATTCACATTTTTAGGATGGGGAACACAATCTGCCTTTTTGAAACAGACTCTACACTGGACATTCTCCATGACAGTGGCAAACACCTCTGGCTGGCTATAATGGCTGACTGGTAATTCCATCTGCTACCTCCATTCCTTTGCCTTGGCAGGTCCCCATGCCTGGAGTGCTCTGACCCCTCACCCCTTCTCACTGATAACCCAAGCTTCCTTCCCTCTGCAGGAGGACTTCCCCTCCTGTATTACCTTCCACCGACTCTGTACAGATCTCGTTTGGACCTAGTCATTTACCTGTTCCCTCCTACCTTAGGATAAAAGCTCTTTGAGGGCAGAGATTGGATTTTGCCTTTCTTGGCATCCCCAGTACTTAACACAGTGCCTGGATGATAAGAGCTAGATAAAACTTGTTAATGGAATGATGGGGCTCCCCTAGAAAGGGAAAGCACAGATCACTACTCCTTTTGTTCTGTGGGTCCAGGGTGAGCTCTGCCTAAGGCCATTATTCATGATGGCATCTCAGCTTGGGGAAGCTGGTGAGCAACACTTTCCTGGAGGACCGCCCAGTTTCAGCCAAGAATTCTTTGGAAGCAGCATCTGTTCTCCGGTGATTTCCTGACAGAAAGGTCTCCAGATAGCCAGCTGCTTCCTCCTGGCACGCTGCTCCCCGGGGACAAGTGCCTCTAGGCATGAGTTCAGTTCAATTCAACAAATATTTGTTAAGCCCCTACTGTATGCCAGGCAAGGACAAGGAATTTACCTTCTCCAGGAGGTGCTGGTCTACTGTCCTCCTTGTACCATAAATCACAAGAGTGAACATTTAGTGCAAGAAAGGTTTATCTTGATACTCCATCCAAGGAGTGTATAAGTGGCAGAACCACCGAGATCTCATTTTAAGTCCCCTATGAAATGGAGCCAACACGCACTTATTAAGCACTTACTTTGATGAAGGCACGGTGCTAGGCACTAGGGATACAAAAAAAGACAAAACAAAACACAAAGACATACCCAAAGATTGCATCACAAAAAAGCTTCATTTATGGGGCAGCTAGGTGGTGCAGTGAATAGAGCACCAGAACTGGAGTCTGGAGGACCCAAGTTCAAATCCAGCCTCAGACACTTAACACTAAACTAGCCGAGTGACCTTGGGCAAGTCACTTAACCCCAATTGCCCCGCATTCCCCCCTCCAAACAAAAAAAACTTTGTTTTTCAAGCATTCAGGCAGCAAGGTGGTGTGGTGGGATGAGTAGGAGCCAGGAGCCCTGGGTCCAAGGCCAGATTTCTGAGGCCAGAGAAGCCTCTACAGATCCTCTGCTTTCACAGAGCTAGCAAATGGCCCGAGGGGTGTGGATTAATCGGCAACATCATTTGGGAACTTTAGAACATAGTTAACTATCCATAATGAAAAGGACTAGAATAACCATCTCATATGGGCCAGGCTCTATGCTGAGCACTTTATAAATATAATCCCGTCTGACCTTCGCAGCAGCCCTGGGAGTGAAGGGGTTAATGAGAAGAGGGTTCCCAAACGGCTTAGCTAAAAGTTCTTGAAGGCTATACAAATTATGCCATTTGAACCTGAGTCTTGATTCTCAATTCCAACATATATCCTACAATATCATGCTAAAACATACATTCTACTACATCTTTGAAAAAAAAAAGTTCTACCTATTTTAGTCATTTCCTGCCTGGGGCTTCATGCTCTTCAAGACTGAAGATTATGCCATAGGAGGAAAAGCTGAAAGAACTGGTTTGGAGAAGAGAAGGGGTGGGGATGGAGAAGGGGTGGCATAAGGTCTGCAGGTGTCACAGAATCTGAAATGGAACACTGCCTCACTCACACCTGATCTATCCAGCAATCTTGACACTGTCCCTGCCACGTGGTCATTCAGTGTCCATTTGATGACCTCCAGTGACCCCCTCCCAGCACGCAGTCCTTGCTGCTATGGGATCACTCTGCTGGTGAGCAAGTTTTTCCTGATGTAAGCCCTTGGGAATCCTGGAGCTGGTGGAAGGATCCTTGACTGATTCTTACTTTCCCCACTCCTTCCTCATTCCTACTTTTGAAATAACACACAATGTTGTTTCATAATCTGATTGATCCCAAAGAAGAAACATGCAGTCTTCTTGCTCTTTGGTATTTCCCTCCCTCCAGCTGTGGTAGCAGAAGCCACACTGAAGGCTGGGGCAGGAGTGCCCTGAAGAGCTGTGAAAACCCTGCTTATTATAAAAAAAGCCAACGCTCCCAGCTGTTCAGCTGCTCTTTGAAAATCAATTCAGAGGTTACCAGAAAGCCCTCAGTAAATCCATCCAATCCAAAGAAATCATGGCACCACTCTCCTACACACTTCTAACAATCAATACCATAAAGGCTAAAGGGGAGAGATTCTGCTACATAGATCAGTGACCAAGTCCCACAGAATGCTTATCAGCAACTTTTAAAACCTCTCTTCATCTCTATTCCCACCAACTACCACTGCCCTAGTGTAAGACCCTCAATCACTCCCTTGGTACATTGCGAGAGACCTTTGCACTGGGTGCTTTCATTTCTACTTGCTCTCAAGGACAAATTTCCTGTCAGCCATAATAGTTTTCTTAGGGATGGATCTGGTGCCCAGTTGCCTACAGAATCAAATTCAATCTCCTTGTCTACCACTCCAGGCTCCCTACAGTCTGAAACCCTTCTACCTGTCATTGTATTCCTCTCCATGGACACTACAATACATCCATCAGCAAGCATTATCAAGTCCACACTGTGACAAGTGCTGGGGTAAAAGGTAGAAAGCAATCCCTTTCCTCAAGGAGCTGACATTCTAACGGTGAAGACAGTGTGTGTACAAAGGTGCGTACAAGATACATACAGAGTAGATGGATGGGAGGTAACTTTAGGGGAAGGGTACTGGAGGATGGGTGGTGTGGAATCGTGCACATTACTTTGAGCAGTCCTGAAGGAAGCCAGGAGACAGAGGTGGGAGGGAAAGCATTCTAGAAGCAAGGAACAATGAGCTTAAAGACACAGACAAGACACCAAGGATGCCATGGCTGGATCACAGAGCGAGGAGGGAAGAAAACATATCCAAAAGCTGGAAAGGCAGAAAGGGGATGAGTTGTAAAAAATTCCAAATGCCAAGTGATTTTATATTGGATCCTGAAGGCACTGGAGAGCCAATGGGGTTTGCTGGGCAGGGGTTTCACATGGTCAGGCAGCTTGGGTGGAGGATGTACCGGGGCAGGGAGACCAATATAAAGCAGTCCAGGTGAGAGAGGGCCCCACCTTGGGAAGCCGCTGTGGATGTGAACAGAAGGGCTTGAATACAAGGGACGTTCTGGCTATAAACAAGGCAGGATTTGTGACTCATCAGAAGAGGTGAGTGGAGGATGAAACCCAGGTGGTGAACCTAGGTGACTGGGAGGAAATTTGGAAGGGTAGAATTGGTGGTGGGAAGAAGGGGAGTTCTGCTTTGGACATGCTAAATCTGTTGAGTTTGAGATGCTTAAAGGACATTCCATTAGAAATGTCCAGTAGATAGTTGGTGATGGGGGCAGGAGGACTAGAGCTGAGGAAAGAGACTAAAACTAGGTCCGGGAGTCACAAGCACAGGGATAATTGTTGGACCCATGGGAACTGAAAAGAGTGCTAAATGGATGGTGTAGAGGGAAAAGTGAAGAGGGTCCAAGATAGAGCATTAGGAATATTCATAGATAGTGGGCATGACACGGAGAAAGAGGCATTAAAGGAGTCTGACGAGCAATCAGAGGTAGGAGAACCAGAAAAATAGCATCCCCAGAACCTAGATGGACAATCAACAGCGCCAAATGCTGCCAAGGGATGAGAAAAGGTCATTAGATTTCACAATCAAAAGACTGCTGGTAACCGGAGGTCTAGTCAACATGGACTACCTTTCTGCCCCTATACCCTTGCTAAAGCTGCTCCCTCTGCCTAGATCGTCTTAGGTGACCCCTGTGAAAGGGTCATTCGAACCCCAAAGGGGTCGCGACCCACAGGTTGAGAAGCACTGCCTTAGAAGGCAGCCACTTCTTCCTGTGGACCTCAGAGCGCACTGTGCTGTGTTTCTAATGCACTTGCCATAGTACAGTTCTGTATTCGAGTTTGTCTATTCGAGTCCCACGAGGCCAGGGACTATTTTGATCAAATTTTAATTTTGCATCTCTTGGGCTTCCTATCAGTCCTCACGCTTGCACAAGACTGGTCCATCTTTTTTCTCCATTACAACTCTTCTCTTGGGTTGGTTCTTTTCTAATGTTGTTTGCCTATAAATGCTCACTATGGACCTCCACTGACCTTTGGGAGGTCCAGGCCAGGGGAAAAAAAAATCCAACTCAGCTGGTTCCATCTTTCCCCTCTTGGCTCCTGCACATGACTATGAACCAAAGTGAGACATGGGGCAGAAAGGGCACAGTGATCGCCCAATGAAGTAAAAATTTAATAAGGTCTTCGATCACATCTTAATACATAAGTTAGTTACGAAAAAACCCCCTTTTTGTAGTCATCAGTCAGGGTGCTAATATCAAGAATCATTATTTGTACATCGGCTAAAAAAGGCAGATTCAGCATTTTTAATAGTGCAATACTTAAAATGTTGGAAGTTTTATAGTTATATAGAACCCTCTCCTTCCCTGACCTCCCTGGCACCCCCGTCTTACTCCTCCCATCCCCTTCACTGGAAATGAAAAGCAAGACGGCAGTCGAGCTCTGTCTTCCAGTCTTTTCTTTTTGCCTTTTTGGAGGGGAGAAGGCAGGGCAATTGGGGTTAAGTGATCTGCCTGAGGTCACACAGCTAGTGTTAAGTGTCTGAGGCCGGATTTGAACTCAGGTCCTCCTGACTCCAGGGCCGGTACTCTATTCACTGCACCACCTAGCTATCCCCACTGTCTTCCAGTCTTAAAACCAAGTTGTTTTTTTTTTTCCAACTAGCCATCGCCATGCCCACACATGCATGTTCTTGGAGTAGCTTCACTGAAATAAAAAAGTGATGGTATCAAAGGCTGAAATGATGAGTGAGATCTTTTCACTTGTTAGGATCAGAAAATTAACAAATGTTAGGAAATTGGGGGGAAAAATCTGTGGCTTTTAAATTTGGTTGTTCGTGACACTGTCCCCAAACTGAACCTTGCTCCACAGGCTCGCATCTGTCCGGTAACCAAGGCTCCTTCTCAAATACCCACTCCCTGGCCACCTTCCACTTGGGGAGGTTTCTGCTACCTCCCTGCTTCTGTTGTGAACAGCTCCTCCTGGCCGAGCTCGCACCCACTGCCCCAGCCAGGACACTGCGACCTATGACAGGCGGGGTGGGGGCACGAATGCTGTGGCTACGTCATGCCAGCATCTCCTACAGGTGGCTCAGAAGAGAGGGAACGTGGCCTTCTGCTGCCCCATGACCCTGGGCCAGCCCCCATCCCACAGACGCTCCCAGCCACATGTAAAGAAGACTACTCTTGGGATGGTGGTGAACAGAACAAATTCAGCGTGTCGATGCTGCCATGTGACAGAGAAGCAACACCCAGCCCCATGGGAGATCGAGGGGCTATGCCATTCACCTGTGTAGGGACAGCGAGTGTTTAACTTACCTGAACTACGCTTCATCTGACAACACAAAGTTTGTCGTGTGGAGGCTGCCAATGTGGGCTGGGCTGCGGCTTCCTGGGTAAGTGGGTCATTTCTCATTACAGAACAGTTGGGAAAGATAAGCAGCCAAGCCCCCCTTTGGGCAGGAGCTGGTCCTCAAGGGCAGCTGCTCCTGTGTCTGGGGATGTCGAATATGACAGAAAGCAAAGCCACGGAGCAGGACTGGCAGCTCCACCTGCTAAGGGAGCGCCAGTGCGCAGAGCAGGCTACAAACCTGAGAAAAGCAGCTCTGCATGGGAAGAGATGGTGAGAGTGTCAACCCTGGCCCTGGGGCGGAACTGAACATTTGATGGCATTTCTGTAAAAAGGCATCAGGCTTGAGTACTTTCTTTTAATAGGGTGAAAGAGGGTCTTCTCAGAGCTAATCACTTAGAAATGGACCATGCAGAGCTCTGGCTTCCCAGACGCAGAAGAACAGGCCATTCTGGCTGGATCTGAGCAGCAGCCAAGAGCAAAGGCTCTGGAACTTTCCCAATCACATCAGGCTTCTAGAAGAGTCCACACTTTGCTTGACTCCCAGGAAGAAGCAGCCATGGGGTCTTTAGTGGTGTGGCTGATGCTCTCAGGGGCTGCCTGAGACAGTCCCTACAAGTAAGCTCCCTCAGTTATGGGCAGAGCAAATAGACTGAGCTACCCACAAGTGGCTGTCTGTGTCTGGTGGAGATGGAGGGTCTTCACTTGGTGCGTGATGGCTTAGGACATCATGGCTGCAAAGCCTGACCTGAGTGAAGGGTCTGAAGAGACTTTAGGGGAGCAGGTCTAATGCAGCAGGCTTGGGGGGACGCTCAACTCCTGGGCTGCTCAGGTGCTACTCCTGACCTTTGGAGCTGAGGGCGCTAACTGTACCACCTTGCTCAGAATGGCTTCCAGACAAACAAAACAAAACATACAAAAAAACAGGACAGAAGCAAAGCGTGTCCAGACACAAAGCTCAGGCCTCAGGTCAGGGGAGAGTAGGACAGAATGGGTCCGAGTCTAGAGAAGGCTTCAAGCCCACACCGGGCAAACCCTGACGTCTCTTCTTTTCAAGGCCCACCTTTTCAACAACACAGATTGTATTTATTTGTAAGTGATCACTGGCTGCCTTCTCAAGGCCCTTGGTCATTCACTTGCTCCTGCTCTAGGCGCCCCCAAGGTCTCTGCCTGTGTCGGGCATGAACAAGTGTCTGGAAGGGCAGGGGGCAAACAGCTGCCCCCCTAGCCTTGGAGAGAGGGGAGGGGAGGACTGGGAAGGGTTAGGAGAGCTCGAAACCAGTGTTCATGCTGATGGCATAACGAAGCTTCTCCCGAAGAATGCTCTTCTTACTGTAATTGGGCAGCTTGAGCAGGTTGAAGCAGGTGGAAGAGGTGGGCAGGCGGCCCCCTGGCTCCTTCTTGCGGATGGTGAAGAAGCCCCTGAGCACACTGCCCAAAGTGTCTCCTGTGTCCTGTGAACACACACAAGAGCAGAGCTCGGACCCATGCTGGCCCAGCTCTGTCTGACCATGCCACGGCCCCCTAACAAGCTCCTGGGCCTCCCCACCACCAGTTGCTGGGGGCACAGGCCAGGCATGCGCAGCTACGCCCTGCAGGGGCGGGGGCTTTGGGCAGAAGGCAGCTGCGCTGCCTTTCTTAATCTCTGATTTTACTGCTACCTTGTCCGAAAGCAACACAACTTCTTCTGGGAGGTCTGGGTTGTATTTTTACACTTTTGCTGAAGCATAATAAAGTCTACTTCAAGCCTTCATTCTGACCTTTGTTTTATGGCAGTGGTTCTCAACCTTCCTAATGCTGTGACCCTTTAATACTCGTACGTGGGTGTATCTGCATGTGGGTGGACCCACCTGGAGAGGGATAGAGGAATGGTATCTCGGTATCTCGGTTCCTAAGACCATGAGAAATATGTGTTTTCTGATGGTCTTAGGTGACCCTGTTTGACACCTCCAAAGGGGTCATGACCCACAGGTTGAGAACCGCTGTTTTATGGGTTAACATAAAGACAGAAGAGGTCCAGTGTGCCCTGGTGCCCAAGTGACGAGGGAACGAGGCAGCCAAAGGGGCCAGGGGGCTTCAAATTCTGCCTTGGGTGCTTACTAGCTTGAGGACCTGGGCAAATGGCTTCACCCCCTTTGGGCCTCAGCAAAAGGAGGGAGCGGGGCTCCGTGGGCTCTCGGGCTCCGTCCAGCTTGTGGTCAGCATAAGGGCCGAGCACAGGACCCTTCAAGGACTCCAAGTCGGCAATGGCAGCTCCGCCATTTGCAAAGACAGACAGACGGGCCCCCAAAAGGCAAGGTTCCCATATGTTTAACAGAAGAGCAGTCTGAATGTTACTCCGTCTTCCTCTGAGGTTACACTAGGCGGGGTGAGATCGTAGGGCTCCTGCTCCAGAGCAGAGATTGGGGGGAAGGAGGAGAGGCCCTACCTAATGGGGTCAGAGGCTCCTTGGACCCAGAGCTAGAAGGGACCCTGTGTGGTCACAGAAGAGGAAACTGAGGCCCCAAGGAGCAAAGGGAGTGGTCCGGGGTCAGCCGGCATTGAGCCAGACTCAGACTGCAAACTCTGCACCCTGCCCCCACAGAACAGAGTTCACGCTGGCCATGGGCAATGGAGCTCCCGAGTGGCCAGGGGGAGCAGCCTCAGCTGGCGGCTCTGGCAGCCCCCCCCCCACCCTGGGCCTAGCAGTACCTGGTCATCCGACACCTCAACGCAGCGGATGGAGAAAGGAGGCTTGAGGTAGGCAAATCCCAGAAGTGGGGGCCGGGAACAGCTGGTCACAAACTGGAACAAAAGACAACATTTTAAGGTGGGAGGGAGCCTTGGTCCAGTCACGTTGGGTCTCTTGGGAAAAGGAATGCTTACAAAAGCATCAAGCCTCTAACGGCTGATGCATCTGCTCCCACACCGGCCATCTGCATCATACACTGGCATCTCTTCTTGGTTCTGTTGTTTTTAAAATTCTAAACTGTGTTCTCATAAAACAAAATCAGTGGTAGAGAATTGAGCCCCAAATAAATTTTAACATTTGCACCTGTACATTTCTTTTAACACATCCACATATAACCTAAACTTTAATTAAAAAGTTTTGTAATAAAACCAATTTTGGGAGACAATTCTAAGCCCTGGGGCTGTAGGAGGGACATGAGAAATCACATTGCCCGCGCTCCCAACTATACAAAGGGAAGTGGCAGTGACCTGCCCAGGGCCACCCAGGCAGGAAAGGGGCAGCTTGGGACCTCAACCACTTTTTCTGCTTCCAAAGCCAGGGCTTTCTCCTCCATCAGCCTGTCGTTTCTGGGTGCTCCCTACGCTGTGTTCACATCACTGCCGGGGCCTTTTCTATGCTTGTAACCAATATATACACTGCTCTTCGAATTCCACCTGGAGTAAGGCCAGGTCTCTTCCTGCTGGCGGCCACCATTTTTGAGGTTTTCCACATTTCACTGCAGTCTTTTTATTATTAGTTTCCCCTTAGAGCAGGCATGAATCTTTTCATATAAATGACTCCTTTTTTCTGTTTAACACCTAACCAATCATTAGGATGATACAGACCTATGGCAATGAGATACCCAGATGTGAGCAGTAGGAAAGAGTCCTGGGGAAACTCCTTGGTGGGAATGTAGCATTCTTCAGTATGGAGCAGTTTAACAATCCACACAGGAAAAACACAATGGATGAAATCAATTTATGTACTTATTATGTACCTAGACTATAGATCCCTGAAGTTGGTACACCGTCCATAAACCTAAGCTAGACATT
Organism: Pseudochirops corinnae; assembly: GCA_028646515.1. NCBI lineage: Eukaryota > Metazoa > Chordata > Mammalia > Diprotodontia > Pseudocheiridae > Pseudochirops > Pseudochirops corinnae. Next base: position 340,239,154 of record CM053587.1, on the reverse strand, counting down.
GAAGATGGCCCAGAAATGCTAGACTGCATTTGGAAAATTATGTGGAATTTCCAATGATTTTAAGTTACTCCACGGCACAAAAGACTAACTTATGAATACAAATGTTCTCCTGGTAATGCTAAACTATTGTGAACACTGGAACATCACAACTTCTGACAACTCAAAACTGTAGGTGACCCAAGGAACACCCAAGAGACACACGATGGGCACAAGTCAGTCTCAGCAGCCTATTTCTAGCACTGACCCACTCACAAGAAGTGGAGA
>CM053587.1:340215919-340238390 GCA_028646515.1 Pseudochirops corinnae | reverse complement strand
TTATATCTTCTAGGTTCAGCAACCCTCCACTTGTAGATGATGGCTCAGGCTGAATACCAACCACTGCCCAAAGTAATTACCCAACACCCTCTGGATCTGGTGTCTGCTAAGTTCCGGGCATTGGCTGCAGGCCCCCCCCCCCCCCAGCCACTTGACGGATGGACCTCTGTGAGGCCAGGACAGCTCGACGACCTTTTCTCAGCATGAAGCAGCTCAGGAAGCTGAGACCTTTGTCCCTTGTCCCCAAATGAATTTGTGTCTCTTCTAAGTGGGGGGGAATGATGAGGTCTATGATGCTTTTGTCTATAATCTTAGTCTGTAAATCTCACTTGTGTTCAGGTACCTAGGTATGTAACATCACTTTGTAACAAGCCTGTGCAATTAAGCTGCAAAAGTCATACTTTCCTTCAACCATAAAGGCATTAACTCTGCCTCTCCCCTGCCCCAAGCCTAAGTCTTTTTCCTGAGCTACCAGCCTGCCTAGATAGCTTCCCATGAACACATTGCGCAAGCATTTAATCAACAAATGCTTAGTTTAGAGACCTCCTTTGTCCTTAGTGGCCAGCTGCACCCAGAAACCTTGAACAACATTATCAGAGAGATAACTCCCTCCCAAGATGGGACCTTCTGAATCCCTAATCAGTCTAGCTTCCAAACCTGGCACCTCCTGAAACAACCAAAGCCTATCCTCCCTATAAGCTATATTGGACCTATGTCATTTATCCTGGACCAGAAGTTACCATAATAGTGTCGTGTCAAGGCAAAAACCACACCTTACCCCCAGCCTCCCCTCAAATTTCTCCCAGTGAATTATGGGCAATGCACCTGCACAGTTGATATAAAAAGTGCATATTACTTTAAGCACTGACCACTCCTAAATCCCTCCGAAACTCCACCCCCATTCATCTAGCTAGCATAATTAACCGTTCTTCTGCTTTTGTCCGGCAGCCTCCCTCCTCTGGACATTTCAGTGGTTGGACTGCCCACTTCTCACGAGATTCTAATAAACAGACCTTTCTCTACTTTCACCTTGAGACATCTCCGAGTAATTGATTTAGATAGGGATCTCTGTATCCCTTACATCCCTGAAATATTAAACAATGTACAAGAGTGATCCTTCACCTTTGGGGGCCAGCCTGGTGAAGTTTATGGAACCTTTTCAGAAGAATGTCTGTTGCCTACATTCAAAACTGAAGGAAATGCTAAAATTTCAGTTAGATGGTTAGATGGTGGCAAAAATGAAGATGTATTCAACTCATATCCCCCTTAAATCTCTCCACAGACCCCAGGTTAAGAGCCCCTGGTCCAGAGGAAGGGCTCAGTGGATGACCTTTGGGAGAAAACATTTTATTTTAGTTTTTAAAACCACAACTGCAGCTGCCCCTCTGTCTAGTGGATAACTGCTCTTCTTTCTTTTACTCAGCTTACTATCACAGGAGAGAATGAGCAGAATTGGGCAAGCAGGACAACTCTAGGCCTATGGAGGATGAGGTGGGGTCTTTTTGTCTGATGATGTGTCATAAAAAGTAGTAAAGCCCCTCAAAGTCACAGGGCTATTTATTACGTCTAAAGCGCCATCTCATGCTTTAGGGGCATTTTAGGCTCCCAAAGGGCTCTCTACATGACAATCCTGTCAGGAAGGTCAGGTACTATTATTCCCAAGGCACAGAGTGGTGAGATGACTGGCTAGTAAGAGGCAAAGTTAAGGCAGGAACCTAGCTTCTGAGGCTGCTCAAGGGTTCTCCACACTCCCCTGAAGTCCACAGATTTTCTGTTAAGCAGACAGACCAGTGGAACTGCACAGCTTATGTGGGAGGGCCCTGGTTGTCACTAGGACCCATTTCTGGGGAGGTCACCCCCACATAGCTCTCAATCCCTCAACCCCACATCCAATGGCTTGCACCATGACCTTGATAAGGAAAGGACATCTAATGAGTTAAAAAAAAAAAAACAGCTGAAATTTCATGAGGATACAGGACACTGTGGCCTTGGCATGCATATGAAGTTATAAAGAACACCAGTGCCCCAGCACACACAGATGTTCAAGAGGCAGGTGAATTTACCTTCAGAAACATAGCTCTTTCATCTGGAGTAAAGTCATTGGCTAGAATGTCCCAAAGCCAAATGATGACCCGATGACTCCCATGAAAGCCACCATAGTATACAGTGTGTTTCCTGAAAAATAACATTTTAGAAATTTAGTATAGAAGGTATCTGACTAGAGAACTGAGAATCCCCTATAACCATGCTACACATGCACGCCCAACACAGTGAGCTCTCATTGCCCAGCTCTAACACTGCTATCCCCCAAAGCCGCATTCCCCACAGTCCCTGAGGTCAAGCATCAAGGGTCTGCCTTGCTCCCCAGCAGAGACCGACAACACCCCAGACCCAGAGCCAGCCCAGTGACTAGAGTGGTGGCTCTGCCTTCTGGAGCCTGTCAGGGAGAGCTCCCGGCACCCCACTTTCTAAGAAGTATGCAGACACCAATCCCTGCCTTACTTTAAGTCTTCGAGGTCAATCTCTGCGTTGTCCCCAGAGATCAGGCGCTGCAACTCTGGGGTCGAAAACATTCGAATCCATTCAGATTTGATAATAGAGCGGAATCCACTAATGAGAGCAGCTGTCTGATTTTTGATCTGAGTGTGCATCCGGAAATGGGCCATCAGATGAATATAGCTAATTCTGTTCCAAAGAGAAGAAAGAACAATTCAAGTTAACAAAACAGTCATTTTTTTTTTCATTAAGTACTTAAGAAAGTTTGTTCACTGACTTGGAATCTCAGAACTGGAAGGGAGTTCAGAGATCACCTCATAAGCAAGAGGCCTTTTGTAGATTAAGCCTGGTGATGCCTTCAACCAAAGGAATGTCATATTCTTTCTCTTATTTCCATGTAAAACCAACCAATTTAAAAAATTTCTTGGTCCCTCTAATCAAACAAGTGATGTGGATTTTTCAAAGAACAAAATATATTTCCTAATCATGGCTACGACATTTTTCTACCATGGCCTTCTATATTCTTATTTGTAAAATAAGGGGTTGGAATAGATGAGCATAACTTAAATAATGAACAAATTTCAAGTGGGTAATCTTACTGCCTTACTTTAATCAAAAGATCAGTTTTATTAAGAACAAAAGGCCAAGAATATCAAGGGAAACAATGAAAAGTGAAGGAAGGAAGTCGAGCAGTTCCAGATTTCAAACATGAGCACAAAGCACACAACAGTCAGGCACTGGCTAAGAAATAAAGTGATGGATCAGTGAAATAGATTAGGTACACAGGACAGTGGAAGAAATTACCATGGTTTTCTAGTGTTTGATAAACCCAAAGATCTAAGCTTTCGGGGTAAGAACTCAACATTTGATAAAAATTGCTTGGAAAACTGGAAAGCAGTTTGGCAGAAACTTGGTATGGACCTTTACCTCACACCATAAACCAAGAAAAAGTAAACACGGATAAATGATTTAAAGGAATAAAGGATTTAAGGATGATAAAGGGCGATAAGTAAATTAGGGGATTGTGGGTGAAAATGAACCTGTCAGATCTATGGATGAAGGAATAGTTTATGACCAAACAAGAGATAGAAATAGATAGTATGTAAAATGGATAATTTTGATTATGTGAAATTAAAGAGATTTTACACAAATAAAACTAATGCCACAAAAATTAGAAGGAAAACAGAAAAAAGGGAGGGGGAATTTATAGCAAGTTTCTCTGATAAAGATCTTATTTCTTAAATATATAGGGAAATGAGTCAAATTTATTAAAATTAAGAGCCATTCTCTAGAAAAAAATCAAGGCTATCAATAATCACCTGAAAAAATGTTCTAAATCACTACTGATTAATATTGATAAATGCAAAAACTGTAACAACTCTGAGATACACCACCTCACACCTGTCACACTAGTGAACATAACAGAACAGAAAAAAGACAAATGCTGGAGAGGATGAGAAAAACTGGGCACTAATGCACTGTTGGTGGAACTGTGAACCAGTCCAATCATTCTGCAGAATAATATGGAACTCAGGCCAAAGGGCTATAAACTATGCATACCCTTTGACCCAGCAATACCCCTACTATGTCTCTATCCCAAAGACATCAAAGAAAAGGGAAAAGAATAATATTTATAGCAGTATTTTTGTTGTGACAAAGAATTGGAAGTGGAGGGGATGGTCCTCAATGGCTGAACAAGTTGTGGCATATAATTCTGATGGAATAAAATTGTACTATAAGAAATGATGAGCAAGATGGTTTCAGAAAAATCTGGCAGGACTTATGAACTGATGCAAAGTGAAGTGAGCAGAACCAGGAGAATGTTGTACACAGTAAAAGCAACATTGTAATAAAGATTAACAGAACAACAGTGTTATTCTGTTATTCTGATAGAGACAACAATCCAAGACAATTCCAAAGGAGCCCATGACAAAAAAATGCTATCCACCCCAGAGAGGAAACTGATGAACTCTTGAATGCAAATTGGAGCGTTTTTTCATCCTCTTTATTTTTACTGGGTTTTTTTTTTTCTTTTTCGGAAGGGGAAGGCAGAGCAATTGGGGTTAAATGACTTGCGCAAGGTCACACTACTAGTGTTAAGTGTCAGGTCCTCTTAACTCTGGGGCTGTTGCTCTATTCACTGCACCACCTAGCCACCCCTTACTGTTTTCTTTTGCAGTATGTCTAATATGGAAATGTTTTTCATGACTTCACACATATAACTGATATCAAATTGCTTACCTTCTCAAGGAGGGAGGAAGATAGGAAGGGAAGGAGAGAATTTGAAACTCAAAATTTTAAAAAATAATTGTGAATTTTTTACATGTAATTGGTAAATATTTAATGAAATAAAAATAATTTTAAAAAATAATTAGTATCACTGCTTGTCATTCAAGTCTTTCTTATGCAAAAGGAACTGAAATGCAATTAGGTCTCCTAAAGAGGCTAAATAAGTCACAAGTCAAGTCTCCACAATTGATTTTCTAAGTATAATCTTTGTTCAGATCTGTAACTTCAGCCCAGCCAAGGTCTCTTGACCATGAACTCTAAATTAGTGAATTCCAAAGTAATTACTTCCACTACATTCAGAATTAACAAACCCTGAAAATGCTGCTTTAGCACCCGCAGCTCTTTAAGCCCAAGAGTCACAGAAACTGACTGTCTGACCTTGGACAAGTTCCCTCGCCTACTGAAGGAGACTAAACCAATTATTGGTAAAGTCCTTCCCACTCTGACATTTCCTGTTCCAAGGCCCCTCCCAACCCTGACATGCCCTATTCTGAGGCCCCTCCCAGCTCTGACATTCTATGACTCTTTTACTCAAAATATTAAGAAATCACGTTACCCTTTAACATGGACTTTAAAAGAGCCCCTTCCTTAACTGCTGCCTACAAGTATGCTTTAAACCAGGCTAATATAAAGGCATCATCTCACAGAGGTCCCAAAGACAAGGGTTATTTCGCACTGGTTTCAGAGACAGAGTCCCATGTAAGGAGCTAAAGGAAAACTCAGCTGTGCCAGGCTGGAGGACTCAGGAGGAAGTGGAGAACTGGGGTAAAGTGGCATTTCCCAGCACCAACGCACCAAAGCAGCCCTGGCCCACAGTGTTTCCTCTTCTCAAACGAGATAATGCTGACCCTAGTGAGCTTTCTCTGTGTCTCCACAATGACCTGGCATCTCCCACAGACCCCGACTCTCCCACTTATGCTTTGTGAGCACTGGCCAGGAATTTCCTCCCTTCCTTCTCTGGGCCGAGCTCAGTCTCTGCCCTCATAGAATGGAGGCCTCTGAGGGTCCCTCGGACCATCCGCGGGCCTCCAACTGTTCTGGATATTCAGGGAGCACTCTCTGTGGCAGGACACCAAACACTCTATGTAGAGTGTGAAATGAAGCATGACCACAGCTGTGTGCGCCAGAGAACACGGGCCAGGCTTCTCTTCTCAAACAGCCCTGCAGGACCAGAGGAGGCAGAGGCTGAGCTTCTGTTGAGCCCTACCTGGCTGTTCTTGTGGCTAAGTCTGAGATGGAAGGATTCGTTTCAGTTCGGGCTGACCAATCTGCCCAGCCTAAAGCCCAGTGGATCTAAGCAAGTGGGAACTCAGTGGGCCCTGCCTCAACACTGGAGAGCTGCCAGCAGCGACAAGCAGAGTCCAGCAGAGGCTGTCAGACAGAGGGGGATGGAGACAGGGGCCAAAGCTGACTCCTGACCAGGAGACACATCAGTGGGTTTAATGAGCTGGGCACGAGGCTGGGCAGTGCTGGTGCAGCAGGCAAGCCTGTCACAGGCTCCAAAGGCTGACACCGATGACAGATTCCTAAAGCTGGTTAGCTGTGAAAATAGCTGCAGGGCTCCAAGGTGCCTCCGATTTTCTGTGTCTAAGTACCACTGCCCAGGACATTTGGATTCACCACAGTGCCTTCGGAGGGCAGGCCTTTAGATGCCTGCCACAAGCTATCATTCCTGGGTGATCTGTCTCCTCTGAGGTGCCGTGTGCCTGGACGGCTTGAAATCCATCCGTCTGCACCTAGAACTGTCACTAAGCCCTCGGAACGCCATGGCCTGGCTGCCTTTGACCTCAGAAGCACTAGTGCAAACAATAGATTGTCAATTCTTATTTTGCAAATCGAATTCAATACAATTTCTGCTTATGAACTGTAACTGGCAAATTCCATTATGGTCTTTATGGCCTCTTTCTGCTCCCATCGATCTTAATAAATCCTCCACGCGAGGCTGCAGAGACGGAAGGAAGTCTTTCCAAGGGATGACCTGAAGAACCTAACTGTGATACTCACTTATTTTCATCTGTCACAGGAATGGTCTTCCCTCCAGGAATCAGTTCATGGCAAACAAGCTGACGAGGAAGAAGATTACACTGTAATTACTGGACAGGCATCTTCCTGCAGACGGACAGACTAGGTAAGCTCCCGGGACGATTACAGAACAGGGACAGGCCACCTGGAACAATTGGCTCTCCCACAGAGCAACACGGCCCCAGCGGCCTCCTCAGGCCCAGGGGGGCCTTTCTCAGATAGCCCAAGCTAAGCCGACAGAGTCTTGACGATTAAGGACAGAGTGAGAGGTCAGGGCTCACACTCCTCTGGGACCCATCCAGGAACCTCCACGGCAACCCTCACCCTCAACAGACTTTGTTCACAGACTCGGGGGCAATTTTCCCTACAAATTCAGGAGCCCTCATTTCCCCTTTATAGATCTGTTCATAAGCCCAAGTGAACACAGGCCGGATCTGGTTTGTGGGAAACAGAACTTGGCGTGTATATGTGTATTGTGTGTATGTCTATGTGTACGGCATGTGTGTGTGTGCCCCCACACCCACAGATCTGTGTGGATGACAGGAGATGGTGAGAAGCAGATCTCCCAAGGAGCTGCTGGAAAAAGCCCCTTGTGCCTCCAGGTTTCAATCTCCTTTCTCCCTCTTCCTGAGGAGTACAAACACGGCCAGGCCTTGGGTGAGAGGAAGCCTCTGGCCTGCTACTTCTCCCTCCTTTTAGAGGCTCTTGCAAACCTATAATCCTTGGCTTGCAAGAGCCTAATCCTCACCATGGCAACCAACAGCCATGTCAACCAGAGGAGGAGAGTATGGCCAAGAATCATCCCCCACTGTGTTATCAGCAGAGCCTAAGCTTCCAATGAGGTCAGCAGCCGAAGCCCCTCATAGTCCAGTGGCCCTCTGCAGGGGGCCTGGGGACAGACAAAGAGGACCCAGGAGAACAGAGCGGGAAGCAGGCAGAGGGAAGGGAACGGTAGCCCCACCTGGCCCATCACATCCTCATCGTAGGACAGCGTTAAGCCCAGGTCACTAATGTCTCCATCGTAGCGCTATTGAAAGAGACGGGAAAGGTGTGAGAGCCAAGAAACTCCAGAGCTCATCGCCCTCCTCCTGAGTGTCTTTCTTTGACTGTGACATTCGGGGCTACAAGAAGAGCTGAGTCTTTGCAAGGACAAACTCCTCCTCTGGGTCCTTGGAAGCAGAGCCTGCTGCTCTGGTTCACAGAAGGGCCCCTTGGCCTGCAGTGGCCACTAAGACAGCCCTTTAATCAACTTAATGAGAGAACGGAGGAGTGACAGGGGAGCTCATAGCTTGGACAGTCCAGGAAGGGGGGGGGGGCCCTCACCTCCTGACCCTGCTGGACATGTCCTTCCCCACCCCCAATCCCTCCACCCTGTCCCCATCTCAGCGTGTGGAGGCTCTTCCTTTACTTGACACAGCCAGGGCCACTACGGGAGTCACCCAGGTGTTGCCAGAAGTAGTGGCAGACGCTGCCCCCTCAAGCCTGGGTTCACAGGAGGGGACCTCGGCCAGCAGGGGGAGGGGAAAGGGCTCTGGGCACGTGCTGCTTCCTCCTCATCTATAAGCCCACTCCAGCTTCCCTGATGCCAAGGGGTTCAAATCACACCAACCTTAATAGAAGTGAGGTTTTTATAGAACTCGGCATCCAAAGAAGGCAGTTCATCTACCGAGCTGTAGAAGATGCTGTGATGGTGTCCAAGCAGCTGGCTTAGGAAGAAGGAAGCAAAAGGCACATCTACCACAATCCCCTGTAACACAAGAGAGAAGGAAGCCTCAGATGCTGCCCCGGGCTCGGAGGGAGCACACCTTCAGCAGCTCCGGGAGCCCTCTGGGGTGGGTGGGCAGCAAGCTCTAAGGGGATTCCGGCATTGACCGAAACCCCTTCGTCTTCTTATCCCTGCCTCCCACGAGTCCTCTCGAGGATGCCCTGCACCATTTGGGGGCCTCCGGGCTCTCTGAACACTGCATGGGCACCTGGGCTCTTGCCGCACACCTGGCCTGCCTCCAAGCCTGCTCAGCCACAGCCCTGGTATCTGGCACACCTCATCACAGGTGCAACCCCTCTCTGGGAACGCACCACCATCTGCCTGAAGGTGTCTGCTGCCCTGGGGGTCCCCTGCTCCTTTTCAATCTTTGGAGATTGTGGTGTCCAATCACTTGCAGCCATATGGCATCAGGGAGAGAGTGATAACATTAAAAAGAAAACAGATCCAGAAGCCTCCCTCCATGAATAAAAAGCAAGGAAGTCGCCAGCTATTTGGCATGGCCCCAGTTCCAGCCTGGGCCTCATGCTAGCAAGAGAATAAAAGGTAAAAGCAGGACATTCACCCAGGTGGGGAACGTAAGGCTCTAGGAGGAGAGGCTGGTACAGGCGAGTGACAAGAATACACCAGGAAACAGAGCCAGATGATGTGACCATCACAGGTGAAGGACCTGGGGCTGGTGAGCCTCAAGCAAAGTGGGGGTCATCCCACAATGCTCAGCCCTGGGATCACCTTTGAGATGAAGCCTTTCCTGGGCCCTTCCACCTGCTGGCATCCCAGCTCTCAGACTGCCTTGTATTTATCTGCTTTGGTGTGCGCATATCCGTGTGTATGCATGTGTGTACATGCATGCACACGAGTGTGTGCACTGTGCACATACATGTACATGAGTGTATGCGTGTGTGTACATGTGTGCACGTGCATGTGTGCATGTGCATGAGTGTACATTGTGCACACAAGTGCGCATGTGTCTGCATGCATGCATGATTATGTGTGTGCATGTGTGTGCGCATGAGTGTGTGCACGTGCACATGATTTTGTGCGTGTGCACGAGTGTTGTGTACATGTATGCATGCGTGTACACGAGTGTGTGCATTGTGTACATGCGTATGCATGCACACGTGTGTATGCATGTCTGCATGTGTGCACATGACTGTGTGCAAGCACACACAATCTCCTCTGACACACTGTCTGCTCCTTAAGGGCAGGGAACACATCAGCCTTTGTCTCTGCATCCCCAGCCCTCGGTGTAGCTCCAGGCACACAGTAGGCCCTTCATAAATGCTGGTGGACGGCTGCTCTGGGCAGGGCTCAGTCTGTTCCACTTGGCCACAGAGGGGAGACCCTGGAGCCATGAACGAGAATCACGGGGAGACAGACATTGGCTCACAGCAGCCAGGGCAGAACTGTCCCACAATCGAGGACATCTCCAAGAGGAATCAGGGACCTGAGGGGCTCTGGGCAGAGAACAGAGAGGGCCACTTGCTGCAGATGCCGAGAAGCTGAACCCTTCAGGATTCAGACTCCATGACCTCAGAGGTCCTTTCCAACACTTCCTAGTGCCTTTGCAAGGAGGGCAGCCAACTCGCCCCCCACCCCCACTGTGCACTCTATCACCACCATCTCCACTCCCCCGCCCCGCCCCACTCTTTGGGAAATGTGGAACTAACATCCATGTCTTAGGCTGGTGGTCTTCTCTGTTCCATAAGCATCATTGTTTCTCTTAGGTTTGTAACGAAGCATGACATGAACCCTCCTGCCCTGGCTCAGGCCTTGGCTGAGGAGTCACCACACCGCAGACTCCCAGATACTCCTCAGCCCCAGGAAATGAGTCCGGAGGGAGCCCCAAGGGCCTGGTTTGTTTCCATAATTCTCAAACATCTGAACTGGTTCCCCCTCCCAGTGATAATGGGAACGTTACCTGGATAGACCAATGCTATCCAGAGCCCAGCACTATTACCCAGGATTTTGCTGGCCAAGTAGAAAGAGGGGAACTGAGTCTGTGTCCCTCTGGTGTGACCCCACAAGGGTCTTGCTCTCCATCTCTGGAGTTCAGGCTAGCCCCTGGCCTGCCTTCTAACTCCAGCCCCCAGTACTCTTTCCCTGCCTCCTTCACAACAGCCATGGAGCCCAAAACAAAGAAAAGAGGCTGGAGTGACGCCCCCAGGATCCTGGCCTAGCACCCAGAAAGCATCTGAGAGTCCTTAAGTACGAGACGAACGAGGCTCCATCGGATCCTGCTATTGGCCCAGGAAGGCTGACGTCTAAATGGAACGGCTCCCCTTCTACAAATGAGGAAACTGACTCAAGTGGCCCAGGAGGCGATGGAGCCAGGAGCACCAGCCCCACAGCTTCGAGGCCAAAGCCCAGCTGCCGCATCCTTCCTCTCTGTACCGAGGAGGGCAGACCTCCCATTGACAGGCCGATGATCTCCTCAGAGCTCACGGCTCTAGAGCCGGAGGGGCCCCAGCCCCCTCCCCTTCCCCACGCTGCCCCTCTGCCCGTGGCTCACCTCGTACACAGCCTTGCCCAGCATTTTCCCCACAAACTCAAAGAGCTGTAGGTAGTTCTCATGGATGTAGGATGTGGGCGATGGGTAGAGTCTCTCATCGCCACTGGTCGTCTACAAAGTGCAGAGATGGCCTGGGGTGAGCCAGGGGCTCTCACAGCCCGGCCCTGGCCCCTCTGCCCCCTCTGGCTCCCCGCTTCCCCGACAGGTACCTTGAACAGATTCAGTGCTGGGTCAAACACCCTCTTGATGATTTCTTCCAAGAACTCTTTGAACACTCCGTCTTGGTCAATGCCAGCCTCATCCACCCCCAGGTCGTTGACAAACTTCACGCGGATCACGCCCTTCATAGCGTTCTGTGAGAGCTGCCGCAGCTGTTCGTAGCCATCCTGCCCAGATTGGGGGCACAGCCCATGAGCAGCACTGTGCCACATGCTCCTGCGCCCCCCAGACGTGACTCTCCAGCCCCTCCCCTCCCCAGGCTGCTTCCCAAGAGAGTCCTGACACAGGCAGCTGAGAGAGGGGAAAGCTGGCCCCTTTGCTCCTGTCCCTGAGCCTGCGGAAAAGATGGGTCTGGTCGGAGTCATTCCTGTCCAGCCCTCTCCCATAAGGGGAGTCTGCATGGCATCACTGAGGACAAAGGATATGCCTCTGCTGGAGCCTCAAGCCTCCAAGACGGTAACCTGGGCAGGAAGATCTAATGCGGGGGCGCCTGCTGCAGCTCTGCACCAGTACAATGCCCAGTACGGAGCCTCCCATGCCTGATCTCACACGGGCCTTACAGCAGCCCCAAGACGCAGTTTTGTGAGCACCCACCTCACGGCGGAGGGAGCAGGGCCTGGCCGGGAGGAGACTTGCCCACAGTCATACAGGCACTAAGTCTCATAGGCAGGATAAGAAATCAGGTCTCCCTGACTTCCAAGTGTAGGGGAGTGCTCTTTCCACTCTCCATCATGGAGCACGAAGCCAACAGGCGGTCACTCTGACAAATAGTCGGGCCCAGGAGCAGCCCCCCAGTCACAGCCTCCTACTCCCCAGGCACACAGACAGTAGCGCTTGCCACTAGAACACAAGGGTGTCAAGAACCTCTCTTTTATCCACAAGCCTCAAACCCACCCATTCTCTCTCTCTCCCTCCCTCCCTCCGTCCGTCCCTCCTTCCTTCCTTCCTTTCATTTACATTGTGCTTTAAGTTCTTTACAAATATCTCATTGATCCTGGCCAGCAGGGGCTATCATTATTGCCACTGAGTCAGAGAGGTGAGGGCAGAACATCTCCCTCTACTCTGCCCCGGCTCACATTCACAGATTTATTGAGTATCACCTGTGGGGCAGGCCCTGTGTGGCTGCTGGACTCAAGGGGCTCCTGCTTAATAAAGACACATCACTGCCGCCTCAGTGACAGAGTGCACTTACCTCCAGCATGCGGGACCTTCGGATGGTGATGTGGGTGACGTGAGGGGATGCGGAGCTGGTCTCAACGAGCCCAAGCTTCTCCTTCTCCTTGATCACCATGTTTCGGAAGAGGAGCACTCTCTGAAATGGGCAAAGACAGGGCCAAGTCAGAGGTCAGCAGTGGAGCAGCTCGGGCCCCAGTGGAAACCACCGTGTGGCACACTTGAGGTCAGGGCACACTCGATAAAGGTGATGACTGGTTTTGACAGATCTAACGTGGCAATGGATATGAGTCTGTGGGACCTGTGAATGTTTCACCAATGGTCCAGGGAAGCAACACTCTAGAAGGAAAGGTGGTGATTCAGGTCTTTGCCTCTGACCATAACTGAGCCATGTGTACCCCGTGGCCCAGTCGAAGACTGTTCACTCCGGAAGGCCCAGCTTAGAGTCCATGCAAGTGCCACTCAGGCAGTCCAGCAGGAAAAGCACTGCCCACGTCCAGGCTCCATTCCTATTACTGGCTTCCTGCTGCCTTTGGGATGTGCCTTTCTGTACTTACAGTGTCTTCTTCTTCATCTAATACATAAATATAACCCCCATTTGTGGTGAACCTCTCTCTAGTGGCGCTTAGTGACCAGGGATTTTTAGACTAGACGTATTCTTTGTTGAATAATTCATTTTAGAGTCTGCCTGCAGACTAATATTAAGTTGACTAGCTTCTAGTTTCCTCAGTGTTGTTCTATTAAGGTCCAGCTTTGGTTCTCCATCCTGTCTTCCAGAATTCTCTGAAGCTGTCCCCCAGACCTGCCCTTATCCCAACAGTCACCCTTTCTCCTGGGGCAGCTCCAACCCCTCCCTCCCTCTCTATGGCTCTTGCCTTGTTCCCTCTGTTTACCCCTATGCACACCACTTGCCCTCTGGGGGCAGAAACTGTATTACCTTGTTTTTGGAGGCCCAGGACAGGGTCCACAACTAGTGTCTGGGCCTTGGTAAACATGCACTGAAATGAAAGAGGCTTCATCCATTCCCAGACTCAAGAACTCATTAAAGACCCATTTACCTGAGCTCTCCTCTAGGTAGTGGACCCAAAAACAAAACAGGAGAGGGCCTGGGCCCTTAAGGAGCTCACTTACGTTTTCTTAGGGAATGGGGAAGGGTGAGAACATGGTCACAGGCAAATATGTACAAAACACAAACACGATAAATCCAAAGTAATTCTGGAGGTGACAGTGCAGGGAAGGGAGCGTACTTCTACACATGAGGAAGGAGGAGGGCGTCTTAACGGCAGATGGGACATGAGGAGGGAGGGCATTCCAAGGCTGGGAGGCAGGAGAGGGGAAAACCAAGTGTGAAGGGAGAGGCTGCAGCCAGACTAGACGGTCTTTAAAATGTCCCTGAAGTTGGATCTAGTCATTGTGGACACTGGGTAGGAACAAGCCACAAGGAATAACTCTCAAAACTGACCCAGAAAAACTTGAGGAAGAAACCACCGAGGCCAGCGCCCCCTAGCCCAGAGCCCTGCACGTCCTAAGAGCTGCCTATACTCTTGGAGACTTGACATGACGGTAAGTGATGGGAGGAAGGCTTTGGTTTTCAGAAGTGCCCACAATGCTGCAGACCTGGCCCTGAGCCCCGCACCAGGACCTGCCAAGGTCAGGTCCCCCTGAGGGCCTTGAGGCTCTCTCCCAGCACTGTTAGAGTCGGAGTCTCGCCATGCACACCACACACAGAGTCAGGAAGACTCTCCAAGAGAAATGCTCGTCCCAGGCTAGAAGGAGCCTCTGGAGGAGGCAGGCATGGAGCTCTGCTGGCTACTCACATTTTTGTGGGGAATGACGTGGGGGATGAACTGCAGGATCAGATGGGCACGCTTCCTGTCTTTCTCCAGTTCCTGGAAAAGCACACTGAGTTTGAGATCCCTTACAAAAAAGAAAACAGGTAAGTGAGATGGGAAAGACCGCTTCCTCTAATTCTACCTGACAGTAGGCATCCTGACAGACAGAAAGTGAAAACCCGCCAGCTTTTTGGATGCATCTGCTCTTGGAGGCACGAGGGGTGAACGATGGTCCTGACTGACCAGGGCAGAAACCAGGCAAGTTCCCAGAGCACACCCCGACCTCTGAGGTAGAACCAGCTCTCCTGGTGATGGCCCCAGTGGGTCGAAATCACACAGAATTCAGCTCCAGGCCCAGAAGCACTTCCTACCACCAGAGTGGTCCAAGGAAGAGGAAGGGGCAGCATGTTTGGGAAGCCCTGGCATCCTCCCTAGAGGCCCCTGAGGAGAGGCCTCCTGTTGGGGGTGGGTTGATACTATCAGGCCTGGAGGGCCCTTCCAACTCAGATGTTTGGGGAGTCTCCTGTTAACTGAAATGTGGTCTGCCTGACTACTCAGGTTATCTAAGAGCAACTTCTCATCTAGGATTCAGTCAGCACTTTAAAAAAAAAACAACTCTGTTTTCCCTAAGCATGTCTGCCCAGCCTCTCGGAAGGCGTCTGTCCCGGCTGAGCAGGAATGCTAGGGCCTGAGACCTGGAAGGGAGCTGAGAGAGCCTCTATGCCAGCTCCTCACTGTGCATGCTCTTTAAGATTAAACAAGAGTGAGTAAGTAAGTAAGTAAGCAGCGCCTGGCAGTGGGACACTAAAGTCCGTGATGCCTTTGTACACATGTGGGCATTACGCCATCGCCCAAGGCCCAGACCGGAGGGGACTCTGAGCTTGCACAGTCACATGGTGGCAGCAGAAGGATCAGAATCTAGACCTACTGGCCCAGCATCTTCCCCCATATTAAGGATCCTTAACCTGGGATCCCTGAGCTTGGATGGGAAAAGAATACATCTTTACTCCCACATAACTGATCCATCGTATCCTCTGTATTTAATTTTATGCATTTAAAACTGAAGTTCTGAGCAGGTGTCCCCAGTTTTTATCAGACCCCACCAGGGTCCAGGACACAAAAAAGGCTAAGAACGCTGCCCGACCTCTCAGAGGACTTCACACTCTCAGTCAATGTTCCACGAGGGCCAGGCCGAGGGTCGGCAAGAGGTGGGCCCATCCAGAGAGCCTGACAGTGCTGACCCGGGGCTGGCCACCACAAATGTGAGAGGGGGGAAGCCCTCGTCCCTGCGTCGCTTACTTCCGCAGCCAGTGATCATCAGGGGCAAAGCGCCGACGGCAATCTCTTTCGTACAGCACCATCAGCCATCCGTGAACTGAAAAGAACAGCTCCAGGGTCTCAGGCTTGGCATTGTCTGCAGGGTAAAGGGGACAGCCTCACTGTCTGCGACAGCACAGGCTACAGCTGGCAGAGACAGAAGACGCTCGCTCTGGATGGTCCCCATCCAATCCCCCCTCAGCTCCAACCAACGCTAAGGGAGACAACCCAAAGAGGTCAGAAAAGACAGTCCCTGGGGCCTTAGAGATGTGCTCAGCACAGGATGGACTCCTGTGGCACGTGGAGGCTTGCGGGAGGGATGGTGAGGGATGATCACCACCATTTCACAGATGAACAGACTGAGGCTCAGAAAGCCGGGGGGACTGGTCTTGTGGTCGAGGGCCTGCCTCTGACACTTACTATCTGTGGAATCATCATCAGATGTCTCAAGCTGTTTCCTCATCTGTAAAGTGGGGATAAGGATACGATGAGTGCCCACCTCAGAGCAGGGCCTGGAGGTGCAGGAGGGGACGTGCGGAGCGGGCGTCCTGCCAGCCTCAAAGAGCCAGGCATTGTGCCAAGCGTCAGAGCCCAGACCTGAAGCCAGGGCTCCTGACCAGGCCTGGGCCATCCTGGCCCAAGTGTCCAGACTCCTTCTGAACAGAAAATTGCTTCTCTTTTTTTGGGGGGAGGGCAACTGGGGTTAAGTGACTTGCCCAAGGTCACATGGCTAGTGTTAAGTGTCTGAGGTCGGATCTGAACTCAGGTCTTCCTGACTCCAGGGCTGGTGTTCTGTTCACTGCACCACCAAGCCACCCTTATCGCTTCTCTTAATGAAACTGTGAGGAGCCCCTCAGAAGCCTGCACCTCAAGTGCCAGCCTTGCACCCTCTCCAGACGATGCTCAGGACAAGGCAAAGCTTGCCTCCATCTGTAAGGAGCCACACCCTGAGGAAGGAGAGAGTGGAAACAGGGGGGGTACAGGGCTTAGGGGGCCCCAGGAAGAGGAGGGATTAGAACCCACCTCCATACCCAGAGCCCAGCACATGTAGCTGCAATGGAGCCAACCAGGAGAGGGCCTGGAGCAAAGGGGAGTTTTCTGAAGGGCTGAAGAAGGGCCAGGTGGGGAGGAATATCCTGACTCCTGTCCTTATTACGCTGGAAGGTTTGTTGTTATTATTATTATTGTTAATAAACCCACGAGAGGCAGAGCCCTGGATACGTAGCAGAGGCCTTGAGTGAGAATCCTGCCTCAGGCCTTATTAGACTTTCCAGACAGCAGACAAGCTTCTTACCCTCTCAGAGCCTCAGTTTCTCCTTCTGTGAGATGGAGGTAATAATATTTGCCCCTCAGATATTTGCTGATGAGAAGACAGTATCTCGTAAGCCATTAAGTGCCACATAAATATGGGTTATTATTGTTATACGAAGCAGGAAACTGTGGCCCCAACATGATGGGCCTCACCTGGGACCACACCGCTGAGCCCCTGCTCTCACTGTGGAGCTCCTCCCAGTACCAGGCTCCCGGCATGCCCACAGCCTCTCTCCTGCCTTACCCAGAAGCCCATCCCAGATCATTTTGAAGATGAAGGTGTTCAGGAAAGATGAGATGGTGACCAGCTCTTCGACCTTGAATGAGATCTGTTCTTCGTACACCTCGATGTCATCGAGGATTCTAAAGGAAAAAGAGAAGGGCCGATGGGGAGAGAACCAGCAGGAGATGGCAAGGCAGACCACAGAGGAAGGAGAGAAGGCCCTGGAATCCCAGCCCAGGGGAGGTGGGAGGGATGCCAGGGACCACCTGGCCCTCACAATCTCCCATGAGAAGGAAGGGACCAGCCAGCCTTTACCCCCCATGGCAGCCCCGGCCACTGGGCCCAGGGCCTGGCATGCAACAAGCATTTCATCAATGATGACTGACTACTGGACAGCCCTCTCTGCAGACGGTTTTCCTGACCTTGAGCCTGAATCTTGTCTCTTCTTGTTTCTCTTCCCTGTGACACCCTTCACATACTGCACCCCCCAAGTCTTCTCCAGACTTCATCCTCACAGTGAATGCACCGGAGCTGCCTTCTAGGGACAGAGCGACGCTCCCCAGACTGTCAGGGTCCCACACAGGGCGCGACACCCAGAAGTGAATGCGGTCTGGACACGGCCTGACCAGGGAGGCGTACAGGGGCCCAGAGGAGGGGGAGGCGGGAGAGGGAGGGCCACCACAACCACTGCTGACTCACGCTGGACTCGTCATCTGTAAGAGCCCCACAGACTCTTCACAACTGCTCACCAAGTCATCCCTACTTAGTACCTGTGAAGTTCATTCACCTGTGAAGCCTTCACATTTATTACCATGAAATTTCATCTCCTCAGATTCAGGCAGCAGGTAGCACAGCACTGGACTTGAAGTCTTGAAGACCTGAGCATGAGTCTAGCCTTGGACACTGCCTAGCTGTGGGATCTTAGGCAGCTCACTTCACCTCGGCCTGCCTTAGTTTCCTCATCTATAAAGTGGAGATGACAGCAACACCTCCCTCCAGGGAGGCTGCAAGGCTCAAAGGAGCTACTGTTTGTAAAGCACTTTGTGAACCTTAAAGCCCAGTGCAAACGAGAGCATCTCAATGGTCTCAATGCCAAAATGTTTGGGGTGCTGTCATCTAGCATGCTCAACACCTCTCCCGCTTTGATGGCAACCACCGAAATGGCAGCATGCCAGCTGTGCTCTTATTCAGTGGGAGAGGGAATGTGGTGAGATGAGTGGGAGAGAAAACACACTCGCTAGGTTTTCTAAAAAATCCACCCCACAAGTATGAGCTAGGAGGAGGTCTTTTGAAAAGACTTGGGAAAATTGGTAAACTACTAGCTACCTTGATCAAAAAGAGGGAAAAGAATCAAATTATGAAAATTTAAAATAAACAAGCACAACTGAGATGAAATAAAAATAATGACTAGAATTATGTACATTTATATACCAGTAAAACTAAAAATTTGAAAGAAATAGAGGATATTCTATAAAAATAAAAATTCTGAAACAAACCACCTAGATCCCCAAATAAAACCCATGCGATTTGGGCAGAGGATGGCAAGATAGTAGCATTTCAGAAAAAGCCTCAAAGGGGAAGACAGAGAAAGGCCAGGGCCTTGGGGCTGCTGTAGTAAAAAGGGTCCCTTCTGGAGGGAGGTGATGGCTGGTCTTGCTCCCCTCAGCTCTGGCTGGGCAAGGTCTAGGGCAGAGGGTGCCCCGGAGAGGTGTCAGCAGGACAGCAAGGGGCCTTTGGTTCTTACCCTAAGGCAATGGTTCTCAACCTTCCTAATGTCATGACCCTTTAATACAGTTCCTCATGTTGTGGTGACCCCTAACCATAAAGTTATTTTTGTTGCTAATTTATAACTGCAATTTTGCTACTGTTAAGAATCGTAATGTAAATATCTGATATGCAGGATGTATTTTCATTGTTATAAACTAAACATAACCCACAGGTTGAGAACCGCTGGCCTAAGGGAAGCTAAGGACTGGGCTGGGGATAAGACGGCTCTCCTCAAAGATCTGAAGGGCTGCCACTTGGGAGGACACCTGACCTGCTCTGTCCGACCTGAGGGCAGAAACATAACTAAAGTGTGGAAGCTGCAAAGAGGCTGTTTTTAGAATTGAGGTAACAAAAGATGAGCTCTTCAGCAGTGCAAGGGGCCACCTCCTGAAGGAATTCTCTCTCAGGGGACACTTTCAAGACAGGTTTGAATGGCTGCTCCTGAGGGATGCTGGGAGATTCTCTGGGGGACATGGGTGCCCTCAGAGGGCCCTGTGACATCGAGATCTTGCACAGCCCAGCCCAAGTCTGGTCTAACACTCAGGACTCCACCTAGCCTGGAGGCTTCCCTTCCAGCTTCACAGGAACATTGTCCCTTCTCTTTAGCCCTTGGACAAAGGACCTGTATCTAGGAGAGCAGCCCAAGCTGGGCAGTCACCCACGTGATGAGGTGGCGGGAACAGTCGCAGAACAGCGTCAGCATGGCCAGCAGCCGCTTGGAGTCCTCATTGTCACTGTTAAGACATTCCAGGAAGAGCTTTAGGCCCCCTTGAGGTCCCAGCTCACAGATAAATGCCCACAATTTGGGCAGGAGGTCATCTAGGTAAGTGAGGCCTGGAAAGGCAGAGAAAAACCCTGAGTCGAGATCAAACCCTTCCCTTCTGGTCACCTAACGCACCACAGAGTGTGGGATGGGAGAGGTGCCTGCTAGCTCTTGATCACTGGGTGGCCCACAGCCTGCAAGAAGCAGGTCCATGCTTCCAAAGCCAGTTAGCAGACACCATCCAGTTGATGGGGTGCCCTCCATCCACACCGACCAAAGCCCAGTTGTCCCTTGCTCCTTTCCTACAAGGCCTCAAGCATCACCGCTAAAGCTATGGCAGACACTGGGATGACACCCCCCCCACCCAAGAAAACCCAGAAGGAACAGGAAGGGAAGGAAAACAGTGATAGTTTGGGATCTGGTCCCAACCCAACATGGGTATGACCCTTGGAGGGAGAGACCCCCACTTGGCAGTACAGAAACAATGGATTTATCAGGTGTCTCCCTGACAGAGATTCCTCTCAAATCACCATGGTGAAAGAAAAAGGCAGAGTGTGACTCAGGAAAAGAGGTACAAAGAGACTGGGCCCTGCCCAGGCCCTGAATGCCCATGACAAAGTCCCGATGCCCAGCAGGAACCCAAGGAGCCTCAATTTAGGGCCGGAGGGGACTACAGGGGTCGTCTAGTATGACCCCCTCATTGTACAGACAAGAAACTGAGACCTAGCTGGCCAGAGTACTGGCGGATGGTCAATGGCAGAGCTAGGATTTGAACCCAGGGCCTCTGACTCCAAATTCCACACTCTTTCCACTGTATTAGGCAGCTCTTAAGCCATGAATTAGACTCTTCTATACTTATGTGAATTCACACCAATCTGTATATCAGAATGAAAAGAGTGGAAACAGGCACTCGGAACAAAACAAAATTATTTAGGAAATACACATCATGTTAGAGATAAACCATTTGGGTTAAAATGTGATTTTTTTTTTTCAATTCAGACCATTCCCAAAGACCGGCTGACCTCTGATCTTCAGGCATTAGACTGTTCTGAGTTGAGTGGAGTCACTAGCTCTAAGATGGGGTGTATTTCTACAAGGGAGAATAGAAGAGAGAATGGGAGAGGGGGCAGAGGACGCTGGCTCCCCCACCTGTGAGGATCTGCAGTCGGATCTGGGTGAGGGTGGTCAGTGCAGTCTGGTAGAGCACACAGACGCTGCAGACCTTCTGTACTTCAGGCGAGTCCACACGCTTCCCACCAATGGGCTTAAGGATGTTGCGAACTGATGAGGACTTCTGGAACGCACGCCTGAAGAGACCTGATGGGAAGGAAGGTCTGGGCTGAGTGCAGGACAGGAAGCCTTCCCCCGAGTGAAGGAGGGTAGGTGGCAGGGGAAATGCATTTATGGGGACAGTCAGAGAAACCTAAGTGGCTTCTAAATGGCTGTGCTGAAGGCCGACTATTACAAGGGGAGGGCTGTTCCGAGAGCCACCTCTGGGGTCTGGGCTTTCTTCCCTGGAGAAGACTATACACCATGAGGCTTTCACTGACTCAGTAAAGGAAAACCAAGCCAATTTCTAAGGCTCCTGTGAGCTAGATGCCATGAAGTTCCCACTCTGCTGTCTTAGCAGTAATAGCATCATCGATACTATTCCAGTGCTGTCTAAGACCTCAGACAAGTCTAAGGCTCAGAGGTAAAAGGCTCCAAGGGAAGATATGCCCTGTCCTCCTGTCTCCAAGCCCATGACCAACCCCACCATACTACACTGTCCCCAGGGCTGACATTTACAGAGCCCTGAACATAGGAGAGTTTGTGCGGTCACTGTGGACTCCCAAAGACTATGATGGCAGACATGCTGGTGAGGGAGCAAGCTTCTGGCCCCCACCTGGAGGGAACCCTTGGGAGGTGAGGCACAAAACAGAGCCTAGGCTGTGTCCAGAAGAGGTGCTCAAGGAGGCGTGCTGGATCCTCCCTGGATACACAAGGAGCCCCCAGAAGGGGCTCACAGCATTCTGGGCCCAGCTTCTTGAGCTCCAGGGCCAGCACATCCCACTGTGACAGGCCCTCAAAACAAACATCTTGGTGACTTCATTTCTTCCCCGTCTGCCTGGCCTTGCTCTGCACCAGCCAGAGTAGGTTTAATTCTACTTGTTTTACGTTCAGAGCTCGACCTGTCAGGACAGCTTTGCTTTAGTCGCAGGGTTTTATTTTAGCTGTCGTGTATGCCATGGGCAAGGGAAAGATGTGGCCTTTCCACACAATTCTCCTGTTTTCTGTGGAGAATCTGAGAGACCAAGACTCTGGACCTAGATCTGGCACTAACTGTAGGGAAACACTCTGCCCTATTCGGGAGTCTCAGTGTCACTGTCTGAAGAAAACAAGGAGTCAGGACTAGAGGATCTGAGGCCCTTCCCAGTCCTGACATCCCCTGTTCTAAGGCCTCTCCTAGCCCTGACATCCCCTGTTCTAAGGCCCCTCCCAGCTCTGCCATCCCCCGTCCTAAAGCCCTTCTCAGCTCTGCCATTCTCTGTTCTAAGGCCCCTCCCAGCCCTGACATCCCCTGTTCTGAGGCCTCTCCCGGCTCTGCCACCTCCTGTTCTAAGGCCTCTCCCAGCTTTGACATCCCCTGTTGTAAGGCCCCTTCCACCTCTGACATTCCCTGTCCTAAAGCTCTCCTCAGCTCTGACATTCCCTGTTCTAAGGCCCTTCTCAGCTCTGACATTCCCTGTTCTAAGGCCCTTCTCAGCTCTGACATTCCCTGTTCTAAGGCCCTTCTCAGCTCTGA
>CM053587.1:340141179-340215419 GCA_028646515.1 Pseudochirops corinnae | reverse complement strand
CAGGACACAGCAAAGTTGCTGGGGTGCAAACTCGGCCCCCCCACCCCTGGAAGGGTGTGAGCCCAGCCTGACCACAGACAATGTGGCGTCCAGCCTCAAGACAGAGGGAGGGCTTGTCAGCCATAGCCACACAGGCCTACCACCTACTTGAAGAGTGGCGTGCAGCCAAAGGGGAGACAAGACGGACAGACATGGGAGGCAGGTAGCACAAACTACCGTCGATGGCTTCTGCTAACAGAGGGAGTGACATGAAAATTCCAAACCCATCGTGCAGGTATGGGATGTGGACGGTCGTTCCCATGTAGCCCCCTGTGTCCCCCAGAGCCACATCTAGTGTGTGTGCTCATGCCCAACTGGCCTGATTTACACAGCACATGGAAAGGTAAATGGAGGTGGGGTCTGTGCTCCTCTGTAGGCCATGCCCCCCACCCCCAGAGGTGGAAGGGACAGGCGGCCCTTGGGGAGTGATGGGCCCTCACTCACTCTTCATGGGAAGGCTGCTGGGAGGTGACGTTGATGGCGTGGCTGCCGCGTGGCTGGCTTCGGGATTCTCCAACAGCTTCTTGTTCAGGATGTCTCGGAAGAGGATGCGGATGATCCTCACCCCCCACAGGTACTGCAGCTGCTTGGTGAGCAAAGGCATTGATTCGTTCAGACTGGAAGAGAGGAAGGAGAGGCCTGCCATTATGCCCAGGGAGGATGTTCCCCTGCACTCAGCCCTGGCAGCACTGCGCCCAGCCCAGGGGGGCCAGGCCCTCCCTGAGGGAAGCAGGGACCATCTTTCATTCCTCCATTTGTACTCCCAGCTCTTTGCATGGTAGTCATGTTTAATAAATGCTCTGGGGCAGCTAGATGGCACAGTAAATAGAGCACCAGCCCTGGAGTCAGGAGGACACAAGTTCAAATCTGACCTCAGACACTTTACATATTTACCAGCTGTGTGACCTTGGCCAAGTCATTCAACTCCAATTGTCCTGCCTTCCCACCTCCAAAAAAAAAATGCTCTGTTTGCTGTCTTGCTCCATTTCCGGTGATGGCATCACATCTGGCCCAACTTTGAAACCACCTTCAAAAATCAAGTCAAGCCAAGACCTAAAAATGCCTGCTGGATGCAAAGCGCCACAGCCCACGTCATCCCTGTCTCCACCGAGGAAGCCCTGCTCCCCATGTCCCGGTCTGAATCACTGGCATCCTCATTCTCCCATGGGTTTCTGGCCCGTTCTCTCCTCCATCCCCCATCTCCAGGCATGCCTCGAGCTTTGTCAGTCCTGTTTGAAATGTCTCTGACTTCTTCAGAGAATCTCAGCATTGGCAGGGAGCTGGTCAAGCTCATGTCTGTACATGATTATTTCTACAATGGCTCTGATGGATGGCCATCCAACACTGACTCCCAAGTCCTCTTGTAAGGTACAGATTGCTCTCTCCCCATCTCCTTCTCGCCACTAGCTGGCAAATTTCATCATAGCTCAGCTCCCTCCTCTCATGGAGGCCATTCCTCTGCTCCTAACATTAGGAGCTACAAAGTGAATTTCTTCTTTTAACTATAAGCAATGGAAGCATCCCCTAAATCTAGTTCCTTCAGCAACAAGGCCATGGGTCATCAGTCTCGAGAAAGGGTTTCTGAGAGGGCATCTTGGCTGGCAGGGGTTCTCACTGCCCATATCCTTCAGCTTTACTCTCACTGTCACCTGGGTACAGACTGTGATGACTACACCCACCCATTTGTTCATTAGCTCATTCATTTGACAAACAGTAATTAAGCATTTACTTTCTGCAGGGTAGTGGGGATAACACTGAGCTTAGACAAGAGAACGTCCCCGACCTTGCGAGGACATCATGCCAAGATTAATGCGCCTGCCACCCAGCCAGCCTTCCTTCTTCCAGGCTCCTTTCCCTCCCATCTAAACTGAATACTGCAGCGGGATTATTTTAAACCAGCTTGGCAAGGTCCTTCTATGGTTCCCTATCAGTACCCCTGTCACAGTCTACAATTTAGCTCCACACACCCACTCTGCCTCAAATCAGCTGATCTCTTCCCACTTCTGCAAATTCGTCATACTTGTCACTGTCACCATGCCTTTGGGCCTGTTCTCCAAGGCCCAGAGCTTCTCCCCCCATGCCCTACAGCCTTCCCTGACCAATGCCCAGCTCTTCCCTGCCTTCTTCTGGCAGGTCCCCCAGAGCACCTGTGCTACGTCCAAGCAATCACAGGCACAGCTTGCTACTGACATGTTACCCAACCTGGATTCCTAGGTCCCTGAAGGCAGAGACCCCCAAAAGGACAAAGCATATGGTAGACAGTCAACAAAGACTCCCAATGCCTGAGAGTTGGAAGAGACCTTGGGGACCCTTGAGGCCAACCCTCCTGCCTTGGAGGCTCTCTACTTGGCAGGGAGCCTCACCTGGTCTCTTCACAGCTTCCGCCCCCTTTGCATTTGGCCCCCAGGACCACAGGGACTGAGGATCATCCCTCTTCCACAAAACAGCACCTCCAAAGGCTGAGGATGTCACACACCCTGAGTCTTCTTTTCCTTGGGTCTTCTAATGACATGGACGTAGGGCCCCTTCATCGTGCTGACTGTTCCCCCGTGTATCGCTGTTCTTCCTGAACTGAACGCTGCTCCCAGAGGCGTCTGACCGAGGCAGGGGACAGAGGGGCTATCACTCCCAGCTCCTAAAGTCTGCATCTCTCCTAGGTGGGCAGCCCAAGATTGCCTCAGTTACCCTGGCTCACGCTCACTCACAAATTCATGTGCTACTTACCTGCTCCAAGGGCCTAAGGCTTTCGACAACTTTGTGTCTTCCCTACTGACTGGAGAATTCATACTAGTCATGAATCCAATCCTAACCTCTAACAATGGCCGAATGAAGTATTTGCTAAATGCTCACTGTGTGTAAAGCACAGGGCCAAGTGCCGGGAGCACCAACAGAAAAGGAACAAGCCTCCTCTCTCTGGATCTCCCTCCTCCTAGGCCTCTTCTTGGCCTCATGCAGTAGCCAGTCCTTCCAACATAGAGGAGCTGCCCCGGCCATTCCCCCTCTGACTGGTCCAACTCCACACCGTCCTCTCTCCTCAAATCCCTCGTCCCCTTATCCTGCTATCACTCACACCTTCCTAAGCTCAACCCAACACTGCCTCCTCCCTTCCCCTCTATGCCCCCAGTTCTCTCCATCTACCACCATTAGAGCGTAAGCTCCTTGAGGGCAGAGACTGTCTCACAGCCTAGTCCTTAGAACACGGTAAGCACTAAATAAATACTTGTTGACTTGAACTGGTTCTTTAGGAGAGGCAGACAGACCAAGGCTCCAGGCCCGCCTCTGTGACCCTGGGAAAGTGATGCCCTTCTCAGTGCTGCAGGGAAGGTGGAGGGCAGTCCTCCCAACACGGATAAAATCGCTGGACTCTCTAGTCCTGTCCCCACAACGAGCCTGGGGCCCGACTCCTGCCCCTCCCTCCAGTCCTCGGCCTCTTCGGATCCCCCAGGGTCATCTGGCCTCTCTCCCTCCGCTCCCAGCTCCACAAGAAGGTGGCCCTCCTCACTTCTTGCTCTAACTTCCACTGTAACTTTACTGCCAGTCTGGCTGACCTCAGCCTCTCCCCTCTCCACTTCACCTCATTCATCAGCCAAAGGGATTTTCCTAAAGCCCAGGTCTGCCCACCTCATCAGCCAGCCCAATGGAGCCCAGCAACTCCTGCCGACATCAACAATCAAATACAAACTCTTCGAGTGAACATTCAGTCTTTCACAACAAGGTTCCAAGCCTACCTCCTGAGCCACATCACACACTCTATGGGCTGGTGTTCTGGCCCTCTTACTGGTCTGATACATGGCGATCCATACTGTCCCTCATGGCGATCCATACTGTCCCTCTGCCTTGCACAAATGCTCCACCTTCTCATGTTGTTGCTGTTCAGACGATTAGTGGGGTCTGACTCTCCATGACCCTATTTTAGGTTTTCCTTGGCAAAAGTACTGGAGCAGTTTGCCCTTTACAGATGAGGAAACTGAGGCAGACAGGGTGAAGTGACTTGCCCAGGGTCACATAGCTAGCAAGAGTCTGAGGCCAGATTTGAACCAAGAAGGTGAGTCTTCCTGACTCAAGGCCCAGTGCTCTGTGCACTATGGCATGCCCTGGCTGCATAAGCATATCTTCTCATAACTATCTCTTAAAATCTCTCCTCTTTAATGAGCAGTTCAAGCCCCACCTATGAGGCCTTTCCTGAAGTCCCCAACTACTAGTGCTGCCCCTCTAAGATCACCCTGGAGCTTTCCTGCATAGACCTCAATCTGCATGTGCTGTCTGCCCCATTAGACTGGAAGCTCCTTGAGGGCAGGGTCTAGAAGGTGGCCTTTCTTTGTAGCCCCAACACAGACTGAGCACAGTGCTTGGCACACAATCCAGGCTAAGTGTGATTAATGACTCCACCTGCTTGTGGGCTCCCAGGAGAGTCATTCTGTGGCACTCACCCGTAGTCCACTGACTGGGAGAACCACCCAAGGACAGGGTGCCAGTGTGTCAGGTTAGACCTCTTCAGGGACACGTACTGCTGGCAGTAGGACAGCATTTCGATGAGCACTTTCACAAAATGCTTGGTCTCCTCCTCTAACACGCTGCTTGTAAGATAGCCCAAGTGTATGATGTTGCCTGCAATGAGAGGAAGAAAAAATGCAAGCATCTGAGTTCACTCCGACAGACGGGACGTCTACCAGCTCCACTGCTTTGGTCTCTTGCTCCAGCCCACACAACACCAAGGAGCAAGAAGAGGCAGTAACCAGAGCTGGGAGGTGGCAACTCTCCCTCTCCTCTTCTCCTGGGGATGATGAGGAATTACAGTGCTAGGAACACGAATAACTCATATTTCTAGAATGCCTTAGAATTTGGGATCACACCTGTGACAGGATAAAGCACTCCAGAAACAGGAGCTAAGTTCTTACGATGACCTTATGGATTAAAGTGAGCAGGTATGATCCCATTTTACAGATGACAAAACCAAAACTCAGGAAAGGAGAGGATGTTGCCTCTAGTCACAAAGCTAGTAAGAGTTAGAGCTGAACTCGGGTCACTTGGTTCAATCCACTGCTTTTCCCACTAAGGTGGGATCTCAAGGCATGTGACCCTCTGAAAAAAATGAGTCCTCACTCTCAGAGACACTCCATCATTCTGAGGAAGGGCCACAGAACCTCAGCCCCCTTGTCACAAGACAGAAGAAAACCCGACGCTGTTAGAGAAGAGGACAAGGACCTCACAGGCAATGCAACCTCGAGAGCTGCGCACAGAGGGCCTCATCCAGCTTCTCTCCTGGTCACCAGCAAAATGGGCTGAGCTGATAGGAAATCATCAGCTCTTATATGTGCACTCTGTCCTCCCCACTCACCTCAAATACTCGCAGGAAGGACCGTCACACAGTGAGGCAGCACTTCATGTTTTCCAAAACACACATCAATTATTTCATTTCTTTCAGAATCTTAATAGAAGCCTGACAGCTAAGTTTGAGTTGAAAGGGAAAGTATTCCAACCTATGACCCAATTCAGAAGTAGGTGGCTAGTAGACAGAGTTCTGAACTTGGGATGGCTAAATCCATTGGCCTTTCCCCAGCCCACGGTTTCTGACATTAATGAGCACTCCCCTCCCTCCTCCCAGCTGCCCTCTCCTACCTGGGCTTTCATGACCCTGCTCCCTCCTTTATCAGAACCCTTTGCTGCATCACCAGCCATTTCTGGGCCCAGTCCTGGGTCTTCACTCCTTCTCTCTCTCTCTATTGGTGATCTCATCAGCTCCCAAGGTGCAATTATCACCTCAAAGCACATGAATCCTAAATCTAATGTGACTAGTCAATGTTCTCTCCCAAGTTCTGATCATATACTACAAATTCCTACTATCTGGGTGTCTCATGGGCATCTCAGCTTCAATGTGTCCAAAAGAAAACCTCTCTATCAAAACCCCCTCTTCCCCCAAATCTCCCCCCCTCACCTGAAGGCAGCAGCGTCCTGTCAGACACCCAGCCTCATAGCTTCCGGCCACCCTCGGGGCCTATATCCAGTCCCTCCCAATTCTCCAGCAGTCCCCACAATGTCTCCTCACTCCCAAGGCCATCACCCGGGGGGCCAGCCCTCGGCACTTCTCCCAGAGATGGCGGCATTGCCCTGTGTGCTGTCACCAGGGCTCGACCCTGCACACCGATGTCGAACTTACAACCCTACGGCAGCGGGTCAGCTCTGGCACACTCCTGACTTATTTATTTTATTTTATGCTTTCTGCTGCCTTTAGAACAATAATGCCACTCCCTCTGCTGACCATCTGGATCTGCCCAGCCTCCTGGGCTGCTTCCCATCTCTCCTCTAGTCCAACTGGCCATGTCGCTCATGTTGGCCATGTATGCCACCCATACCTAACATGCCATCTTCCATTGCCATGCCTTTGCACAGGCTGTACTGTACCCCGACCCCCTAGGCCTCACTCCTACCTCCCAGAATCCCTAGCCCCACCAAGGATGGCTCAGGGGCCACCTCAGACCAAGGCCTCTCCCAATTCTCCCCTGGTGATCAATCCCCTTGCAGGGCGAAATGATTTGGTGTTTACTCTGGACATACTGTTACTGATTCTGTCAATGCTCTTTTCTCCCAGAAGAAGGCAGGGACAAAGCCCAAAATGCTTTTGTGTCTCTGGCGCTTGGCACAGAACTACCTACAGCACATCCTCAACGGGTGCTCCTTAAAATACTCTGAGGGAGGAAAATCTCCCCTGGAATATCACCCCAGATGCTTCCTAGGCTGTGATCCTGGGCTTGTCCTTCCACTTCTCTCAGTAGTTTACGCATCTGTAAAATGGCATTCCCCTCTTTAAAACAGTGGCTCTGCCCGCCCTCTCCAGAACATTTCCCGGTCCGTTCTAAGGACCTCAGTCAATGGTTTGTGCCCAGAACACACTCCAACCCTGGTCCCCGGCACTTACCCAGCAAACAGAGAGTGTGGCTCCCTTCTAAGCACTCACAGACATCTACACACTGATCCTTGCGACTCAGAAACAGAATGAACTTACGAAGAAAGTCATGATATTCTAGCACAATGAGGCGCTGCCAGGGAGAGAATCACCACCAGTGAAAATGGAGGGAGTGAAACGCACAGGAAAAGGGTCACATTTGAATAAAAACAAGACAGGCCAACAGCCACAATTTCTTTCATCTGAAAGGTTTTTTTAACCTACACAAATATCCACCAAAAGAAAAGGCAATGATGTTCTGAAGAAACACCCTAATGCCCAGCTCAGGGGCATGAGACAATAGCCCTAATGTGGAGGCTCACAAGGCAGGGGGTTGGAGACAGCAAAAGATCACCCAGAGAAAGTGGAACAGATTCCCAAGGACCATGAAAATGGAGGGGGAGAGGGGAACTAAAATTGGAGCACCAACAAGAATCCCAGATTCCAGAGCCAGAAGGGCCCTGAGAGGCCACCTGGCCTAAACCCTCCCTGACACAAAAACCTTAAACCAAGTCACCCTCCAGCGAGGGCGAGCCAGGGGCCTCTCCAGGCGCTCTACTGAACCTTGGGGGGCCTCGACTACTGGGAGGCACACGACAGCTCATGGGAGGGATGGCTAGGGGATCTAGCCAGTCTCCCTTTCCCAGGCTGAGGGGACAGCCTCCTCCCCTCTCAGAGGGCCCCAGGTTGTCTAGGCATACTGAATTACACAGAGAGGAAGGCTTGCTGTTGTGTAAATGCAATAAAGGGGAGAAGCTAAGGGGAAAGTGAAAACTGAGTAAACTTCCCTCAAGTACAAAGCCAAGGAGACAATGCGGGTAAGATCCATGGTATCCACTCACCTTAGGGGCTAGCATGCTGAGATGCGCCACAAAGGCAGGCACTGACATAATGTGGATGAGGAATGGTCGTAAGAGATTGTCCGAAAAATGAGCAGCAATCACGGGGCTGGACACAAACAGACACTTGTCACACACCTCCTGGCACGTGGGGGTCCACCCACTTCTTCAAAAACCACCCGTCCTCCCCCTGGCGTTCACCTCCTCGGAAAACACATCAACAATGGCCACAACAGGCCCAAGAAATTAACAGGGAAACACGAAGCTGGTGCACAAAGCAGAGATGGGCTTTGCTGCACCAGCCCAGAGCAGCTCTTTTGGACCGGCCTGCTGGACAGGCTCCAACGGGTGAACGAGTTCACCTGGAAAGGCCTCCCTAGGCCCCTGGACTGCAGACTACTCACCGTGAAGCCAGAGTAAAGGCTGCAGCCAACATGCCTCTCGTCAGGGAGGGTCTGGACCTCGCCAGGCCATTTCTTAACAAGATCTGTAAGAAAATGGCCATCTGTCAAGCAGGGGATTCTGATTCCACCCCAAAGAGCACCGTTTTCAGGTGATAAAAGAAATGTACCAAAGGGAGGGGATTTGGTGGCACTCCACAAACTTTCAGGAGGATTCGGGGGACACGAAAGCCCCCATCCTCAGGTGGAAAGCTGACATCCCCTGTATGGTGGTGCCCCTCCCTGCCTAAGCTGGCCTGACCGGGGGAGGGTGGGGAGGGGGGCCGAGGGCATGGGGCTTGTACTTGGCCTGGCAGGCTCCAGAGCCAGGACCTTCCCCCCTTTCTACCCAGGCACATCTCCTTCCTCTCCCCTCATTTCCTAGTCTGGCACTCTGCAACAAATGACTCCTCCAAGGCACAGGCACAAGACTGAGACATGGAGTAAGTCTATGAATTTCAGGGTCACAGAATTAGAGAGAAACAATTCGAGGTATTTGACCCTGGGGATCACAAGAAGGGGGATTCCCCAGATTCCAGCAAAAGGAGCAAGAGCTGTCAACAGAACCAACTTCAGGTGTCAACAGGTGGGAGGTGGAGTCCTTCAGTAAGAAAGTACCAGCCCTCCGCACCCTAAACACAACACCAAACAGGCTGAGGGCAGGGAAACAAGCTTAGGTTCTCTGGCTAAAATGTGATCCCATCAGCAAAGCCCCCAGGACACCCACTTCAAAGGCAGAGTCACATCCTCTGGTCCCTCAGGGTGCAGAGAATGATTAGGTTATAGGAACAACCAACCTGTAGAACAGAATACAATCCATTCTGATTGAGGTGCCCCATGATATTTGCACAGAGATGGTTCATTGTAGGCCGAAGGCTCTCCCCTAAAAGAACAAGATCCCAAGTCATACATGACTCGTAATAGGAGATGGCAGCTCAAAAATACCACCTTCACAAGTACGAGATGGGACAGCGAGTCTGAGAAAGAT
Organism: Pseudochirops corinnae; assembly: GCA_028646515.1. Lineage (NCBI taxonomy): Eukaryota > Metazoa > Chordata > Mammalia > Diprotodontia > Pseudocheiridae > Pseudochirops > Pseudochirops corinnae. Next base: position 340,206,170 of record CM053587.1, on the reverse strand, counting down.
CTCAAGGTTTTCACGGGGTGGGGGGTGGTCTGAAAGCTCCAAAGAAATCAGGAGCATGTGAGACAAACGACATCCCAGACTTGGGGAGAAAGGATCATTGAGAATCCCATAGTCCTCTGGGTCCCTTGCTGGGCCACACCCACTGTAGAGTGGTCAGGGCTAAAACGCGTCTGGAATGGGGAAAGGTCCTGAGCCCAGGCCACCAGAGGGTCAGCAGACAGAGCCCAGAATCCAGCAGGCCAAGCGCTGAGTGTGAGAAGACAAGGCTTTGGAGGGCTATCAGTGGGGTGGGGGTGGGCTGGCAACCTGTTCTTGGCCCCAAGGGGAAGAACAAGGAATCCATTTTTGCCGTGAGGTCACGGGCACTACCCACAAGTACATGGGCTGTCTCCCAGAAGGCCAACCAACCAGTTATTGAGTGCTGTGCTGGGGAGTCTGGGGGGCTGGAGACCGAGTGAGATGACCTCGGGTCCCTGTCAGCTCTGTTCTATACAGGGCAGAGGCAAGGGTCAAGCCTAGGGTTGTGACTCCCAATCCAAGGCCATTTTTGCCATTTCATTTATGACAATAACAATAATAGTAACAAAAACAAACCCTGGCCACACGCCCAGGAGAAATGGAATGGGCTGGTTTTGACAGGAGACTGTTCCGTGAGAGGCAGGGGGAAGAGGGAATAGAGAGATGCTCATGGTTTTTTAGCATACTGATGCAGAGTGCTTGGGGGTAAGGATACCTCCAAAGTGAAGGGGAGCCAAAGAATGCAATCTTTACAGCCCAAACAGAATTCTCTGCTGCTCTGGGATTTCTCAAAACTCTCTACAAAGTTGGCACTGCTTAGATTGCCTTGGGGTGGAAGAGGCCAGGAAGAATGAGCCAGTGCATGAGTCACTACCTGAAGGACACTGGCAGATGCTTCATCTCTCTGGGCCTCAGTTTTCTTTGTCAAATGCAGGAGGTGGACTTCCCTGACAGCACTTGATAATAGGCTGAGTCAGAGGAAGTAATCCACCGCACACCTGCTTGAAGAAGGCCCTGGCTGCCCCACACCTGACCAAGGGGCTTTTCGAGAGCCTCCCTAGTCAATGGGCCTCTGGGGACTGCCTGGAGACATCCAGGGAGGGAGGTGGAGCCCATTTCACCTCAGGAAGGGTCCCCTAACATTCAGACCGCACAAGAGGCAAGGCACTTCTTACCAATTTGACAGATGATACAGTTTATTTGATTCTTGCTTGTAAATGGGATTCAGAGTTTGCAATAGGTAGCCTCGTGGGTTTGGATCCTCTCTCTACACACACACATGGATGGACACATGGACACACACACACACACACACACACACACACACACACACGAGGAAATTCATACAGAGCTGTATGTACCACACCATTCGCCACCAGACATTTTAAGAAAGGGAGCCCTACCTTTCCCTCGGACGATTTTCCAGGTCGATGTGTCGGTGAAGTTGACGAGTAGGGTGAGGTACAGTGAGATCAGTTTTGAGTCCTGTAAGATGTCAGGCTGGGGACAACAGAAGCAATTGTACTGAGCAAGACCAGCTCCCAAGGCAGGTCACCAGTATGCCAGTTATGCTGTGCCTCCTGAACTCAGAATCACCAGTAAATTAGGCCAACCAGACTTTCTCCTCCTTCTTTTTCACTCTGGGGTTGGTTTGCCTTTTCTGAAATGCCTACCGGACACTACAAACTCACTGTGCAAGGTCCTAGGGGCACTTAGAGGCTCATGGGGGGATATCACATGTCCCCCCCCCCAAGTACTCCAGACAGCAGAAATAATAACAAGCTGCCAGCTTTGGTCTTTGTGAACTTGGGCTCCCTTTCTCTTCATGGTGGGGCCTCAGAGAAGGACTCACATCCCAGACCACTGTAACTTCCAATGATCCCAGGAGGAAGGGAAAGCAAACAGGAGAGTTCAGCGGGTCTGAAGCTAATGCAGGCTGAGGATCACCACTGCAGGGCCTGGAGCAGAGCCTCCCAATCCACCCTCCCCACCCCCAGGCCACTGCTTGAGCCTACACACAGAATGAGCCTCAGAAAGGCCTGCTGCTCCTCAGAAGCGTGTGCCACTCCAAGTGTCTGGGAGTTTCACAAATATGGAACTCAAAAATGTTTTACATAGGAATAACAAGTCCCTTACCTTGAGGTACTTCAGATACTTGCAGCAAATCCACAGGATGTCTTTAATTTGCTTGATCCAGAGAAGAGTGAGATCTTTGGAAAGAGCCAGGGACACGTACCACACCTGTGAGCACAAGTGATCACTGGGGCACCACTGCCAGCCAGCGGCATCCTTGCCCTGCTCAGCCTTGGGGCTCGGCAGCCCTGACCCTGGCCCAGGACTTGACCTCAGCACAGACTCCAAGGGCAAAATGGCCTCCAAGGGAAGGGGCCCAGAGTGGTCTCTGCCTTTCTAGCTACTGCTGCCAGCAGGGGCAGGATGAGATACTGTATCCTCCTGAAAGCCCTGGGAAGAAAGGACTGCAGGTATGGTCAGCCCCATTTCTCAGATGAGGGCCAGCAGGAAGTGACTTGCCCATGGTCACCCAGCCAGAATCCATCAGAGGCTGGATCTGACCCCAACTCTCCTAGCTCCAGGTCCAGGTAGCTATCCATTGTGCCATCCTGCCACCATGGTCGGGAGACTAAAGAATCATTCTTTCCTTAATCTTATTCCCACATTGTTAACCCTAAAACAAAACTCTGCAAGAATGGTGTTCAGCATGGGACTTCTAATGAGCTTTATGAAAACCCCAGGAGCGATGCTAACAGTATTGATACGATGCAGTCAAAGGGCTCCCAAGGGGGTCTGGAGACAGCCGGGGAGGGGGCTCCTGCTCTGGCAACGTCTTCACTCCCTGGCCATGTTTATTTCAGGTCAAATAAACCAAACACAGCAATGAAGGAAGTGAGGAATCACCAAGTTTCAGGAGGAATCGTCAGAGACCAGTGAGAAGGACAAGACAACAGTGGCCTTTCTTTCCTTCCCTCAGATCCCTGGGCCCCGAATGAGGCAGCCCGGGCCAGGGGATCGTGCCCTGGATGTGGAATGAGGAGGCCCGACCTGGTGACCATGGACCAGGGGCTTCCTCTCAGAACTGCAGTTTCTCTGTCTGCAAAAATGGGAACAAGTCAACTCTCTTCCCTTTTTGGGGGCTCAGTTTTGTTGACAGCAGAATGAGGGGCTTAAGCTAAAGGACCAGTGAGGTCCTTCCCAGCTCTAAGACCAATAATCAGAGACAAGCACCTAAGTAATAATACTACTACATGCATGATGTATCTCAAAGCATCCCTGCCTTAGAGCTGGAAGGGAAACTGAGGCCCAGGGAAACAGAGGGATTTGCCCAGAATCCCACAGCAGCAGGGGTCTCTGAGAGCAGGCATGTGAGTCTCTGTAACACTTAGACAGCAACCCAGAGGCCAGCTCTGCAGGCTGCTGGGATGAAAGCACTCTGGGAGCCAGAAGGCCAGAGGGAGGTTTGGGGTTCTTATTCTTGCCCCCCCCACTCACCTTCGGGTCATTCTCGGCATCCATGCTGCTTAGGATGCAGCGACACAACAATCCAAACCTCTGGAAAGAAGCAGCAGGACAGGTTACAAATTCCCAGGATCAGGAATGACACCTCCCCATTCCCATCCTAAGGAAATCTCAGTTCCTAACAATGCAAAGCTACAGAATTGCCAAGGACAAAGTGACAGGCTCATCTCATTCCTGGGCCCCAAGGCTGCCAAACAAGGGTAGCCCAATGTCAGCTTCATCCTGGCCAGCTCTAACAGCGGGTACCATGCCCATGACAGGGGAAGCCTTCAGTGATTCGATGGACAAGAGAAGCATGGTGATTCCCAGGTATAACAGAGAGAAACTTTAGCAAACAGTCGTTAACACTGTTGGTCTACCAGCAATCAGGTGCCAGATCGTCCTTCCCACTTCAAGACGGAAAATTAACCAACAAGCATTTATTAATTGCCCCTGATATCCCAGGCACTGTGGATCCTGGCAATAATGAAAGGCCCTGCCCTGCAGGAGGTGGAGAGTATGTAGCCATATAAATAGACATCCACAGTGATCAATGATCCCTTCTTCTTCAAATCTAATGGCCTTTTCTCAAAGATCTTCCTTCTCGGCTTCTCTGAAGCCCTTGCCCCCGTCATTCACCCCCTTCCTGACACTCTCCATCTCTGCTTATCTCTCTGCTGGTCCTCCTCCCATCTCCCTGACCGCTCCTCCCCTTCTTGGCCAGATCTCCACCTGTGCCTAGAATTCTCTCCCTCCTCGTTTCTGTTTCCCAGATTCCTCGAGGTCCCAGAGAAAATCCCACCTTCTGCAAGAAGCCTTTCCCAGTGGCCCTGCATACTCGGGCCTTCCCTCTGTGATCTTGTCCAATTCGTCCTGGATGCACCTTGCTTATATATATTGTTTTCATGGCATCTTCCCCAACAGACTAAGCCCCCAGGAGCAAAGGTTGTCTTTGGCCTTCTGTATTCCCAGTGTCCAGCACAGGCAAGAGCATAACAGGTGCGCAATAAATGCTTGTTAACATAAACCCAATGTATCATACACACACATACAGGTAAAATTCACACTTATTTGTGGAGAGAGATGGCAGTGGGAAGAATCAAGGAAGACCTTAGGTAAGAGGCAGCATATGAGGAAGCCCTGAAGTAAACTGGGGTTCTAACAGAGCCAGAGGGGTCTCCAAAGGGGGGGGCTGTGCCCAGGGGACCATGGGACGCCCCCACGGGCTCAGAACTAACTGGGCTGCAGGCCTGCCCCCTACTCCCTACTTGTTTCTAGGAACAAACCTCTCTGGTTGTTCCCTCTTCCTCTATTTCTATATTTGGCCTAAGTCTGACAAAGCACATAATCACCTACGTAAAGACAATGAGGGCTTAAAGGGTTTTTTTTACCAATAAGGATGTGTGATGGAAAAAGGTTCAAGGTCAAAGGCCTCCATCTGAAGGGGGGGAAGTGAGGAGGGCACTGCTCCAGAAGTGGACAAGAGCCCATGCAAAAGTCTGGAGACAGGCACAGAAAGCTGTGTATGAGAAGAGGGTAGTGGGCGAAGGAGAACGGTGGACACAGAAGGAGGCTGGTGAGCTGATGGAGCCAGCTGGTGAAGAGCGTCAGATCCAAAAAGAGGAATCTGCTTGATCCCAGAGGTAACAGGGTGTCAATGAATGAGTGAGGGGCTTTGGTGAGACAATAAGATCTGGGCTTCGGGAGCTGGATGGAGACTTCATTGGATTGGGGAGGGCCTTGATTCAGGGAGAGCAATGAGGCTATGGAGGGCTGATGAAGACCTGACCAAGGGTGGTGGAGGTGAGAGCTGAGAGGAGAGAGGGGATGGAAAGGAGAGAGGGAGGGAGAGGGACAGGCCCAGGATAGCTCCGAGGCCATGAACTGTGACCAAGACAAAGACAACAGCAAAGATTACTCTTCTGCCTAAAGAATCCCTGACTGCCCCACCAGGCTGGCTCTGCTCAGGCTCTCTGGTGCCCTAGGGGCCTGCCCAGAACCAGGCGGCAGTGAGCAGGAAGGCAGGGCAGCGGGTGGGCACAGGCATGTGCTTGAAGCAGGGAGCTTGCCTTACCAGCTCATCCTCTCTAGCTCGGAATATGAACAACAGCTTCCTCGCAATCTTAAAAAGAGAAAGTGCACTTTTTTTATCGGCTCCTGTTGGGTCAACGCTGTCAAAAAACTCATCGATCTCTTTCCTGGGAAAGGAAGAAGAGACAAGAGGTTTAACCAGAGTAGGAAGGTGTCCAGGACATGAGGTTTGCTGGTGGAGGCCTCCACGGAGGCAGACCGCCCCATCCCTAGGGCTCAGTAAGTGGACTTTGGGAATAACTGTGGCCAAGGATTCATTGTGGCCCAGTGGCCAGGTCCTGAGCAGACAGAAGCCTACACTGGGTAGGATCCACTCTAAAGGTGGGAGGGCCACACCCCATCGAGGGATGAGAGGGGGCTTTGGTGGGGGCAGGGAGACCAAAAGCACCATGTTCTAGTGGGAGGGGCTGGGCAGAGGCTGTGGAGGGCGATGTGGCACCCACCTAATGTCTCTCTGTAAGCGACATCGACAGAGAAATCTGCGGACCAGGGCCTGTATCTGCACGGCGGCCCGCTCCTTCTCCTTCTGTCCCCGCCTCTCTTCCCTGGCCTGACGTGCTTTGTCCAGGAACTGGGCTCGGGCAGACTGGGATGTGCTGAACATTGTTGCAAACCTTTCATGAACCAAAAACAAAAACAAAATGCACTGTCAGGGGCTACAGCCATGTGAGGTGGCCAGGGCAGGGCCCAGAACAGCAGGGAGCCAATAAGCTTGGGGCAATGAACATCCTCAGTGCCCCAGGAACCAGCATGAGGTGATGATGGCACCTGGACACAGGGTCGAGGTGGGGGCCAGCGCTGAGAGAGGTCCCACCTTTGGTCCCTGTTCCTTATACATTACACCAAGATTAAGGCTGCTTTTGTTTCATAAAAGATGGGAGAGGGAGAGGAAGAGGCAGAATGACCATTGGCCTTGGACCTGAGAACTGGGTTCACATCCCATCTCCAGCAATGTCAAAGGTCAAGGTCAAAGGCGAAGGCCTCTCATTTAACCAGTGGGATGACTACAGAGGGGCAACGCCCTAGTTCTTAAGTGTGTTAAGTTCCTAACAGATTTGACTTTGTCAATTTGTTATTTCTTTTGCCCTCAAACTGAATAAACACTAGAAGGACTAGACAGCAACTGAGGCAAAAAAAAAATTCTAATTTACTTCTAAGTAAAAATTTTCTGTTTCCTCATCTTACAGATTAAAGAACAATCTCTGCCCACTGAGGCAGCAGGGAGCTTCAGCCCTTCCAGGGTTAGTGAGGAGGTGATGGCAATGACTTGTCCAGGCTGGCTGGGCAATCCCAGCCCAGGTCCCTTAAACTGGGTGAAAGAGTCAACGTGTGAGACTCACCTGAGGATTTGCTTTTCCTGCAGAAATGCCAGATGAGCATTAGATCACGCACTGGACTTGAGACTTAAGGCCACATCTCACTTTATTTGGATTCTGTTGTCTCAGACTAAAGAAACCAGAGGAAAAAACTCCAGATGACCGGGTGAATTCAACTAATGAAGCACTATTTCCTGGCTCCCATTTCTACAGAGCTGTGAGGCTTACAGAGCCCCTTCCCTGGCCCCTGCCCCACGACTTCTGGAGGTAGAAAGTACATGGTTGGTGGGAAAGGAGTCAGAGGACCTGGGGCTAGTGACTTTATCTCTCTAGGCCTCATCTATAAAGAGAGGGTCTTGGACAAGAGGTCCCCTCTCCCTCTAAATCTACTGTCATCCCCAAGTTACAAAAAAGTAAACAAACAGTGACTTATCCAAGGTCACATAGCTAAGAAGTATTAGAGGTAGGCTATGAACCCAGGAGTCCTGAGTCCAAGTTTTGCTGAGGCCTTTAATTCATTTATATCATAAGGATTTCCAATACGAGATACTCCCTGAATCTTCCCCTGCAAAGAAAAGATGAAATACAAACAAGTGACTGCTTCTGCTAAAATAGGCAACATCTCAATCTCTTGATTGATGTTCCGATGTTCTTTTCCACGGAATAACTCACTCTCCTGACCAAGGTTAAAAAGAAATCTCATGATATTCTTTTCATGAACCTTTTTGGGTCAAATGTTAAGGCTGGATTTCCGATTTAAAGGGAACCAATATTTGGCGGAATTGCTTCTCTTTCTCTCTTTTTAAAAAATTCTTAGTTGAAAAGCATGGCTTACTAAGTAGAAGCGACTGCAAACAAAGGTGGCAGCAATGAAATAAAATAAAATGAAAGGTCAGGCCAGGTTTACGGAACGCGTTTTGCACCAGAGGCCAAAATATATGAAAACAGCCATCTCAGAATGGGCGTTCTGCTCTTTAGTGGGATGGCAGTGAAGAATGAGTGAAACAATGAGGATTTCAAGGAAGACGAGAAAGCCTCCACAAACTCTCTTGCATACAGATATCTGAGGCCACATCCCCAATGACCGGGAACCTTCAGAAGCTGAACTGAAGCCAGCTAAATGCTCTGAGAAGAAGCTCATCAACCTATCACTGAATCAGGGCGGCCTTCTCCCCAGGATTAGCATTTTTCCATTCCTCAGGATAAGGGGAGGAGAAAGGCATCTAAGCCATATCCCTCACCACCAAGCCCACCTCAAATTCATCTTCTCCAAGGTGCCTTCCTGGAAAATCAATCCATCAAGAAGCATTTATTAAGCACCTACTGCATGACAAGTATGATGCTATATAGCATTTTAATGTTTGTAAAAGATCACATGATCTTAACAGATCCTGGCAATAACTCTATGAAGGAGGTACTAGTGGTACTATTTTCTCATTTCATAAATGAGGAAACTGAGGCCCATATAAATACAGTGACTTGCCCATGATTCAACCAATCAATTAAAAAGCATTTATTAAGCACCTTATCATGTCTCAGACACTGTGTTTGGTATTGAGGATACAAGTACAAAGAAAGAACCAACCCTTACTATAAAGTTCACATTCACACACACACAGATCTGTAACAAACAAATGCAAATATATGCAAAGCAGTTACACGCAAGGTACTTCCTTCCCAGGAGGCAGGGCAGGTACTAGCAGGAAGAGCTAGAGGGGAGGGGGATTTTTTTAACAGGATCGCAGCTCAAAGCTACAGGGGATCTTGGAGGCCTAGAGAACACCAGCGATTTGCCCAAAGTCCTACAGGTATGAAGGAGCAGAAGCAGACGGCCAGGCTGCCTCCAAGTTACATAGGAACTAAAAAGACAATAAAGTTGGGTCTTAGGAGAGTGAAGAGTTAGGACTGGTGCATCAGCACCGGGGGAGGCTTCCTGAGCCTTCCCAAGGCTTCCGCCTGAGAGGCCAGGGCTCTTTGTGGATATTCCTTAAAGCTTTATTCACCAATCAAGCTATCTGCTAAATGCAGTGCTTAATCCCGCCTCTCAGTCAACAATCAGCAGGACCCGTGGGACCTTCAGCTGCTCTTTCTGCCCAAGGCTCAGGGCAGGGTCTAGCACCATTCATTCATTCATTCATTCACTGAATGGCCTGCTCCTGGGCCCCCCCCCCCCACACACACGCAACCACTTGTGTGGCTGTGGTTAAGATGCTTGCGCATCTTCTAGCTACTGACACACAAAGATTAGGGAACAACCAGGGCAAATCAAGGGCTGACTCCAAGCTCAAAACGTGCCATTTAGGGCAGAGGCTGGAGGACCCGGGACCTCGTCCAGGCTGGCTCCAGAGAAGGACCAGAGGCTCCTGCCTGCCTGGCCTCTGCACATCACACCCCTTCCTGAGCCCGGGGGCCTCTTCTAGCCCGTGAGGGTGGGTTCCAGGATCTCTCAGCCCTGAAGTTCAGGGCTTGTGCTTTCACTGGGGATGGGAGCCAAAGGGCCATTAGGCAGAGGACCCCCAAAGCCCTGGAAGGCCCCGGCTGAGCCGGGACAGACCAGAGAGGCCAGCGGGGATGCCCCGGCCTTGCCTCCCTGTTACAGGAGGATGGACCAAACAGAGATGGAGGTGGAGGCGCCTCAGCTCTCAGGGGAGACAGTAACGGTCCGGAGGGGAGGGGTCACAGATGGACCCCGCCAGGCCCCTACCTTTAACCCCTTGTACTAGAGGCCTACAGGCAGGCGGGGGCCGGTCCTCGAGGGGCTGGCAGGGGCACCCCTCCCCTCATCAGACCAAGCTCAGCACACAGTAGGGGCCTAATAATTGCTCGTTGGCCTGGCCTGCTTCAGATCCGAGCCCGAACTGCACAGAACAAGGGGGTGCAGGTGTATGCTGAATGAAGGAATGGATGGGCGGGGGCTGGGCGGCGGCCCGAGGCGTCCTGGGCCCGGGTCCCACCACGGCCCTCGGAGAAGACCCGTCTCGGGCCTCAGTTTCCCCAGCTGTCACACCGGGGGTGGGGGGAAGGGAGGCCTCGACGACGTCGAAGCTGCTCGGTCCCGGGGCTCTGCACCGACCTCGGCCGGGCGCGGCTACAACAACGACAACAACAACGACGACGACGCGCCTCCCCTCCCCCACCCCCCGCGAGCGCTCCCGCCGCTCCGCCCCGCCTCGGACCCGGGCCGTGCGCGTCCCCGCCGCCCAGTTTTACCCGCTCGGGGCCGGGGCCAAGGCCACCTCAGCCCGATCCCCCCGCGCTCCGCCGGGCCCCGGACAGCGGCCGAGGCCGCGCCGCCATCCTGCCCCCGAGCTGTCCTCGCCTCAGCGCTCCGTCCGGAAACGTGGCCCGACTGCACAGACGTTCCGAGACGAGGAGGCGGCCGAAGCGCGGGGAAGGGGGCCGGAAGTGGGCGCGCGGCGGAGGCTTGAGCCGGGGACACCTTGCGGGGCGGAAGCGGGGTCCGTCAGCGGGGCAGAAGTGTCTGCCCCGCCCCGCCCCTCCCTGCCCTGGCTCGGCCCCCGTGCGCCTGCGCCAACTCTTTCCTGGCTGCCCCGGTCCCGGCTCGGTGGCTCCGGCGCTTTTGGGCTTTTCATGGTGAGCAGACTCTGGGCAGGGCAGGAGAAGAGAGGGCCGGGCCGGGCCGGGGGAAGCGGAAGGGTGCTGGGGAGCCCCAGAGAGCAGGCGCGGAGGGGAGGGAAGGCGCCCCCGGCGGGCGCCGCGCCCCTGCAGTCTACGCCCCATAAATGTCGGACTAGAGGGGGGAGGGGAGAGGGCTATGGGCGCTGATGAGGAGGGGCCCGATGGGCTGAGCAGGCGGGGGCCGAGAACCCGCCCCGACGTGGAAACGACGGCCTGGGGTCTAGTCCCGCTTCCCCTCCCCTGCCTCAGTTTCCCCATCTTTGAAATGGGGTACGTGGTCTAGATGACGTCTCAGATCCTTCCAGCTCTAGAACTATGTCCGTAATTGCGTGTGAGCTGGGCCAAGTCAGCTCCCTGGGCCAAGTTAGCTCCCTGGGCCTCGGTTTCCCCATCTGTAAAATGTGGGGGTGGGACTACATGGTTTCTTCATGATTCCTTTGCAGCTCCAGGACTTTCGGTAGTTAATTTGCACGGAACGATCTCTTCGGTTTCTTTCTACTCAAAATCTCCTGTATGAGTGGTTAACACAGTAATACTGATAGCGAACATTTATTATGTCTAGCACTTATTATATATAGCACTCCTCGTCTCTTTATGAGGAGGGGTTTGTACTGAATAATCGTGCTCTAAATAGTAAATTTATGATCCAGGGGAGGGGCACTCTGGATCTGAGATCAGACAACCAGTAGTGAGGGGCACCCTGGACGTTAGTGGTTCTCAGGAACTTTTTTGCAAGGGGTCTTTGTGAGCAGTTCTTTGAAGGAGTTATGGAGAAGGGGTGGGAATTAGGGTCTGGTTTGGGAGAACCCAACAGTCAGGGTCACTTGGTCTTGGGGCCTACAGTTGTAAACCAGTGGCCTTTTGTCAGGGCAATTGGAACCTTTTCCCTCTAGGTCTGAAGTGAGGAGGCTAGTGAACTCTCTTTGGAGCTTTTGGGAAAGTTGCTTTGTTCATTTGTTTGCACCTTAACTGAGGGGAGTGTCTAGATAAAGATACCTGACTAGATCTGGTGACTCTTTGTTTGCCACAGACCCCTCCCATTCCCATCCCACCTTCCCTTCTGCCTTGTCCCTGCCCAGATGTGCTTTGAATGGCCATGACTAGCCCAAGGAAGCCCCAGAATGTCCCTGAGTCCTCCCAGAGGCCAGGCCCTTTTGGCCTGGGAGGGTAAATGGAAAACCTTGAAGTCAGTAAGCATTTATTAACCACCTTGTGTGTGCCTAACACCATGCTGAGTGCTAGGGTACAAAGAAAGGTAAAGACAGCCCCTGTTCCCAGTGAACTCATACACTAATGGTGAGAGACAACATGAACAAGCTAGATATATACAGGATAAATTGGAGGTAATAGGGGGAAGGTGCTAGCATTAAAGGGGGATTGGGAAAGGCGTCTTATAGAAAGTAAGTAGGATTTTAACAGAGACTTGAAGGTAGGCAGGAGGGAAAGGGACAGAATTCCAGGTATGGGGGAATAGCCAGTGAAATTGCAAGGAGTCAGGGAAGCTGGTGTCGCTGGATCTCAGAATAGGGGGAGGAGAACAGTAAGGAGTTAGAATATTGGGAAGGAGGGGCAGGTTAGGAAGGGCTGTGAATGCCAGGAGAGGTTCTCTTTGAGCCTGGAGGTGATAGGGAGCCACTGGGGTGTATTGAATGGGGCGAGGGAGTGACTTTGAGATCACTTTGAAAGCTGAATGAAGGTTGGATTGGAGTGGGAAGAGGCTGAAGCTGCTAGTGCAATAGTAGGGATAGATAGGGAGTGGTAACAGTATCAGGAAAGAAGGGGACTAAGACTGACATGTTGCACAGGTGAAATTGATAGAGATGTTGCAAAGGTGAAATCGACAGGCCTTGGCAAGGACTTGGATTTGGGAAAAGGGAGGGGGAGGGATAGTGAGAAGCCCAGGCCACCCAGCTTGCCATCTTGGGGGACTTAGAGGCGGGGGATCCCTGGCCAGTGATAGGGAGGTTTGGATTAGTCCCAGCTGTCAGAACCAAGCCTTGAATGCCCCTTGTTAATGGAGTCTATCCAGTTTGTCTGATGAATAAAATAGAAAGTCTAATTTCCGCTCTAGAAGTGATGCTTGCCAGGAGCTTTTGTCTTAAGTTGTATGAAAAAGAGACAATACCAGAATTTACAGAAGTGTTAGGCACCTTTTGATAGAATTGGAGATGTTATTCTGATCATTTGCATAGGTCTCCTTAAAATAAATGTTAGTCTTGGTAGAAGCTCTGTGAACATCTTGGTTTGACTGCCTCAGTTTACAGGGGAGCCCAGAGAGATGATTTGTCACAAGTCAGACATACTATAGCCAGGACTCCAGATCCTGTGCTGACACCCCCATTGCCCCATTCATTAAAGTATTGGCCAGACTGGACGGTGGGATTACCTTCTTGGAAGAAGGGAATGAATCTCTGGGTGTTCTGGAATGTGAGACATATAAGGATGTCCTGGAGAATGGAATGGCTCTGGTTTGGGGTTGGGGAAGGCAGGACTCCTGGTACTAATTACAATGTAATTGTTAGAACAGACAAGTCAAAGTTCTGTCTTGGAATTGGAAGGGAGGTGGTGGCAGAGATGAGAAAATAATTCTCTGAGGGTGTGATATCCCTGGAAAACAGAGAACCCTTCACGCTGCCCACACGATGGGGATAAAGAAAGGCTTCTCTTTGATTGAATAGGACTGGTAACTGACACCTTGTGTATCAGTTTCCTCCCGTCCTCTCCTTCACCACTACTTTGATACTGAAATCAAATCTTGGACAAAGTGGAGGCGTAGGGACGAGGGCTGGCGCCCCTATGGAGGAGGGAGCTGGCAGGGTTCTTCCTCGGCCCGGATTAACTCTTAACTCAGGCTCCAAGGTGGAGCTAAATGGGACCAGATCATTTTCTCTGAGGGCCTCTCCAGATCTCTCAGCAAACTGACCTATGGACTTTGGAAAGCAGTCCAGCTTCTCCCGCCAGATCTGAAGACTGAGTAAATCCAGGTCAGGGGAACTCAGCCGTTGTCTTGGGCAGTTCAGCTTGGTACTGTTCAGAGAGTTGACTCTAAAATGGAAAAAGCAGTTTGGGAGATTTAGAAGGCTTCCTCCTGTGGATATGGTGCTGTAGACTGACTGCCCAGGAATGTGAAAGCGTGGGAGGGGGCGGGGCGGGGACAGGTGGAGGGGGGGGAGCTGAGGCAGAAAATTTAAATCTGGGAGAAATTCTTCCTGAAACTAGATTTAAGAAAGAAAAATCAAGTCCACAAGTATTAATTAAACATAAACATCTCAGTATGTACCAGTTGAATTCAGTAAATATTTGCTAAGCACCTGCTATGTACCAGACACTGTGCCAAGCCCTGGGGTTACAAAGAAAGCCCAAAAAAGCACCATCTCTGCCTTCAAAGACCTTGCACTCTAATGAGGAGGCAGCATAGTGACAACTGGGCACGTACAAAGCGGGGCGTCAGGAAAGTCTCCTGCAGCGGGTGGAATTTGAACTGAGTTTCGAAGGAGGTCAGGGAAGCAGTAGGTGGAGATGAGGGGGCAGACATTGCAGGTGTGGGACGGCCAGTGGGAAAAGGATGGGCAAAGGAAGGTGTGTTCAAGGGGCTTCTAGGAGACCAGAATGGCTGGAATGTAGTTAGTACTAGAGGAGAGGGAAGTGGGAGGTGATGGGAAAGGGAAAAAGATGCTAGATTAGGAAGAGCATTGAATGTCAAACAAAGGCATTTAGATTTGATCCTTGGGGTGGTGGGGTGTGTGACAGGGTCAGCCCAGGGATTTAGGAACAGTCATGTGATGGATGGCTCAGGGTGAGCAGAGGTTTAGGTCAGAAGCCCTCCAGAAGACTCCTGTGGTCATCCAGCTGGGAAGCGATGAAAGCAAGAGAGAAGATCTGGGGAGAGTAAGGAGTCAGTGGGCACCGAGTGTGTGTCCCCAGGGGGGCCTGGGAGGATGTGATAGGAAAGTTTGGAAGAGGGGAATGCTTGGGGAGAGAGGAGAATGTGTTGGAGTGGAGATGCCCATGGGACATCCAGCTGGATGATGTTCAGGTTCCCCAGCTACCATCGTTTGCCAAGATTTTGGGCCTCAGTTTCCACACCTGTAAAATCAGATGATATCCGAGGGCCCTCTCACCTCTGACCACCCCGTGTTCTGAGTCACTGTTCATCCTGAAGTTAGAAATGTGGCACCAAAGTCTGGGTTATTTCATTGTTTGGTAGCTAACGGGCATTCAGAGACCCTAAGCTGGCAAAGCTGGGGCTTGGCTCCTGTACAAAACAAGATGTTGACTGAAGAATTTATGTTCAGTTCAATTCAGCAAATACAATATTTAGGCACTCGATCAACAAGCATCTATTCAGGGCCTACTACATGCTATTGAAACAGAATGTAAAAATGAAACCGTCTTTGTATTCCCAGAGATTCTGTTCTGAAGGGGGATAGGACTTGTTACCGTAAAGTCCTAAATCTCTACACAGTAAACACCTAGATTGGGAAGAGGGCTTGCTCCTGGAAGAAGCAGGAAGTGAGATCTGAGTGCAGTGAGCCCTGGAGGGCAGCCAGGGATGCCGAGAGGCCTCTGTGGCCATGGCGGGACAGAGAGCTTTGACTGAAGGCCCAGTAACAGGAGATGGACTGTCTCATACATCAAAGCAAAGGGGGCCAGTTGCCAGGAGCACAGTGCATGAGGCTGTGAGTGTCGGCCTTGCAGAGCCAGCCCCAGGCCTTATGGTGAAGGCCTTTGGGTTTGCGTCTTAGCCCAGGCCAGCAGGGGAGCCAGCCCCACCGTCACACCTCTGCTTAAGGAATCTTAGTTGGCAGCTCTGTGGGAAATGGATTGGGAGAGAGGCTTAAGGCAGGGACAGCCTGTAGGTGGCTGCTGAGGAAGTTTGGGGGGAGGAAGGGGAAGGTCTGTTCTGCCTCAAGCCAAGAGACCAGAACAAATAGAAAAGACGTGATGAAGATTGAAGGATGTGACTTGGCATTGGGTGGACTCCAGGTTTGAGAGAGAAGAATCACGAACACTTCTGAAGGTGGGATCCCAGGGGACTGGAAGCCTGCTGGGAAAGTGGCAGGGCCAGGCACAGGGGGAAGGACGGTGATGGGGTGGAGATGCAGATGATCTCCAGGGGGGAGTCAGAGGGCTGAGGCCATGGCATTAAAGGAGAGAGGAATCATTGGTGTTGGTGGAGAGAGTGGTTTCAGCAGAGTGCAGGGGCCTGAGAGAGCAGTGGGAGGGGAAGAAGCTAAGAAATGTGGGAGTGGGGAAAGGCCTGGGTGGAGGTGGGCCCGGGGCTACATCTGCCAAATCCACCATTGCACCTGTGGATGTCCACCCAGCCCCTTCTCTCCTCTCGGCTATACTTGCCCCCTGTGTTCAGGCCCAGATTCCTGCAGATTGCTCCTCCTTGGCTACTCCAGCCTGTCCTCCACAGCTCCTGTGTGCGTCTCTGTCTCTGTCTGTCTGTGTTTCCTTAAGTGCTGATCTGATGAAGGGACTCTCCTCCTCAGCCTGGCTTCTTGTTGCCTCGAAAATAAAGCCTAATTCTTCTGTTTAGCTTTTTTAGCAGGCTGCCCTGCCCAGCCTGGCTCCAGCCTCAGTGGAACTTGCCCTCTGCAAGGGGCCAACCTGGCCTTCTCCCTGTCCTCAGCCGTGAGCCAGCCCTGCCCAGGCCTGGAATGCTCTCGTTCTTTCCTTTTGCCTCCTAGAGGCGGCTGTTCCTTCCCCTCCCCAAGCTGTTTAGCTGCTTGATAGGTAATTGGGATTTATTAACTTTACAGTTAGGCTGTGGATTTTTGGATCTATTTGTGGTGCTCCACACCCCCAGGCTAGCCCCTCAAGAGCAGAAATTGCCACTGTTCCTGGCATTAGAGGGGTTTAATCGATATTTTATTAGTTAAGTTACTCACAATCTGAGAGTGAGGAAAGGAAACCTTTTTAATATCCAAAGCACCGGTGCCTGGGACTTTGCCAGTGTCTAATATAACTGGCCAATGGCACTTATGCTGGGCCATCCTAAAATCCTCTGCCATGTCTCTGAAGCCAGGCCCTGTTTGACGACAAGATTGAGTGGCTCCCTGGGGCTGCTGGACAAGCTAAAAAGCAGAGCTTGGCTGTGTGCCTCCTAGAGAAAACCGCCTTGGGACCTGCTGTCTGCTGAGTGGCTATTTCACGGAGCCCCACTTAGACACAGGCCATTTATAAACTGTTTCTTTGGAACTGATGTGACCAAAGGATTTAGAGCTGGAAGGGAGGGAGCTTAGCAGTTACCTAGGCCAGGCCCCCCATTTTACAGTTGGAGAAGCTGAGACCCCGAGAACAGACTTGAAGTCTGGGCCAGTCCTACAGTAAGAGCCAGAGCCAGGATTGTCCCCCAGTTCTTTCTGACTCTTACAGTGGTTTTGACACCTCTTTCTGGAGCAGCCACGTGGTGGGTGGCAGGCAGGGCCCCTGCTTGGTTCTCCAATGCTTTTGTCATTCGTAGTGTAGCTGAGATGGATAGCTTATCATTACTGTGGTCCTAGAGTAGTCATTATTCCTATTAGTGCCATAACAGTGCCCAGCAGCTCTCCCCGTCTGGCCGTTGCTGTGGGAGCCGCCAGCCCCCTGGAAGCTCACCTTGATGCAGAGGGGCCCCGGCCTGGCCAGACTGCTGTATGACTGTCTTCCCCCCTCTCTGGCAGGAAGAGATGTCGGGAGAAAGTGTGGTGAGCTCAGCGGTGCCAGCAGCTTCCACTCGTACCACTTCCTTCAAGGGGACGAGCCCCAGCTCCAAGTACGTCAAGCTCAATGTGGGGGGAGCCCTCTATTACACCACCATGCAGACCCTCACCAAGCAGGACACCATGCTGAAGGCCATGTTCAGCGGCAGGATGGAGGTGCTCACGGACAGTGAAGGTGAGGACCAGCCCGACCCTGGGAAGGGAGTGGTGGGCCCAGCTGGATGGGCTGGGTGGTAAGCGGATGGGGGAGAAGGCAGAGGGGGCATTGAGAGCAGGCCTCATGTGACGAGAGAGCACCAGTGTGGGCCCGCATTTGTGGGGCAGCTTGTGGGAAGTTTGATCAGGCCTCCACCGAGTCTTGAGGAGAATGCTGGACTAGGAGTCGGGAAGACCAGGGTTCTTGGCCTGCCCCTCTGACTTGTGCTAGCTCTCTGGGCCCCAGCAAGTCAGAGCGGTGAAGTGGTGCAATAGATGGAGCACTGGGCCTGGAGTCAGGAAGATGTGAGTTCAAATCCAACCTCAGACACTTCCTAGCTGTGTGACCCTGGGCAAGTCACTTCACCTGGCTTGCCTCAGTTTCCTCATCTGTAAAATGAGCCAGAGAAGGAAATAGCAATCCACACCAGCATCCTTGCCAAGAAGACCCCAGGTAGGGTCACAAAGAGTCACACGTGACTAAACATGACTGAACAGCAACAACCCCAACAAGTCAGTCCCCCTCATGGGGCCTCAGCTTTCTCATCTATACAGTGGGGCCTGGCTGGCCTCAGTCTGAGAGCCTTGGTGAGGCTAGGCAGAACCTGCTCTGTGGGGCTCCTGTAGCCATTGGGCACTGGAGAGGAAAGAACCTGGGGGGTGTTCCTTTGTTTGTGACTTTGGGGGTTTCCATATTATAAGTGGAGAGAATAGGGGTGCCCTTAAAATCTGCTCCCCCTAAGCTCCCTGGAAGGATCCCGTGAGCGATTAGTCTCGAGAAAGGATTCATGGGAGGGCGTCTCGTCCAGCAGTAGAAAATCTTTCATCAGAAGGAGGCAGTGGTGCCGGGTGTTACAGCTGCAGGTCACTAAATATGGGGGTGGGCAGTGGCCAAGAGGTGAGGCTCTGGGCGGGAGAAGGCCACAGTTGTGGGAGGCCAGGACTGTGCTGGGCACTGCAGAGCTGGGCTCCTGTGGCCTGCTCTGTCCAGCAATGGCCATCAGGATGGGCCCATCAGCAGGTGGCCTCCTGTCTGTTCTCATCCCATTCTTCCCGCATCACCCCTTCTCTGGCCTCATCTTCCTTCTCCCTGAAGCCCTGGTCCGTCCATCCCCCCCCCATGTCACACTGTTCCTTTTGTACTTCATGGTGCCATTGGAGGCACCTCACCCCAGCCAGGCTGGCCATCATGGCCGCCCCCCATTTCTTTGTCCTCTTTCCTGGTGGGTTGTTTCCCCTGGCCCAGCCTCCTAGACTACCAGCTCTCAGCAAGGCGAGGAAACAGGCCTTCTCTGTGCCGTGTCTCCACACCCGCCATGTCGTTCCCCCATTTCCTCCTCCTTTGTTCCCATCTTGGACAAAGTAGGGACCCCTTGCCAAAGCCAACAGCTCGCCTCGGCCCCTTGACCCTCTTCCTTCCCATCTCCTCCAGGAGCTCTTGGGTCCCCCTCTTCTGGACTGCCCACTGCCAGGCCCAGGCTCCTCCAAACCTTCTGCCCCCTCAGACCATTGTCCCATACCTCCCCTCCTTCCACTGAGGGCCAGAGCCCTCGGAAAAAGCCACCAACGTTGCCTGCCTTTAGCTTCCTCACCTCCTTCCCACTCCTTGTACCGTGGCCTTTGGCCTTGCTGTACAACTGAGACCTCTGTCCACCGTTCCCATTGATTTTGACACGGCTGATGCTGGTGGCCTTTTCTCAGTGCTCATCATTCTCTGCCGTGTCTGACTGACCCTGGTGACCACCCCTTCCTCTTGACTACTCTCTTCCCTCTTGGCCTTTGTCCAAGACTGAGAGGGGGGCATTAAAATCTCCTGCTGTTACTGTATTACTGGCCACATCTGCTCATAATTCAGTTAATTTTTCCTTCACAAATTTAGATTTCATCTGTATCAAATTGCTGGTTTTCTCAAGGAGAAGAGGGAGGGAGAAAATTTGGAACTCAATATTTTTTAAAATGAATGTTAAAAATTATTTTAAAATGTAATTTAAAAAAAAAAACCACCAAATTTTCCAGACTTAGATGCTGCGGCATTTAGAGCATGCAAGTTCAGTGTTGTTATCGGTCAGTTGCTTAGGGTTCCTTTCAGGATTTTCAGAGGATGTATCTCTTTTGTGTTGTGATTTTTGTTGTTTCTGTTGTTGTTTTTGGGTTTGATTACAATTCCTGCTTTTTTGGTAAAAGCCCCTGTTCTCTTCTGTGCTTCTTCCTTCTTGCCATCTTGATTCATCCCCTGCCCCCTAACCCTGGACGTCTGCCCCAAGGTTCTGTCTGTGGACCTGCCTGGAATGTTTTTATGGGTCGAGTCCTTTCAATCACGGCCAACTCTTCGTGACCCCATTTGGGGTTTTCTCGACAGATAATGGAGTGGTTTGCCATTTCCTTCTCCGGCCTGTTATACAGATGAGGAAACTGAGGCAAACAGGGTTAAGTGACTTGCCCAGGGTCACACATTTAGTAAGTGTCTGGGGCTGAATTTGACCTTAGGTCTGTTAGTGCTCTGTGCCCTGTGGTGTCCCCTAACTTCCCCCCCACTACTACTACCATACTAATGTATAAAAAGCACTTAATAAATGTTTGTTGTTAGTGTTGTCATGAGGTCCCTTGGGTTTAATGAATGTATATGTGTTCATGGATGAACTCCAACACTGTCTGTGCAACCCCTACTGCCTCAGTGTCTTGGGAGATGTCTACAACAGGTTACTCCCATACTGTCCTCTCTCTGTTTCTGTTGAGGGCCCCAGCCTTCCAGTCCTTGGATTTACAGATTCTAAGGCATCCTTGACTCTTCCCCCACCCCCTCCACAACCAGTCAACAGCAGCATCTCTGCTGTCCATCTCTCCTCTCCAGTCACATAGCTGCTGCCCTACTTTGCATCCTCATCCCCTTTTTCCCTGAATATTTGTAATAATCTTCTAATTGAATCCTTGTTTCCAGGCTCTTTTTTTTTCCAAACCATCCTCCATGTAAATACCTAGATAATCTTCCCAATGTGCAGGTGTAAAGATATCATTTCTTCATTTAAGAATTCTCTGCAGCTTCCTGCTGTTTTTAAGGCAGGATGAAAAACTCCTTCATTTGTCCTGTAGCACCCTTGACAGCCTGGCTCCATTCTGCCTTTGTAGACTTCCTTGCCATTATTCATTTTCCTTTACACTCTCCACATTCCAGCTAGTCTCGTTTCCAGCTTCCTTGCCTTTGCATGGGCTGTCCCTCATGCCTGGAGCACACTCTCTCCTTTCCTTATGATCACTGGTATTCTTGGTATTCTCACCCAAGCCTGTCACTGTGCCTGGCACATAGGAGGCATTTTGTAAATAATTGTGTTCACTGCCTGCCCTTGGGAGGTCTTTCCTGACCCCCTCATTGTTAGTGCAGCCTCTTCCTTCAGGCTTGGGCCTGGTGTTCATCTTGTCTTTGTGGCCCCAACACCCAGCACAGTGCCATGCCTCTCATAGGACTCATGGGACTGGATATAACAGCCTGAGGCTACCAGTGGCAAGTCAGGAGACTCAGGCTGCCCACCCGAGGAGGAAAACTCATTGTACCCTGGCCTAGCAGTAACCTGGGCATTGGCCCTCAGATGTGCCCACATTCTCTTCCCGTGCTCTGTGCTCTGAGGAGGTAATGGGTGTAGATCACCTGCGTACCCTCAAGCCTTCCTGCTGCCTTGGCCAGTTTTACTCACTTAGCAGGACCCTGGTGAGAAAAGAGCCCTGTGAAATCAAGAAGTGGGAGCTGATGTCATTCCCCGCTCTCTTGGGCCCAGTGTGCTACCCCCTGCCTCACCTGGGCCCAGAACAGTGACCTTGGGCCAGGACACTTGGAGACAAGCATTTTATTTGGGTCCCAGCTCAGCCATGGACTGATCCAGACTGCAAGATCAACAAACCCGTGTGTTGAATTTCTCTTCCCTGGCCCCAGGAGAATGGGCATTAGGGCGCCTGACATCTGGGACTTGCGGAGGCTTGGCCCAGGCCACAAGCTGAGGTCCATGCAGCAACCTGTTGTTCTCTGTCCTGACCTGCTGGGCATTTGGGAGGGGGGAGGGCTTGCTCTTGCCTCCACCACACCCAGCAGCACTTGGAAACCAAGACAATAACATCACAGCCTCTGAAGGAAATGAGCCTGATCTGATAAGGCCAGTACCACCCTGGGGGGAGGGGTTGTCAGGAAGAGGAGCCAGACTGTGTGCGGTGCTCTGTGCAGGAAGCCAGGGCAGGGTGGCCTCCCTGGTTCTCCACAGAGCCTGCTGTTTCTCAGCCTTGGGAGCCACTGCACTGACTCTCCACCTGCCTTCACATCCCTGCCTGTGAGTTAGAGGGTTTTACCAGCCCTATTTAGTGACCTCCTGAAAATTTGTGACAGGTCGGTAGCCACTGGGGGCCATCCATGGGCCAGACAAGGCCAGAACCCCTCTGGGCAGCAGCTGAGGCAGTGGGAAGACTTCTAGTTGTGGAGTCTGAGGACCCGGCTACTCTTCCTTGTTCTGCCTCCTCTCTGTGGGGTGATTGTGGCCAAGTCACTCTCCTATGGGCCTCAGTTTGACTCACCTCTGGACTGAGATTGGACAGGATGATCTCTGAGGTCCCCAAGCCCTAAATCTTTTCTCTGTCCTGCCTTCAATGTCCTATACCTGGGGCAGACCACGCCGGTGGGGGCCTTTGCTCTGTCCTCATCCTTTCTCTGTCCTGCCTTAAATGTCCTGTACCTGGGGCAGGCCACACCGGTGGGGGCCTTTGCTCTGTCCTCATCCTTCCTGACCTCACTGCAGGGTTGGACCCTGTAGACCCTCCCTCTTGAATATACACGCTCCCTCCAGCTCTCTTCTTGGTCTCCTTTGCTGGGTCATCAGCCACTTCCTGCCCCCAGGCATGGGCATCCAGCCCTGCCCCAGGCTCTGGTCTGTCTCTGTCCCTGCCCTGTCTCCATCAGTGTTGGCTTCTTGGGGGTGTCATCAGCTCTCAGAGGCTGGACCCCAGATTCGTCTGTCTAGCCCCAGGCCTTTTCCTGAACACTCACCATGCTTCCCCTCAGAGACCCAGCTGCTGCCCCCTGGGTGGGGGGATGGTGCCACAGGCACCAATTCGCCCCAAACTGAGTTGTCTGGTAATGGGCCTCAGGGCATTAGCATTTTACACCCAGCATCTAGCTCTGCCTGAAGCCTTCTCTGGACCTTTGTGGGGGCTGGGGGAAGGGGCCCAGGGACTCACCCTGCAACAGGCTTTCTCAGGGCGTCAGAGTGACTCATTTGTAAAGTGAGTCAGGCGCTCAGCCCCTGTGGACAGGACCTGACTGTCCATTTCTAGACTTTCCAGAAGACATGAAGAGTCTCAAATCCGACCCCAGGAAGGGGATCCAGTTTGGCCGTCCTATTTGAGGGGAGGAGGGCCGGGGGCCTCGATGATAGGTGATAGAGGGTGGGTGTCCGACTGCCATCCTCCAGAATAGCCACAGACAGCTGTCAGGGCAGATGGGCCCTCTCCTAGGAGCGCGTCCTTAGATCTCAAGTTCCTAGGATTCTGCCAAAGCTCTCATGTTCCCCTTCATCCCTTGGACTGCTGAAACCCTCTGCTGTTAAATCAGCTCATCATCCTGCCATCAGCAGCACAGTCTCAGGTGATCCCTGTGAAAGAGAGAGGCCTGAATCTCTGGCTGTCTGGGCCCAGGCAAGCTCAGCTCCCTGAGCCATGCTCGCCCCAGGGCCCTGCTGGCACAGACTTTGCCGACTTCTGGCTCATTTCACTCTAGTATTTGGGGTGATACAGAGGAGCTACATGTTGTTCCAGGCTGAGGCTGTAAGTGAAGACAGGTGTGTGAGGGGTCGTCTCCCCTCTGGGCAGCTGGCAGTGGCCACGGCTGTGACCTGGTGGGGAATTCCTGGGCCCAGAGGCATGGGGACTTGTTCCGGGTCATACAGCTAGTAGGCCTCAGGATTTGAACCTGGGTCTTCCTGACATCAAGCCCAGCACTCTGTCTATGAGCCTTGCAGCCTCTGCGGCCTCAGCACGGCTCATGATTGTGTCCTGGAGAAGAGCACAGGGACAGGAATGACTGAGACTGTGGGGATGCTGAAAAGGAGCGTGGCACCTTTATTTGAACTGAAGGAAATGTCTTCTAAGAACCTGTCCGTGTGTGTGTGTGTGTGTGTGTGTGTGTGTGTGTGTGTGTGTGTGTACACATACGTGTACATCCAGGGCTGTGGAGAGTAAGGTGGTGATGTTGAATTGAATCACACAAGGTGGTGGAGCTGTATTACATTCTGACAGTGTTGCCCCACCTTTGGTGACCCCATGGGGATCCGGATCTCAGAAGAACCCTGGGGTGTTGCCCGCCCTGCCTACCTGCTAGGTGTTTTTAAGCCTTGTAGGCTTTGAGTAGGGGGGGTGTTTCTGATAGTTGGAGATCTCTGCATGGGGGGCAGCAGAAAGAGACTGGTCACAGAGGGGAAGGAGATGAGAGGAGAATGTCAGGTTCAGGTATCACTGATGGAGATAGAGAAAGTCCTCCAGAGCATGAGGGGCTGAGGGAGACACATGAGGAGAATCTCGCAGGCAGGGGAGGCTGCCCACCCACCATGGGGAGTCACTGATTCAGCCTGAGGCAGCCCCAGTACGGACCTGCTTCCAGGACGTCCCCACCCTGGGAAAGGAGGAAGAGAGCTGTGCTGAGACTGGGCCCTCCTATAGGCATCACCTTCCCTTAAATGTTTGACGGGGTATGCCTCTTCAGCTTTGCCTGATAGGAAGGGTGGGGGGAGAGCAAAAGGGTCATTTTGGTCTCCACTGAGTTGTTGGAAAGATAGGACGACCCGAGTAATCCTGAGCCTCCTGAGCCGAGCTGACCTTTATAGACCATGGTCTATGAGTAGTGTTGAATTAAATTTTTCCTCATGGCTGGGAGGGGGCTTTGAGCTCCCCCAGGCTCTGAAAGGGCCTTGCCTACCAGCCCAGCAGCAAGGCTCTGTTGTCTGAGGCCCAGCCTAGCACCCCGTGTACTATCGCTGGTCAGCTCTGTGGTAGGACGCTATGCAGAGTGACTCACAGAGACTGTCACTAAGGTATGTGGGGACAGGGACCAGCCTCTGGAGAGAGAACCCTCACCCACCAACTCCCAGCTTCCAGAAAGAGGGCAGTGTATCATTGCCGTTGGCGGAGCACAAGTGTGTTAGAGCCAGAGCAGGGCCGGGAGACCCCCCAAGATTTGGGTAAACAAGAAGGGAGCGTCCAGGCCAACTGAAAAGGCCGTGGCATGAGTGAAGATGCGGGGGCATCTCTAGCAAAGATTCCTGGGAGGTTTCTGAGGCAGCACGAGGGAGGGCCTGTGAACTTGGCTTCCTTTATAACTTCTTTTGAGATGGTTAGGTGAGCTCTGGTCTTGGGGTCCAGAAGACCCAAGTTCAAATCTTGCCTCAGGTAGTTCTTGTCCATGTGAGTCTGGACGGGTCAGTCAGCCTCTCAGAGCCTCTGAAAGCCCCTCTCAGGGTGCTCGTGAGGATCACATCTGTAGGTCTGGAGGAGCTATCTAAACAAGGATTCGTTCTCATTCTATGCAGTTAAAAACCTGGGTCTGAGAAGAGGCCCAGAGGGTCCATCCACCGCACACACCAAGTGAAGAACCCTATGCTCCAGCGAGCATGAGCCCTGCCCCTTATGGGGCTAGCTGAGGGGCTGCTACCCCCATTTCTCCTGTCCACTTCCCAAGGCAGTCTGTTGCTCAAGACCAGTCTCTCCTTCCAGGAGGGAGAGACCCTGCACCTGCAGTCAGAACTGGCTTCTGATTGATCTTACAATTCCCATGCCCCGTAGCCAGGCTGAATCAGCATCTGAAGAAAACGACCCTCCCCAGGCTGAGCCCCCTCAGCCCCTGGGGGAGGGGTCCCCCTTTAGAAAGCAATTAGATAGACTTCAAAGTTAAAATGATATTCATTGGAACAGCCCGGTATGCACGTAAGTCTCCTCTGGCCTTATTTGTCCAAAATATGATTCCTTCACCACAAGCATTTCCTGACAGCATTCTTGGTCCAGAGCCCGACCGCGTGGACCTCCTGGCAGTTTATGGAAACTTAAGGCCATCCGTCACTTGTCGACATGAAGTGAGAGGCCCCTGCTCAGACTTTGCAGCCAGACGATCTGTGCCCTTTCCCGATAGGACGGTGGAAGACTGGTGGCTGCCTCTGCCGGGGCTCTGCCTGGATTCTCATCCAAGGATCGCTCCCACAGCTCCTGTCTGACAGTGCCCCAAGTGCCCTTGAGAGGTGGAAATGGATGTGCCCAAGAGCTTCACAGAGTAGGCTGAGCACTGGCTAATTCTGGTTCTGAATCGAGAAAGTCCCTTCCTCTCTCCAAGACTCAGTTTGCCCCTCTGGAAAATGGGCATGCACTCCCTTCTGAGAAGTGGATGAAGGATAGACAGAGCAAGTCCTAACATCCTGAGCCTATCAATGGGAGTGATAATGTCAGACCAGATGAGATCATGTAAGCTGTGTCAATGCCAGCTATGGAGGAGAGGGATCTGGCCTTGCAGCCAAGAAGTGGCTGGGTGAGCCTCCCCACTGGAGGGGATTTCCTTGCCACGCATCTCTACACTAGGGCAATCCCCTTGTCCAGGTCCCTGCCTATTATGAATAATACTTGACACAGCAAGTAGTCAAAGGAAGCTTGCCTCCATTTTATAGATGAGGAAGCTGAGTCTCAGAAAGCTTAGGGCAGGGTTTTCAGGGTTCTCTGAATACGCACTGCCCTGCTCTGAGATGTAGGGGAGCCCTGGGGCCTTTCACCTTATTCTTTGCTGACCAGCAGTCTGAGCAGACTCTTCCCTTGCTTCAGCAGGTCTCCCTTCTGACCACTTCTCCAGCCTTCTCTGAGTGCTCTGCACCATCCCCAGTAACGGGCACCATCCTCTTCCATCGTGTTCATGTGCCATGGTCTCGTTGGCTGTCCCCTAGCAGTGGATATCCAGGGTCAGAGCCACAACAAGCTGTTTTGGTGCATGGGGCTCCCTTCCTCTCCCGTGGCCTCCTGGGGCATGTGTGCTTGGATCAGATGTGTGTTAGGGCATTTGTGAGGGAGCTTCTCAAGGCCAGGGCTGTGCTGGCTTCTCTTTGCATCCCCTGAGCTCATCTGACACAGGGCCTGGCATGTGGTACGAGTATGCCGGCTCTGCTTTTCAGTCTGATTCTGAATCACGCGTGTGTTGGCTTCCTCAGCTGCCCATGCGTGAGTCTGAGTCATACACGTCCCATTTGCCCACGCTGTGCCCCCGGACGCTGCACCAGCTCATATCAGTGTGGACTGAGTGTCGTCACAGTCTAGGAAGGCAGGGAGGGCTGGCGAGGCCTTCGTGCACAGTGAGCCATCTTTGTAAAGACGTTTGCCTCCTGTATGCCCCGCCACAAATGCCAGGCATGTCCGTGCTGTTGGCACTTAGCTCTAGGGCAGGTTGGCCACTGATGATCCTTAGGAGCTTGGGACCCTGAGCAGTTTGGACGAGTTAAGTAGAAGGTTTCCAAAGCAGATTTCAGAGGCTGTTAGTGCTAGGTGTGGGGAAGCAAGCCCTTCCCAGAGGTAACAGACCTTCCCAAGGTGAGAGGATAGGGAAGTTGCTGATAGCAGGGAAGGAATCCACTTTGTTTGCAAAGCCTCCCCAGGAGCGCCATAAAGAAGAAAGACCCAGGCCCCTGAGTTCGAGAATAATCCATTGTCTCTGTGGAGCCTAAGACCCACCAGAGCTCTGCAGACAGGGCAGGGCCTGGGAGTGGGTGCCTTGGAGCAAGTGCTGCGTAAGAACAACACGTATCTCTGAACCAATAAGGCCGCCCCCATGGCGCAGGCTTTGCTTTGGGAGGCCTGGTGGGCTGTGCAGTGGCAGTGGTGGTGCCTTAGCTGGAGCCAGGAGAGCATCTTCTCCCCTCAGCTCAGGCAGGAACAGGGCATAGCTGTTGGGGAGGGCATTTGCCCTGGGCCTCTGTGCCCCGGGCCTCTGTCCCCCATGCCCAAGTGGCTTTGCCTTCCCTGGGGCATTTGTGTTTTATTTGGGGACTCCTGAGGAACAAAACACTTCAGGGCTCCAAGGACTTTCAGAGCCTGTGATCAATGGGGCTGAAAAAGTGTTTGGAGGTGGATGCCCAGGTGTGGCCGTCAGACCTTACAGTTCGCAAGGCCAGCTCCTGGCAGCGGAACTGGTAACACCACCGCCGTTTGCAGGCCAGGGCCTCAGTTTCCCTCCCTCTAAAATGAGCGGGCAGCGTTGCCAGATAGGGCTGGCTGGCAGGAGGCATCCCAAGAGCAAAGAGAAGAGAGGCAGCAGCTTCTATGCTGATGTCCCCGACACTGGTTTGTTGGGGCTTCCATGGAAGGAAAGGCTCTGACCAGAATCCCCTTCCCTCGGCCGTCAGCCCCCAGAATAGCCCAGCCTGCCGCCAGGGACACGATGCTTCCTTCGTGGTCAGCTGTGCCTTTTTACATCTGGGGAATCCAGGCTCTGGGGGGCTCTGAGTCTGAGGTAGAGCTGTGACCTTGGAGGTCACGGGCATCTCTTCCAGCCCCCCTTGTGTCTTCACAAGGAGAAGCTGAGGCCACTAAACAAGAGCCCAAGCATGCATGGTGCTGCTGCAGCCCAGCCGGCCTCAGGCTTCTGGGCCGCTGAGCTGTCACTGAGGAGGGGCTCCGCCATCTCACTGGGCCGCTGTCTGAGGACAGCATTTGGGTCCCTGCAGGGGGGTGTGCCCAGACATCCAGCCTTCAGTGACCTTCGCCTCTTGTCCTCACCGGCTCCTTTGCTCTCTTTCCACACAGGTTGGATCCTCATTGACCGGTGTGGGAAACACTTTGGTACGATCCTCAACTACTTACGGGATGGGGCTGTTCCGCTGCCTGAGAGCCGCCGGGAGGTCGAGGAGCTCCTGGCTGAGGCCAAGTACTACCTGGTCCAGGGCCTGGTGGACGAGTGCCTGGCGGCCTTGCAGGTGGGTGTCCAGGCTCCTCGGGCTCAGCACCTGCCCCAGGTCATGCTGCCTCTGGCCTGCCTTTCCCTCCCCCTTCACCCATCCTATCCTTGGAGTGGCCTCATGGGCCCTTGAAGCATCTCCTCCTGCTGGCACTGCCCCACATGCCACCCGGGGCCCCTTGACTGGGCTGACTTGGGTGACCATTCTCAGGAGTCACCCACTTGGAGAAATCCCAGCAGTTTTCTTGCCTAATAGCAGAGCAAAACTCAGTCTCTTTTCGTGAGCCCATAGGCTCCTTCCAGTTTAATTCAGTAAACATTTATTAAGCACCTGTTGTTTGTTAGGCACCACTCTGAGTGGGGCCTAGGGACAGTGGGCATTTCAGGCCCCCATGTTGTTATGACTGTGTGTTGCCACAGTGTGAGGCCAAGCCATCATCCCTGGTAGCACACTTCCCAGCACACGGCAGAGCATCTTTTAAAGGAGCCGCCTGGCGTCTGGCAGTCTCCCTTTTCTTGCCATTTGGCCTTATTACACTTAGAATTCAGAAACCCCACCAGATGCCAGACAGGGGAAAGGCTCCTCCCTGGGCCAGGTCTCGGGAGGGGAGAAGCCTCCTTCCGGGCAGACCCCCTAGACTGAGGGCACATTTTGTTCCAGCAGAACAAAGACTTCTACGAGCCTTTCTGCAAGGTCCCTGTGATCACCTCCTCCAAAGAAGAACAGAAGTTGATAGCCACGTCCAACAAGGTAGGTGGGCAGCCAGGCCTCTGCTAACTCTGCAGGAGGTAATGGCGGGGTGCTCATACCCAGGCCTCCATCAGGGCAAGGGAAGGAGGACGAGCATTTATTAGGTGCCTGCTATGCCCAGGCTTTACAGATGTTTCACTTTCTCCTCATAACGGCCCTGGGAGGGAAGTGCTATTACAGTGACCCCAGTCTGACTGGAGGAAACTGAGGCAGGCAAAGGTTAAGTGACTTGCCCGAGGCCCCCTAGCTGTAAATTATCTGAGACTGGATTTGAACTCAAGTCTCTGGACTCTGGGCTCTGTGCTCCTTGTTTATCCTTCCTCTCCCAGTTGTGACTCACATAAAAAACCATTCTTGCCTTGCCTTTCCTTTCTCTTCTGCCCTCTGCAAGGTCGCCAATACCAGCAGCCGGCCAGTCTGCCAAGTAATTTCATTTTTTTTTCTTTAAATGCAGCCAGCAGTGAAGCTGCTTTACAACAGAAGTAACAACAAGTATTCCTACACCAGGTAAGGCCAAAGTGGGTAGGGAAAGACACATTTATTCCCAGCAGGAAAACCAGAGAGACCCTTGAATCCAGACCCCTCCTTGCGAAGACGAGGCACGTGCACCCAGAGAGAGGAGCTCACTCACCGGGGCTCAGGCACCAGGTTAACAAAGCCAGAGTCAGGACTGGAACTCGGGTCTGCCATTGAACCTCAGCAGTGGTTTTGTCTGTTCACTGCTATTTCCTCATCACCCACCCCCTTAGGGTCTGTGCCCCACCAGGTTCTCACTGCTTGGGGAAACTTGTGTCTGCCTCAATGCTGGCTTGGGTTGAGAATGAATCAGAGGTCAGAGCCCAGGAGCAGGCAGAGGGCAGAGCCCAGGAGCAGGCGCAGGGCAGAGTCCGGGAGCGGGCGCAGGGGAGAGCCCGGGAGCGGGCGGAGGACAGCCAAGCAGGGGAGTTTGGCAGAGACTTTCTGTTGAACCTTCTGTTCATCAAGAGAGCATCTGTGTGCATGTTCAGCACTTCTGCTCAGGCCCTGGCTGAGCTGCTGCTCTGTGCTGAGGCCCGACTGTCTGGGGCACAGCAGCGCTCTGAGTGCGCAGAGGAGTCCCGATGGCCTTGTGCACAAGTTCACCATCATTGACCAGTTGCCCAGCTGTGTGGATCCCTCTGTTTCTGCACTGAGCAGCCGCCTTCACCCCTGCACTCACGTTCCCACTGCCATTGCCCTGGTTGGGACTTCATTTCCTCTCTCAGGCCTCTAGGAGAAGAACCTCCCGATTGATCTCCTCACCTCATGCCCCCCCATCCAATCGCAGCTCCTTTGCTGTGCCTGCCTCCCCTTGCTCCATCCTTGTCTGCCTCAGTTGATGCCCTCGCGCCCACTCTCACTGTGCCAGCCCATGGGCACGGTTCACCACTTCGGACATCTCTTTTGCAGCAATTCTGATGACAACATGTTGAAAAACATTGAGCTGTTTGACAAGTTGTCCCTGCGTTTCAACGGGAGGGTCCTGTTCATCAAGGACGTCATCGGCGATGAGATCTGCTGCTGGTCCTTCTACGGTCAGGGCCGGAAGATTGCAGAAGTCTGCTGCACGTCCATTGTCTACGCCACAGAGAAGAAGCAGACCAAGGTGAGGGCCCTGAGAGGCTGGGGCCCCCACAGCCCATGTCTCCTGGGAGCACAGGGTCAGGGCTGGAAGGGGCCCAGAGGGGGGTGGGACCCACCCTGGATCACACGGAGGGGTGGGATCCGGTCTGGATGTGGGTCCGATCTCCCCTGCATCACTGCTTCTGTCCCAAGATGGCCCTCACAATGCTTTGGCCGCTTTGGTGGCTCTGCCCTTGAAAAGCTGACTGTCTTCTATCATATCTGCTGTCCTGGGAAGAGAGCCAGACTTGGTGAAACCAGGTCAAGGTCCCTCTTTGGCCCCTGGAGCCTGAACTCCCCTGAGCCTTGTGGTCCAAAGGTCAGCCCAAGCTGGAATGAATGAGTGCTCTCTTCCCTAGGTGAAGGGGAGCCTTCCCCCAGGAGCCACAGTCCTGGGAGGGGAAAAGAGGAGGGAAGGAGGAAGGGAGAGAAGAGAAAGAGAGAAAGGGACCCAACTTCCCCTCCTGGGCCCAGATGTATTAGGCAGGGTTTAGGGTGGGAGGAGACAGCTTGGGGTTCCACATCTAGCTGGCCCCCCCAGCCATTAGAACCGTCCAGCCCAAACAGGGCTGCCCAGGTTTCCTTCCCGTCTGGAGATGGTGATTCTCTTTTTGAAAGTTCTGGGCACATTTACTAGGGGGAAGAAAAACCTGGGCGAATGGTGATGGCCATCTTGGAGCATGTGAAGGCTTGTCCCTGTGGAAGGGGGATTCAGTGGTTCTGTTCAGGCTCTGGGGGCAAAATTAGGGGCAGGGGGCATGAGGCGTAAGGGGACAGGCTTCTCCTTGTGGTCAGGAAGGCTCTCCCAAGAGACAGGGGATGGGGGGCCTCCCCACTGCAGGAGATCACAGCGCAGAGGCCGGATGACCATGTGTCAGGGAGGCCCGTCCCATCCAGTGCCCAGCCTGAGAGCCGAGGCCCCTGACCCGTGACTGCTCTCTGGCCCTGCCTGCTTTTTGGTGAAGGGGAAGGAGGTGCCCCAGGCCGATTTGCAGCTGCAGGAGGCTTGGTTTGCTCTCATTGGGAGCAGCTTCTGGGCACGTGCATTCAGTTGGGGGGGAGCCAGAAAGCCAGCAGTGTACATTGATTCTGAGGAGCAGCAGACCACAGGTGGAAGGTAGAATCTTCTTTAAATGGACCATAGTATAGATGGGGAAGGTACTGCATTCTCTGTAAAATCATCTTTCCTGAGAAACTGACCTTTCTCTACCCTGTAACTCATCCCCAGCTGATGGAACAGAAGATGGATTGCAGGGCCTGGAGTCAGGAAGACCTGGGTTCAAATTTGACCTCAGTCACTTCATTAGCTATGACCCCGAGCAAGCCATGTAACCTGTTTGCCTCAGTGTCCCCTCATCTGTAAAATGGAGGTGATAGCACCTCCTTGCAGGGTTGTTGTGAGGTCAAATGAGATATTTGTTGGTTTGGGGGGGGGGGTTTGCTTTTTTTTGGAGGGCAACTGGGGTTAAGTGACTTGCCCAAGGTCACACAGTAAGTGTTAAGTGTCTGAAATCAGATTTGAACTCAGGTCCTTCTGACTCCAGGGCTGGTGCTCTTTCTACTGCACCACCTAGCCGCCCCGAGATATTTGTTTAAAACCAAAAAAAGGCATTCCCACAGTGCCTGGCACATAGTCGGCACCTTAGTGCCAGCCCTTAGCTGCCTCTTCCCCCTGCCCAGGAGCAGGTCATGGCTACTCCTTCCTTTTCTCAGCTTCTTAGGGCCACAGGCCCCCTCCTGCAGCAGTTCATTGGGTTCTTCTGTCTCAGGAAATTGGAAATCATTGAATGGCCTTTATGAGACACAGAAAGAGCCTCAGAATGTCACAAGCATCTC
The DNA here is from genome assembly GCA_028646515.1 of Pseudochirops corinnae. NCBI lineage: Eukaryota > Metazoa > Chordata > Mammalia > Diprotodontia > Pseudocheiridae > Pseudochirops > Pseudochirops corinnae. The sequence continues at coordinate 340,173,512 of CM053587.1, read as the reverse complement.
CCGCTTTGGGCCATTTGTAGGCCCCCCACCTTGCCCTCTGCTCCTTCATTTGGGGGAATGAAGAACCAGAGTAAACAAGAGCTCAGGACAGAAGACAGATTTCCTGTGTAACATCCAAGAGAGGACATCCCCTTCCCCTGTGTTAGCCCAGGCCCAGTACATGAGCCTCCAGGCTGCCTTGCCTGCCCCCTTCCTTCCCTCCCTGCCAGGCAGGGGAGCAGGGAGAGCTTGGCTTTGAAGGGGGCCTGGCTCAGTGGCCAGCTGTCCTGCCAGCAGACAGGTGCTGGTATCTCTGGGGTCCCCATCCTTGGGTGGCATGGCCACCCTTTGGGAGGACTGTCCCCAGAAGTCTCTGTGGTGAGGCAGTTCCCTTTCTGAGAGGGAGTGGGGCCTTCCCTTGACTTTTCCTGAAGATCTCCTGTGCACTGTTCAATCCAGGTTGACTTGTCAGTTCTAGGAAAGGATATTGCATTGAAGGGGACATTAAAGCATTTATTTCCCTGCCATTCTATACGCACTCTAGTGTTGCAGGAGACAGAGCATTACACATGGCAGGCCGCCCTTTACATTGGGCACCAGTGCTCTGTAAAGTGCTGGCATTCCTGTGTCAACACCCCCTTTGGGTCCCTTCCCTATAGGCCCCAGAGTAGAAGGAAACGTCAAAGGTCGCCATCCACGGCCCTTGAGAGGGTGCAGCTCCCCACCCCTGAGCCTCTCCTTGTAAAAAATTCCCAAAACAGATGTTTGAGGCAGATTCAGAAGGAATCCTAAAATGCCAGAAATGAAAGGGACTTTGGAGATAAGAGTAGGTGGCCTGTGTGGACACACATTTATTTAGCTCCAAACGTTTAAAAAGTTTTGCACGCTGTGCATGTGGTCTCAGCAACCTTGAGAATTAAGTTCTGTCACTCTGTATTACAGGTGAGGAAACTGAGGCTTGGAGAGCTTCATTGCCTTGTCTGTGCTCACACAATTGACCCTGGCAGGTGTCAGCAAGGCAATGTATTACTGATGCTTTCACTTCCTGCTGACTCTCCCTTCCCTTGGAGGAAGAGAGAGCAGCCAAGCCCAGCGAGTCCTCCCCTTGACAGCTTCTGAAAGTGTCTGCCTCTCCTCCCTGGCAGCCCTCCGCCTCTGCCAGTCAGCGCTGCTGACTTGGATGTTGTGTGCTCGGGGCGTGTGTTCTTCTCTTGCTCGTCCTTTCTTTGCATCAGTTCACACGAGTCTTCTCAAGTTTCTCTGAATTCTTCTTGTTGGTCATTTCTTACAGCACAGTGATATCCTTCATGCACTGCATGCTGTTTGCCCAGGGAGTGGACACCCCCATCCATGACCCCAGGGTGGTCTAATCATTTTGTTTGATGGCCACAGAGACCGGAGCCCTGATGAGGAGGGGCCTCCCAGCTAAGCAGGTCCAGCAGCCTGTTGGCTCTAAACTGCGTTTGGGGGGACAGTGTTGAGAGTTGTGGATCTGAGGGACTTACCCCATTTTCTGGGAACACAGGTGGAGTTCCCGGAGGCCCGCATTTATGAGGAAACCCTGAATATTTTGCTGTATGAGGCTCAGGATGGCCGAGGCCCCGACAATGCACTTCTGGAGGCTACAGGTGGCGCTGCCGGCCGTTCGCATCACCTGGATGAGGATGAAGAGCGTGAGAGGATTGAGCGTGTGCGTCGCATCCATATCAAGCGTCCTGATGACCGGGCCCACCTCCACCAGTGAGCAGTCCAGCCACCCCGCTGTGCTGCTCGCAGAGACTGCCCCCAGGCAATGGTGAGAGCCTGGAGTCTAGAAATGGTATTTTTGTAACAATCCAGATCCTTCTTTTGGTATTTCTTGGCAAGGTGAATTGGTTGTCACAGGGACACTCTTCACCCTGGGCCTGCATCTGTCATTTTTCCCCTTTCCCTGAACATGAACGAGCCTTTGGGGAAAGCATTGCCCAGTCCTAGGGGTGAAGAGGGGGAGTGGGTGGGAGGTGACAGCGAGGACTTTCATTTTCAGTATTTATTTTTGGTGGAAATCTTGGGGGGTCAGCTCCGAGCTCTCCACAGATCGCCCTGATACAGGGCTCCTTCCTGAGGGTCAGCTGCCCCTGTCACGGAGGTCTGTGGTCCCCAAGGCTACCCTGAGCTGGTCTCTGTCCATCCCAAGGGATAGCACAGGGCTGTAGGCTTGTCCTACCGCTATGCCCCCTCCCAAGGAAGAGGGTCCCAAGGGCCACGTACGGTATTTCCATGGCCATAAGGCAAAGAAAAAGCAGCACCAAGACCTCAAATGGGCATTTCTCTTCTTAGAACAATCATATGTATCTTGTGGCCAAGGAAATAACCCCCTTAGTGTCAGGATGTAGCAGGTAGAGGCTGGTCCACAGAGGCTCCTTTTCACTGGCCCACCAGGCCCTGGGCAGGGCTCTGACCACAACCCCCAAGTGTCCAGTTAAGAATCTGGCTTGGACAGGGTCAGCTCTGCATGGCCAGGGGGTCTGGTCCCTGCGTTACAGGCAGGACAGCAGATGGCCATTGGGCTGAACAGACCCCACCGTCTGGCTCTGTTCTCTGCTACCATACTGACAGTGTCTGGGGGGACACAGGACGGAGCCTAGGGACTGGAGCCAGCCCTGGGGCTTCCTGAAAGGGAGCCTTGGGAACTCCCAGCTCAGGTTCATCCACCAGGTCACCACTTTTCAGCCATTGATTATTATGGGGGAGTTGTGTCCATCCCCAGGTGATTAGTCCTGGAGTCCTGGAGCTGCCTGCGTCAAGACTCAAACTCAAGTCTCCTGGCTCCAAAACAGGCTCTCTATTCAGTAGCTCATTGGCTTCAGCTCTTCCCCCCCACCCGCCACTGCCTCCCATGCGCCCTGAGAGGCAGGAATGGCCATCAGCAGACTTTAGAGGGTTCCTTCTGCTGAGTTAGAATTCTCGAGAAATTGACTTCTTCAGCCCCTTCCCTGGGCAGAGCTAGGAGGCAGGGCCCCTGCCCTGCTCCCCCACCTCACCCCAGGGCAGAGGGGCTACAGAGACAGAGCCAGGAGACAAGGCCCCTGCCCTGCTCCCTCCCCCCCACCCCGGAGAACGTCCTCACTCAGAGCTCATGTTTCTTTCCCACAACCTGCCTGGGAAAGAATTGGACTATCAGCAGCCCCACTTTACTGATGAAGAAACTGAGGCTGGTGTCCTGCCAGCACCGCCCTGCTGGTCCGTGTCAGAGTCAGGCCTCCTGCCTTTCCTGAGAGAGTGCCCGCAGGGCTCCTTCGGCACACACAAGGTGTTCAGAGACCTCTGAAATGTCTCCTGCTTGTTCTTTGCCACTGTCAGAGAACAGGAGAAAGACGTGTTTGTGTGACTGAGAGAGTGGGCTGTGTTGCCCCCCCGGCCGTGGGGGGTGGGGTGGGGGGTGAGCGGGCATGGTGGGCAGGGCGACGCCTGTGTATGGACCCAAGGGATTTGAGTTTTATACCAAAGCATTCGTCATGGCAGGTTCGGTTGTTTCCAGATGAAGTATTTCTGTGAGTCTATTTATGTACCGAAGCGGCTTCTTGTGACGTGAGCCATACGCTCTCAGAGGGACTTGGCCTGTAAGTGCTGAGAAGGGAGCGGGTTTTTAAAATGCTGTTACATTGTCTTCTGTTACCATCAGGAAATCCCACCCAGACCATGTCTGACTGTCCTAATCATGTCTTCATCAGCCAAAGGCTGAGATTAGCTGCTTTGTACAAAATGTTCCTGACTCAGTTTACCAAGTCAGGCTTCACAGTTGAATATACCTGCAAGGGTCTTCTTCCCCCAAAAATGACTTTCAGAAGAACTTTGTGTTGATGGGATTTCAGCTTCCCACCTGAATCATACACACTGGGACTTCTGGGGAGATTGGCCAAGCTCCTTGCCCATCTTCTGGGCAGGCTTTGGGAGTCAGGTCACACCATACAATGATGAAGCATCGTGAATGTAGGCAGACCATAAAGGTGTCCATTGTATTGGAGAAGGCACTGTATAAATTACTCTTCAGAAGTAGATTTTTATTAATCTAGAATCTATTCTTCACATAATAAAACCTAGACTTTGTTAGTACTTCCATGGTCAAGATGAAGTTTCTGACAGTTTGCCTCTTCCTTCTGTCTCAGTCCCCCGAACTTACAGCCACAAGAATGGCTCAGGTTAGGGGAAGACCAGAGGGTCCCAAGGCTGATGGTGGCACTGACCTAGGGACTCCAAAACTGTGTCTCCCCAGAGCCTGCAGGGAAGGGGAGATGGGGAGGCACCGAGCTGGCATCTCAGAACTGTAGCTCAGTCCAGTGATGCTGGAGCCACACACTTCCTTTACTCCATCACATTGTGACTGGTTTTACCCATTTCTTTCCCTTTGTGACAAAAAGACAAATCATGTTTCTATCAGAACTCCCCCCCCAACCTTGTCTGTCCTCAGCAGGCCCCCCCCGCTGCCAACCACATCCCTGAGGCCAAGATCCTATGTATTTTCCTTTGAGCAGGGTGTACTTGGAGAATCTAGAACACTAGCTTGAGACAGGAGTTCATAAGCTAATCCCCGGATTCCTGAAGCTGTCCTCACCCTTTCAAGATCAAACTTTGTCTCCTGTGAATTGAGCACATGAGGCTTACTGACCATCCTGGTTTGCTGTTAGATCTTTTCTCACAAATCCAAATTTTCAATTATCCTCTAAAATTAGATTTATGTTCCCATTAATCTGACAGAATTCAAGGAACATTGATTAAGTGCCATGTATCGGCTCCAAGCAGGATAAGTCAGGTTCTAGATTTGGTCCCAACCCCAAGCAGAAGGACAAGAAACGAGTTCTAGATCTGGCTGGTATTTGCAGCCATTTTTCTAGTGACACTTCTGAGGTTAGAAGTTAATGACATTGCTTAAAAGCTGTCCAAGAGCAGCCCAACACTTAGTGAAAAATAGTCCATTTTATTGCACAGTTACAAAATTGAGGTTTAGCACAGCTTTGGAATGTGGGGCACACAGTTGCTGCTGCTGACTGGTGTTCATGCTGACCGCTCTTCCCAAGAGACTCGGTTCTGGCCACTTGCATCCCCTGACCAAGACATTCAATCATCCGCCAGACTCTATGCGGACAGTCTGCCAGGAGAGGGGCCTTTCTGAGCCACATGTGAGCACGATGGTCATTGTGCTGAGAGCTTAGCTCTTGGTCCATTCTTTGCTAACACATATTTTCATATCCTTCAGAGAAACTCAGACTGAACCCCTGAACATCTATGGCCCGTGTCTGGCCCATGGGCACATCATAGACCATGGCTGTGAGGGGAACAATAGGCGTGATTCAGTTCCCTAGTGTCGCAGTCGTAGAATCCGTCCCTGTTGAGTGTGCTTTTAACTAGAGCTTCACCAAAAATATCACTTTAGCACATTCAGATGTCTTACACTAACTGTGCCCTCCCTTAAAGCTATGCACAAAATGCTTGTGTTTTGTTTTTTTAGAAATATTCAATGTTTATAGGTTACAAGCATTTGTCTATACATATATATATATATGCAAAATAAAATTATGTAAAGGACTTCTACACACAAGTTGTCTGACCCCTGTTTTCTAGGCTCTCAGGCCCATTTAAGCCAGGCTTCCAGGCCTACTTTCAAGGCACTGGGGATGGAAGAGAGATGTCATTACTCTGGTTCAGTGCAATGCTGATTGGGAGTCTTGGATCGGATCAGAACTCCATCGTGCTTTTTAAAAGAGCAAAAGACACCAATGTCTGCCATGTTGCTATATTCTCGATAGATTTTTCAGTCAGGAATGGGGGGAAATGCCTTGTAGCTCTGCCTTCAGACTGGGAGCAGTCAGTCTAGGAGAGCTGGAACTATAGAAGTAGCCTTCAGAGGGATACACGTAGGTACTTAAGTAGTTCCTTAAAATGATCTAAGCCACATTTATTTAAAGCCAGAAACTCAATTTCTACAGCTCTGTGAGATGTCTTTTGCTTAGTAATCTGTCAGAAAATGTATACTTAGGGTCTCCTTAAACAGCCTCTTCATTCCTACGCCACTCTGTCCAGGAAATATTTCCAGTGTTGTCTTCATTTGTCCCAGTAGGGTGAATGGTCACTTCTTGGGCAATAAAAGTGTCCAGTACTTCTTGGGATGGTGTTTCCAAGGACGCAGCAGCAAAAGGGGTGGAAGGCAGTTTTCAGGGCCCAAAATTTACTTGGATGAAGGTGAAAGCCAGGCAAACAGGTACGGTAAGGACATCCAAGAAGCTTGCTGGTTTGTGGGATCAAACCAAGCTTCACATTTGAAAGACTAGCTAGAGTGGATGGGGTCTACATCTAATGTGACATGACCACATAAACATGACTGTCGCCCATTAAAGTAGGAGATGAAAAGTTGAAAACTCAGAACTCCCCAATAACACCCACATTCTTATGCAAGAAGTTGGAACTCATTTGTTCAGCTGGAGCCTTCATGGTCGTTTTCCCCTTTACGAATCAAGATGGTGACTGTTGGACATCGCCCATCTCAGGATTTTGTCTGGACTGACACCTATGGGAGAAACGGGTCTTAGCTCCAAGAGTGGGGGAGGGAAATACTCACACCCTCTCCCCTACCCCTAGTGTAGAAGAAGACAATTAATGACCCTCGTTGTTCCAGACATGATCCTCAAGCCATCATCCCTGCTAACCTGTGATTGTCCTCCCAGGTCTATATGGCTCTCATGTTTCCACCATGTTCTTTAGTTACCAAACGGTGCTCATCTATCTAAGGACTTTTTCACAACCCTCCAGGAAGTGCAAATATTATTCCCAATTTGCAGATGGAGGCAATGAAGCTGAGAGGTCAAGGGATTTGCCCAAAGTCACATGTTAAATATCAAAGCTGTGACTTGAGGGCAGGTTTCTAGAGTCTCAGACCAGGGCTCTTTCCACTTCCCTATGCTTCCTGGAACATAGGCATGGTTGGTTCCTGCTCATTCCTTTATTTTGTCCAAAAAACACATAGTAGGTACTTCCCATGATTCTTTACTTAACCTAGAACATCAGCCTGAGATGCTGTGAAAGCCAATCGCCATTGCCGACACCCTGTCCTCCCTCCCCTAGATACTGATGCCACCTAATTGTCCAGCCGTTGTTCTTTTCAGAGCTGACACTGTCTCCTCTCACCAGCCTTGGGAAGCAGGCAGAGCAGGTATCCAATGAGGAAACACACCTAGATAGTAACGACTGACCAGCAGACCAGCCCCAGCTGCTGAATAGCAGCAGGTTTAAGATCAAGAGTCCAGACGACTCAAAACAGCAGTAGCCTTTCTCCCGGCACCTACTCACCTTCTCCGGACATCGTCACTCACCACTGTTAACTGTCTGTCTTTGTCTTTATAGATGTGCTCTTCCTGTCCAGTACTGAATATTATGGTGCCTTCTTTTCCCGAGCTGATGTAAAATTGTAAACTACAGACAAAGGCATATATTAAGTATCTGCCACCCACTGCTTTCCTGCCTCCACCCCCCCAAAAACACACACTACACACATATGCACACATATGTGTATATGTGTATATACACGTGTGTGTACATATACATATTGTGTGTGTTTACATACACATGTATTTTGTGTGTGTATACACACACAGTCTGTGAGACTTTGGTTAAGACTAAACTTGTTCTAATCCAAAGGCAATTTTAGTTGCACAAAACTTTTTTTAAAAAGCAATTTTTAAAAATGAATTATCGAAGATAATGTATCAAAAATTTTAAAAATGTATATCAAAGATAATTATCAAAGATAATTCAGTAAGAATTCCCCAATTATGTAAACATAGGGATAAGTCTGTCCAGGAACAGCTCAAATGGGAGTCATCAAGCAGCCTGAGTGGTCTCTGTTGTTTTAATGTGGTTGCCTGGATCATGTTAACATGGCCATTGATCACACATGATCATACATGTTGATCCTCAGTCAGACATAAAAAGAGAAGACAGAAGGACAGCAAGCCTGAAGCAGTGCCCAGGTTTTCTTGGCTCCTATGCCCTGTGCATGTGCACTTGGAAAAATTAGGGCAAAGGGAACCAGAAAGCTAAAAGGGTCGCATGGGGTGGGGTGCCCTCCTTTGCAGGGCTGCCTTTTCACAAAAGATCTTTCTGAAATCTTGACCTCAACCTGGGGATCTTTTTTTGGTTTATGTCATTCAAGTGACAACTTGTTACTATAGAGTATCCAGGAAAATTTAAATGAAGCCTTTGTATAGACTAGAGGGAACCCTAAACTGAGGTAGGATGAAGTATACAGTTATCTCCTACTTAAGGCCAAGTGGATGACTAAAAAAAAAAAATCCACCAGAGAAGACAAGTTTTCCATACAATGGAAACTTCAGCTTGAGTGTCTTTTAGTAAGGAGTTTTTGTAAGGAGGTTTTGCCCTTTAGTAAGGAGGTTTTGACTGATAGAAAGCCCTGAGTTCTTACACGGTTCTCATCCTTTTAATGAGTATCCACCTTATTGTATTCCCTCACCTCCCACCCCACCAAAGCTATGGGGCCATAGCAGGAGAGGGTGACGGATCTCCACCATGTTCCCATCCAGATAGGCCTGGAGAACCTCCGAGAGCAGCTTGAGGCAGCAGCAGCAGTCCTGAAGATCTACTCATGGTGGTTCATGAGTCCCCCAGGCAGACCCCACCAGTGGCCCTTGAAGTCAACTGCCTGGTCAGGCCACCATTTTGTTTTTAAACTTTTGTTTCTTTTTAGTTTACATCATTCATTTCCATGAGATTTTGAGTTACAAATTTTCTCCCCATCTTTCCCCTACCTAACACCCCAAAACAGCAATCCCACTGTATACCCCCTCCCCCAAACTGCACTCTCCTATATCCTCTCCCATCACCCCTCTGACTTTCCGGTAGGGCAAGATGGATCTCCCTACCCCTGTACCTGTATATCTTATTACCCAGTTGCAGCTAAATAATAATAATGATAATAATGTACATACATATATATTTTTAACATTTGATTTTAAAACTTTAAGTTCTAGATTCTTTCCCTTCCTCCCTTGTCACCCACCCCCATTGGAAAGACAAGCAATTCAATACAGTCAGGCCACCATTCTGAAGGAGTTCCTTTCCTAGGGAAGGCCCGATGGGCAGCGTACCTTCCTTGAATCACCTGGACTAGGTCAGCTTTCTTCACCACCATGAAGAGTTTAGTCACTGTTTCAAAGATATGTTCACACAGTAAAATTATGTCACCCTAAAATGAAGAATGAGGGGAACATCTCAAAATTATTTTTGTCTGACAAAAGAGCCTTGCAGAATATTTAGTCAGAATTCTGAAAAAATCTCCTGCAGAGACCTCAGAGTTGGAAGGGGCCTATAAAGGACCGTCCCACACCTACACATGAATTCTACCTTCATGTCCAGCATTTCCAATAATGATAATAATAGTTTCTATAGGGCTTTAGCTTACAAAACATCATATAAATAATGTCATCTGATCCTTTCAACAACACTGGGAGGTAGGTGCTACTATCCTCATTTCACAGATAGGGAAACCAAGGCAGAGGTTAAGAGACTTGCCCAAGGTCACACAGCTATTACGGATCTGAGGTCACCTATGAACTCAGGTCTGCCTGACTCCCAGGTCCACCATTCCATCTAGCCGCCTGCCAATACAGAGGGCCATGCCCCATTCTCTCCTCTCTCTGTGACACACTCTAGTGACAGATTAGTGTTTGCACCAAACAGGTAAACAGATCACAAAAGCATCATACAAAGTGTTTTTTTTTAATTTTGAAAATTAGGGGGGAAGGTGGGAGAGGGTGGGGGAGAAAACTTGGAACCCCAAAACTTGTGGAACTGAATGTTGTAAACTAATAATAAATACATTTTTAAAATTTTTTGAAAATTGAAATTTTCTCTGATATTCAATTTTATTTTTGTGGTGGTGTGTTTTTTTTCCAACTCAATTGATTGTAAGTTTCTCATTAGATTATAAACTTGCAGAGGGCAGGGACTGTCTTTCTTTTTCCTCTTTGTCTCGCCCAGGGCTTGGGCAGCCCGGTGGTACAGTGGATAGAGTGCCAGGCCTGCAGTCAGGAAGACCCAAGTTCAAATCTGTCCTCAGACATTTACTAGCTGTATGACCCTGGCCAAGTCACTTTACCCTGTTGGCCTCAGTTTCCTCATCTGTAAAATGAGCTGGAGAAGGAAACAGCAAACCATTCTAATATCTTTGCCAAGAAAACCCCAGATGGGGTCATCTAGATTCAGACACAACTGAACAACAACAAAATCCCCAATGCCTGGCGTCACCATGGTGCCTACACATCACATGGTAGCATTTCATAAATGTTTACTGAATTGAATTCCAGCAAGAAGAAAGAAAATTCTTTTCGGCAACGATGGAAAAGCCATTTAGTATTCTGTTCACATTGGTGATTTTGTTTTGTCCCTACTTTTACAGAATGAAAAAATAACGTTATCAGTCATCTCTTGATAGAGCCCTCTTCCTTCCCCGCCCTCCTCTATCCCAGAGTGGATCCCTCCACCTGGGTTATTCTGGGGTGGAAAGTGTCTGTCTGCATTTAGATAAGGAGCTAACTGAATTTCTTGCCAGTCCTCCCTCTTTTGTCTGCAGATTTACCAGTCAGAACCACAGAATGCCAGCCCTATGACCAAAAATATATTTTTAACAAGTATCCCTAGCTTAGTAGAAATTATCGGCAGGTTCATACCTTCTGTTTGCTGTCCTCTGGTGCTACGTGAATGACAAAGAGTCCATCGCTCAAATTGCTGGTGGAAACACCTTTAGACAAACCCCAAAGTTAAAATCCCCCCACTGCTAACAGGAGCTCCCACACAGATAATAGCTCAGAACAGGTCACATAATACTTTGGTCGCCACCACCCTGAGAGGTAGATGGGGTAAGAAGCACATACGTGGTCAGCCCTTAAGAAATGCTCATTGACTTGTAGCCAGGCCCAGACTCAACCTCAGACCTTCTCACCCCAGGTCCAGTGGGCTGTTCACGACACACTTGGCAATGCCAGGAACTCAGCAGCTTGAGATGAAACCACATCCCACAGTAACATCACTGCCTCGAAAAGACTGCAGGTGTGTTTCTAGAGCAGGGCTTATTAGCTTTTTAAATATTGTAATATTTTTATTATTTATATTCTGGTAAGGCCTCTGGACTCCTCAGAATGGTTTTAAATGTGCTTAGCATGTAGAAGGCACTTAATGAATGTGTGTTGACTGAGTGCATAAAACCAAATAACATTGGATTTTAAAGGAAATTATATAAAAATATGTATCAAAATGTTAAAAAAAAAAATTTCCCAGATCCTGGGTTAAGGCCCCTGGTTCTAGCAAGAAGCCCAACCAGGATCATTTTTGCTAGTGACCGAACCCAGCAAAAGTCAAATCAAGCCACGAAGTATTAATTAAGCCCAGCAGGCCAGGCACTGTGCTACAGTAAATGGCTTTTGTAGAATAGCATCTTATTAGATTACAGAGATGGGTGAATTTGGGGTAGGAGAAGTATGTGCATCACACACACGTCCTCATGTCCTAAAACCTATGAATGGTGTGAGCAGGGGTGAGTCAAGTGTTTGGGTGAGCAGCCGGCCAGTACAATGGGCTGACTGGCAGCCTTCCCTGCAGGGTCCTCCTCTTCCCCAGCCCATGCCAGGCTTACCTTTTAGCGCTTCGTATTCTATCCTCTGCTTAATTTTAGCGAGTTCCACCACGTAAAGCGCTTTCTGGGTAAGGATGAGTTGCCGCTGCCGGGCTTTGAATCCATTCCTATCATACTTCACCACTGGCGTACCATACTGAGGAGAGGGGAGGGAGGCAGAAAGTTAGAGCTGGGAGGAATCCTTAGAGATGGTCTGTAACATAAGGACTTGGATGAGGCAAGAAAGCCCTGGCCCACACAGATGGTGCAACTGCCCAAGGTCCCAATGAGTTGGTGGCAAAGCCAAGACTAGAACCCAAGTGTCTCGACTTCCAGGAGCTGACCAGCAACTCTAATGAAAAGATCACATAACATGTCAAGTCATACAATAGCACCTATACACATACACAGGTACACCTATAATTTTATTTAACAGGTAACTTTAAAAAAAGAAGAGTATATCCCCATCTAAGAATTCTCCATTAAAAATCAAAATTTCTTGAATCCTTGACTTAGTCATGGACCTAGGGATGGAGGCACTATGATGTCATGGGAAAGCAATCCTATGTGACCTTTCTCAAAGGACCCAAGACTCGAACACTTGCCAACAAAATAAGGCACCCAGATGATAACCTCTAGGTCTAGGATCAAACACATGGTCTTTCTTTGGCATTTAAAGCCCTTAACAACAATAATCTAGTTCGAACCTACCTTTTCTTGTCAGTCAACATGCATTTATTAAGTACCTACTGTATACAGTCACTATTCTTAGCCTTAGAAATACAAAAAAGGGTAAAAGAGTCCCTGACCTCAAGGAGTTTACAGTCTAAGGGAGAAGACAACATGCAAATGTCTACACACAAAGGGGATATATGTGTGTGTGTGTGTATATGTAATATATAAATATAATATATTTATATAAATATATAAATAGAAGACAATCTTAGCATGAAGGACTAGGAGAAAGTGGGAGCTGAGTTGAAGAAAGCCACAGAAACAAGAAGATGGAAGATGAGGAGGAAGAGAGCTCCAGGAATGGGAGACATCCCAGGAAAAATGCCTGGAATGGAGGGATGGTTTGAGGAACAGCTGGGAGGCCAGTGTCACTGGAGTACAAAGTGGGGGAGGGGGAGGGCTGTATAAGGGGTGAGGTGACCAGAAAGCCAGGTTATGGAGGAAGTCAGAGGAAGCCATTGAAGTTGATTAAGGGGGTGGCGACATGATCAGGCCCCTGCTGTAAGAAGATCAATATGGCAGCTGAGAATGGAGGGGAGACAGGCTTGAATCAGGGAGACCAGCCAGCTGGCTACTGCAACTTTTCCATTCATCTCTTTTCTAGACTCTATGGGCCAGACAAGTGGTCATCTTGCCGGTCCTTGCACATGGCATTCTATTTCCTGTCTCTCTTTGCACTATCTGTTCCCATTCCTGGAATGCCATCCCTTCTGGCCTCTTAGAATCCTGAGCTCCCTCCAAAGCTCAGCCACGATATGTCTTGCACAGCTTCACATGTACAATTGATATCCCATCGCTTGCCTTCTCAAAGGGCAGGGAGAGAGAGAATTTAGATCTCAACATTTGAAAAAATTAATGGTAGGAAATTTAAACATACAACTGGGAAATATTTAATAAAATCAATAAGAATATACGTTTTTTTTAAAGAACCAACTAAGAAAAAACTCAGCCCAAGCACTTTCTTCTACAAGGAGCCTCTCCCTGTCTCCCAAATTGCTAGTGAAATCTCCTCCTCCAATTACCTTATATTTAGTACTTAAAATGTATATGCATCTCCCCCAATAGGATGAAAACTCCTTGAGGGGAGAGATTTTTGTTTTTGTCTTTGTATTTCCAGGGGGAAGGGGAAATGGAAACACATTTATTAAATCCCTACTGCATACCAGGCACTGTGCTAAGTATTTCATATTTGATAATAAGATAATTCCTGGTATTCCGTAGGTACTTAATAAATACCTCATTTACTATAAACAGCTGCTGAACACCTGGAAATAAATGAAAGGTCTCATCCTCAAAGTCCTCAGAACTCTCAAAAGGCTCAATGTCAGAAATGCACATGGTTTTATCATTTGAAATGATTCTTAAGATGAGTTTGTACACTAGCCAACCTTCTCTCCTCTCTAAACCTCAGCCAACCTAGATTACTTACCATGTGGACCCCTGGGGTTGAGACCCCCCACCCATATGCTCCTTGAGAAAAATGGCTGGCTTCCTTTCCTATTTGCACCTTCAGCCCTCCACCCAGAGGGCTTAGTAAATGCTTTTTCATTTGCTCTTCGATGTCTGATTGATTGCTAAGTGAGGGAAAGATAAATTGACTTACAAATGTCAGCTTATTTCTCTAAGGAGAGCACATTTTTAGAGGGATCGTGATCACCTTGAGGGCTTCATCAGGGCAAAGTCAGAATTAGAACCCAGATCTCTGGGCTCTTAGAAGAGTGCTCTGCACCCCAGGCTCAGAACCAACCCTCCACACCCAGGCTCTTCTTTCTTCTCACCTGGATTTTCTCACTGCCAATAAATTGCAGGACTTTGGGATTAATGTCAGCCTCGTCTAAGAAAAAATGAGAGCATCTGATGAAACATCACTGAACTGCAGGACCATCAACAATTAGAAATTCCCTCTCATGTGCATGCAGGTTAATTTCCTTAGTTGATATGTTTTTAATTCCCTTAAGATTTACACATGGGATGTGTGAACTGTCAGCTAATGGGGGCTGGGGACAGAACAACATTCACTAGAAAGATTCAACCAACTTAAAATAGACTTCTTTGGGTAAAAAAATGGTTTATTATTAATTAGTCTTTGGATTCTTGAGGGCTTTTCTTGAGCTCAGTGGCTCCCATAAGCCAGAAAAGTCCTTCATGGAGTTGAGCAAGCTGGTACCCAAAATCTCAGTTGAGGGAAGTCATATCATTAATGCCCCAGCATCCCAATCCTGTGCCTCATTAGACTGTCTCGGGACCAGGATCCAGAGGAAAAACACCTCAATTTATGAACTCACCTATCCGGCTATCGGCAAAGGGCTGGTTTAAACTTTCCGGGTAGCCAGCCTTCTTCCCTCGGAACAGGTCGCTTGCAATGACCTTTTGCTGCATCTGGTGACAGATGAGAGAAATGGTTTTCTGCCGTCCTCGGGCAGTTACAAGGACAGTCCATAGCATTAGACCTGGTAGGGTTACTTACGGAGACTGGCGTTTCAACCCTGCCTCGGGCACTTACTGGCTGTGTGACCTTGGGCAAGTCATTTCATTGTGCTGGGGATAATATGGGAATAATAAAAGGATTTCCTCCCAGGGTAGTTGTCAGGATCAAGCAGGATGCTATCACTTAAGGGCTTTGTAAGCCATAGGATGACAAAGCAGTATATCTATCAGACCTACTATGTATCAAGAAAACTCTGAGCTGAGTTTGGGGGATAGAAAAAGAGGCAAGACCGCCCTTGCCCTCAAGGAACTTACAGTCTAATGCAATAAATACATGCAAAGCAGGCTACAGAAAGGATCAATGGGAAATCATTAGCCGAGGGGAGGCACTGGAATTGAGAGGGGTTGGGGCAGGCTTCCTGTAGGAGGTGGGATTTTAGTTGGGACCTAAGGGAAGCCAGGCGTGGAGAATGCCCTGAGACAATGCCCAGAGCCAAGAGATGGAGAGTCCAGTTCGTGGCAGGCCAGTGTCCCTGGATCCCAGAGGACGTGTTGGGAAGCAAGGTGTGAGAAGGCTGGAAAGGTGGGAGGAGGCTGGGTGTGGAGGGCTTTGAGCGCCAAACAGAGGATTTTGTATTTGGCTCGGGGCACCCTCCTCCCCAGCTTACATTCCGATAGCACCAAGTTTTCCACTGTACTATCTCCCCAAATCCCTTTATTAAAAGGAAGCGTTGGCTCCATTTTACCAATGAGGAAGCTGGAAGCTCAGGGGAGGGAAGTGATTGGCTCAGAGTTCTTTAATTAATACATAACAGAGGCTGGTTTCAGATCCAGGCATCTCCGGGCTGGCTTCCTCTGTTTCTTTCATCATGTTCCGTTTCCAAAAGGAGCCTCAAGATTCACCCCCATGCATAGACACTGTAACCTTCATCTAGAGCAGGAATTCTTAATCTTGTTTCACGGACCCCTTTGGGAGTGAGTCTGGTAAAGACCACGGGCTCTCAGAAAAATGTTTTTAAATAACTGATTCACTAAATTTAAGTTACAGGTTGGTCACAAAGATTTTTCTTCCTATCCAAGTTCATGGACTCTCTGAAATCTGCCTTTGGACCCCAGAGTAAGAATTGCTGACAAGGGCCTAGACAGCTCAGCTCTGTTCCCCACACAAAGGGCTATTGGAAGATATGTGGAAACCTGCATATACCTTTACAAAGTCCAAGCCAGGAGCTAAAGGGAGAGGGCTGGGGTCCTGATGCTTCCCCTACCTTCCCCGCTTAAGGTGCATTTTCTGTAGCACCTTAAAATTCTGGCCTTCTAAGTGTAAAGCCTCAGGAAGGGTCCTCTGGCCTCCTTGTTAACTAGAAAACAAGCAGACAAGGCCCCCCCCTGCTCCTGCACTGTTGGCTTCGTGCACAGCTGTGCTCAGGTGACGCCTGTAGGAGGGGGAGGGAGAAGGGCCATACCTGAGCTTTCCTCTGTGACGTCACCTCTCGACAGTACTGGCGCACCAGGTTCCTCACGCAGATTTTCTTCAGCATCTCCGAAGTCTGTGTGGAAGAAAAGCCATCCCCCCCATACACAGAGACAGTCGCAAATGCTACATCATGCATCCATCAAACCCACTGGAAGCCTCGTCTTAAGTCAGAGGCAGCTGGGCCTGGAGTCAAGAAGACCTGAGTTCAAATCTCACCTCAGATATTTGCTAGCCTTGTGAGCCTGGACAAGTCACTTGACTGCTATCTGTCTTAGTTTTCTCAACTGTAAATGGGAATAACGATAGCACCTACCTCCCAGGCTTTTGAGGATCAAGTGAGATAAATATTTGTAAAGGACTGAGCGTAGTGCCTGGTATGCAGTAGGGGCTTAATAAATGTTCCTTTCTTTGTTTATTGCAATTGCTTCTCATTTGCTAAAACCCTAGTCAAATGCCGATCCTTGCCTGATCACCATATTCAATAAAGCACTTTGGCTCCCTCTGATGTACTTTTTTTTTTTTTGCATCATCCTTGTGATGTCATTGAGAAGGAAGGAAAAGGAACACCCACCACCCACGGACTAATTATCTTTTTAGGTACCACATCCCACCCTACCAGCCCAGGAGCTCCACAGGAGCAGAGACCCCATCTTAGCTACAATTTGTATCTCCTTGAACGTATAACACAGGGATCTGTACACAGTAGGTGTTTAATAAGTGCTTATTAAATTGGAATATTCTCATCTTACAGCCAAAGAGAAAAGCTATTGACTGCCCCAGGCTAGCGATCTTCTTCTGTTCTATGATTGGACCCAAGCTGGGACACAGGAATTGAGGCAGGGTCTTATTCAAATAGCCTCTTAGTTTTGTAGTTCCCTTAAGGAAGATGGATTTGAATCTATTATAAATCCTAGGCCTGCAGTGCAATTGCTTACAGTCTTTCACTCCAAGAAGGTCCACAAGGGAGGATACAGCTGAGTCCCACCCCCCACCCCATCATCACAGAGTTATCACCCTGGCCAGGCTCAGCACATACATTTTCCAAGATGGCGGGAGGTTTCAACCAGTTCTTGTCCAACACATTTTTGGGAACATGCTTTCTCAGGTTCAAGATGTAATTCTTCCTCACAAAGATAATATAGTCTTCATTTTCTGAACAAAGAGTCTTATTCCGATTGATAAACCCTCTTATGAACCTAAAAGAGGAATTGTGTCATGAGCTACTCTGAGCTAGACCTTGTGCATTTTGATGTCCAATGGACCAAAGTGGACATCTTGGAGAGGCAGAGACAGAGAGAAAGATGGGGAGGGAGGAGGAAGGAGAGAAAGGGATGGGGAAGGGGAGAAAGAAGAAGGAGGGAGGGAGAAGGAGAGAGGAGAAAGGGAGAAGAGAGGAGAGGAATTTCTCAACCTCCTAGATCAAGAGAACTAGTTCACATGAAAAACTGTGATGACGTCAAAATCTGAGTAGATAAGATTAGACTATTAAGGTTTCCCCGTTATCAATTATAAATATTAATGAGAATAAATATTAATTAAATTAAAATAAAAATCATTATTAATAAAAATTCCCATTTACAGGTTGCTTCTTTGGTTTCCAAATTGCTTCCCACCCAACATGTAGGCAATGCCAGTATGAGAATTATTTTACCAATAAAGAGGCTCAGAAGAGTCAGAAGCATTCTACTTATTTTATGAACTCACAAATATTTACAAATACTTTTAAAAATCTGAAACTTAGAAATATTTACATATGCTTCACAAATGATGAAACTGAGCCTCAGAAGGGTCAGAAGACTTGCCCAAGGCCACACAGAGAGCAGAGAGCTAATTCCTGAACCTCAAGTCTCCTGCTTCTTGCTATGCTCTGTTGTCTTTACCTTCCGAAGCAAAAAGTTGAATATGAATAAGAAAAGTATGAAAGGAGAAATAAAACGACATTTTGTATTGAATTTTCTAGGCACATGCTGTTTCTCCCCAGTAGGATGTAAGCTTCTTGAGGGCAAAGCTTTTTGTTTTTTGTATTTACAATGTCTTGGCCAGGGATGGGGAACCATCTCGAGAATGCAGGTTCCTCACCCCTGGTCTTCACATTTCAAATGATTGATAGCAGAAGCTTAATAAATGCTTATTGAATTAATTAATTAGAAATTGCCCCTCCTCACCCCACTCCCGGTACTTAAAGAGCGAGCACGTCCCTCTTCCCATAGGAGAACCTACTTTCTGATGATATGAACAGCCCACTTTCTCCTCTTGATCTCCTTCCGAGCCAGCGTCCCTCTCCAGTAAGCTTCAAGGGTAATGGCTGCAAGAATTGATCGCTGCCATTAGGGAGCTGAGTCTTGCTTTGAACAAAGTAGTAGAATCATATCAAACGTGTGGAGGCTACTCCAAGAACGCCTTTGTTCATCCTGGCTAGCTAACGTCGGAGCATCCAGCTGCGGGCCACGCAGAGGTTGTGGGGCTTCGAAGACCCCACCAGACCGTCAGCCTGCCTCCCTTTTCCATAATCCCTAAGTGGCTGACATCTGCCAAGCATTTTATAGATGAGCCAGGGCCTTCTTCAAATAGCACGTTAGTTCTGTAGTTTCCTTAAGGAAGATGGATTTGAATCTATTGTAAAAATTAGGCTGGCAGTGCAGTTAACACACATCCTCATTTGGGTCTCATGACCCCATTTATAAGTCAGGAAACTAAAGCCTAGAGAAGGTGCCCAAGGTCACACAGTGACTAAGTGACCAAACTTGGACTCGAACCCAGAGCCTCTTTCTGCCCTCGATGCTACCCCCCATCCCCACTCCAGCTTCACATATTAGGCACGGATGGGGTCCTGGTGCTTACTTCTTACCTGCTTGCTTCTTTTTCAGGTATGCCCTCCTCTCTACACAGCCTTTGTACGTGCTTTGGATTTTTGCAACTTAAAATAAAACAGAAGTTTCAGTAAACGGGCTTCATTTGGGTCCTTTGCATTTTTTTCTCCCCTTAGAGAGGAAGACATCAAGAATGTGCATCAAAGGATGGAGTTTCATGACTATCTATGAATCTGGCCCCAGACTCACTGAAGAGTCAAGGCTGGGAGGGAAGCATCGATAGAGGTGAAACTAGACATTGTTTAGTTGTAAAAACACAAGCAAGAACATCACCAACTTCCTACTGAAGAAACATGTATTTAGACAAAGTCACAAATGAGTGTGTTGGTAATATATATGATAATATGTTGGTAATGTATATATATACATATATGTATATAATATGTGTAGATGGAGATGGGTAGATAGACATATAAAGTCAATAAATGGCTAGGCAGATAAAGTAAATAGATGGACAGATAGACAGACAGATAGATAAATAGATAGATAGTAGATAGACTGATACACAGACAGATAGAGAGATAGATGGATAGACAGCCCCAGTAAAGATTTTTCCCTTGATTCTCCTTCATAATCTAGCAGCACAAGAAATCACAAGATTTTTTGTTGGAATCACAAGATAGTTTTGTCTGAAGACAACCATCCTCTCTGTACTCTATTGCTAAGTTCAGTAAATCTCCCTTCTAGGGATTAAAATGACCCAGCCTGCTAAAACCATCTGCACAGATTTCAGAGGAGGAAACTCGTTCAAAGATTTCAACTCTCCTCTGCATTTCCCCTGTCTAATCTCCTTTAGCTGTGCATGATATCATGGGCAGCATGACCTCAGTTCCAAAAGCATGATCCCAGAGCCCTCAGACATTAATAGCTAGCATTTCTATGGCACTTTGAGGTCTGCACTGGTTATCTCATTTCATCTGCGCAATAGCTATGTGAGGTACTTGGTTTGGGTTGGTTTTTTTTTTTTTTACAGATGAGGAAACTGAGGCTCACAGAGTTCATTGGCTAGGATCACCCAGCTAGTGTCTGAGGATGTATTTGAACTCAGGTCTCCCAGACTTCAAAGTCCTGGTCTTGGCCATTGGGCATCCTAGCGACTATTAAGAGTCAAAGTTATTTCAGCCTTTACTGGAGGGGGAAGGAGCCAAAATCTGCTCACACTTCCTAGTTCTGGTGCAACGCAACTCCTGCAGTTTAACAAACGGATCAGATAATGTGGTTGATCCAAAGACACACAGAGAGAAAGGGAAAGAGCTGGGATTGCTACCCAGGTCGTCCGAAAGCCAGTCCTCGGCTCTGGTCCTGCGACCTCCCAAGTCTTCCGTGGTATGAACCCGGGAGGGAAGACCCTGCTTCATTCTCACCTAAAATGGGCAGAGTTTTGCACGCAAGAATGCACCACTCAAAAATAAATCAGTGGCTCCTGGGCATTTGCTTAGCACAGCAACTGGCCCAGAATGAGCATTTAATAAATGCTTGTTGCCTGAAGCTGAGCTAAACCCTAACGCGAAACCTTAGCTCCTGGGTCTGGTTGTCCTCCTTCCCAGGGTCTGGTTTCCCGTTCAAAGGGAAGGCTTCCAGGGCTAAGCCTATGATTCACTCTTCTCGTGACTCCACAAAGGAAACCTTTTGTCCATTTTTTACAAGTTATTATACACGTGTTCACACATCAAAGGAAGAAAAAACATACCTAGCTGATGCTTGCTAAATTCGAAAGCGTCTTCGGTGGCAAAAAGAGTTCTGGGGAAACGTATGAATATCTTGGTTCTAGGAAGAAAAATAAAGGACTGTTTCTTAATTACCAATCAAAAAACATTTCATAGGTACCTACTATGACTCAAACATTGTTCCGGGGGTGAGAATACCAAGGCTAAAAATAAAGCAATTCCTGCCCTCAAGGAGTTTACA
The DNA here is from genome assembly GCA_028646515.1 of Pseudochirops corinnae. Lineage (NCBI taxonomy): Eukaryota > Metazoa > Chordata > Mammalia > Diprotodontia > Pseudocheiridae > Pseudochirops > Pseudochirops corinnae. The sequence continues at coordinate 340,152,460 of CM053587.1, read as the reverse complement.
TTCTATAGGGGGAAGGAACGTATACACAGGTGAGTATATATCTAGCAAACACTTTTGGGGGGAGGACACTGGCAACTCGGGGGAGAAATTAGAAAAGGCTTCGTGTAGGGGGCGGTATCTGAACTGAGCTTTGAAGGGATTTGGAGGAAATTAGAGAGGTGGAAGGGGGAGTGAGAAAACATTCCAGGAAGGGGGATATCCTGGGCGCATTTAGGGGAGATGGGAGTTGGGGGATTAAGTGAGGAACAGCAAGATAGAAGGGAGGAGAAGGGAACATTTAGCAAGCACCTACTAAATATCAGGCGCTGTGCCAGGTATTTTGCAAATTATCGTCTCTTTCCATTCTCACAACTCTGGGAGTCAAAAGTATTATACTTATTTTAACAAACGTAGAAACAGAAAAATCAAAAGACTTGCCCACTTTGGCTGAACCACAAAGTCTGTGAAAGAGAACGATGTATATAACAAGGCTAGAAAGGAGGTCAAAAAGGTGCTTTTTATGTGAAAACGGGGAGATAAGGGCGTCTAACGAGAAGGGCAATGCTTAAGGAAACTCTCTTTGGCAGCTGGGTGAAGAAGCCTGGATTGGAAAGGGGAGGGGCTTAGGCAGGAGACCAATTAGAAGGCTGGCGTAATAAATAGTCCAAGCGAAAGAAGATGAGGAGCTGAATGACTAACAACAGTTAATTACAGCTAAATTATACTGTTTAAAGTCAAATTCACCTGATTGCGCTTAATATTTTGAGAACATACATGTTTAATAAATGAAGTCTAGACTTAGGATTTCATCAGTGTGGGAAATTCTTTCCATCAAAGCCGAATGGCCCCTCCTTTAATTTAGTCTTAGAGAATTTGCTCTGGGGCGCTGAGAAATGAAGGCAACTTGTCCAGGGGGACACCAGGGCTTTGAGAGATTGAGAGTGATCAAGAAACATAGAAAGTGACAGAGATGGAGACAAAAACAAAAAACCAGAGACACAGAAAGTGGGAATAAGGGAGGGAGAGATGGAGAGAGATTGAAAGATGGAGAGATGGAGGGAGAAAGATGAAGAGTGGAAAGAGAAGGAGAGATAGAGGGAGAGGGAGAAAAAAGAGAAAGGGAGAAAGAGAGAGATGGAAAGATAAAGAGAGACAGAGGGAGAGAAGAAAGGAGGAAGAGAGTGAAAGATGGAAAGATAGAGACAGATGGAGGGAGAGAGATGGAGGGTGAAAAAAGAAAGAATTGGAGGGAGAAAAAAGAGAGAGGGAAGAAGAGAGAGAAAAGGAAAGATGTAGAGAGATGGAGGGAAAGAGATGAAAGTGGAGAAAGAGAGATGAGGCAGAGGGACAGAGAGAGAGAAAGAGAGGGAGAGAGAGAGAAAAATGGAGAGAGATTCAGACAGAAACACAGAGAGAAAGATCAATCTTAGGCAAATCATTTGATCATTTTCCCATTCCTTTTTAAAAAAATAATTATTAATATCTTGTTTTAAATCACCTACATTCTCCTTCATCCCTCCCTTTCTCCCCTCCCAGAGGACCATTCCTTTTAACAATTTTCTTAAAAAGAGGATGAAAGAATTAAAAAAAAAAAAAGCAAACACCAGACCAATCAATGCAAAGAAAAACATCTGACATTATCGGCAGGATTCCAAATCATGGACCCATGGATTTCCCTAGAGCAGAGGGAAGTATCTTCTCTTTTCTCTGCTTTAGGTCAAGATGGGTGTTTATAATTTTGTAATATTCAATTTTTATTGCTATTTGGTGACTATTCTGTTGATTCACATGGTTGTAATCATCATGTATATTGTTTTCCTGGTTCTGCTCACTTCACTTTGCATCAGTTCAAGCAAGTCTTTTTGTACTCTGTATTTATCACACTCATCATTTCTTATAGTACAGTGATTTTCTATTACACTCATGTACCACAATTTCTTTAGCCATTCCTCAGTCGATGGGCATCTGTATTTGTGCCCAATACAAAAAGCTCTACTATAAATATTTTGGTGTACACAGGGCTTTTCTTTTATCGATGACCTTTTTGGTCATTGATACATATGCCTAGAAATGTTTGCCTAGAATTAGGATCTCTAAGTCAAAGGGTACAGCGTTTTAATGATTTTACTTGCTTAGTACCAAATTGTTTTCCAGGATAGTTGTCCAAACTCACAGCTCCGCCAAAGCATTAGTGTACCTGTCTTTCCCACAGTCCCCCCACCATTGACTAGGCCCTATTTTTTCATCTTTGCCAATATCCTGGGTAAGAGGTTAAGCCTCGGTGTTGTTCTGACTTGCATTTCACTTATTAGTGACTTGGAGCGTTTTTTCATGTGGTTGTAAATAGTTTAAAGTTCTTTTTTTGAGGACTGTTTGAACATATCTTCTGAGAACTTCCCTACTGGGAAACATTCCCCCATTTTCAGGGATCAGAGACTATTCAATGGCATAGTCTGGTCTAGGTCTAAGGACTCTTGAGTCATGGCTTGCTCTCTTTCCATTCCCTAGCCTCAGAGTCTTTGAACAGGTCTGAACAGCACTTTTGTCTGAAGAGGGCAAAAGGACATTTTTATGAGTCGCAACATAAGCCCAGGGAACCTTGCCAATGAGCAAACGCAGAGACTCTTGTTGGGTGGGTGAAGTCATAGTTGGCAAAGTATTCATAAATTTCATAATTTTCATATATTCATAAATATATACTATAATAAAATATAAAATATAAATAAAAATAAATAATATAAAGTGTTCATAAATTTCCATTCATAAGTAATTTCATAAATAAAGTATTCATAAATTAACAACAGAAACACGATAAATTCCTAGGGGAGCAGAAATATGATGGGCACCCACTTACCTTCCTAACTTGTACTCCTCAGGTTTGTAACCAATGTATTTGATGAGCTTCTCTACCCCTTCTAATGGAGAACCATGCCAGTGGGGCCAGGTATCTGGGCACAAGGATTTGTACCTAGAGAAGGAAGAGATTAGGGCATCACCACTGCCAACTCTACCTTTTTAAAGACTTAAGCAATGATTTGAACCCAGAAAAGGAGGAGATTAGGGCATCACCACTGCAAACTCTCCCAATTCAGGGATTTTCAGGTACCATCTTTCTTGATTACCATCAAAGGGGACACTGAAGAGTATTTAAAGGATGCTCTCACACTGCCCTCTGGTGGCCAGATAACACACATTTGAAGAAACAAGTAATCTTTGGGTGGTTAGAATTAAATCAGACACTCAAACAACATGATTCTCAGTGACCATTTGATTTCTCCCATGATTTGACTTTCGAGCACCCTGAATGTTGCTCACCCTGCTTAAAACACAGCAGTGCTCATTGAAAAGTCAGCAGAAAATATACCTTTGCAAGAAATGTTCATATTTCCTCCTGTAGGCAAATCCAGCCCGTCTCACCCGCAAATGCTCCATGAGGCCCAGATACTTGATCTGATGCCTTATGAGGAAGTCATCAAACTTACCTACAGGAATAGCATTGGAAAGAAATAGAAAAGGACAGTTTCATTCAAAAGTCTCCATGACCCCAGGTACATTGCAATCATTGGTTTGCAACTACTTTCCTTCTGACACCTCTAACAACAGAATGTATGGCTCCCAATCTTTGAGCAATACTAAGGTAAATCAATCAATCAGCTATTGATTAAGCACCTACTGTGTGCTGGGCACTGGGAATACCAAGACAAAGAATGGGGGAGACAGCGGGAGAAGTGGTTCTAACAGAATGTGGGACACTTATAGGTCTAACAACAAACTAGGTCCACAATGGAGTGGAGTCTGTTTAGTATGGAATGGCAGCCCCAGACGGCAAAACCCACCAAAGGTAAACATAGCTGTCTTTATATTACAAAGAAAAAAAAGTTTTTCCATGAGCTGAGGACTATGGAATAGCGTTGTTCTTGTTTTTTTTACAATGTTAAACCAAAGAGAGATCATCTAGCACAGTGGAAAGATCACTATATTCAGAATTAAAGGACCTGAATGCAAATTCTGCATCCAACATTTACTCCCTGCATGATGTAGGAATCTAGTCTCTGGTGATAGATAATCCAAAGTGTGGGGAAGGGCACAAAGGAAAGACAAGAGGGTCATTGTAGCATTTTTTGTTTGCTTTTAAATGTACCAAAGAGGGGGAAAAAAGGAAGTTCAGAGGGAGAAATAGACAAGCAGGTCAGCTTTGAAACAAACATGTTGACTTTGTTATGTACTTCTAAAAAAGTACAAACCGAATGTAATAGAGATTTTCAGTTCTATCCACAATCTTATTTTTTCTGTTCTTTCATGTGGAAGTGTTCGTGTTTGTTAACATTTGCCAGCTTCAAAATAGCAACAATTTTTTATCTAGTTAAGAAAAATGAGTGGTTTGGGCAAGATGGCTGAATAAACACTTTCCAACTCTGGATCGATGCTCCCATTTCCCTTCCCGTTTCCTGGAATTCAATCACTCACTCGGCTCTTTTCCCTCATTGGGTTTGATGCATCGAATGTAAGAAGGCTCCTTGGACATCAGGATGTCAATGAGGTTGGCTACACTATTCTTGAACTGAGTTCCAACCTACATAGATGGAGACTCCTGATTAAACGTCATGAGTCAATAAAAATGCAAACAATTCACATGAAATGCAATTATCCCGACTCTGAACACTGGCCTTTTCTGGATCTTTCCACCTTATTTCATTCTGTACCTCTTTGTGCACTTACCATCCTTCCGACACTGGGGCCTTTTCCCCATACATGGCAGTCTATCTCCTGGACCTGAAATGCACTCTTTCCTCCCCTTGGAATACTTGAGCTCCCTTCAAGCATCAGCTCAGGGCTGTCCTCTCACATACGGCCCCTCTTGATATGCCCAGTACTCTCCTCTCCATCCCAAAATGATCTGCATTGACATTGCATAAATCAATGGTCTACTTATTGTGGCTCCTCCCTCCAGCCCCAGTAGAGAGTGAGCTCCTTGAGGGCAGGTTTTTCTTTTGTCTTTGTATTCCATTCACCCAGAACTAGGCCTTCTGACATTAATCAATGTGTTGTTGAATTGTTGACTTCTTAGAATTCATTCATCTTTGGATCTCCAGACAAGAGGTGTCAGGACAAAAAAAGGATTTTTACTTTCTTAGGGGTAGGGACTGAACCCGTGATTTCAAGAAAAGGAATTCCTCCAATGAGGAAACACCCTCTGCCAATGTGGGTCTTAGAACCCTCTTTGTACCCTATAATCTTAAGAGAATTGCCTCGGACGACACTGAGAGGTGGAAGGATGTACTCAAGGTCACACAGCCAGGATGTGTCAGAGGTAGGATTTGAACCCAGGTTTTTCTGGTTCTGAAGCCTGCTTTCTTTCCACCACATCCCTTTTCTGACCTTCTTAAAAGAGAGACAAATGGCTTAAACCCAACTGATGGCGCTGAAATCAGGGCGCTGAAATGAAAATCAGAAGGCCAGCTTTAGAGTCTCACATGAACTCTCTATGTGGCCTTGGGCAGATCTCTTGCTGTCTCAGGGCCTCAGTGAGCCCACCTGTAAAATGGGCCAGCTGACCCCTAAGGTCTCACCTTTTCTAATGTCCTCTGGGCTTTTTTTTTTCATTCTAACTGTGTGAGGGTCATGCTGTCAGGCCAGGGCTAGAAGACTTTTTTTTTTTCAGTCAAATGTCTTGTGCCCAGAGTGGCTAGGTGGCACAGTGAATAGAGCTCCAGCCTTGTAGTCACGAGGACCTGAGTTCAAATCTGGCCTCAGCCACTTAACTAGCCATGTGACCTTGCACAAGTCACTTAACCCCAATTGCCCTGCCCTCCCTCTCCAAAAAAAAAAATGTCTCGATGCCTTTCTGCATTTTGTAGGTTATTCTTCTCACTCACCGTCGTGGGCCTTTTTCTGTTTTCTAATTCTTCTACAAGAAAGCATTCTTTAATAATGCCATTTTTAGATCCACAAAGCACCTAATTAGGAAATGGGAGGAAAAAATAAGTCTGAGTCTTAACGGCAAATTCCAGACAGACAAAAGTAACAACAGCAACGATTAATGACTAGCTTTTATCTGGCACTTTGAAGTTCATAAAGCACTTTACATAGATTATCTCAGTCTTGCAATAATCCTGGAAATTTAAGGCTGGTGTTACCTTCACTTCACAGATGAGGAAACTGAGACTAAAAAAGTATCTGAGGCAGGATCTGAACTCAAGACTTCCCGACTCCAGTCCCCAGCCCATTTTGCTACCTCGCTGCCTCAAGTATAACAGCTGTCATTTATCCAGACTGACTGGTTTTCTCTATGTTCCATCGTTTCAGTCATGTCTGACTCTCTGTGACCCCATTTGGGGTTTTCTTGGCAAAGATACTGGAAGGGTTTGCCATTTCCTTCTCCAACTCATTTGACAGATGAGGAAAGTGAGGCAGACAGTGACAGTGACTTGCCCAAGGTCACACAGCTAATTAGTGTCTGAGGCTGGATTTGAACTCAGGAAGCCGGGCACTGTATCCACTTTGCCACCTAGCTGCCTGGTTTTCTTTATTGGATTAGAGAAAATACCGACTGAGCAAGGATACTCTTTCAACTCAAAAGAATGAATGAGTCTGTGAGTGGGTGGAAGCATGAGAAATGTCTGCCATGATTGGGAACTGGGGCGTCCATCAGTTTCTGATGCAGGACAAGTTTCCCTGGGACCAGCATGGAAGCAGTGAGCTAATGCCTTCCTTCCCAAGGAGGCAGCACAGAGGGAGCAGCGTGGGGCTTAGCCAGGAGAGCCTTCCTTTAAGCAAAGGCTTGGTGCCTTAGACAAGTCGTGAAAGGAACAGTTAGAGGAGACACTGCCTCTGGGTAGAATAGTTTGGGCTTAAAAAACAAAATTATGCTGACTTAGACAACGAGCTCTCAATCTCACCTTGTTTTACTAAGAATATTTTTCAAAAATTCTCTTTTTGGTCAAAATGGTGGCTTTAAAGTCAGGGTGACTGCTGATTTTAGGAGAGTATAAGCCTTATTTGGGTCCTTGTCACCTTATCACCACATGGTGGCAATAGGAGCCCAGTGACACCAGGTCTGGAGTCAGGAAGACTCACCTTCCTGAGTTCAAATCTGGCCTCAGACACTTCCTACCTGCCAGCCTAGGGTCTCCCCCCACTCCAAGCCATTCTCCATTCAGCTGCCAAAGGGACCTTTCTAAAGGGCAGGTCTGACCATGCCATCCCAGGATCAAATATAAAACCCTGTCTGATGTTCAGAGCCCTTCTAGCCCTGTCCCTCTCCACCTTTATCGTCTTTGTGCATTCCTCCTTCCGTACGCTCTTCAGTCCAGGGACACTGGCTTCCTGGCTCTTCTCACACAAGATTGCCTCTAACTTCTCATCTCAGGGTATTTTCTCTGGCCATCCCCCACACCTGGAGTGCCCTCCCTGCTCATCTCGGATTGCCTGGCTTCCTTCATGTCCTGGGTAAAATCCCACTTTCTGTAGAAGCCTTTCCCAGTCATCCTCAATCTTAGCATCTTTCCTCTGTTGCTTGTCTCCAACTGATTGAGTCTGAAGACAGTTAGTACACAGTGGTCTACATGTTGTCTCCCATTAGACTGTGAGCTCTTACACAGACTTTCTCTGTTTCCCTAGTGCTTAGTACAATAGGAACTCCATAAATGCCTGGCGCCTTGGCCTGACTCAACAAAACAACATCAGTGATCACCTTCCTTACCTTTTTGAGATGTCTGTAGAGGAGATCGTTGTTTTTTTCTAAGAATCCTAGGTTTAAAAGAGTTTTAAAGAAATGCAGTGATTGGAATCTTGACATGTCTTTGACGTGAAATAAAATCATTAAAATAAGGGTTCTTAGGGCCAGAAGATCATTGGTTGGATTTATACATAGGACACTTCTTCCTCCCTCCTCCCAAGAGCTAAAATGCCAAAGCATTGTTGGGGCAAAACAGTCTTCACTCCAGCTTAGCTCTCCAAAATGTATGTGTGACATGTGGGAGGCACATAATAAATGCACACTAAGTTGACTGATTGAATCCCAGAGTGGTATAGTAAAAGGAAAAGGCAGCTGAAACCCAGGAAATTTGGGATCCAATCCCTATCACAGACTGACTGTGTGACCTTGGCTAAGTCCCTTTACTCCCTGGATCTCAGTTTTCTCCACTGCAAAATGAGGAGGTGGATCCAGAATATCACAAAGATTTCTTCCACTTCTAAAAGCCTGTGGCTTTGATTCCTAGTTCAGTTTTTGTGCTTATTTTAGGTGCTACCACTGTCTAGATTGCCTCATCCCAAAATTTTCCAAGAGGAATTCAAACTCTTATTCATGGAGAGGTGAATACAATCTAAGAGAAAATTTCTATTTTTAATGCTTGTACACAAATTGGTGGGGCCGCTAGGTGGCGCTGCAGTGGACAGAGTACAGGGCCTGGAGTCAGGAAGGCTCATCTTCCCAAGTTCAAATCTGGCCTCAGACACTTACTAGCTGTGTGACTCTGGTCAAATCAATTAACCCTGATTGCCTCAGTTTCCTCTTCGTAAAATGAGCTGGAGAAGGAAATGGCAAACCACTCCAGTATCTCTGCCAAGAAAACCCCAAATGGGGTCATGAAGTGTTGGATACAACTGAAAATGACTGAACAGAAAATATGAATTGATATATGGGGTTTTAATGGTTAATCTTATTCGAATGGCGTGGTATGGTGGATGGAAGACAGGCCTCTGAGTCAAGATGACCTGGATTCATATCCTGCCACTGACATATTAGCCCTGTGACCACTAGCAAAATCCTCAACCTCTTAGTGTCCTAGACTAAGGGACAGATAGGTTCAATCTGCATCAGTGGGAAGTGGTTCCATATTGGGAATTTTCTCATGACAATGAAATGACAGCTGTATTTTAAAAGATAGGTAGATAGCTATAAAGATAGACAGATAGATAGATGGATAGATGGATAGATAGATAGATAGATAGATAGATAGATAGATAGATAGATAAATAGATAGATGGATAGATAGATGGATAGATGGATGGATGGTTGGATGGATGGATGGATGGTTGGATGGATGGATGGATGGATGGATAGATGGATAGATAGATAGATGATAGGTAGGTATCAGACAGACAGACAGACAGACAGATAGATAGACAGACAGACAGACAGATAGATAAATAGATAGACACACAGACAATAGACATATACTTAGGATTCTCTTGGGGTTTCTGACTACATAGATGGAAATGTTTACAGGCATCCACTCACCCCGAGCACAGTAGGTGACCTCTCCTGCATAGTGGAGAAGCCGGAATTCCATCCAACTGATCCTTTTTTTAGCCTTTGGACCTGCAAGCTTGCGGCTACAGGAAAACAGAGATAAGTAAGAATTGAAATTCGCTACTTTGCTGTGTGTGAGAAGCAACAGGACTGGGCAGAAAGCACCCCAGACTTGGATTCTGAGGACTTGGGTTCATAACCTGACTGAGCAGGCATGGGTAATACACTTTTCCATGTCTCTGAACCTAAAATGGCGGTGATGATCCTTGTACTTTCAGCCTCACAGGCTTGTGCAGTGGAAGGCGCCTCCCAAATGATGAAATCCTATGTAGGATCCTATGTAGATTTAGAGCTGAAAGAGACCCCCAACATTGATCCAGCCCCAACCTCCCTCCCTACCCCTCCACATTTTACAGATGAGAAAGAGGATTCCTACAGTCACAGCACTGGGATTTGAATTCAGACACCCCCAACTCCCATTCCAGAGCACGGTCTTGCCTCAAAGGTGAGTATTAACACAACACAGACAGAAATGGACCAAGACAATTCAGGAAATTGCCTGCTTAGGATAGATGTTCTCAGAGGAAATGTTTTCAAACAAAGGCAGCGATGAAGCTTTCAGCACCTCCCATTACAAACCAACTAATGTACTGAGGATTCAGAGAAATGACTACTTTTTTGGGGGGCTTTTTGGAAGGGGGAAGGCAGGGCAGTTGGGGTTAAGTGACTTGCCCAAGGTCACACGGCTGGTAAGTGTTAAGTGTCTGAGGCTGAATTTGAACTCAGGTTCTCCTGACTCCAGGGCTGATGCTCTATTCACTGCACCACCTAGCCACCCCAAAATGACTACTTTTGATGGGGACTTTATATCAGGGTACATTACTCAGAGGATACCTGGGGGCTTGTTAGGAAGTAGACACAGAATTTAAGAAGGCTTACACCAATTTAAAGGAAGTCCTTTGCTAATAAAAGTATATATGAATATATATGCCTGTGTGCATATGAATACATCCACTATATATGTGTACATATATGTATGTGTGTGTATTCTATCAATAAAGGGGAAGAGCTAGCTTTCAAAGCAGCGATCTAATGCACAGAAAAACTAGTGGCCAGAGGTTGTTATCTGACTAATAGACAGCACAGTCATTTCTCAAATGTGCTCCATTTTGGAGACTCCGGTGAGTTAGGTCTGGAATCAGGAAGACCTGAGTTCAGATCCAGCCTCAGACACTTGCTAACCGTGTGACCTTGGGGAAGTTACTTAACCATTCTCTGCCTCAGTTTCCACAACTGTTAAATAAGTCTAATAATGGCACCTCCCTCGGGTTGTGGTGAGGTTTAAATGAGAGAATATTTGTTTGAAATAAGCACTTAGACCAGCGGTCCTCAACCTGTGGGTTATGTTCAATTTGTAACCATGAAAATACATCCTGCGTATCAGGTATTTACATGACGATTCCTAACAGTAACAAATTACAGTTATGAAGCAGCAACGAAAATAATTTTATGGTTGGGGGGGGGGGGTCACCACAGCATGAGGAACTGTATTAAAGGGTCGCGGCATCAGGAAGGTTGAGAACCACTGCCGTAGACCAATGCCTGGTCTGTGATAGGAGCTGTATATAAATGCTCATTACCGTTCTTTCCTGTTCAAAAAACAGCCCACATAGAGATGAAATCTTTGCCCAAGGCGGACTATGGCTGACCTCCAGGTGAAAGACCGAGAAAAACATGGCAACACAAGTGATATAAGAGCATCATTTTAAAAATCTCACAAATAAACTGCTTTCAGGGTGTCTCAGAAAATCTCCAAGGAGACCGTGTACACACGAAAGAAAACAGAGAATCTGAACACGGCTCACAGAGTGCCAAGTACATACGTCTGAAAGTGAGCATGCTTCCCGACTTTCTCTTCCAATTTTTCCAAGAAACTCAGATCTGTAGGAGAGCCAGGCCGGAGGCACTCTTCATCCTTCAAAGAAAAAAAAAAAAGATAAGCTTTCTGTCGAAATACTCTGAATATGGATGTTTTCATCATTCATA
>CM053587.1:340117700-340140679 GCA_028646515.1 Pseudochirops corinnae | reverse complement strand
ATTATAATCAATACATTACACATTATTAATGTTATATTTTATATATTCTATTTTTGCCTCAGTTTCCTCATCTGTAAGATGGGCATCACAATAGCACCTACCTCCCAGGGTTGTGGTGAGGATCAAATGAGTAACATTTGTAAAGTGCTTAACACAGTGCCTAGCACATAGTAGGAGCTATTCCAGTATTATTATGATGATTACTATAATTTATTAAATCATGCATGAGCCATAGAGTCAGAGGGCTAGAGCAGGAGCTGCCAGTATAAGCCACCCCAGAGATAGGACACAATTTCCATCTGCAAATCATCTCAATGCCAAACAACTTTATGGGCTTATTTTTCCTTAATTCAGTCAAACAAAAATATCAAACATTCATCCTGAGTAAAGTACCATGTGGTAAGTGTATGGAGGGATTCCTGCCCTCAGGAATGATGCCACCTAGTTCAGTCTAACCTAAGTTTCTGATGCTGTATTTTACTCTACTGTGACAGAGCAAACATGATGCCCTCCTAGGGTCAGATCTGTTACAGCCTTGGCTTTGCTACTAACAAACTGCCTCAGCTTCAGTCCTGTCCCATCTCTGTGCCTCAGTTTCCCTCTCTGTAAAATGAGAAAATTGGGATAAAGGACTTCTCAGACCCTTCTGGCTGTTGCCTTCTATGGCTCCTATCTATTCTTCCACTAGACTTGGAGTTTTTGGGGCCTCAATGGTAATTGAATACAGGTGGCAATTATTTCATTATGGTGGTCTTGAGGCAGCAGTTGGATGACCCCTTGTTGAGGATGTGATAGTGGGTGTTCCTTTTGGTTGGAGTTTATTGAGATATTTATTTAGGAGTCAAAGAAAATTGTTTTGGTGTTTATAAATTTTGTACCTGGAAAAAGTTTCTTAAACTTAAAAAAATTTTTTTTTACTCTAACATTTCTTAATGATTTTCCTGATGCCACCTCAGAATCTACCTTCTCAGGTGAGAAGACCTTGGACTGTGTACAGGCCAGGGCTCTGAGCCTTCCATCTCTGGCTGGAGATCCACTGAGGAAAGGTTTCTAGGGAAGGGGCCTGGTACCCTTTCATCTGTCCCAAATCTCCTACACAAGGCAACTTCTACCTCCTACTGCCATTCCAGTCTCCTAAGTGGGATGTGGAGAGCCTGAGTGCAAAGATTAACACTCTCTTTGACTTCAGGCCCCCCATAACTTGCTACTCCTGTCCTTTGAGGGTAAAGAAGTGGTGCCTTCCACTCAATGATCAACATTCTCACACCTGCTCATACCCTTAGTATCCCAGTGAGTCTGAATTCCTGGAGCTAGTCAGCCAAATCCCGTTCTACAGCCCCTATCACCCATTTTCTAATTCAGCCCTTCCACTGTGCCCTCTGAAATGCCTGTTCCAAGGGCAACAAACTTCTCTTTGTCTTAAATTTATTCTTCTCCCACTCCTTTCACCTACTAACTCTTCCTGAAACCTGGCTTCACCCTGAACAGCCTCCCTGGCCACCCTCTCCAGTACTGGCTGTACCTTCTCCTCAGCTCACTGCTCCAGGCTGGGGAGTTGAATATTCCTTGCTCCCCATTGCCACTTCCAGGTTTTCCCCTTCCTCCCTTACTCAGTAACCTTTCTTCTTTTGAGGTTCATGCTCCTCATATCTCCCGCCCAATCAAAATCCCGGTAGCGATTGTCTGCAGATCCCCAGGTCACTTCCCTTCCTTCCTCAATGAGCTCAGTACGTGGCTCACAGTTTGTCTCTCCTCCCCAATTCCTATCCTCATACTAAGGGACTTTAGCATATATACTGATCATTCCTCAAATTCTTCATTAAATACCCTCCTTCAGGACTCTCAGTTCTTCAACCTACTTATCTCCCATGAACTACTCCCCACCTCAACTCAACTGCACACAAAGATGATGATGCCCTGATCTTGCCATCACCCATAAATGTACCACCTCCATGTTCAAGAATTCTGAAATTCCCTTTTCTGACCATAATCTATTGGCTTTTCATCTCTCCCTCACTTTCCCTTACAAAATTCTACTTTTCTTCCTTACCATGACCTCCAGTCCTCTGACCCCTCAGATCTCTCCCAGGACATCTCTCCTTCTCCTCATCTTGACTCCTTGGTGAACCAATTCAACTCTCCACCATCCTCCTTTCTTGAATCCCTACTCCCCACCCCTTTATCATTTCATTGATTACTCCCAGCCAAACCTCAGCCTTGGATCACTCCCACCATTGTTGTTTTTGTTCCTATACCTGGGCTGTTGAATGAAAATGGAGAAAGTCACACAACCATTCCAACTGCATCCACTACAAATTTATGTTAAGTAACCTCAGTTGGGTCCTCACCACTGCTCGGCAATCCTACTACTCTATCTCTCTTACCAACTTAATCTCCCACTCTCCACAATGGCTCTTCCAAACCTTCTCATCCCTCCTCAAAACTCCTATGGCTCCCTGACCCCCAGCTCTCTCAGCTGAGATCCTTGCCTCATATTTACAGAAAAACATTGAGGCCATTTTCCATAAACCCCTTCTCTCCTCTTCATCTATAACACAGGTGCCTTTGACCACTCTCTTCTCCATCTTCCCCATCTCATATGATGAAGTGGCCTGACAACTCATAAGGCCAGTCCCACTACTTGGTCAAGCAATCCTATTCTACCCCATCTCCTTGAACAGATTGCCCCCTCTGCCATGCCCACTCCTTCACTTATATTTAATCCCTCCCTCTCTGCTGGCTCCTTTCCTCCTGCCTACAAACATGCCCACATTTCCCACATCCTGAAAAAACATTCACTTGATCCTTCCATTCCTGGTAACCATTATCGTATATCTTTTCTGCTTTTTGTAGCTAAACTCTTCAAAAAGGCCATCTATACTAGACGTCTACACTTTCTCTCATCTAATTCTCTTCTTAACCCTTTGCAATCTGACTTCTGACCTCATCATTCCCCTGAAACTGCTCCTCTCCAAAGTTACCAGTGATCTCTTAGGTGCCAAATCCAAAGGCCTTTTCTCAGCTCTCGTTCTCCTTGACGTCTCTGCAGCCTTTGATACCATTGGTCACTCTCTCCTCCTGGATACTCTTCTCTCTAGGTTTCCAGGGCACCCCTCTCTTTCCTGGTTCTCCTCCTCTCTCTCTAACTGCTCCTTCTCTGTCTCCTTTGCTGACTCTTCCTCCAGATCATGCTCTCTAACCATAGGTAGCCCTCAGGGTTCTGTCCTGGGCCTTCTTCTCTTCTCCCTACTTCACTTGGTGATCTCATCGGCTCCCATGAATTTAATGACCATCTCTGTACTGATGATTCTCAAATCTGCCTGTCCTGCCCCAATGTCTCTGATGACCCCCAATCTCACGTCTCCAACTGCCTTTCAGAGACCTTGAATGGGATGTTCAGTAGAAGCCTTAGACTCAACATGTCCAAAACAGAAATCATGATCTTCCCCTCCATCTCTCCTTCCGCCCCCCCACCCCAACTCCAACCTTTCCTATGACGATAGAAGGGAACACCCTCTTCCCAGTCCCTCAGGCTCCCAACCCAGGAGCTGTCCTGGACTTCACACTCTCACCTCCCATATCCAAACTATTGCCAAGACCTGTCCACTTCACCTTTGCAACATCTCTTGAATACACCCCCTTCTCTCCTTGAATGCTATCACCCACTCCGGTGTGAACCCTCATCAGCTCATACCCTGATAATTGCAATAGCTGCTGGGGGTGAAGTCTGTGCTTCTCAGGTCTCCCCCACTCCTAACCATCCTCCATTCATCCACTAATTTCCCCAAAGCTCAGGTCTGATCATGTCACACTGCCCCCTCCCTTAACCAACTCCCGTGGCTCCCTGTCACCTCCAGGAGCAAATATGAAGCCCTTCATAACCTTCACCTCCCACCTTTCCACTCTCCTTATACCTTCCTCCCCATCATGTACTCTTCTATCCAATGACGCTGGCCTCCTGGCTGTCCTGGCTCTCACCTCTCGGCTCTGGGCATTCTCTCTGGTTGTCCCCCGTGCCTGCAATGCTCCCTCTTCTCCAGGCACACTACTGATCCAGCTCCCAACTAAAATCCCACCTCCTACAGGAAGCCTCCCCACCTTAATTCCAGGGCCTTCTCTCTGTAAATTACTTCCTATTGATCCTGTACCTGACTTGTTTGGAAATATATGTTTGCATGTTGTCTCCCTGATCAGACTGTAAGCACCTTGAGGGCAGGGGCTGTCTTGTGCCTTTGCATAGTAGGTGTTCAACGAGCACCTCTTGTCTGCCAGACTGAACAGGTCTTTTCTCCCAGTTTCCTGGGGTGCAAGTCGGGATGGGACAGCAGAGGGAAGTCAGACAGATACCAAAGAAGGGTTTGCTATCTCTCCACCCAGCAGGAGTCCCACAGTTTAAGTTAAACTGAATGTGTCACGTGGCTCCCTTCTGATCCAATTAAAATGCCACCTCCCACAAGGAGCCTCCCTCGCTCGAGTAACGCCAGTGCCTTCCCTGGGCTGATTCTCTCCAGTTTCTCCTATATCTGTGTCTTGTTTGTCTCAAGGATGTGAGAATATAGGAACACTAATAATGACCAACATTTATATAGCACTTGGGGGTCTGCATATATTATGTGGTCCATATATTATCTCAACTGGTCCTTATCACGACCTTATGAGGTTTATGATTATATTACTATTATCCCCATTTTACAGATGAGGTCACTGAGGCACAGCCACAGTTACACAGCCAGTTAAGTGTCAAGAGTTGGGATTCGAACTCAGACCTTTCAAACTTCCTTTTTCCTCTCCCCCCAAATATATAGTATGCTACCCACTGCACCACACTACCTTTCATTAAAAAAAATGGGTGCCCAAGTACTGAGAGTTCAGAGGAGAAACAGAATGGATTATCCAAATCTGTACACATTCCTTATACATGAAGAAAAACCACATCCTCATTAGGTCACTGTCGACATTCATTTTCTCACCAGAATGGAAATGATTCCTTTGTGTTTCTCTTCCACCAAGTCACAAATAATCTTGTTGTTGAAGTACTGTATCGGCTCCCACTGGAATGACAAGGCAGAGGGATTCTCGTTTCAAAGAGCTGTGCTTTCAAAGAACAGAAGAGGCCTCTAAAACACGATTGAGCACCTCGATTCAGAGGCCTAGGAAATCTGCTCAAACTTGTGGCAGTGAGGGCCAAGTACTCAAAACTGGACTTGTTCCCATCTTGGAGGTATCTTGCACATTAAATTAAAGGACTCAAGCATGGGTTTCCAGCTGTTGTCCCAGGGGGCCCAGAGGAAAACATGCACGGAAGAACTCTCCTTGGCACCAATGAGAAATACGGCACACCGTCCGGGCGCCCAGAAGGGCTGTCCTCAGATGGCCTCAGCAGGGGGGACACGTACCTCGATGCCTTCCAGGTCATATTCCATTTGTTCTGCTTTGAGAGTCATTTCTATCAGCAGCTGCTGAAGCTTCTCATTGCAGTAATTTATACAGAACTGTTCAAAACTTAAAACAGAAAGTATTCAAACAAACTGCGGGGGCAGATCAGATCTGGGGTGCGCTGTCATCTCAGCTACTCAACCTCATAGGTTCTGTTCTGATAAAGCATCATCCTAATAATCATCTACATAATTTATGTTTTATATTTTATATCATTTATGTATTCATTTATAAATAGGTATTTACATAATTTTAAAGTTTCCAAAGTACTTTAATCCTGTTATCTCAGTTTTTCCTCACAATAACCCTGTGAGGTAGAAATTATTATTATCCCCATTTTGCAGTTGAAAAAACTGAGGTAGACTGAAGTGAAGTGACTTGCCCAGGGTCATATATCTAGTAAATGTCTAAGGAAGGATTTGAACTCGGGTCCTCCTGACTTCAGGTGAAATGCTCTATCCACTGGGCCACCTAATTCTTCTTTTGATAAAGAACAAACATCTCTATTCCAGTTTGTAAAAAAATGTCCAAAGATGGAGGTTTCTTTTGGCTCTATTTCTTGTATTCTTAAATCGTGCCTCTAGAAAGGTAAGGGCCTTGCTAGTTGGGATGTTGTAATGGTAAGGGGAATTTGAAGACCTTTTCTGCTTTGAAAATACATTCTGCCCCCTAATAGGCTGAATGTAGTCACATGGAGCCTATGGTGGGAGGAGTTTGCTGAAGGGTGGAGCAGAGCCCACAAGAAGCTGGGAGTCAGACCTAGACTAGGCAGCTGGGAGGAGAGCACACTTCCCAGGGAGATAGATAGTCTTGTGAGTAAATATTGGCCTTATGTTGGTTTGTGGGATGGCTAAAGGATGCTGTGGCTTTCTGCGCTGTTGTGGCTTATTAATTCCTTTGCTACTATGATGGAACCGGCTTACTGGTTTTGGGATTTGGTTTTCTGGTGAATGAATAATTGTTTTGCTCCTGTCTTCTATATGGGGAGTCTGGTATAGTTTTACTTAAGCACCATGCAGGTATATTTATAGTGATTGTGGGCACTGTGAATATTGCATTGGTGCTACAGATGTTTAGGAAGAAGGGGAGAAACCATTCTGATCACAATGGGGCCTCTGATACCTTGACCTCATACTTGAAAAATTTGAAAGGTATAAGCATAAAGATAATGACCCTTACCCATTCTTATCAAACACTTCAAATCCATAGATGTCAAGCAACCCAATCACAGTTTTTCGGGTGAAGTCCTATTTAAAAAGAACACACACAGGGTTTACTAATGAAGACATCTGCTTTTACCAATGAGAAAATCAATTGTGGAAAACAAAGATGCTTTGCAAAGCTGGGCAGGAGCCTCCAGCATCTGAAGTTTGGAGTCCTTATTTCCTGGATCATTTGTCAAGAGTGCCAGGGACACATGAAGCCCGTGCCTGTAAATCTTGGAGGGGATTGGGTGGAGGGAAAGAGTGTAACCACTGACCTACACAGCTCTTGCTCTGTGCCCCATCCCTATCAATGTGACTTCTTCTCCCACAGACCCCTACCTATGTAACTATACTTCTGTTTTCCTGTCTATGGTCCCTGCAACATTAGACCCACATTCAACCATGAAGGGTTGAAATATAAGGTTAAGAAAAATAATGAGCTATGATGGTGGTGGTTCCACTTGGTAGTGAGTTCATTTGTAGTACATGATTAAGCAAACTAAAGGTCTGTTTTCCTGTTAGAAAATTGGCTCTTATAAGCCAATTTGAACTGGGTCCAGCTTGCCCTTGTGAGTATAGTATCCAAGTACTCTGTTTGAACACGGTGTCAGTTTAATGTATTTTTTTTGGAAGCGTTTAGGGTTAAGTGACTTGCCCAGCGTCACATAGCTAGTGTCTAAAGTAAAATTTGAACTCAAGTCTGCCCCTTTATATATTCTTTAAGGGAAAGATTCTTTATCTGGGGTCCACAGAACCGCATGGATGGATTTGAATGGGTTTGAGGATTTGGATGTGAAAAAAATTTCAATATCTATATTTTGATATACTTGGTTTCCTTTGTCATCTTTTTTTATACATTTAAAAACATGATTTTGAGGAGGGATCTATAGATTTCACCTAACAACCAAACAGTTCCATGACACCAAAAAAGATTGCTATGTTTTCAGTCATTAAGAGAGATATAGTACCCCCCTGCATGCAGTGCTCCATTGGAATAGGTCAACCGACTCACCTTGTTGGCTAGGGACCCATTGATCTTGTTGACAAGCCAAGTGAAGGTCCTTCCATAAATAGCTTTAGCCATCGCATCTCTGGAATAGACCGACAGATCTATATTCAGTGGGCATAACACCTGAAAAACAATTAAAGGGTGCCCACTACATGGCAGAAAGAAAACTCCAATGAGTCAAAATCCCTAAACAGGTCTTCACGAATTTCTGGCTGTGTGTACAGCCTGAGCTGAGGGCAGAGGGATGATGCCACACAGACCTTCCCCACCAACAGGCATGTTGTTGCAGTAAGAGGAAGGGATGGGGGAGCCTGGCATGGTTCCATTTAGGACTTGGCTTTGTACCTCTTCCGATTTGGCTTCAATTTTTCTATATGTTAGAGCTTCCTGAAGAGCTGACAAGTGGATACCTAGCAGCTGGAAAGGAGAAAAATTAAAGTGAGAATCAATGTCTCCATCATGTTTTAGGGATAGCTCTTTGACCACCAATTGACTAAAAATCCAAAGGATTGACAGTATTTTCAATGCTAAGCATTCTTCTATAGTGGATGCCATCTCTCCACCAGAGGGCATTGAGCCCTGCTGGTGGTTTATATTTGTTTGTTAAAGGAATAATAATAATAATGTCAGGCAGGTCAAATTTTAATTTAAAAAAAACCTAAACCGTTATATAGGAAGTGGTGATGTTATCATAAAAGTTGTAAAGTATTGTAAACAAGAATATTTCTAAGTCCTAACCAATGATAGCCACTGTTTTGTACGTGAAAAGGGGCAGGAAAAATGTGAATGAAAAAAGAAAGTAAGTTGGTGGCTGAGATTAAAAGACACAAGGAGAGAGCTGTGTTGAAACCCACATCATCATTATCATCATTTTCATCATAGTTAGCATTTATAGAACACTTTGAGCTTTGCAAAGCTCTTTACAAATGTTGTCTCATTGGATCATCATGACAACCTGGGAGGGAGGTGCTGTTATATCAGCTTCATTTTACAGACAGGGAAACTTAAGCAGCCAGAGACGTGACTTGCCCAAGGTCACCCAGCTAATATGTGTCTGAGGCTGGATTTGAACTCTGGTCTTCCAGACTCTATCCAACACACCACCTAGCTATTTACAACAGCTAGAGGAAAGCCTCCAGAATGTTGGGTAGAATTTCATAGGAGACTCATGGGTGGCTATGGACATTCTGAGATCTGTACCTTTGGAAAAAGGACCTCCACTCATGAGACCACAGTAAATGGCATACAGTAGGCGCTATATTAATGCTTATTTCCTTCCCCTCCCCTTGCCCTGCCACTGAAGTAAGCCAAGGTGCCAAGCAATGGTGCTTTGCTGATTTTGCTACAAGCATTTAATATTAAAAATTTAGTACAGAAATTTTTTTCTAGTTCATATCTGGGTAACAATCACTTGCCATGACAAAGAGTTACAGAAGATAACCAAGTACTAAAGATAATTTTGCACTATATAGTCTTTAAAATCATATCTCTTCTCTCTGTACTTAGAGATGAAGAATCAAATGGACTTTGCATATTTCTTTTGAATTATTAGATTTTTTAAAATCAGGATTTGAACCCAGGACTTTAAGGTTGGCTTGGTTGCCTTGACTAGAATTCATATGAGAAAACTATTGTTAATATTCTCTCCGTATGGATCCCCGACTACCTCTCCTGATGCAGAGAGAAGCCATTGACATCAAGAGATTAAACAATTAGCGCAAGGTTCCACCACCAGAATGTTCTAGTGGTTGAACTTGAACCCAAGCTGTCTTGACTGGATTTTTTATGACAGCAGCCTCAACCTTAGAAACACAACCTGCTTATTTATAATAGTTAGCAATCATAGTACTTTAAGACTTGCAAAGGATTTTACAAATGTTATCTCATTTTCAGAAACACCCCCTGTAAGGTTGGCACTGTAAGTCCTTTTCACAGATGAGAAAACCAAGGCTGAGAGGGGTTAATGAGGCCATCAGCTAGTAAGTAACTGAGAGGCATTTGAACTCAGGTCTTCCTGGTCCCAGGCAGCGCTTTCCATCCGCCATGCCGCCCAGTGGCCTAGCCCAATGACTTGGCCATCATCATTCTGCCCTGGTTTGGGGCATCTCTCATCTCCAGCTCCGAGAAGAATGAAGTCAGAGAGCCCCATTTGGGGGCAGAGGAGGGTTACCTTGGCAATCCATCTGATCTGGCTGCTGTCAGGGATAGTGACGCATCCATCGACATCTTCTGCAAAATGAACATTCCCCAGGTGTAAGACACTGGCGACGATGCCAAAGAGATTCTGCAACCACGAAGGGGAAGGGGAAACAAGTTGTGTGGTTAAGTAGTGGGAGGAGGAATAGCACCCAGGGAATCAGGCGCTCTGAAGAAATGTGTTTTGCACGACTTCATACATATAATTGATATCCTATCACTTGCCTTCTCAGTGGGTGGTGGAGGGGCTAAAGGGAGAGAATTTGGAACTCAAAAAATATCTAAAATATGCCTTATAAATAAGCACACAAATAGATAAATGAATGAATTAATTGATTAGCTAAAAATGAAAGTGGGGAACTGTAGTCCTTAGCTGCTGAAAATGCTTCTGTCCTGTTTCCCCAAAATGCTTTGCTATTAGTTCTTAGTATTAAATCATAACGGGAAAGCATGACTCAAAGCAATATGTCCAAAATAAAAAGAAGGGGGGATATATTTCTGATAAATTTAGTACAGAAAGTCTGATATTCAGAATTCATAAGGAACTGATATGCATTGCTGAGAGAAATAGGAACTTTTTAAAAAAAATTCCCATTTAATAGTATTTTGTTTTTTTTCCAATTACCTGCAAAGACAGTTTTCAACATCCACTTTTATAAGATTTTCAGTTCCAATTTTTTTTCTCCTTCCCTCTTTCCTCTCTCCCTTCCCAAGTTGACAAGCAATCTGATATAGATTATATGTGTACAATGATATTAAACATATTTCCACATTTATCATGTTGTAAAAGAAGAATCAGAGCAAAAGGGGAAAAACCATGAGAAAAGGAGAGAAAATAGTCTGCTTTGATCTGCATTCAGACTTCATAGTTCTTCCTCTGGATGTGGGCAGCATTTTCCATCATGAATCTTTGGGAATTGTCTTATATCATTAGAAATACGAACTTTTCAATGGAAAAATGATCAAAGGACATAAAAGGGAATAGAATTTTTGACAGGGGCAGGGGAATATAAACCATTAACAATGAGATAACTCTAAACGGAGAGATTGCAATGGCACTGCCCCCCATGGGCATAAGATTGATCAAATAGCCCCACCCTTTCAACAAAAAAAGTTGATCAAATTCCATGTTGGCACAGAAACAGACTCTATTACAGTATGGGTGGGGGCTTCTTGGGCAATCGAACAATGAAGGAGAGCCACAAAGATGGCCCTTCCAGCCCAGCTCTGATCCTATCACTGGGATTACATCCAGCAGACATCATGGCGGGGAGAATGGAACCAATCCATCCAGAAATGTGCACTCAGTCATTATTTGCAATAATAGCAATAAACAAACAAATGGATGAACCCATTGACAAAACCTAATGATTGGAGAACCGATGAATAAATAATGGTGTATGCACTTGACAGAACATTATGGCACTGTTAAAAATGTGAGCAATAAAAAGGAAATACAGAAGGTCAAGGATCTCAGATGAGGTCAACAGAATTAGAGGGAAAGAGATACGTGTTCTATGGACATCTGTGTGTGTGCATACAGTGCTTAAGAATGTGATTTTTTCATTTCAAATATAGTTTCTCTGTCTGTCTCTCTCCCTCTCTCCTTCTCTCTCTCTCTCTCCTCTCTCTTTTTCTGTCTCTTTCTTTCTCTCTTTCTGTGTCTCTCTCTCTGTCTCTGTCTATCTGTGTCCCTCTCTCTCTATATATATATACCTATATCTACACACACACACACATATATACATCAATACAGATTTATAGCTATAAATATAGATAAGTATCTGTATAAATGTATATAGATGGGATAGAAGCATATTTATATAGGTATATATTATATAGATAGAGATGTGTCTATCATACATCTATATAGGTTTATATAGATAAAACTATATAGGTATATCTATGTACAGCTCTATATCATATATGTAAAATCTATCATGTATCACATCCATATATGCAGTTATATGATATAGATAAACAGGTCTCTATAGATATATGTGTATATGTATGTACGTGCATATATAGATACATATATACATTCATATAAATGGAAAGGAAAAGAAAGTTTATAAGTATGCCTCATTTGAAAGGGGAGACAAAGGGAGTGATGTTTTGATGAGGAGGGGGGATTAGTTTGACTTTGTTTTGTTAAAATGTGTGCTCCCTTCTCTGCAGAGGTGGAGGACTATGGATGTTGGAATATTCATTGTATGTGTAGTCCAGTCAGTGGATTTGTTGGTCTTTTTTTTGTCATTTATTCATTTAAAAAGGTCAGTCCCATTAGAATGGAAGCAATGATTGTCTTCTGAAACATGGGTGGAGCCCCTCTCACTCTGAGGAGGCCTGACATCGAGCCACCTCACTGCTTTCTTCTTCATACAGGGCTTGGCACTAAAGAAGTGTTTGAGAAACACTTCATTCATTCATTCATTCATTCATTCATGCAAATGGTTCAAATCTTGGAATTTTCAGTTGGAGATTCACCTTAGTATTGATTTGATTGATGTTTGTTGTAAATTATGCATTTGAAACAATAACAAAAACTTTAAAATATGCATTTAAGAGAAAGGGAAGAAAAACCTCCCAGGGGAAAACAGAGATATATAAGTGTGAATTCAGCTCAGTTTATAGTATCTACTCTGACTTTCAAAAGAATGGTTATTTAAATCTAGAGTAATAAACAAAACAGGAAGGGAAAACATTTGGGATAAGTTACATGAAGCATGGAGATGTCACTGAACCCTAATTTACATGGGACTTCAGTCCTAGTACATTTAGTACTCTGAGTCAGTAGACATTTACACCACGATCGAATTCCTCCCCTCCACAATGCACTACTCCCAAAACTTTGGGAGAATCAGGAAGCCACCAAGAAACCTCTCCTTGCTGCCATCCTCAGCCTTAACAAAAAGATGGTAGCCACATCCTTGAGATCCATACCTCCAAGTCAGTTTCATTGAAATCAATGATGGAGAAAGCTTTGACCACGGTTTTCCAGTCATTCTTGTCATTAATGGAAGTCACTCTGGCACACCGTCCCTGTGGAGAAGGGACAGAGAGCATCTTTTGATGCCAGTTTTAATATCTATTAGGCATGCATGGACATAAATTATGTACAAATGCTTCAGGCCAGGGGTTCTCAATCTTTTCTTGTGTCCTGGTCTTCTTTAGTGGGCTGGTGGAGCCTGAGTCCCTTCTCAAAATCATGTTTTTAAAAGCACAATATAAAATACACAGGATTATAAAAGAAACCAATTATATTAAAATACAATGATCATAATATGTTTTTTTTTTTAGTTTATGGACACTGAGTTAAGATCCCCCACTTTAGAGTTTATATGACATTATTTTGCCCATATCCCATATGTACTTATCTGTGAATATCCTGTATCCTGTCCCACCCCCATGTAGGTTTGGGGAGGGCAGACTCTCTCACTTCTATGTGTATATCCCCAGCATGTAGTACAGAATCTGACATGTAGTCTATATTTAATAAATACCGATTGGTTGATTGACACCATAATTCTCTTTCTACTAGGATACAAAGCCAGGGCATTACTTTCCTGAACAGACAAAATGGATTTCCCTGCTAAAAAGTCAACTGCTATTTAACAACTAATAATAATAGTTATAACAATAATGATTCTCAGTCTTCCTAATAGTATTTACAAAGACTAGAAATGCCATAAGGAAATTTCTATTCTGAGAAAACTTTTGAAAAAATAGCTAATGGTGACATTTCATTGTCTCACAATAAATTGTCACTCTCATATTAAATCAAATCACCTATTACATGTATCAGTCCCACATCCTAGAACTTGGACAGTGAAACCACAATGTTCAGATTTAGAAAAAACAAATATTCAAATTCCCTTGGCAACAGATACAGGATGCTGAGGTCTCTGTTGGCCAGGTGGAAGGAGACTCTTTGGTTAGAAAATTGTTTAAACATTTAGAGAAACATGGATTATTCTCAAGTTGTCACCGCAGAACAGATTCGGTAAGACTTTTATTAATTCTTTCACCTGGCTTTAAAACAGGCAAATGACTATTTAATGTATGTGTCCTACCTAGTGAATATCAGAGCTTCAAAAAAGAAGATATTTGATAACATTTTTAAAATGTTGTGTCTATATTAAACATGCTTCCTATGTTGATAACCATAAATGGAAATAAAACTTCCTGGCACTTTCATTAAATCTGTTATTGTTGAGTCATTTCAGTAGTGTCCAGCTCTTTGTGACACCATTTGGAGTTTTCTTGTCAAAGACACTGGAGTGGTTTGCCTTATTTCCTTCTCCAGCTCATTTTACAGATGAGGAAACTGAGGCAAACAGGGTGAAGTGACTTGACCAGGGTCACACAGCTAGGAAGTGTCTGAGGCCAGATTTGAACATAGGAAGATGAGTCTTCCTGACTCTAGGATGGGCACTTTATGCACTGTGGTGTCACCTAGCAGCCTTTATTTAAGTTTATACAAGTTCAAAGTCAGATACGGTGTCTAACACACTGGATAACCATCCATGTCCCACCCACACATCCTCCAAGGCTTTATCCTGGTCCTCTTTTCTCTTTCTGTTTCCCCTTAGGTCAGTGGTTCTCATACTTCCTAATGCTGCAACCCTTTAATACAGTTCCTCATGTTGTGGTGACCCCCAACCATAAAATTATTTTTGTTGCTACTTCGTAACTGTAATTTTGCTACTGTTATGAATCTATCTGATATGCAGGATGTATTTTCATTTTTACAAATTGAACATAACTCACAGGTTGAGAGCCACTGCCTTAGGTGATACACATCTGCTCCCATGGGTTCATTTATCATCCCATGCTGATAATTCCCAAATCTCCTTACCCTGTCCTACCTAATTTCTCTTCTGAGCTCCAATCTGGCATCACCAACGTAGATGTTTCATAGATATCTCAACTCAGCATGCACAAGGATACAGAGCAAATAAAAAAAGTAAAACACCACCTGTCACTGCCTTCAAGGAACTCACATTTCACTGGGAAGAAAATAGTACATATGCAGATAAGTATATAAAGATAGAGAGAGAGTAAATATAAAGTAATCTGGTCAGGGGGAGACTGCTGATAGCTGGGGAGATCAGGAAAGGTCTTCTTTAAGAGAGGGCACTTTAAGTTGTACTTTGAAGGAAGCTAGAAAGAGGTAAGACTATTCCAAGAAGGGAGGGATGAGTCTCGTCCTCCAGAAGAACACTAGACAGTAGAAGCTGTGTTTGTCCAACCTGTTTAAGGTAGAGATATGCCTGGGGGTTCCGCACAAGTCCCAGGTAGGATAATAGGTCATCTTCACCTCCTTCCAGCAGCTGGTAGAAGATATGAAAATTCCGTTCTCCGTGGTTTTGAAAAACAACTCGAGATTTTTCTATCAAGTAACTGATGATGTGGCCTCCTACTGGAATTCCCTGGGAAAATTCAAAGCCAAAGCTTAGACCAGTCATCTAAAATGGGATCGCATCTAAGATCCTCTTTCCCACATAAAGCTGATTCAATTTCCTAAGGTCTTCCCCATTCCCGATGAACTCATATGAACTAATGAAAAGGGAAACAAGTAAAAATGGGAAGACAATTTCTATAACACTGTAAAGAGATACAGTTTTGAAAGACTTAAGAACTGACCTATGCAATGACCAAAGCATAACCTGGATGATGATGACCCTTACATCTTGGCAATGAAGTGATAGGCTAGAGGTAAAAAATGAACCATACAGTTTCCAACATGGACAAAAAAATGAATGTTTTCTTAACTATATTTATCTGTTATAATAAAGATGTTTGTTTTGTTTCTTTGTTTGAGGAGGGAGGGGAAGATGAAAATAATAGAGATGCTCCCCCAAAAGAAAAAGAAAGAAAAGAACACGATGAAACATTCATAAAATACGCAAAATGAGAATACAAATTCAAAAGAGATACAAGGTGGGGCAGCTAGGTGGTGTAGTGAATAGAGCACCAGCCCTGGAGTCAGGAGGACCTGAGTTCAAATCCAGCATGAGACACTTAACACAAAAACTAGCTGTGTGACCTTGGGCAAGTCACTTAACCCCAATTGCCCTCCAAAAGCAAAAAAAAAAAAAAAGGGAGAGAGATACAAGGACAAATTATTATATATTTTTAAAAGTATAAAAAACATAATTGAGGTTCATGACCTTCATATCTAATTTCCCTTTTCTTTTTTAATATATGGAGATGATCATGTTTGTTTATTTCTATCAAGTTCACAATAAAAAAAGAAAAGAATAATAAACATTTCCAAAACCCAACCCTCAAAATGCGCCACACTGCCTGAAGCAGATGTCACATGTGAAGGAAGAAAAATGCACTTGACACTCCCCCTTCCATAATTCTGTAGCAAATCAAGGTTTGCAAAGGGCTTACCAGACATTGTCTCATTTGAACCTCAGGGCATTCCTGGAGAATGACATTGTCAATATTATTACCATACTTTACAGATGGAAACCAACACTCAGAGACAACCATCTTTGTTTCTCTACACTGGAGGTTCTTTCTTTCCCCCCAACTAGGCAATCAGGGTTAAGCGACTTGCCCACAGTCACACAACTAGCGCCAAGTGTCTGAGGACAGATTTGAACTCAGGTCCTCTTGACTCCAAGGCCAACGCTCTATCCACTGTGCCACCTAGCTGCCCCTACACTGGACATTCTTAAAGCATGGTACAAAGTCCCTCAGGGTCCAAGGAAATCTGCAAGGTCAAAATTATTTTATAATAATACTGACTTTATTTGTCTATTAAATGGTCCTCCCTTTTCTAATGACATACTAGCGTAAAACTGGGTTTTCTTCAGATATTTCAACAATACGACATACTGTAACTGATAGCTGCAGAAGGAGATATGAAAATGCAGTTGTCATCTATTAAGACAGACATTAAAGAGATTTGCAAAAATTTGTAAAAATAACATCATTCTTCTCATTAAATTATTTTGTTTTTAGAAAACAGTTAATTTTCATTAAAATATTACTTATAGTAATATAAAATAGGTTTGCTATTGTTAGTTTAAAAGGAATTAATCAATATTTTAAATAAATTTATTTTCAATTCAATTTTTGAAATTTATTTTTAAATTTAAAATGTTAATTTAATCATTTACATTTAAGTTTAATTGATTTATTTTCATTTGCATTTAAATTTTAAATAATTTTAAGATAATTTCTAACATGATAAATATTGATACACATAACACTTGCATAAATTAAAACTTTGTGGTGTCCTCAATAATTTTTAAGAGCATTAACATGTCCTGAGACCACATAGTTTGAGAACTACTGCCATGACCCTTTGGTCCCAAGTTAGTACTTACCACTGAACGTCTTCCCCACCAATCCAAAGCCTAATTTACCTTAAAATCAAACTGGATATCCATGTACTTTCCAAATCTGCTGGAGTTATCATTTCGGAGAGTTTTTGCATTTCCAAAAGCCTAAGAATAAACGATTAAAAGGCTGAAATCAGCTATCAGCCTATTGCTCATTTGGTATCCTTAACTTTTCAGAAACCTGGTTTAAAATCTATGAAGAGTTTGGAATACATATGTCTTCTCTATCACGATAAGCTGAAAGCAAGAAGACCAGGTTCTCTCTTCTCCCCGGGCTCAGAACACTAAAAAATCAATTATTGGTCTATATCTAGTTGCTGTTTAATCATTTTTTGGTTGTGTATGACTCTTCATGATCCCATTTGGGAGTTTCTTGGCAGAGAGACTAGAGTGGTTTGCCATTTCATTCTCTAGCTCATTTTCTAGATGAGGAAACTGAGACAAACAGAGTGAAGTGACTTGCCCAGGGTCACATAGCTAGTAAGTGTCTATGGTCAAATTTGAACTCAGGTCTTCCTGACTCCAAGGACTTCCTTTTATCTACCATGCCACCTGGCTGCCTTTCTGTATCTAGGCATAACTTCTATTTTTTGTCCTCTGGGAACTCTAGACCAGAATCAATCCCCAGAGCTGTAAAATCTCAAACATCACCAAAAAGGCTCCTCTATCACTGTACGCTGAACAGAATTTGAAGTGTTGCCTACCTCCAGGACTGGATTTGAAAGCAATAATCTATCACGGGCTATTTGTAGTGACTCTGTCATTGGGCAGGTCACTGCCAAATATTGGAGAATCTTCTTAGATGCCTCTGTTTTGCCAGCGCCGCTCTCCCCAGAGATCAGAATGAAGTGGTTATTGAGTTCTGAGCACATCATGCGGTAAGCATTATCTGCTATGGCATAACTGTATGAAAAGTGGGACAGAAAAAATTCAGCTTTCACTCATCCGCACACGGCTCTACAATGCTCCTGGTGCAAAACGACCAAGTCCCCCATCTCCCTGCAGGTAACAATATCTATACGTGGTACCAAGATGCTTTTAATAAACCCCAACATTAAGCCTCAAGCATGACTCATTCATCAACCAAAGAGAGTATCTTTATTAATAGCTCTATATTAGTAATTGATGATGAGATGAATAATGAATATAATTAATCTCTATTAAACAAAGTTAAGATGAATGGATCTTGAACAGTAGCAATAATGTTATTTTAGAAATGCACCAAGTCATGAAAACTTATTTTATACAATACAAATCAAAACAACTCCAAGCTTTCACTGTGTGTTCCGCAAATGGATAAAGGTGACAAAAGATGTTGGAGGGGCTATGAGAAAATAAGCCCACTATAATATGCCGTAGCTGCCTAGGGAACCATGAGGGATGATTTGGGATCAGCATTGACTACCATCATGGGAGCTATTGTTCCTCCCACACAAATGTATCACTCTGGCCTGTGTGCCTAGGTACCCTAAGAATTATCAAAAGGCCACTATTGGTACATTACCCTTAAAGACTCATCATGAATTGGAAAGGCCCTTGGAAGTTGTTTAACCAACTTCTACCACGAGCATCATCCAACAAGTGGTCTACTACAATGCTCTGCTTGCAGACATCCAGCAATGGAAAACTCACTATTTTCCTAGGCCAGCGATTCTCAATCTGTGGGTCATGACCCCTTTGGGGGTCAAACAGGGTTGCCTAAGACCATTGGAAAACACATATTTCCGATGGTCTTAGGAACCAAGACACCACTCCTCTATCTGTCTCCAGGCAGGTCCGCCCACATGAAGATCCTCCCACATACGAGTATTAAAGGGTCAGAGCATTAGGAAGGTTGAGAACCACTGTCCTGGGCCATTCCATTTGGGTGCCTACTGATTATTAGGAAAGTTCCTGAGTCAACAAAAAAGCAACAAACTTGGAAAAAAAGAATCATTCAAGTTATTTTTTTTAAACCACAGTATGACAGAAGACAAAGGTTTCCAATTATTCCAAAATTACCTTCTTCCACAGGATGAGGGCAGCTCATGCAAGGAAGAGAAGAGTCCAATAAAACAAGCTAGAAAGTCTATGAGGAAGACCTTAGTGTCACTTACACATGTGGTGGCAGCTCAAAGAAATTCACCCCTTGGTAAAGCTCCATCTGCTTAATTGTGTAGATACCTAGCTCCTGGTAAGGATTCACCGACACAAGCAGGGTCCCAATGTACGTCTGGAGGGACAGACCAATGAAGTGAGCTCATTAACACAGGAAGTTCCTCCTTCTAGATGTCAGAACCAACGCATCAATATCACCCATTGCGCCGTATTGGAATGCACTTTCTTCTAGTGTCTATGAGCTGTGTGCTGATGCTGGTGGTTTGGTAGGGTTTTTTTGAGTCATCACCTGGCTTGGTACTATAGGTTCCCCTGTCCATGCTTTCCCTCACCTTTACAGACTCCTTTTACACTCTGAGTTGGAAAGGACCTTTGGAGCTGTCTAATGCCAACCTCTTCCTGAAGCATCATCCAACAAGAGATCTTTCACAACACTCTTCAAAGTGGAGAAATGAAGCTTTTTCAAGCAGGGTGGCCAAAACGACAACACAAATGAATCTGCTCTTGCACTGGGGAATTTTGGATTGTGAATTTATACATAGATTCCCCTTTTTGCAAGACAAAGGGAATAGGAGAGGAGGAATTACTGACACAGCTCACTTTTGTCTAAGACATATCCTCCGTTTAGGAATCGTGTGCCTTCCCTCCTTTAGCGGTCAGGATTCGAAGTATTTAATCCCTAGGTAGCTAGGTAGCACAGTGGATTGAGCAGCCAGACTTCATGGAATCAGGAAGACCTGAGTTCAAGTTCCACCTCCTAGCTAGCTTAAGTTGTATGACACTGGGCAAGATACTTAACCTCCATCTCTCTCAATAGCACTTATGTCCCAGAGCTGTTGCAAGGACCAAATGAGACCATACTTGTAGAGTACTCTACAGACCTTCAAGATCTATAAAATGTGAAGTGATATTATTGTTATTAACTATAATCCCAGTGAATTGTACAATTTGATCATATCTCCAGGTTAAAATTGAATTGCGGAATTGAAGAAAAGTCAGAGTCTGAACTAAAATCATAAATTACTTCTGAGTAGCAGAAACCTGATCTCAAATAATTTTTAAAATAATTTTCAAAATAACTCAGAAAAATAATTTCAAAAACCTATCTGACTAAATCTGAAATATGAAGCTCCGCCAAGATGACCCTGCCATCCCACTTAGGCTTCCTTATTTCTTCTTTTGCTGGACATAACATCATGTCCATTTTTCTACCTGTACAACTAGTGGAAAGCAGATTTTTGAAACTTTCATAACAGACTAGGTTATAGTTTGTCACAGTAGGGCTCACTCCTGACATCCCTTGATTCTAACTTCTTGCCCCTGTTAATCATCCCCATTATAGATTATTTGTACATGGTTGTTTATTCGCTGTCTCCCCCCATTAAGCGGGGAGCTCCCTGAGGGTAGGACTGTCTTTTGTCTGTCTTTGTGTCCCCAGAACTTAGCAGAGAGCCTGGTGTACAGTAGGCACTTAATAAATGTTAGTTAACTGACTGACAAATATATAGCATATAATTCACTTGAAAGTAAATGTTGCGATTAAAACATTTTTCAGTCTACAAACATTTATTAAACATTTATTATATACTAGGCATGTACTAGGCAGCTAGGTGGCACAGTGGATAAAAGGTAGACCCTGGAATCAGGAAGACCTAAGTTCATACCCAGCCTCAGACGCTTACTAGTCGTGAGACCCTGGACAAGTCACTTAACTCTGTTTGCCTCAGTTTCCTCATCTGAAAAATGAGTTGGAGAAGAAAATGGCAAACCATTCCAGAATCTTTGCCAAGAAAACCCCAAATGGGGTCATGAAGAGTCAGACATGACTAAACAATTCAGCAACAACAACATGTACTGGCGCTGTGCTAAATAATGAATATTTCTAACTTCTTCTAGTAATCTACTTACTTTAAACAAGCCAAGAAAACCTCAATTTTGTTATTGTTGTTCACTTGTTTCAGTCATGTCTGACTCTCCATGACCCCATTTGGGGTTTTCTTAGCAACGATACTAGAGTGATTTGCTACTTCTTTCTCCAACTCATTTGATAGATGAGAGTGAAGTGACTTGCCCAGGGTCACACAGCAAGTAAGTTTCTGAGGCCAGATTTACAAGGAAATAATGTATCTGGTCCCTTCAAGTTCATCATAGCTTTGCCTGAAGAACTTGAGAATGAAGAATAAACACAGTAAGTTCAATTATAAGGGGTTGTTAGCTACAGGGAGGTCAGGAGTTCCCCCTAGTGGGATACTCCTCCATTGTGATGTGACAGCCCACAGCACATTTAAAAAATGCTCAAAGATACTCTGCTACCAGGCTTGGAGGGGAGGTGGGAGTCAGATGGCAACCTCAAGCATTTTTCTTTATTATTTATTTTATCGATTTTATATTAGAATTTTATTTTTATTATTATTATTTATCATCATTTCTTTATTATTATTGTGATACTAGCCAAAAGGACTGATTTCTCCAGAAGAACTATGGAATAAGGAAAAGGAAAGGGCATAGCTGAGAAATAGGGCCATTTACATAGATGAGGTTCTCCCGGTAACGCTTGCGAAGATTATCCACGAAAGCAGATTCACTGGTGTAAGAGTCCAACAGCACGAAGTCTTGAACCCCAACTTTGTCACGCGCAGTTAGGGCCCCTTCCATGTGTAGTTTAATATGCTTCCGCCTCACCTCTTCTTTCTAAAAGAAGAAAATATATATATATATATATATATATATATATACATATATAATAAAATATTATAAAGCACCTCCTAAATGAATGGTATAATACAACATGCTTTGGTGATGGAAGTATAGGAGACAGCCCTGTGGAAGCTTACCATCTAGTTGGAGAATAAGGTCCATAGAAAGTTAAGAAAATAAGATTACAAATCAAGGATTCTTAACCTGGGGGTCTCTGAACTTTAAAAAAATTTTTTTCCCAATTTATTTATTTATTTTTAGTTTTCAACATTCATTTCCACAAGATTTAGAATTACAAAATTTTCTCCCAGTCTTTCCTCTACCCCACCCCAAAATAGCGAGTCTACTGAATACTCCTTCCCCCAATCTGTTCTCTCTTATATCCTCCCCCACCCTCCATCTAACTTTCTAGTAGGGTAAGATTGATTTCTACACCCCAGTGCTTATGTATCTTATCTCCCAGTTGCATGTAAAATTTTTTTTTATACATTTGTTTTTAAAACTTTGAGTTCCCGATTCTTTCCCTTCTTCCCTCCTCACCCACCCCCACTTGGAAGATAAGTAATTCAATATAGGTTGTACATGTGTAGTTAAGCAAAACATTTTCATAGTAGTTATATTGTGAAAGACTAACTATATTTCCTCCATCCTATCTTGCCTCCCCACTGACGTGAAAAATAGATCCAATATGTTATTCTCTCCTTAAGCTAAATTCAATGAGAATAAGGTTAACCCTTTCACCTTCCTGCTCTTTCCCTCCATTGTAACAGCTTTCTCTTGCTTTTTTTATGAGATAATTTACCCTATTCTATCTCTCCCTTTCTCCTCCCAATATATTCCTCTCTCATCTCTTAATTTTATTTTTTAGATATCATCCCTTCCTATTCAACTCATCCTATACCCACTGTCTATGTATACATGAACATACAAATGCCCACACTCACATATATATTTATATACACATACATCCTCCTATAC
>CM053587.1:340089392-340117200 GCA_028646515.1 Pseudochirops corinnae | reverse complement strand
GTCGGGTTACTGACTCTCTTTTCACGGTTTTCTTGCCTCATTCTCATTTCTCTTCCCAATTTTTCCTCCATTTCTCTTACTTGGTTTTCAAAATCCTTCTTAAGCTCCTCTATGGCTTGTAACCAGTCTACATTTTTCTTGGAAGCTTTTGGTGAGGGAGTTCTGACTGTGTTGTTTTCCTCCTGTTCCATGCTTTGATCCTTTTTGTCCCCAAAAAAGGAATCTAAAGTTGGATTGCTGTGCTTGTTTTGCTTCCTTTTCCTGCTCATGTTGCCAGTCAGTTACTTGACTTTTGGGCTCAGTAGAACTTTGCTTCCAGAGGGGAGAGCTCTGTCCCAAATTGCTGGGTTTTTTGCAGCTGCCAGGGCTATTAGGAGGCCACTGTCTCTGCAGCCCCCATCACCTTTGGCTCACTGATCACACACCTCAGGACCACCACCCAAGACTGCAATCCCGATCCAGGCAGCTCAAGGCAAGAGCACTTAGCCTTTGAATGATTGTTTGGCCCCCCTGCAATCTGCAGGCTGGGAGCTCTTAAGCAGCCACGTGAAGGCAGCTGCTGTGCTGCTTCTTGCCCTGGAGGCAGACAGCCAGATTCTCTCCCCCAAATTTAGCCGAGTTCCACTGACCTTTCACTTAGTCCTTGTTTCTTATGGGTTGATAATTCTGGAAACCACCACAGCTGCCAGTGATCCGCTCTCCTGAAAGCTCCAGCTGTGGCTTGTTCTGACCATCCTAGGGCTCCAGCCGCGGGTTCATGTGGTGTTAGTCTGGGCTCCCAGCATGCTGCAATGAACCCCTTCCTGTCTGCCTGCCAGGTTGCCTTCAGCAGGAGCTTTGTTACTCTGTAATCTTGTGGGTTCTGGAGCTCTAAAATTTGTTTAGAGTCATATTTTATAGGTATTTGAGGTGATAATGGGGAGAACCATGGAGTTCTCCTGCTTCTAAGCTGTCATCTTGACTCTGCCCCCAAAGGATGCTGATTCTAGGATTATTATCTCTTAAGGGCATCAATGCATGAAAAGAAAAAAATATATTCAAGTTGGGATTCTGTGTAGATCATCCTTATCTCTGTCTGATTCTCATTTACCTTCTCTCTCTCCCTTGCTCCTGAGAGCTACAGAAAGACTCTGAATTCTGGGCAATAAAACAGCAAGTCAGGCATCTCTCTCTTCCTCAGCATCCCCAGGTTTCTGGGATTCCATACAAGGCTGGATCATACGGAGTTTGTAGCTCTGTCTAAAAGGCAGGAATGGGGCATAGTGGACCAACAATTTCAGTCAACAAGTGTTTACTATGTGTAAGTGGGTGTGCTGGAGACACACAAAAGGGAGACAGTCCCTGATCACAAGGAGTCTACTGGTGGAGGCATCATGCAAATAACTATGTGCATGCGTGAAGTGTGCAGAGGAGATGGAACAGAATGTCAGAGGGGCAGGTTTGGGGTGGGGGGGGAGAGGCACCAGGAAAGGCTCCCTATAGAAGGTAGGTAGGATTTTAGACGTGAAGGAAGCCAGGAGGAAGAGATGAGGAAGGAGAGCATGCTAGGCAGGGCGGACCCCCAGTGAAAAAGGTCCAAGTTAGCAGAAGAGCTTTACGAGGTATAGCAAGGGGGTCACTGGGTTGTCAAGAACATGAAGAAGATAATGTGTAAAAAGGCTGGAAAGGTGGGAAGGGTCCAGGGTGGGAGGGATTATAAAAACAGAATCACAAGGGGCAGAGATGTGCAAATGAATCTTACTTCAGAATGAGGTAGGCATGGAAAAAAACGAGGCTTTTAAAATATTGTACATGTTGAGTTGCCAATAAACTATCTTTCTTCCCTTTTTTGTCTTGGTCTGTGGCTGTGTGTGTGTGTGTGTGTGTGTGTGTGTGTGTGTGTGTGTGCCAGCACAGGTAGGTGAGGAAGGCTGGACAGGATTTCTGGTGTGGAAATTTCTTCCACCAATGAAGATCAGAACCTCGCTGGTAACTGATAGTCTGTACAAATGATCTCATTCCCATGATCAGACAGCTAGTATATGTCAGAGGTAGAAGTCAGGGGATTTTGTGTCTTCTGTTTTTGCTTCCCTAGCACTAACCACAGTGCCTAACACGTTTGTTTGGTCATTTTTCAATCATGTCCAACCCTTCGTGACCCTCTTGTCTGCCTTGATTTTCCACAGGTTCTTAGAGGCCTCCAGACTCAATTCTACCCCATAGTTTGGATTCCACTTGGGGTTGTCGATGGGAACACATCCTGAAATTCTGGTGAATCTCTCTCCTTTACAGGGTCATACATAATCCATCTTATTTTGTTAGAGGTATTGGAGGGTGCCATAGTGCTTAGAGTGCTGGGCCTAAAGTCTGAAAGATCTGAGTTCAAATGTGGCCTCAGATACTTACTAGCTGTGTAATGTTGAACAACTGCCTCAATTTCCTCAAACTATAATCTGCAGCCCTGGGGCCTTGAAAACTCTCCACCTGGAATGCAAACCTGCCTGTATTCCTAGAGGATAAGCAAACTCCTACCTACCATACCTTTGCTCATACCAAAGATTCTGAACCCCGGGGGTTTCCTCACTCTTCATTGTTATGCCTCTCAACCCTAGGGAGAGGGTGGAAATAAATGAAGTCTAATTAGTGCCAGGGATACAGATTTAAAAGAGAGAGTGCCTGCCTTCAGGGAGCTTCTAGTCTAATGAGGTAGTACAAGTCACAAAGATGGTGAGTGGGAAAATAATGATGATGGTAACTAGCATTTAAGGGCATTTTAAGTTTTGCAAAGTGTTTTGTATATGTTATCTCATTGTTACTATCTCCATTTTGCAGATGGGGACACTGAGGCAGACAAAGGTGATCTGAGTTGCACACGGTCAGATGGCTGCCAAATATCTGAGGTTGAATTTGAACCTAGGTCTTCCGGACTCCAGGTACAGTTTTGCTGTTTAGTCATTCAGTCATGCCAGATTCTTTATGATCCCAAGGACTAGGGGTGGGGAACCTGCGGCCTTGAGGCCACATGTGTCCCTCTAGGTCCTCAAGTTCAGCCCGACAGAATCCAAACTTCACAGAACAAATCCCCTCAATAAAAGGATTTGTTCTGTGAAATGTGGATTCAGTCAAAGGGTGGCATGGACCATATTGTCAATGACATTTTCTTGATAAAGGTATTGGAGTGGTTTGCCATTTCCTTTCCCAGTGAATTAAGGCAAAGTTAAGTGACTTGCCCAAGGTCACACAGCTAGTAAGTCATGAGGCTGGATTTGAACTCAGGTGCTCTAACTCCAAGCCAAATAGTCTAGCCAGTCACCTGATCAGGCTGCCTCCTAGCTTAGCAGCTGTTTATTTAACTGATTGATTGAAAAAAGATTTGAGATTTTCATTAACTAAAATATACTTAAGAGTCTTCTATGATTTGACTTAGGAGGTGAGGAGAGTCTCTGGACAGTCATCGAGCTCTCCTCAAACATTTAGCCAAACAAGAAAAGTGGTTTCAGGATCTTGAGCTAATTACATAGTGTTTGGAGGTAACATTGAAGAAACCCTAAGCTCATTTAAGACTATTGGCCTTTTGGTTCCATTAAAATCATACCTTGTGGACTGACATCAGTATCTGTGTGAAAAAGCATTTTCAAAGATGAAATATGTGAAATCTCATTCTAGATCAGCAGTAATATATGATCACGCGCAATCAGTTTTGATGATGGACATTCATTTTGAACTTCCATTCAGTCGAATGTCATCTCCCTGAAAAGAATTCCATTCTTCTCATTAGTAGACTTATGTTACAAAAGACTGCGTTATTGTATTTTGAATTTTGTCTATCAAAAATGTGTGGAAATTTGTTTTCTCTTTCATTACATAAATATCTATATATAGGGGCAGCTAGGTGGTGCAGTGAATAGAGAGCACTTGCCCTGGAGTCAGGAGGACCTGAGTTCAAATTAGACTTCAGATGCTTGACCCACTAGCCGTGTGACTTTGGGCAAGTCCCTTAACCCCAATTGCCCTACCTTCCCCCTTCCAAAAAGCAAAAAAAACCAAAACGTATCTATATAATATCCTCCATTTGTCTCTTGGTCTGTAAAGTCTAAAATATTTACTATCTGACCCTTTACAGAAAAAGTTTGCCAACCTCCGGTCTATTAGAAAGGAGAGGGGAGAGCAGGGCTAAGGCTTGGTCTACACTGGATGCATTCACAATGGACAAAAAAGTTGGTTCAAATAAAATCTGTACATTGAGAACGTTGTTCACCCAATCTTTCTTATTCATGATAGAAAGCCTATTTTACAGTTCATAAAACAAAACAAAACTTTCCCTAAATATACTAAGAACAATCTAGCAATTTAAAAGAAGGTGAAAATGTTTTTTCTTCTTTTTCAAGCTATTAATTTCTAAAGGTCCAAACCATATTTTCTTGTAGCTTTGAGATGTGGCATAGTACAGAGAAAATCAATTGATAAATAAATATTTATTATGTGCCCATGACATGCTAGGCACTATCTTAGTACTGGGATGAAAACTGAAACATTCCCTGCCCTCAAGGATTTTGTTATCTACGAAGCATCTAGGTCAGTGGTTCTCAACCATCCTATTGCTGTGACCCTTTAATACAGTTCCTCATGTTGTGGTGACCCCTAACCATAAAATTATTTTCGTTGCTACTTCATAACTGTAATTTTGCTACTGTTATGAATCTATCTGACATGCAGGATGTATTTTCATTGTTACAAATTGAACATAACCCATAGGTTGAGAACCGCTGATCTAGGTAGTGTAGTGGATGGAGCATGGGACTTGTGGTCAGGAAGACTTGAGTCTGAATCCTGACTTAAACGATTTACTAGCTGTGTGACTCTGGACAAGTCACTTAACCACTTAGCCTCAGTTTCCTCATCTGTAAAAAGGGAAAAATAATAGAATTTACCCCACACAGCTGTTGTACAGATCTAATGAGAGAATATTTGTAAAAGCACTCTATAAACAGTACATAAATAAATACATTTAATATAATTTATATATTATGTATAAATCTGTATCCAGAGAAAGAACTGATTAATAGAAGTATGTATAGAATTATTTTATGTGTATGTATGTGTGTGACATCTAATTCTGTCTAAAATTAGCCATCTCTAGGATGGGAAGGGAAGAAAAAAAGACATTTACATGATAACGTTATTATATCTTTAAAAGGAATAGCAAGTTGTGCACAGTGGATTTGCAGTTTCAGGTGTAATCATCTTTTTATTATACTGTGTTATGGAAATGCTTGCTTATCCCATAAATTTTAAAAATAAAAATAAATAGTATTAATAATTTACAAACATATGTGAGTAACTAGTTATTTGCAGGTTGTCTCTGTCATCAGAATGTGAGTTCCTTGAGAGCATGGTCTGGTTTTGCCTTCTTTGTATCCCCAGAACTTAGTAAAGTGCCTGGTAGATAGCAAGTATGGTAGATACTTATATAGATCTACTTATAGTAGATAGTAAGCGCTTAATAAATGCTCGGTTGGTTGACTGGCTTACTAAAGTGAAAATGGCTCCCCCTGGTGGACAAATGCTATGCTGAGGCTCCTGTATTGCTCTGCTGCAGCTGAGGTTGCTGCCAGTAGTGGTTGGGGGAGAGTATATTTCAGTTTAATCCAATAACAGCTGAGGAGATGCTAATTATCTTTGCAGTCCCTAAGCAGCCAGGGCACCAAGGCAAGGAGCAGGTTGAACCTGCTCTGGTTCATTAGGCCATGGACCTGCATGGAGGAGACAGGTTGGGGAGCAGGGTGATGGGAACCTCTTCCCCTCTCACTTCTGAGAGTATATAATCAATACTTAGTTAGCATCTTCCCAGGTTCTGAAGCAAACCAAACCCCTAGGCTTTCTTTAGAAGGCAGGTCCTCTCCTTTCACCCAAACACTCCATCAACACTACTGAATATCCAAGACGCAAACAAGATTCCATGAAATGCATTCTCCTCATTTATTTCTTGTTGACAGCAAATCTGCTGCTTTCTCCCCCCATTTAGTTCATCAGGTATAGATTTGACAAAGGCTGTGACAAATACTGGCATTATAATTAGTGAATTACTGGTCAAAATGAGCAATGATCCAAATATAACATCTCTTACCACAAGCAAAAAGAATTTTTGAAGGAGGGAACCATTTGACACAGAACAGCCTACAAGAAGGCGTGGTTATACCATTACTTTGGACCTTAAAAAAAATTAAGAGCACAAAACCAAATCAAAACAATTCTCCCTCCCATTTGGCACGATGTTATAACCAACAGAAATCCAATTTATAGCAGTGACAGAATTGCAACTGTCTCTATCAGGGCTCTTCTGAGTTCTAGCGGGACTCAGAAATCTTTTTCTCTGTTCTGAAAGCTCTAAGAAATACCTGTGGGAGAGAAAGGTAAGCAAAAGCTGCTTCTGAAGTCTCTGTTCCAGGGTGGTCTCCCTTCCTCACAAAAAGCTGGCTCGTTGGCCTACTGAGGGGCCTGCCCAGTGCTCAACTGCTGACCCTCAATCTCAAGTGAAAGGAGTGCTCAAACACTCTTTGGAAAGAGTGTGAGCATCTCCAAGAAATATCAGTGTTTCTGTTATTTTTTTTGAATTTAAATTTATTTATTTACTTTTAGTTTATAACATTTAGTTCCACAATCCCTTGAGTTCCAAATTTTCTCCCCCTTTTTCTCCTTCCCCTCACCTCACCATGTCAGTATGCAATCAAATATAGATTGTACAAATACCTTCACGTTGAACATTAGTCATGTTATAAAGAAGGATTATAACCAATGGGGTGAACAATGAGAAAGAAGGGATAAAACAAAACACGAAAGAGAAAGAGCAAGCAGTTTGCTTCCATCTGCATTCAGACTCTGTAGCTCTTTCTCTGGATATGGCTATCTCTTTCCATCATGAGTCTTTTGGAGTTGTCTTTGAACCTTGTATTGCTCAAAGGAGCCCAGTCTATCAAAGTTAATTGTCATCCATACATATGTCTGTAATCGTGTACAAAGTTCTCAGGGTTCTGCTCTCCTCACTCATCATCAGTTTACGTAAGTCTCTCCAGGTTATTATGAAGTCCATCTGCTCCTCATTCCTTATAGCACAATAGCATTCCATTACATTCACAACTTGCTTAGCCATTCCCCAATTGATGGGCATCCCCTTGATTTCCAATTCTTTGCCACCACAAAAAGAGCTGCTATAAATATTTTTGTACATACCGGTCCTCTTCCCTCTTCTGTGATCTCTTTGGGATACAGCCCTAGAAGTGGTATTGCTGGGTCAAAGGATATGCACTTTTTTATAGCCCTTTGGGCATAGTTCCAGATTGCTCTCCAGAATGGTTGGATCAGTTCACAACTCCACCAACAATGTATTACTGTTCCAATTTTTCCACATTCTCTCCAGCATTTGTCATTTTCCTGTTTTGTCATCTTAGCCAATCTGACAGGTGAGATGTGGTACCTCAGAGTTGTTTTGATTTGCATTTCTCTAATCAATAGAGATTTAGAGCATTTCTTCATATGCTTGTAGATATCTTTAATTTCTTCCTCTGAAAGCTGTCTGTTTGTATCTTTTGACCATTTATCAATTGGGGAATGACTTGCATTCTTATAGATTTGACTCAATTCTCTGTATATTTTAGAAATGAGGCCTTTATCAGAACAGCGTTTCTGTTATTGAGAGGCACAAGAGTGGAGGCCTGGGAGAGGAAGCTTTGTGGTTTTATAAACTTTTTAGAGAAACTTTAGAATCTTTTTGTTTAGAAACTGGGAAAACCAGAAACCCTAACATTCAATGATCCTAACAGAAACTTTTTCACAGCTTCTTCTGATGTCTATTTCCCAGTTCCAGTGACTGATATTGCAAAGAATATAGCAACACGAAGCAAATTATAGCATTTAAAGATGTAAAAAAACATAGTTAAAGAGTTAATGTATAGAGATGCATTATGGGGAACAAGAATAAATAAATCTCTATAATGGCAACCCAGTCACACCCAAATTTTATTCATTAAACCACCTTCAAATGATGGTAGTGGGAGACCTGTCAAAGGATGTATGTGAATGTAGCGTTCATTCATTCATGCCTTAAAAACCTATCAGCTGTTCAAAAAGTGCTGTCTGGATGCTATGAATCCCCACTCATCTTGTTTCCAAAGTGTAACAATCCTAGAATTT
Source organism: Pseudochirops corinnae (assembly GCA_028646515.1). Taxonomy (NCBI): domain Eukaryota; kingdom Metazoa; phylum Chordata; class Mammalia; order Diprotodontia; family Pseudocheiridae; genus Pseudochirops; species Pseudochirops corinnae. The sequence goes on along the minus strand of CM053587.1, from coordinate 340,109,031 downwards.
CTGGATGAAATCAGTACAAAAAACACCAATATTTTAAAAACCTCATATTGCATTTTTACTTTTAACTTCCTATACAAATGTATATGAGTTACCGGCATTAAATTATGTATACGTTAACTCTAGAACTATAGGGTCCAATTAAAAATAATGAGACCCGTCTCCAACCGCCAGAGCCAATTAGAGATAATGGGGACTGATAGTGGCTGAAATAGATTCATTTTTCCCTGATGGACGAATTGGGACAGGGGTCTTAGTAGGGGTCATTGGGATCGGCCATGGCAACAAAACACGGGTCAGTCAAGCTTAAAAGGCCTTTAAGAATCCAGTTATTAAATAAGGAAGTAGGAAGTACTTCACCTCACAAAGAACATAAATAACCCCCACAAGATTTTTTTCTATCACATATTATGTTAATTCATCATGTTACATTCTTTTGCATTTAGCCAAAGATGCCTTCTATAGACATGAAAACCTTTTCATAATGACCAGACATCAGAGAAATATATACATCTATCATGTACCTATTGGAACTTAGTGAATTTTAGAATTTTTTTAGAGGGATATTTTCTGGTTACTCACGGTATCCCAATTAATTTTTTTCTTATTTACTCACGTCCCAATTCTAAGTTGTCATTATATTAATGAGCAAATTACTTTCCTTCCTTGTTGGCCAATGACAGACTCAAAATATTCTAACTTAAATATAGCTACCAAAGCAACTGAAACAAACAAACCAGACAGTCATTTATGTTTATAGAATTTAGCACTCAGGGAATTTAGTGATCATGGTTCTCTATCTAGTGTGACCTCTGACCTCTTCATTTTAAGGTCCCAAGAAGTGAAAAGAGTTTTCTAAGACCATGCTGCCAGTCTGAGATGACCTTGGGCAGCATGGTAGAAGGCAAAGTTTTCTGGACTTGTTGGGGGAAGACCCTCCCAGGGGAGGCATTAAAGTAATGGCTAAAGCAACGAGCTATTTAAAATTATAACTTGTGCCTAAAAACATCCACGTTTTTTAAGGAAGTCAAAGTTCACATGAAAGTCAACAAAAAGAAGACTAAGGTGGCAAACCAGCCCCATTTGACAGAGAATGTAAAATATTATTATTATTGTTATTTAACATGGCATGTGCAAATTAGGTCAAATTTTAGTCACCACTTGTCAAATCTCCATGTGGGTGGAATCTGTCAATCTGTCTCTACCATCAACTCATAACATAGATGAGTCATGGCACTGGGATGCTTGCTGAACTTGAACATGAAGTGCACCAACTTGGAATGAAATACTCATTTTATGGAAGTTAAAATTACCATAACATGTCATACTGCTCAACATCATTCATTCTGGCAATTATGATAAAATAAACTAGTTTTCCCCAAACTACGCATTTTTAAAAATTTAAATTACTCAAGAACCGTTATAGATAAGAGTTTGAAATTTTTAACAATTAAATGTAAAGGTCTGAAATGCTTTATTGTTATTAATTTTTTGAAAGTGAAATCTTATTGCTTCATTCATGAGGGATAAATATATAACTGGCTGGAAAGAGAAATCCACAGAGCTGATGGAACTAGCAAAAGCAAAGGCAGAAGAGATGATTTAAGTAGCAGAAATTTAAAAAAAAAAAATCCAGAAAATGAGATCAACCAAACCTATCATTTGGCTTCACCAATACTTGATGAGTCAATGAGCATTTATTAAGTACCTACTGTGTGCTCTAAGCATTAGGGATGCAAAGAAAGGCAAAAACAATCCATGTCCTCAAGTAGCTCATAGCCTAAGAGGGGAGACAGCATGCAAGCAACTATGGACAAACAAGCTATAGACAGGAAAGCGTGGAAATAATCAACACAGGGGAGGCACCAGAACGAAGGGGGATTAGGAAAGGTGTCCTGAGACTAGAAGCCAGGGGAGCCAAGAGGAGGAGACAAGGCAGGAGAATTCTAGACACCAGGGAAGGTGAATTGCAACCAGTGAAAATGGCAGCCATCATATCTCAATGGAGAGAAAAGACCATTGGGTTTGTTTTATACAAATACTTTCAATTAGGGGCAGGCAGACTACATCTGGCAGACCAAATCTAGCCATCCAAGTCATAGTGGAACTCATGGACCGCAGGCAGTGGGCCAAATTTGGCCTGTGGGCTACAGTTTGCTGACCCCTGCTTTAGATGCACATAGCATGAAACTTGATCAATTAAAACGATATCTTAAAAGAGCATAAGCAAAAAGCCAATGGCAAGATATTATTGTTTTTCCAGCAAAAATTAGATTTTTTTTAAAATAAGAGAACAAGCTTTAAAATCCATAGCCATGACATCCAAAGGATTGTTTATATCACAGAATTACCAAGTATAAAAAGCCTCATTTGATAAGAGTAATATAGGTACCCAGGTCGGCCATACTTCATTCCCCTCCAGACTTTTCCTCATCTGCCTTCTCACCTTGTGATTTCCCTCAACACCTGGATTTCTCACTCTGGAACATCCCTCTACCACATTGATGAGTCCCTTCTGGAGTCCCCACTTTGGGATGGACCCAGGTTGGACATCCTTCCTTCCCCTCCTGGTTGTATTTCTGAGTCTCTGGATTTTACCATGGTGCCCTCTGGCACCATGGTGCCCTCTCTTCCCTTGTTGACTCTGACTTTTCTGCTCCTTTTTGTTTTTATTCCCCACTATAATGTAAGTTCCTTGAAGGCAGAGACTTTCTTTTTGCTTGTGTTGTATCTCCAGTGCTTAGCACAGGATCTGGTACGTAATACTTTCTAAAAGCTTGCTTAGTGCTGATGGGGTACTTGGTGCTTGTGCTTGGACCCCAATTCCAAGATCATTTCTCCCTAGCTTCAAAACACTATCCCTGACAGTTTTCTCCCCAGCCCAAGGACCCTATGCCTAGCAATAACTTATGAGTGGGCCCCAATAGAACAAACTATCTTTCCCCATCACAAGAACAAGTTGACCTCTGAAGAAATTCTCTTGTAAAAACAAGACTATCTCGTAACCATAGGATTATCATGTATCGATTCTCAAAGTTATCATATTCAATTCAAAGGTCAAGATATAGACATCAACTCTCAAAGCTATATTGCTGCAGACAAAACAGACAAAAAATGCACCCCTTAGAAACCCTTTCCCTTGGTTTCCAGTAGTGAATGAAACTAGTGACCAAGGTTGTAAGTTATCATCTAATTAGCATATCTGCCAGATAATCCACTACCTTTCCTATATAAGCTTTAGCATCATTCCTATTAAGTTACCTACCAGTTCCTTAAGGAGCTATGCCCACTATATTGGCATTACAATAAACCTCTGCCAGCTTGACTTAAAGAATGCTTGAGTCTGTGAATTCACTTTCTTCTGTACTTCGGTCTTTGACGGGCCCCGAACTCCTTAAACCACAGCAGTGCTACTTGGGCTATGTATATAAACTATCAAAACAGTGGTAGGCAAACTATATGCAAAGCAACTTTGAATGTTCACTTACAGATAACACAGGGAAAAGGAGAATTATTCTTGTTTGAAGATCTTTCTTAATCAATTAATTGAGAAACTAAAATCTTCCCATTTTGCATTGCATATGGATGAAGCAACAGACTTTGTTAAAGATGCTCATTTGATTGCATATATACAACACGTTGTATCTATGCCACAAGTGAAATTTTCAATCTGCTCGACAGATTTTCTAAAATGAAAAAGATATAATGTGAGAGAATTTTATTGGAACCTGTACTGACAAAGCTAACTGATATCAAGTCAAAGCACAGGTCTATGAGAGCTAGTTAAAAATGTGATCCTTCCTGAGTTTGGACACATTGCACACTTTGGAGACAACCAAGTGTATTGAGGAATGTGTCTCTTACATAGACTGAAATCAGTTCAAGATCTTACAGAAGTCAGACTTTGTCCTAGATCAGACTACTTTGGGAACACTGAAAGCTTGAAGGTTCCCAGCCTGCCTGAGATCCTGGAATAACACAAAACACAGTACCCCAATGAAGAGGCAACAGAATCAGACCAGCCCTGCTCTTCAGAAGTGTGACCAAGACCAGCCCTGAACATCAAGTCTGAAATCAGGAAGCAGGCTGGAAGAACTGACAAACCAAAAAAGAACCCCAACATAATGTGCTATTATGGTGGCAGGGACGGTCAAGATGGAAATACAGAAGAAGTATGTCTATAAGCATTGCCTCCAAGAGAACACAGCTTGGGCTCAAACTCAACTAGAATTCCTGCAAGAGATAAAGGGAGAATTAAAGAGTTCAAAAATGTTTTTTATAAATGAAACCAGAGCACTTAAGGAAAAAATTGGAAAAGAAATGAGAGCTATAAAAAAAAAAAAGAATTAGAATGGGAATTAACAGCTTGGCCCAAGAGATACAAAACCTTGCCCAAGCAATAAACTCACTAAAAATTAGAATGGGCCAAATAGAAGCCAATGACTCCATGAGGCAAAAGAAATGTTAAAGAAAGTCAAAGGGCTCAAAAAATAGAAGAAAAAATAATATAAGGTATCTTATAGCAAAAACAACTCACCAAGAAAAAAACCAAGCAGAAAAAATTTAAGAATCATTGGCTACTTGAATGCTATGACCAAAAATAGAGCCTAGATATTCCATTTTTTAAAAAGCTTTAAGAATAGTTGGCCAGATCTCTTAGAAAGTCAGAGGCCAAAGTGGAAATAGATAAGAGTCAGAGAGCTGAGGTATGAATTTGGGTTCTGCTATTTGATACCCATGTATCTCCTAGCAGACACTTCCTTGACCTTCAGTTTCCTTAGATATATGATAGAAATAATAAAACTCGGGCTATCTATCTCACATGAGGGAAAAAGCCTTACACAGTCTTAAAATAGAATGTTATAGAAATTGAAAAAAAAAGTAGAAATAGAAAGTTTCCACTGGTTACTTCCTGAAAGAAATCCCAAAATGAAAATCTCATGAAAAACATAGCTGAATTCCAAAGCTTCCAGGTCAAAGGAAAAAATACTGTAAGAAGCCAGAAGGAAAGAATTCAAGTATTGAGGGGCCAGAGGCAGGATCACACATGATTTAGCAGCCACCACTATAAAGAAACAGAGAGCTTGGAATGTGATATTGTAGAAGACAAAGGATAAGGGCTTACAGCCAAGAATGATTTGCTTCGCAAAACTGAGAATAATGGTACAGAGGGAAAAAAGAATTTTAATGAAATAGAGAACTTTTAAGCATTCCTGAAAATAATAAAGAAATTTAAAATAAATTAATAAAAAATAAAAAAATAAAGAAATAATGAAAATAAAAACATAGGAGTGAAGAGAAGCATAAAATGGAAATATAAATAAATGAACAATAATGAAGGACTAAAGCAAGGTAAACTGCTTATATTCAGATATGGAGAGAGGGTACACATTTCCCCTCCGAACTCTTCATAATCATGATTTATAGAGAGAATCCAATTAGACGAGGCCTGGGCATAGTCATGTTGTGCCTTGAGGATCTTAAGAAAAAGAAAGGGAAGAGAGGGGAAGATGAATACCTTGGGGAGGGGGATGAGAAGGGAAAGGAAGATTAGGGGAAATTACCTCACACAATTAGGGGTGTACACATAGGCATCTACACAAACAAGGAGGAGGGGATTGGAGGGGATCAGCTGATGCTTGAACTTTACTCTTATCTGAACTAGTCAAAAGAGGAAGTGAAAGGCAAAGTAAAACACATATACAGAATTCGACTCAAAAATGCATTTTATTCTACAAGGAAATGGGAGGAAAGGGGGGAGTTAGATGGAGTACAGATTAAGAGAAAGATTAGTTTTAAGCAAAAATAAACTCTCAGGATATATAAAGATATTTATAACTCTTTGGGAAGTAAAAAAGAATGGGAATTTGACAGAGTGCCCATAAATTGGAGAATCAATAAACAAGTTATGGTATATAAATGCAGTGGAATATTAATATGGAGAACTCTTACCAAACACCGCCGACCAGGACTCTAGAGGATTAATGAGGAAACATGCTACCTCCTCATAGAGAAGGGAAGGACCCAGAAAGCAGAATGAGATACTTTTTTGGACCTGGCCAACGCAGAAATTTGTTTTGAATAACTATACATATTTGTAATAGGTTTTATCTTTCTTACGTTCTCATTCAGGCAAAGTTAGGTAGAAGGGTGAGAAGGCAGATCTTAGGTGATTAAAACAAATACAAAATTTTACATAAATAAAATAAAAACCATTCATTAAAAGGAGGAGATTTTGCAAAGTTATGTGATGATATGGGGGCAAGGCCTAGGGTATTTTGATAGTACTGGGGGAAAAAAGGCTTAAGCCAATGTATTTTGGAGGGTGTGGAGCTAAAAGAAAATAAGTCACATTTTTCTTAGTGATAATAAAGATGAATTAAATCTTTATTGAATGATAAAGAGAACATTTGGGCAGATACATACATATTATATATGACACAAAAATGTTTAATAAGAAAATTTTCCTCCTGAAATTTGCATATTTGGTGGACATTTTTTAAAAACTTCGTATTCTACAAAACAATGCAAGGTCCTCACATTAATACTCTGAACTCAAAAAATGATGTAACCACACTTACGAAAAAGTTAATGCTACAGATATAATATATTTATAAAATAGTTTTCATGTTTCCCAATCTAAAAAAATATTTACCTTACAAAATGAAAAGCCTGATTATAAATTAGTGTTTGAAAAGGAATGACAAGTAGTCATGAAAAGACATTTTGAGAAATTTTGCCCTGATAAATAAGCCTCCTTATAATAATAGCATGATGAGGAAAAATTATTATTTTGTTATGAAAAGTATAAGAGATTTTTTTCCAATATATAAAAGCCTGTGGATTTTTTTAGTTGGATATATAGTTGAATCACTATTCCAAAAGTATTAGAACAAAACATAAATATACACAAAAATTTTAAATAAAAGGTTTAAATAACTGTTAAGACAACATATTTATTTTATTATTGTAACCACAGTAAATCTGGTTGTTTGTGAATTGTCATAACAATATGTGCAGCTATGTGGTGCAGTGGATAGAGTACTGGGCCTAGAGTCAGAAAGACCTTAGCTCAAATCTGGCCTCAGACACTTCCTAGATGTGTGACCCTGGGCAAGTCACTTAACCCTGTTTGCATCAATTTCCTGATCTGTAAAATGAGCTGGATAGGGAAACAGCAAATCGCTCCAGTATCTTTGCAAAGAAAACCCTAAATGGAGATACCAAGTGTCGGACACAAATGAACGACAACAAAACCTTCCTCTCTATGGAAAGGAGACAGACCAAACTAACTTTAAAAGAGCAGGGAAATGGATCAAAAAGGAATCCAGAAAAGTCCAAACTAGTGTCTGCCCTTAGCACTGAGAACAATTATGGGACCAATTTATAGTAAGGCAGAAGAGAACGTTTGGGCAGGTACAAGCTGGTCAGAGACAGAGAACACTGACTCCCAATGGAGAGAGGTCATGCCTAACAAATTTGATTAACTTCTTCACGAAGGGGACAATGAAACCGAAGGGGCCAGAGAGGCCATCTCCTTGGCCTGCACAAGGACTTCTTATACAACAGCAAATAAAAGACATTTACATACAGTTAGCAAGACAAGAAATTAATCACAAAGAATGGTTATCAATGATGCAGTTCAATTCAAAAAGGCTTAAAGTGACAACTGTACATTCCTCAGATCTGAAAACAGAATTAAAAGGCTACTGAAATCAATCCAAACCTGTAGCTCACACCAAACATACCAGCGAATTTGTGACATGAAATATAACCCTATCATTAAGGGCTGATTAATAATACAAGAAGTGTGTGAATATATTTTAAAATTTCTTAAAAGAGAAAAGTATTTATTTTATTAATACGGCTTTCCCATTAGTATGAATCATGATGCTCACTTGGTATGTTAATACCTAACTTCAAAAAACCTTCTACTGAGCCACCCAGGTGTTAAGTAGAAAGACTACTGGACATGATGTCAGAATTCATGATGTCATGTTCAAATTCAGACTCAGATACTCACTACTTGTGTGATCGGAGGCAAAAGCTTTGCCTCAGTTTCCTCATCTGTAAAATGGAGATAATGAGGAAAAAAAGGAGATAATATTTATAAAACTCTTTGCAAACCTTCAAGCTCTAATACTAATGCTGGCTCCTGTTGTTATCACACGTGTGATATTATCACAATTATTATAGTTTTATATGGCTATATTGTGTGGCAAATATTGGTACAGGAAAGCAGCCTGGAGTATAAAGGAAAGAAATGCCCCTTTGCATACTTATTATAAAACCTGAATAAAATCTCAGATGACCACCGACATGTCAACTAATTATTTTGTGTACAGCTTGCTCCTTGTAAGAGAAAACAGCAACCCATCTATAAGGGGGATGAACCTGGTGGACCTCAAAAGATTGGACCTGTTTCTATTAACAGTCCTCCATAATGAACTTGGAAAATTAGAAAGATCTCTTGAGTTATCCATGGGAAAACAGCAGCCAGAAAGTTGTGCAGTCCAGAGACAGTTCCTGACTTAACAACAGATTGTATTCCAAAAGTATGATAATAATTCAGTTAGTTGGCATCTCAGAAAGCAATTCTCTTAAAAAAAAAAAGTTCTGAATGATGGAGAGACTCCCAAGCTAGCCCCACAAATGTTAATACAATCCATACTATAGTATGGCCTAATGGGTGGAATTTCAGGCAATGTGTATGGCAACAGTGAAAAAGGCTGATGAGAAGTCAGCAGATTTGAGGAATAGTACTTGTTTGTCTACTTTCTATCCAGGAGAAAAGCCTGTAGCCTCTTTGGGCCTGTTTCATCTCTTAGAAGATGAGAGTTGGCGTAAATGCAATGACCTGTAAGGTCTGATATTCTACAAGTCTAAGATATTTGGGAGTAGAGTCAGCCTTGGAGTTCAGTTCTTAGAAGTTTTCATAGCTTCTTCCCTTCTGTCCAACACCCAAGCATTTCAAAAACTCTTTCACCCTTCACTTCCCCTTACTCTTGCCTGTTAGGGATTTCTCCCCTGCCCTTGCCCTCGCTTTGTATGATCACCAATTTTCTTGGAGCAATTATGTTTCTTATAGGAAAAAATCGGACCCAGTATCTCTGGCCCAACACCCCCTTTCTTACCCTTCAGGGCTCCATTTTTTCCGCAGCCTATTATCACTCTTATGTTAATTACACCTCAAGCAATTTATTCTTAAATGGACAGCTTGACCCTCTCCGACTCACTTGCCTCCCTCTGGGCAACTAAAAAGTTACCTTAATCACAGTTAATAAGAATAAGAGTAGCACTAGTTATATGTCTATATCATGGAAAAGGAGAACCATCAACTTCTAAAGCCCACAGGAGTCCCAATAAATCTCCTTTGGAATCTCCATCTAAATGGACATTCCTCTTTAGTCAGCTTTTATCTACACATAAAAGGATTTATTTAATTATGTGGGGTTCAATTCATTGCAGTATTTATGTCCTTAACTAATCCAAAAGAAAAAACTAAATAAGTGAGATGGAGAGAAGGCAAGGAACTGTATACTGGCACACAAATTCCCCCAATCCCCTCCCCAGTTTCTTCTTCCTTTGCCCTGGAGGATCTCAGGTTGAAAGAGATACAGAGAAAGACAGAGAAAGACAGAGGGACAGATAAAGATTCGCAGACAGAAGCAAAGATTTCAGCAGCATCCCAAGACTTCACCTTCAGTTACAAGGGAGCAGGGCAGGAAGGAATTGTAGTGTAAAAGGGACCTTATCAGAGCAGGATTGAGTAGGAGCTTGTAAAAATGGTAGAATGGTATAAAAAAAAAGAAAAATTATCTTAGGGGTGGCTAGGTGGCACAGTGAATAGAGCTCCAGCCCTGGAGTCAGAAGGACCTGAGCTCAAATCTGGCCTCAGACACTTGACACACTTACTAGCTGTGTGACTTTGGGCAAGTCACTTAACCCCAATTGCCCTCCAAAAAGCAAATACAAAAAACAAACCAAAAAAAACCCACTTTCTCTCTTCCCAAAGCATCATCCAGGCACAGTCCCAGTCCTGCTCCAACCCACTTAGGCCCCTCTCTTTAATCCTTCTTAGACTACACATGTGCGTCCACAGGGTGGATGGTCTTGCTAAAATAAATGTGGACAGCTGGTCAGACTGAAGGAAATTTCTTAGACAATGAGGGAGGATGAACCAATCAAGATTTCCATCATTTTAATATTTCACAATGGTACCCCATTTCCTTTTGTATCATCCTGGGACCCGTGAGAATGGGAGAAGTTGGAAAGTAGAAGTAGGCAAGCACCCTGGGGTGGGCAGGAGGATACCCCCACCTCTGAGGAAGGTATATAAATTAGCAAAGCCAGGGGGCTGAGGCTTGAGTCTAGCACCACCTGGTGGATAGACTGCATTTTCTTACCCCTTGCTGGTTAATTAAGTGATAGCCGGCTCTTCTCTAGGGTGGGGAAAGTCGCCCACAAGCCAGTGTGGGGTGTTCATGCTCTTGGACACCTCCATCTTCACTGGGATAAGCAATGAGGAACAGAGGCCCACTCAGCCTGCACCGATGTCACAAGGGTATCTTCTCCCATTGGTTTATTGTTGTTATTTTTGGGAGGGGAGATGAAGGTGTGTGGAGAGTGAAGGGGCAGTTAAGTCATTTAAACTACGTAGCTTTGTCACCTCAACAATTATGGCAATAGAATTTCTGTCTATTCTATGTGTCAGTGCTACTACTTAATCACACTGTGGCTTACATTGTATTTATGGACTATCCCAAGACACCGTCAAGTAGGAAAATGCATTGTAAGACCCCAACATCTTGTTTACAAAACATTTGGATTACTATTATATGATCTGCATATAAACTGGCAGTTTTCAGTAAAAGAAATGCCATGTGCACAATTAATAGTCAAATAAGTGGTAGAGAGAAGAATGCTGCAGCTTAGTGCGCTAGAGAAAGCTGTGATGGAAAGACCAAGCTGTGGCCAGCTTCTAGCTCTGCTAATGGCACCACCTTGGGAACACCACTTAAAAACTCAAGCCTTGGTTTCCTCATCTGTAAAATGTTTGCTCTTTTTAGCTCACAAGGAGAGTCATGAGGAAAGTGTTTTTTAAACTCCCCCGGTGCTACATGGATATGAGTTCTGAGGAAGGGGAGTTCATCATGGGCCATTGTTGTTCTTCATCCTTGGTTTTCAAAGAGAACCAATGACATCAAAGAAGACAACTTGACTTGGGTGTGAGTTGGATTTAAGTGAGGCAAATTCACACAAAGTCTTCAGTCACACTCTCTCTTCCAGCCCTATCAAAGTCTCATTGCAAGACAAAAATCAAAATAACTGGCTATAGTCCAGGATGCAGTGGACAGCCTTGGGGTACCTGATGTCTGACCAAGCTCTGAATACCCCATGGTGTCTGATTCAGCCTCCTTCGTGGCCATTAGAACAAGTTGTTTTTGTCTGCCCACTCTTCACAAGTCTTCACATGCTTGGGGTAAACACCATCCAAACTCCCTGATGATTTGAGTCCCTGAGACAGTTTTACCAAACTGGGGTGTGGCTTCTATGTGCATGCTACAGCTTCTTGATGCCACAGGTGAGAGCTGGGTGGCAGGTGGACACCGAAGGTGGACAAGCAGCCCTAAAAATGGCTCTGCAAGCCCTCACAGCAGAGGTGCTAGTCTTCCCTGGATACTAGAATAATATGGAAAGATTTAATAAGGAAGGATCCAATGAGCCTAGGTGTGAACTCACACTCAAAGGTGTAAAAAATGGGAAGGACCTTAATAAAAATGTTCATTGATTTAGATACCATCTACACCATCCTATTCATTTTTATCCCATTCATGTAAGGAAACTGAGGCCTACAAAGAGGAAGTAACTTGCCCAAGGCTGCACAGAATCTGAACCAACGTCCCCTCACTTCAAATCCAGTGTTTTTTCTTCTTTTTTTAGTTAAATTTTTGTCTTTTTCAGTGAGCAAAAATCTATTTTCTCTCTTCCTCCTCCCTGCTCTCTACCTTAAAGGAAAGAAAAAGAAAATATTCTCAGTCCAGGAAAACAAATCCCTCCATTGTCCACGTCCAGAAAAGTATACATGTCATTCAGCACCAACACCTCCCCTCCAAGAGGAAGACAGCATATGTCATCATCTCTTGGTCCTTGGAATCATGGTTGGTTATTGCACTGGCCAGAGTTCTTAACATTGTTTAAATGTTGTTATTACGGTATATTAAATTGTTCTCCTAATTCTGCTCACTTTATTCTGCATCAGTTCACACAAGTCTTCTCAGACTTCTCTGAAATCATCCCTTTCATCATTTTTTACAGCACAATAGTATTCCATATACCTCAGCTTGTTCAGCCATTCCTCTACTAAAGCACAGCCCCATGCTTCCCCATTCTTGGCCACCATAAAAAGGACTGCTATAAATGTTTTTGTACGTGTGGGTCCTTTTCTTCTTTCTTTGATCTCTTTGGAGTCTGCCAATGCTTCCCACTATGTCTTAAGAATGAGAGCTGAGTGGGTAGGATTTGCATAGGTGGGAAGGAAAGCAGAAAGTGGTCTGAGTCAAAACAGACCAGAACACTAGAAATATTCAAGGGATAGTGAGCGGACTAACTTTGGCTGCAGTACAGGGTCACACTGGGGAATGATGGAAGACTGGCAAGGTAGGCTGTAGGCTGATAATGATGGAAAGCCTCAAATGCCAAATGAGGAGCTTGGATATTATCCTCATTATCTATCCTTAAGGAGGAAGCTATTAAATTAAAATACAAAATTAATATTGATTAATAGAATTAATTAATATAAAATTAAAGGCTTCTGAGGAGTCAATGCCATAATGAAAGTGGTATTTAAAAAAGATTAATCTGGGGCAGCTAGGTGGTGCAGTGAATAGAGCACCTGTCCTGCGGTCAGGAGGACCTGAGTTCAAATCTTGCCTGAGACACTTAACACTTACTAGCTGTGTGACCTTGGCCAAGTCACTTAACTGCAATTGCCCTGCCTTCCCCCCTCCAAAAAGCAAAAAAAAAAAAATTAATCTTGTGCCTTAAGGGATAGATTGGTGAGGCAAGTAGCTAAATTTTGTGAAATCATTTAGTGGATTATTGGAGTGCAAGGGCCAAGCATAGATCCCTGAGACACTGCACTGGAGAGTTTGTTTTCAGGAAATGCTGAAATAATGCAGGGAAATAAAAGATGGTCCTGGGTTCTCATTCCTGATGGTCTCTGAGTTTTCATCTACCTCTCAGGCTAAAGTCATAACACATTACTTTGTCGCTGCTGTTGTTGTAGGGGAAAGTGAGTGAAGGTATGTGTGGGGGATGTTAAGTCATTTGAACTAGGTAGATTTAATGTCTGTATATACCCAAGTCTTCAAATTCTGAACAGGAATATGTAACTACAATTTAGACTGTTTGTGTCTTCTCTGCACGTGGCAGCTGGCATGTTGTCTACTCCACTAGACTGTGAGCTCCTAGGACCTAGAGAAAAGGAGCTGTCCTTTATGTCTTTGGTACCTAGTATGGTACCTGACCTGAAGCAGCTATATAATAAATGATGGTTGACTGACTGATTAATGGTTTCAGGAGTGCAAAGGGATAGTTATGAAAGATGTTGCAAAGGAAAAATCAACTGGGTTTGGTGCATTTGACAGTTCTTTCTGTCTCCATTCAGGCTGTCTCCCCCTCCCGGCCTCCTCACCTCTACCTCTTAGAATCCATGTCTTACAGGAGATCCTTCCAGATCCTCATGACTCTTAGTGCCTCCTCCTGGCCCCCCAGCTCCTTCTTCAATTATCTTGTATTTGCTTTGCATATATTTTTTAAATCTACTCTGGTAGATTCCCTCAATAGAATGTAAGTGCCTTGAGGTCAGGGCCCTGTTTTATATTTGATGATTGATTTGATATAGGAAAGGAATGTGCCAAAGATAACTTTGAGGTGCTAAGTAAATCACTGCATAAAGTAAGCTTAGTGAAAAAATCACATGATTTTGTAAAAAGAAAAAATATTTTGTTTTAAGACATTAAAATGAAGAGAAACAAAGGAAAAATAGTAAATGATGTCACCAGAGAATGGGAAAAAAACAAACAAATGGCAGACTGGTTACTTAATAAGACCAAGAAATAATTGATGCCCCTTTGGAAGGCATACAAGGTCAACAGAATTCCAACAATGTTGGGTGGATGCCCTGTGGCAAATTTATGAGAGAACATTAACAAGATTGGAACATTATGAGAAGGCAGAGATAAATCGTGACTTACATTATTAAAGGGAATACCCCTAAAATAAGAGCCCAGACCCACTGGGATAGGAGAGTAGGAACATAGACAGACAGACACATAGATAGACAGGTAGATAGATAGATAGATAGATAGATAGATAGATAGACAATAGACAGACAGATAGATAGACGAATAGACAGACAGATAGATAGATAGATAGATAGATAGATAGATAGATAGATAGATAGATACACACAGATATACTAGGAAAAATATAAATACATACACACGTGTTGTTTGTACTTCGTTTCCAAGAGGGCCAGCAACACCATAATGTCTTGGTTCGCTGTGAATTGGATTTCAGTGATGCAAAGTTGCATAAAATCATAAGTCTCACTCACTCTTCCAGTCACTGAAGTCCAGTGGGAAGATAAAAATCAGGATGAGTGGCGATGCCACCCTCCCCCCCCCTCCAAGCAGCGGATGACCTCGGATGACCTTGGCGTCTTGGATGTCTGACCTAGCTCCAAATGGTCCAACCGCGCAGCTGCACCTGCTTCAGTTGCCTTCATGGCCATTGGAACCAATTGTTCTCATCCGCCCATTCTTTGGGACAAGTCTTCCTATACTTGGGGCAGACTCCCCCCTAACTCACTGACCGGTTTGAGGCCTGTCGATTAACTTCAGCCGGGTTTAGCCTGTCTGTTGAGATGGTTTTGCCCAAGTGTGACCGCTGCACATGCTACAGCTTCTTGGAGCCCCAGGTGAGAGTTGGTTGAAGGTGAACACCAAAGGTAGACGAACAGCCCTGAAAAGGGCTTGGCGGCACTCACGCCAGAGATGCGGTCCTTGCTGAACACCCCTTTATCCCTATGTACATCCATATATTACATCTCCTGGGTACTCTTTTATCCATCAACATTGGTCTCCTTGCTCCTCTAATAAAACCATCCAACTGCCAGATCTGGGCATTCTCTCTGGCCGCTGCCAAGCCTTGAATGCTCTTCCTCCTCACCTCTGCCTCCCGGCTTCCCTCAAGTTCCAACTAACATCCCCCCTCCACAGGAAGGTTTACCCAATCCCTCCTAATTCTAGTGCCTTCCTTCCACAGATTATTTCCAATTCATTTCTCCGGAATAGACTTGTGTACTCAGTAGTTTGCATAATGTCTCCACCATTAGAAGGTGAGTTCCTAGAGGGCCGGGATTGTCTTTTGTTTTAATATCCCCAGGGCTGCTTCTGCCTTTGATGATTTTCTAAAAATGTCAAACCTGGATTTGCTGCAGTTGGGAGCAAAGGATTTTCTCAGGAAATATTCAGTCATTCTCAACCTTAGTGAAGGTCCAAAAAAAAAAAAAAATTACTCCAAGGACAAATCTGAATAAGACATTATTCAAACTCCCAAGTTTGAGAGGCAGGGTTTATAAGAAGGGACTAGCCACAAGCATGTGTCAATTTTGAGCTCACAATAGGTCCTTCTTCCCAAGACTTTGCTTCTTAAAATGACT
Source organism: Pseudochirops corinnae (assembly GCA_028646515.1). Lineage (NCBI taxonomy): Eukaryota > Metazoa > Chordata > Mammalia > Diprotodontia > Pseudocheiridae > Pseudochirops > Pseudochirops corinnae. The sequence continues at coordinate 340,093,307 of CM053587.1, read as the reverse complement.
CTGAAAGTTCCCCTGAGAAATTAAAAAAAGAGGAGTCTGGTCTCTTGTCCTTAAGGTGAAGTACAATAACCCAGATCTCCAAACACAGAGAAAGGTAACACGTATGTCATGGATATTCTTCCCACAACTGTTTGGGGTGTACAAGAAATATGTGAAACATTCTCTGTCTCGGTGTCTCTCTCTCCCTCTCTTTCTCCCCCTCTCCCAATCTCTTTCAGTCTCTGTCATTATACTTTGAATGATGATTATGATGTAAAGTGAGAAAAAAAAAAACATTTGGGGATCAAAAAACACAATACATTTGGATACATATGCTTTGTGCTGGCAATGTCTAGGCATCTGAGAGAGTTGTATTCAATTCTTCTAAGTTCCCAGGAAACTAACGGATCTTGTAAACAATTTGTTTGCCCTAACTGGATAGTTCTCAAAATTTCTCATCTTTAAATCTGCACTGGGCAATGAGAAAAGATAGCAGAAAAAAAATGTTGGCTTGATTATTTGTATAGAAGTTGCATAAGAATCCCATAATTTTGGGGATACTGTAGTATAAAAGGAAATGGGTAAGCAGAGAACTTGATTTGATTTTTTAAATGATCTATGGCATAAAACAAACATTGGTTTTAACATGCTTTTTAGAGTCTTGAAAAAGATGTTCTGTTTGCTAATAAACGATTCACAATCATATGTACAAATGTTTTTTTTAATTAAATTTTAAATGTCAGTACCTTCACAAATACATAAATTGGTGTCTAAGTAGGATGACAGCTTTAAAAATCTCTGTCAAAGGCTTCATTTTCAGCAAAGATTAATTTCTTACAAAGTGAATGACCCTGAATCCATGCAGAGAATGATGATTTTTTTTCCTTAATGAATTAACGAACAGCAGTTATTAGTTTTAGTAATGAGTTGGTTCTACTTACATCTGCCAAACTTCCATCACCAGAGTCATTACTTTTCAGGGTTTTTTTTTTTCTTAAAAAAAAAAGCTCTAACAAGAAATAAATAATAGAAATTTAATCAATGGAAACAGATTTTTCACATTGATAGACACGTATATATCTATATGTTTGTTGGCTATTACAATTTCATTTTTGCAAGATGAATCACTTTTTTTTTTAAGTTGAGCATTCTGAACAAGTCCGGCACTAGGACCTCCACTGTATTTTCCGGCCTTTAGTGGTGAAGGTCTTTTTGTCCGTTACATCCATGCATGTAATCAGTGATTGTTCCTATTGTAAATCTCAGATTCACCATCTGTATGCTCCAAAGGGGCTGGACTAGTCTTAATACCTAGTCCCTATGGGATTAATCCGCAATTTCACACTAAATGATTTTTAAGTATCATTTGCTACAATGATACAATATTATCATTTCTAAAAACAAACAACATGCATTCTGAACATTTTGGTTTTTCAAAAAAAAAAAAGAGGGAAAGTGTCTACAGATTGCTATATTTAAAGAAGTTTGGATGTTGGTCCAATTTACATTCATTTCACTTTATATACAACTCTAAAAGAATATGGGGCAGAAGAAAGCTTTGCAAAGAGAAACTATGGAAGAAGCATTCTGTAACTGAAAACGCCACTTTTTGTTATGGAAGACTGAGCTCCAAACACATATTGTTAACAATACTAAAGGCTAATTCTTTGAACAATTGGTCAAATCCATCCTAATTAAGAGTTTGCATGATGAAGTCTCCACTCTAAAGTGAAAATACTATGTTCTGCATCTGTTTTGGGCAAATGAATTGTTTAAAAAGGCCCAGTGTAAACAAAGGAAGAGTCATCAATTCGGTGACCAGCATTAAACAAAGCTGGCTTGAAGTGTGCAAAGAAATTATTCCTTTTTGAAAGGCTCTCTGGCTTTTTAAAAAAGCACCTTATTTTATTAAATAAAAGGTATTAGTCCTGTTACATATTAAGGTCTTTCTATAAATTTTAACCTGAAACAAGAGAAAGAGAATACATAACTCTAAAATCATGTCTAATCAGCCAAAGAGACAGGAATATTTTCATCTATGCTTCATGGAAAGGATCAAAACAAAGATAAAGTGTTTCCGATAGGTTTTGACAAATACTATTCATTTCCTGTGTCCTTATTTCCCCATTATAAGTCTTTATGGTAGGTGAAAATATCTTATCTATAGCCCAAGTCATTTAAGAGTCTAGAGACTAAGAACAACGCCAGGAGAGATTTGGATTCAGCTGAAGGGAAAGTATCCTAACTATTAGACATGTCCAAAATGGAGGGTTCTTCTTGAGGAGGGGAGAAGAAGACTGGGAAGTATTAACGGGCTTTTGGAAGTGGTTTAGCCCACCCAGGTTGGATGACCCCTTGTTGCCTATCATGATTTGGACGGGAAGTTGAATTCATTGATATCCGAGGTCACTTCCAACTTCCAAATAAGGGTCAGCTATTTAGAAGTATGCATAGTTGTTTGTTCTTTCCTCATTTGCCCCTCAAATTAAATTTGAATCCTTTGAAATATGTGGCATAAGATCAAGAAAACCATTCTCTCTAGTGAAGAATCTTCCCTATTTCCAGGCTAAAGCTCCTAAGGATCTGAAAACACTGAAATTTTCCTCACTACTCCTTCCTGCTGGGTCAGAAATGGTTTCCTGTCTTTCTCTCCAGATGCCACTGTCCTTTCCATCTCCCTCATAAGACTGTGAGCCCCTTCGGGGCGAAGACAATTTTTTGGCCATTTTTGTATTCTTAAAGCTTAGCACAGTGCCTAGTACCTAGTGGGTTCTTGGTAATGTCTGCTGACAACTGTCAAGCCTCATATTCTTGTAGGAATGCTGCTGGCTGGGCCTATGCAAGTCAATCCAATGTATGAATTTTTTTTTTGAGACTCCTTGGATATTAATGGATGTTCCTCAAGAATGCAAAATCCTAGAAAATAAATCCCTTAACCTGCTGGAGGGGGTCTGCTGGTATGAAAATGTTTTAAATCAGGAAATTCTTAACCTTGTTTAATATTTTGATAACTTTATTTCAACATAATTGGTTTTCTTTGTAATCTCATGTATTTTATTTTATGCAATGAAAAATATTTTGTGAAAAGCGTCCCTAAGTCTCATCACACAGCCAAAGGAATCCAAGACACAAAACCAATTAAGAACAGGGGGCTCTAAATTAAGCATCATGGGTTGCTGGGAGAACATACCCCATCCTACACCGAGTTCCCTTCTATGTATTCTCTTCCTCAGTTAGAAGGTAAGCTCTTTGAGGGCAGGTCACATTGTCTTTCTCTCTGTACTTAATTCAATGTCTGGCATTTAATAAGTATTTGTGACCTGTCGGAACTTGTTAAAAATGTAAACATCTTGAAAGAAAAGCATGTATAGTATACACAAACACTAAAAACTAATCCACAAATAGAAACTAATGAAAGGGAGGAGACTTACCAAGGGTTTTCTTATTTGTAAAATGAGAACAGTAATAACAGTGATGATGATGCCTTCATCAGCTGTGGAGTGTGAGGCTCAAATGAAATCATGCATCAAAAGCACTTTGCTAACCTTGAAGTATTAAAAAAGAGATATTGCTGGGTGCTCGGTAGGGAGGTCAGGGTGATGTGAATGAAATGGATAAAGAAATCAGGGATCAGGAATCCAAAGAGCTGCCACCTCATCTCTAAATGGCTTTTTTGCTTAACCCAGTTTTATTATCTATATCTATATCTATACACACACACACACACATATAAATTCCCTATTTGCAAATCTGTTCCTCATAATAAAACTAATTAATTAAATGGTTACCTGTTTACTGGCACTTTGTCTCTTCTCTGGTTAGAGACTGGATCAGTAAAATCCTCTGTATATATATATATGTATATATATATATATATATATATATATATATACATATGTGTGTGGATAGGTAGATAGACTGATAAAGATAGATAGA
>CM053587.1:340057613-340088892 GCA_028646515.1 Pseudochirops corinnae | reverse complement strand
AGATATAGATATTAGATAGATAGATAGACAGATAGGATAGACAGTCAGACAGACAGATAGACGGATGAACAGATAGATAGATAGATAGATAGATAGATAGGTAGATAGACAGATAGGATAGACAGATGGACAGACGGACAGATGGATGGATGGATGGACAGATAGATGGATAGATACATAGATAGATAGATGATAGATATAGATATTAGATAGATAGATAGATAGATAGATAGATAGATAGATAGATAGATGGATAGACAGTCAGACAGACAGACAGGATAGATGGATGGATGGATGGATGGATGGATGGATGGATGGATGGATGGATGGATAGAGAGATAGATAGATAGGTAGATAGATAGACAGGATAGACAGATGGACAGATGGACAGATGGATGGATGGATGGAGAGATAGACAGATGGATAGATAGATACATAGATAGATGATAGATATAGATATTAGATAGATAGATAGACAGACAGACAGATAGATAGGATAGACAGTCAGACTGACAGACGGATGAACAGATAGGTAGATAGATAGATAGATAGATAGGTAGATAGACAGACAGATAGGATAGACAGATGGACAGACGGACAGATGGATGGATGGATGGACAGATAGATGGATACATAGATAGACAGATGATAGATATAGATATTAGATAGATAGACGGATGGATGGATGGATAGATAGATAGATAGATAGATAGATAGATAGATAGATAGATAGATAGATAGATGGATGGATAGATGGATGGATGGATAGATAGATAGATAGATAGATAGATAGATAGATAGATAGATAGACAGACAGACAGACAGATAGGAATTAGAGCTCAAGTTGGATGGAAGATTCTTAATAGCAGAGAAAGCCACTGTACTTCTTTTCTTTAACAACAAGTTCTGGACAAGGTAGCACTGTCAATAGACCTAAAAGTACTACTGTAAGGAGAGATGAGCTAAATTTCCCCAAAGCATGAGGGAAAGACTGGATAAATCCTTTCAGATCACAAGAACAACAATTAGTAAATAAATACAACAAGATATTAAATGGTCTAAAAAAATTAATCTATTTTCCTAAAGTAATATAATCCTTAATTTACTTCCTTTACTAATTTACTGCTTAGTACCTTCACTCTGGTAAATATTTCCTATTTATCCTGCATATAGCTTGTTTGTACATATTTGTATGCCTGTTGTCTCCCCCATTAGACTGTAAACTCCTTGAGGGCAGGGATTGTCTTTTGCTTCTTTATGTATCCCCAGCATTTAGCACAGTGCCTGGCATAAAGTAAGTGCTTAATAAATGCTTACTGACTGACTATAGCTCTTTACACTATAGGAGAAATGGGCTAGAAATGGAGGAAGAGAGGAAGGAAAAGAGAGAGGAAGGGAGGGAGGAAAGAAGGAAAGGAGGGAGCAAGGAAATAAAGGAGGGAGGAAAGGAGAGAGGGAGAAAAGGAGGAAGGCTTAATAGGCACTTTATACAAATTTCTAGTTCGTCATATGTTCCAGTCATCAAAGAGTCATTTAAAACATACATGGTAGTCGGGGGAAGGAGTAAAGAGCATAGATAAGTCCCAGGTTATGAACCTCATTAACTAGAAGTGGTATCCTCAACAGAAAGAGCGAAGTGAGGAAGTGGAGTCAGTTCTGAGGGGCAGATACTGAATTCCATTTTAGACATGTTGAGTCTGAGATGTTTGGCAAGCAGGTCTCACCCATGACCATCTTTCAAGGGGCTGATGTGTAGATTTGAGAGTCCTATGCATAGATAACTGAATCCAATGAAGGTGATGGTAGATAAAGTCCAGAACCCCCGGCCAAGAGTTCTGGGATGTACCTATGCAAAGACGAGGGGGAAACTAATGGATGACCCAGAGCTTGACAATGGGTCAGAGGGGTGGCAGGAGATAGCACTGTCACAAAAGCCCAGGGAGGAGAGATGTTGTAGAGGTTAAGAACAACTAGAACAGAGAAAAGGCCATTAGATTTATCAACTACAAGATCACTGGTAACTTTGGTTGAGTGGCTGGTGTCAGATGCCAGATCAGAAGGGGATGAGAAGTGAATGCACTTTGAGAGTCAAGTCAAGGAAAATTGAGAGCTTTTTTCCTGAGTCCAGCAATGAAAGTGAGAAGAAATATGGAATGTAGTTTGAGGGTGTGGTAGAACCAAGTGAAAGCGGTTTTGTTTTTGTTTTAATTAGGGAATGGGGAGAAATCAGGACACATTAGCAACAAGAAAGGTATCAGTGGATTAGAAAAACACCCTGAAAATTACAAAGAAAGAAAGGATGATCAAAAGAGCAAATTCCCTGTGAAAATGGAAAGATAAGGGATGAAAGGTATAAGTAGAGACCTTGGCAAGAGGAAGACAAAGGGAACCCAGCACTTATTAAGCACCTACCATGTGCCAGGCAGTGAACTAAACACTCGACAAATATTCTCATTTAATCCTCACCAAAAAAAAAACAAAAAACAAAAAAAACAAAAAACAAAAACCCTGTGAGGGAAATGCTATGATCCCCATTTTATAGTCATTCCAAAAAAAAGGTGAAGTGATTTGCCCACAGTCACATAGGTAGATTGGACCCAGGTGCGCCTAACCCCAGGCCACTGTGCCACCCAGGGGTCTAAAAAGGAAGGATCACCTCTTCACGGAGACTGAAAAGAATTTGGGGTGGGAAGGGAATACTGTTGAATGGATTTGAGGTACAGAATTTGGAGAAAGAGAATTTATGATGAATGGTCTCAATTTACTGAGGGGAAGTCGTGTACTAAGAAAGCGTCAAGGCAGATGAGGATAGAAAAGGATCTTGGCAAGCTGGAAATTGAGTCAAAACAAATAAAAGGAAACATAATAGGATAAATGTAAAGCCTGGTATGCTAAGGTCCATGGGGTCGCAAACATACGGATACAACTGAATGACTGAACAACAAAAACAGTAACAAAGCCTTAAATTTGTGTTAAAAAAAAATTATTCACTCAAGTCAAAGATGTGCATAAATGACTCACTAATAGTTTAAAAAAAAAACCCTTTTCTCCACAAAACTGTTCTTGATTCCCATGTGCCTGGTACTCTCTGGTACTGCTGGTACTCTCATTCCCCAAAGAACCTTGTACTTTCGTAAGTCGTACATGTGAATATGTGTGTGTGCGTGCAGTTTTATTCAACAAAAGGTAATCTCCTTGAGAAGGGGGAATGTTCCTTTTTCCATAAAAGTCTTTGCATCTCTGACACCCAGGACACTGCCAGACTAAGTGCTTAATAAGTGCATGATTTAATGAAAATGATCTGAGGGTTTGGTCGGGTTATGATTATGGACAAGCCCTGCGGCAGACATAGTATGATTATGGCCATGAAGGCTGCATGCATGGAGTCACAGCAACCCAGAAGTAGGGAGGTGATGTATACCCTGCTCTGGGCAGACCCCAGCTGTAAGTGTCCCCTCTGGGTTACATTTTACAAAGGGCATCAGAGCATGCTTGGTAATGAGGATGGTGACCATGTGTGCCACAGTGTATGTGACAACTGGTTGAGGAAACTGCAGGGGGGGGGGGGGTTAGCTTGGAATAGATTAAGTATTCATTATACACCTACTAAGTATGTGCCTGTCAGGCACTGTGTTAAGTACTTGACAAATATTATCTTTTGGTTTTCACCTGGGAGGTAGGTGCCATTATGATCCCTACTGTACAGCTGAGGAAACAAAGGTTAAGTAACTTGGCCAGGGTCACAGAACTAGTAAGTGAAGTTGAATGTGAACTCAGGTCTTATGGGCTATAGGACCAGGGTGCCATCCACTGCACCACCACGCTGACTCCGTGAAGAGAAAGCAATGGGAATATCACTGCTTTTAAGTATTTAAAGGGCTGCCACGTAGAAGAGTTAGTTAGGTTTGCTCTTGGGCAGAATTGAGACCATTGGTAGAAAAAATACATAGAAACTGATTTTAGGTTCATTTTCAAACAACTTTGTAATCCCTGGAGCTGTTCAGAAGCAGAATGGTCTTTTTCAGAACTTGACTCTTCGTTCATGATTCCATCTTTGAAGAGCTCTAAAAATGTGGTTCAGGTCTAGGCTGAACGGGACGACCTGAGGTCACGCCCACCTTGGAGGCTTGTGTCTAGGAGCCCATTTGTCCTTGATGGCTTCCTTTGACTATAGAAAAACTGCAAGAGAAAAAAGGCTAAATAACAGGAAAACTGCTCAAGAAAGGAGAAATGGGGGCAAAACTAGGTGCCATTTCATCCTGTGACTTGCAGACCCTTGGTTTTCAAGCTGCCCTAGGGGTCGTTGGGGTTTATTCTTAAAATAGTAGCAATAAACCATGAGATTTCTGCTTTTTTTTCCTGTTCACCTCCTGGCTTCCCACAAGTCTTAGCTCCTCTCACCTTCTACAAGAAGACTTTCCTGATCCCTCCTTATGCCGGCGCCTTCCTTCGGCTGATTACCTCCAACTTATCCTGCACACAACTGATTTGCACAAAGTCGACTGCATGTTCTCTCCCCCATTAGACTCCTTGGAACGGGGATTGTTTTTTTCTTTTTGCCTTTCTTTGTATTTCCAGGACTTAGAACAGTGTCCGGCACATAAAAGGTGCTCAGTAATTGCTTGTTCGTTGTTTCTTTCCTGTTATGACTGAATTTTATTTGTCACAATCAATAACTGGTGTTTATCTTGTTAAGTATCTATAGATTTTAAAGTATAGTCCAGGTCCTGGAGGAAAAAGAGCTTGAAATAGAAGGGAAAAAAAAACAAAAAACCACAAACCAACCATAATCCCTGTCTTATGGATTTTATAAGCTTGAGTAGCAAATAGAAAGGGGGTACAAAAATTATGGAACAAAGACTGTAATTTCATATTATATGCAACTGGACGGTAAGAATAGAAGACACATGCTGTTTTACTTTAGTGGGCGGGATTTTAATCACTTCTGCCTCATTGGGGAAGACTTCATGTAAGATAAGGGCCTTTTGTCACACATAAGATTTCCTCCAACTCAGAGCTCCGATGAATTAGATCAGTCATATTAGGCCCAGGGGAAATCCTGGTGGCAAGACCTCTTACGTGCATCTGTAAGAATCAGGGGCATTTTCTGGGCTTTCTCCCCCAGAAACGACTGAAATGTAAATAACCAAGGCATCAATAAAATTTAAGGGCAAAAAAAAAAAAAATATATATATATATATATATATATATATGGAGGATGGCAGGGTTCCAAATCTCTAGAGTGAGCCACTTATATATTCACAGGCTAAGAAAAATAATTTAAAAATACTTGAACTCATGCCAGAAAGGCCATGTGTATACATCAACTTCAACCCAAACAAAAATATTTCTTTCGTTTACCTGTTTTCTGAAACACAAGAGAATATATAAATCGGATTCATTTTACCTTCTGGGGTTTTTTTTTTTTTTAAACAAATCAGTTTCAGAATCAGATTGACACAGAATCAATCCATCAACATAACATTTTTAAAATGTAGTTGTAAAATTAGGTAATTCACATTCATTTTCAAGCATTTTGAAGATTAATGAAAGTAAACCAAAACGATTTACATAGTTATGAATTCTTTAGCCTTTGCCTTGTATAGAAAGAGCTTGTTTTTACTATGTACCTAATACAAAAAGTGCTTGTTGTCTACCCAACTTCAACGACTTTTTTAATGCCAGGCAGAACAGAATGTATGTACGCATGAAGCTGAGATACACAAAAAGGGGCAATGGAAATCCTGCCGTCACAACCTTAATTTAACACTCATAAACCTCTTCTTCCAGGGAGTACAAGGTGGTCTTTTTATTTCTGTTCAAGTCAGGGACTGCAGGTTCTCTGAGAAGGGAATTGGGAATGAACTGGAGCTTGGCCAAAGATCCAAACCCACAGTTTTTCCTCCTTGCCGCCACTTTGATGAATGAAAAATGAAACTGTGCCCATCCAGGGAGCCCTGGGTCATTCTAGTTAAACAGATGGTGGGAAAGGCTTCCAAGCCATCAGTTAGGATGAGCCCATAGACCTCACTCTACAAGGTAAAATCCCTCCTTTCTCAGGGGTCAATAAAACACCATCGGAACACAAGGTGGACCCGGCCTTTGTGGCTGGAAGCTGGAGCTTTTGCTAAATTCAATACATGGTAGGATTACAATCACAAATCTCTCTTAAATCTACTTCTCCCAGACATTAACCAAAGTTGGGGGGAAGGGAGGGTCACCAGAAGCCATGCACAAAAATAGTTTCCACGTCCTGCTACTTTGTCATTTCACTCCTCTGGCCTTTTCTGTCTGTCTGTAATATTGGATTAAATTAGAAGATCTCCAATGTCCTTTCCAGCCCTTAACTTTCTGTGATCCTATGGGGTTTCTGGCACAGCAGAATCAGAGATATACAGCTGGAAGCTCTGTGTACCACACAGCTAATTTAACCCAACCTCCCTCTACTGATGAAACTGCTGTGGGCCAAGTGGGCACAGAGGTTCGAACTGACTTTTAGGTAGGAATTACAGAGTTGGATTCTAGTGCCAGGCTTTTGATTCAATATAGGGCTTTCTACTCCCTGACCCCCAAGGGCAGGGAGGGCAACAGAATCAGTGACAACTGATATAAAATAGTAGAGAAAAGCCACTGCACTCCTTGGAGGGGACCCAGAATGCTGTTGTACAGACACTTCCTACTGTCGTACCTGGAGAAAGCTTCTTCCTCTCACTTGTAAATGCACAGTGCTAGGCACATAATAAACGCATGTTTTCTTCCTTTCCTATTTCTTCCCCAAGTTGGAGGGAGGAGGGAGATGAGAGGCATTGGACTAGGCTTCCTGTAAGGTCCTTTCTGGATCCTACAGGATCCTACTTGGATCCACTAGGCCCGTAGGATCAGACCTAGAGTTTATCAGATGTAATCTGCTCATTTTGCAGATGAATAGGCCCAGAGACCCTAAATTATATGTGCAAGGTCACACAATCCATACTGGAAAGCATTTATTTAATGCCCACCAATGCAAGGCACCATATTAAGTGCTGGAGACATAAAGACAAAATGAAAAAAAAAAATGGGCCCTGTTCTCAAGAAGCTTACATGTTACCAGAGGGGGAGTATAGGACAAGGATGGCTGTGATTTCATTAGCCTGGGGAGCTCCCGGGTGAGGAAACACCTTCTACCAATTCAGATCTGCAATTTATCATCTTAAAGCAAGGGCTCTTCACCTTTGTGGTATGGACCCCTCAGGCAGTTAGACTGATGAAGCCTGTGGATGGGCCCCTACTCAGAATCATGTTTTTAAATACATAAAATACACAGGTTTGCAATAAAGATTAGAGAAAATAAAGATGTCACTGTTTTCCCATCCAAGTTCAACAGACCCCCTGAAATCTATGCAAGGCTTAAGAACCCCCAGCTCTACTCAAGCCTGGACTTGGAAAGCTGCCAAGATCACTATTGGAACTTGAACCTGGGTCTTTCTGGCTTGCTTTCTTCCTTTCCAGGATGCTGCTTCTAGGATAAACTCCTGGAAGATTATTTGAGGAGGGATTAAGACCTCAGGAGGAGGCACATGAGCTGAACCCCAAAAGAAGCTAAGGATTTGAAGCAGCAGAGGGGGAGAGGGGCTGTATCCTGGGTAGGAGGACAGAACTGGAATGGGATATCTACACCTATGGACCTGACCACCTCCCCAATCCCAGGTTTGCTGCAGCTCTCCCTTCTCACTGGGCTGGATGAATCATTTATTAAGCGCCTTCCTGTGCCCAGAACTGGGTTAGATGCTGGGTGATCTTTAAGGCTGCTTCCTTAAATTCTCTGATTTAGGAATGTTCTCTGCCTGTACCTGGCTTTTTCTGGCTGTCTGCTGGCCTTTCTTCTGCTCAACTGCCCAGCTCAGAAATGAATGCAGGAGTAGGGGTGGGGCTGAATTAGAAATTCTCTAAGGCCTCTCCTTAGGCCTCTCCTAAGGCCCCTGCCCACCCCCCCTCCATCTCTGGCTCCCATACATCACCAGAAGCTCCCCAGGACCCCTTCCTGATCTGAATCCTACACCAAGCAAAGCACGTCCCTAGATTGTCCTGAGAACCAAACCAGGTAAAACCTGGTAAACTCCCCACTCTGCTATTCAACCCCTCCACTTCTTCCCTTGGGTTCTGTTGACCTCTGAACTTCAAATCTACTCCCCCCTCAGCTCTTGCCCTTACTTAGGGCTCTCTAAAATAGGAGTTGCTTGCGATAAGTAATAATAATACATTATTATACGGCAATATAATTATCATATACTATATACGTAAATAAAATGCATGTGTATACACATGTGTATAGTTTTATATATATACATATATGTAGCTGTAATATATAATGCCTTAGATTTATCAAGCACTTTACACGTATTATCTGACTGGGACTATCTCCATTTAACAGATCTCAGATGCCAAGGTTCCCTCGAGTTCTGAATCTGGTTACGGGAATGCATACATCGGTTCCACCAAACCTCTCGACCCAGGTTCCTTGGTGACCTCCCTCCGGTTCGAGACTCCGTGCCTGACCGCTGTGGATATGAACCAGATGCCCCGTTTCTGCTCTCAATACTATGATTTAGTCAGTATGATTTCATCGTCCACATGCACCTATTTAGCGGCTTCCCCGGAGCAGGCAACGCGGACACAAGCACAAAGAATGAACGATCGCCGCTGGGGAGACGCCCACCCCAGGGCTTAGTGCCTGCTCCGGCACTGCCCTCTTCTCAGGTGTGGTGGCCACCGATGACCTGCCAGGCCCCTGCCCACTCCCCCTCCATCTCTGGCTCCCATACATCACCAGAAGCTCCCCAGGACCCCTTCCTGATCTGAATCCTACACCAAGCAAAGCACGTCCCTAGATTGTTCTGAGAACCAAACCAGGTACGTGAGACACGGAATTTGGCCGGCTTAAACCCACTATTTGCTGTTACTATTAGACATTAGGAAGCGGCACAGAGCGTAAAAGTGCTGGACTTGGATTCGGGAGCACCAGGAGCCACATCCTATCTCTGATAGTGGCTATCAATGTGGTCCTGGGCAAGTCGCTTTCCCCCCTCTGCCTCAGTTTCCTTATCTGTAAAAAGGCATTGAGTCCCTGATGTGTGATTTTAAGCGGATCCCCGCCCCCCTCACCTTCCTTTTCTCATCTGTGAAATGGGGATGTTGCAGATACCTCGTTTAACGACCAGACGCAAGAACAGCGCTTTATAAACGCTCGCTATCATTGGCGGCAGCCTGGGGAAGGGCTGGATTCGGATCCTGCATCTATCCCGCTTCTCCCGACAGACCGTCAGCTCCCTGAGGGTGTTCTGCCTTTCTTTGTATCCCGGCGACTTAGCCAGGACGGGAGGATTCGCGAATGCTCGCTGACATGAGTCTGAGGTCTTCAGTGTGACCCTGGGCAAGTCACTTCCCCTCGGCCGGCTTTCCCACCTGCAAAACGGAGGTACCGGCAACAGCTATCTCCCAGGGAACACAAGCACAGGCATTTCAGGGGATCACAAACGGTCGTGTGGGTGCCGGGATATGCCTCGAAACACCTGCTTTCCCCCCCCACGGGAGGCGCGCCAGTAACCTGTGACCTCCAAAGCTCGCCCCTCCCGCCCGGGAGTTCCCCCGCCTTCCCGGGCGCTCGGGCTGCTGAGCTCCGGAGCACACGCGCGTGCGGCCCCTCCCCCCCAGGCCCGATGGCGATCTCTGACCTCCTCCCAGGCTCTCCCCTCCCCCCAGGCCCGCCGCGCGCCACCTTTGGCGCGGAAGAGGAGCGGGCAAGGCGCGGGCCGAGCGGCGCGTAAGAGCCGGAGCCCAGGCCGCCGCGGGGCAGGGGGCGTGAGCTCCCTCCCACCAACGGCTCGGCGCCCGCCTCCGCTCCCTCCTCTCGGCCGGCGCTCCGACCCGCACGCTCTGGGCGCTCCGCGGCCGCCTCGCGCCGGACGGGCTCACCCGGACCCGGCGGGCTGGGGGTGGGGTGGGGTGGAGGCGGCGGTGGTAGCGCCTGCCCTGACGTGCTCCCCCCCCTCGGGAGCAGGTGGAGGCGTCCGGCGCGAGCGCTCCCCCCTCACACACACTCCCCTTCCGACTCTCCAGCCTCGAGCTGGCGCCGGGACCCGCCGGGCTCGGCGCTCTTAAAGGGGCCGGCGCAGGTGGTGCACCTGGGGTCCTTTGGGGCGATAAGAACCGAGTGTCGATTTAAATCGAGACGGGAGCTTGGAGATCCTCTCCTCTCCCCCTCCTCCCGCGAACTCCGGTGTACGGAAAGTTTGGGCGCATCAGGAATCCTGGCAACTTTCTGCCTCTATTGCAATCCCCCCCCCCCCCGGCTTCCTGCGCCCCCATAAAGTCCCCAGGAGGTCCTCCTGCCCTCCCCCTCCCATCCTTTACTGGCTCTAGCCCACTTTGGGAGTGGGAGTGGGAGTGGGGGTGGGGGCGGAGGGGGTCTCCCCGCCTGCCAGAAGCAGGCGCTCCCGGGAGAGGCTGTGGAGGGGGGGAGTGCTGGGAAATGCGGCAATCCCCTTGACCCTGCCCCAGGGCTGACCCTGCCCAGCACACACCTCCCTTCTGCCCACTGCGCATGCTCCCAGGCTGGACAGCTCCTGAGAGGGAAATTTGAAAACGGTTGGAAGGCTGATCTTTACACGATCAGCCGGGTTTGCAAGAGGGAGCTGGCGAGCCGGCAAGCGAGAACGGAGGGGGAGTCCCTTAGAGGCCAGAGGTGCAGCCGCAGCCGCCGCCCAGCTCGCAATCAGGTACAGCCTTTTGCCAAGGTTGCTCTGCTTGCAACCCCACGCTAGCATCTCGAGATGCCCGCGGGGCAGGTGCGGGGAAGCGGGCTCCTTTCCGCTGGGCGAGCCCGGGTGTGCTCGGCCCGGGGCGCTTTCGTGCAGACCCCGCTGGGATCCTGCAAGGAACTGAAAGGAGGGCGCTCGAGCCCAGCGGCAGCCCTCCTCTTTCGCGTCCATCTCCTCCCCGGCGCTCTGGTGAACCTGTGGGTGCCGTAGGGATGCTCTTTAAATGCATGGGATTTGGGGTTTCTTTTGCATTTGAGTTTTCTAATAAGGGCATTTTTTTTGGAGGGAGGGCTGTAAGTGCTCCCGGCCTTGGACGCGTTTGGGGCTTGTTGGAAAGCACTCCCCGCCCCAGACTGTGCCCTCACAGGTGCCGGTGTCGCTCGGCAGAGGAGGAGGCAGTGTTTGTATTGGTCGGGATGGCAACGGCCCCGCTGCGCCTCCAGCCTGCCTTCCCGAGCAGACCGGCCCGGCCCATTCGGACCGGCCCCTTCGCTGTTAGAAAATTCTGCGTGGGAACCGCGTAGATGGGGTGGTAGATGGGGGACCAGGGGCAGAAAGGTGTGAACAGGACCACCGGCCCGGGGATCCTGGGATTCCTGAGCATCTTCCGGGGCTGATCTTCCCCTCTCTGCCCGGGGTCCGCCCTTAGGGCCAAGGAAACCGAGGCTCTCCTTCTCCAGGTGGTCCTGGGTTAGCTTACGACCGGTTTCCTCAGCACTCAGCGCCGTGCCGGGATAGAGTGGGAACTTAAACGCTTTCGGACTTGACTTCTGAAAAGTGCTGTGAGGTCTGAGAATTATGGGTGGGGGACGCCCAGGACCCTTCGGGAGTTCTCTCTCTCTCTCTCTCTCTCTCTCTCTCTCTCTCTCTCTCTCTCTCTCTCTCTCTCTCTCTCTCTCTTTCCCTTTCTCTCTCTTCCCCTCTTTTTCTCTCCCTCCCCCTCTCTTCTCTCTTCTCCCCCTCCCTCTCCTCGCGGTGTCTCTCCTTCCCTCCCTCTTCTCGTCTCTCTCTTCTTCCCTCTCTCCCTTTTTTCTCTCTTCTCCCTCTTTTTCTCTCTCTTCCCTCCTCTCTTTCTCTTCCTTTTCCTCTCTCTCCCTTTCCTCTCTGTCTCTCTTCCCTCTGTCTCCATCTCTTTCTCTCCCTCCCTCCTTCCCTCCCCCTCCTTCTTCCTCTCTCCTCCTCCTCTCCTCTTGTATCTGCTCTCCCTCTCCCTGTCCTCTTCTCTCGTCTCTTTATTTTGCCCTCTCGTCTGTTTCCCCTCTTCTGTCTCTCCTCTTTTCCCTCCCATCTTCTCCCTCTTTTCTCATCCATTTCCTTTTCTCTTTTTTCTTTCCTCTCTCCGTGTCCTCTTTTTTCATCTTTTCCCCCTCTCTTTCCTCCCATTTTCCTTCTAATTTCCTTTATTCTTTATTTCCTGTTTATTCTTTCCACTTTCACCTCTCCTCCTCTTTCTCACTCATTTCCATCTTCCCTTTCTCCTCTGTCTCTCCTCTCTCTTTCTCTCTCTTTCTTCTCTCTCTCTCTCCCTCTCTCTTCTCTCTCTCTCTTTCTCTCTCTCTCTCTCTCTCTCTCTCTCTCTCTCTCTCTCTCTCTCACACACACACACACACACACACACACACACACACACACACACACACACACACACATATAGCTGGCTCTTCCAGATCCATTCTCTTGAATAGCTGACTTGGTTTCCCATCTCACTCACTTCCCTAACCAAGTTTTTGTCTTTTTTTCCTCCCAAGGAGATGATAGAAAGTGACATCACAACCATAATGTCAGGAATCCTTAGAAATTCAGGGCAAAATCTTCACCCTTCTCCGCAGGAATACAGGTGAGGGATTGTTTTGTCTTTCTTGCTAATTATGGGAAAAGCCCAGGTTTGGAAATTCTGTCATCCCACCCCCACCCCTCCAAGGTGATTGCTTACTGTGGCTAGCAGGGAGGTGCTGCAGGCTGGGGGGCTCTGCCTCTTCCTCCTCAAACTGACCTTTCAGGCTCCTGTGTTCAAACCAGCCCCGGAGTCTCCACTGTTGGGTTCTAGGGAGTCCTCCAAGCTTGGGTCAATCAGGGCATGTTGTAGAAAGCTTCCCCTGGCTGGGGCGCTGCTCTGGGGCAGCAGAGAAAACCTGTTGTGTTGGGGAGGGGCTAAGAGGCAGGCACCCCCAGGCAGCCTTGGTGGGTGTAGCAGGAAGACCCTGAGTTGAGGTGCAAAGGTTCAGATCAAGCCCCAGCCGCTTCCTCCAAGTGTGTGACTGGGCACCTCCTTAATCCTCAGCCATTCCACTGGATGAGAGGAGTGATCAGAGGGCCCTGGGTTCAAATACTGGTTCAGTCCTATAGTACTTGTATGAGTCCCTCTCTGTGGGTGTCAGTTTTACTATCTGTTTAAAAAAACAAACACAAGGGAGCTGGTTGAGGTGGTAGCTAAGACCTCTTCCCATTGGGTATAGAGTTCAAATCATGCCTCCAGTTCTCACTAGCTGTGAAACCCTTAGGCAAGTCACTTAACTGCCTTCAGCCTCAGTTTTCTCATCTGGAAAATGGGCATAATCACAGCACCTCCCTTGAGAGGATCAGATGAGATAACATGTTAAAAGACTTTGGAAACCTTACAGAACCACGTGAATGGTATCTGCTGTTGGTAGTACCATCCTGTGACTCGCCGTTTCCTCTTGTGAAATGGGCATGATGATGCTTTCATTGCCCATCTGTGGAGAAGAAATCGTTTTTCAGCCTGAAGGTGCTACAGAAATAGAAGTTACTTCTCTCTTCTCCGATGGGTGGGGAGTGGGGGTTGGATTGGGATCTTGGGTGAGAGATCAGACTTTTCCTCTCCCCCACACAGGCCCCCCCTTTGACCTTCCTCTCTCCATTTCCTTAGAGACTTGGCCAAAGGGAAGTTAGGGTGTGTGTGTGTGTGTGTGTGTGTGTGTGTGTGTGTGTACACAAAGATTTTTATACAGTAGGGTCATGGGGTCGGACTCCACCCCATAGACTGACCATGGAGACCTTGGAAGGGCCCAGGACACACTCACTTAATGGAAGCATCCAACTTTGGACCTGGGAGAGGGACCCCAAAGGTTGTCCAGACCCCAGGGTCCTTTAGGTCAAGCCCATTCCCTCTCCAGAAACTGATCAGAAATGCTTTGGTCTAATGGAAAGACCCTGGATTTGGAGACAGTTGCCAGGAATCTCAAAGTACTGCCCCTTGCCCAACCTGTGTGACCTTAGATAGGTCTCTTACCCACTCTGGGTTTATAAAATCCCAGATCCAGAAGTGGAATGGCCCTCAGGGATCAGCTTATTCAATTTTCCCGTTTGACAGAAGAAGAGCCCCAGGAAGAGGGATGATTTGAATCCACACCTTCTGACTCCAGAGCAAATGAGAAGGTCTTACTAATTGGAGGTTCTTAACCTGGGGTCTGTAGATTTGTTTTAAAAAAATTTGATAATTGCATTCCAGTATCATTAGTCTCCATTGTAATCCCGAGTATTTCGGTTTTTGTAATTAAGTGCATGATTCTGAGAAGGGGTCCCTAGACTTCTCCAGACTGCCCAACACCCCTGAGGGCCAAGGACCCTTCAATAAACCACTCCTATAACCCTCCCCAAAATGCTCTAGCAGATTATGGATGACAGAACTGAGACTGAGTTTGGACCCTGGCAGATGTATCCCCTCTTTGCAGATGGGTACACTGAGGCCCAGAGCAAAGGAGTGAGTGCCCCAAGCCATCCTGGTGGAGCAGAGCTGGCGGTTGGGGGTTGCCTGGCTCTGCTCAGTGGGAGCTGAAGTCCAGGCCCACAAACCCTGTGGCTGGAGGGGCCCTCCCCTGACCTGGTTCGTCTTCCTCCACCTCAGCCCTGGGAAAGCCCTGGGGATTCCAGGCAGAGGAGGTTGTGCCAGGTCAGAGGGGACCGCAGCAGGCCCAGGGAGCACCAAGGGCTGGAGGATGAATGGACCTGTCAGCTCCCATCAGCTCCGTTTACTCTCCTGCTGTCTGCCCATGGCTGGTCCTTCCCTGGGAGGGGGCAGGGGACCTGGGGCTGCCAATTAGCGGCAGGAGAGCTGGATCAAGGGCTGGAGGGGCCTGGGGTCACTGGAGATGGAGCCCTGCCGAATCCCACCCCCATTTGCCCTGGGCATGGGCCAAGCAGCAACGATTTCTGCCCCTTGTGGGCTTTAGACCAGAGGCAGAATGGATTAAGGCAGATCGTGGGGGAGAATCGGGAGGGTGGAAGGAGGCCTAGACCCAGGAATGTTGGGTGTGAGAAGTCAGGGCAACCCAATTCATGGAGCCCCTACTAAGTGCCAGGGGCTGGGGAAGCCCAGAAAGGCCAGAACAGCCCCTGCCCTCTGGAAGGGCCAAGTCTGAGAGGGAGGGCAGGGAGGGGTTTGAGACCCCTGCGAGTTTCACTGAGGCCCTAGTTTCACCCAGGCCGAGATCCAGGGAAAGGATGTGCTCAAGTCACACAGCAAATTAATGGGGAGCTCAGTGTTAACTTTAGGTGAGGCCGCTGAAAACTGGCCACCTGCTCCAGCTTAGCATGGGACTGTCCCTGCAACACCGAGACCCCTCCCCCTTTTCCCTTTGTCTCTCTCTCTTTTCTCTGTCTCTCCCTCCCTCCCTCTCTCATCTCTCTGTCTCCCTCTCTCCCCCTCTCTCCCCCCTCCCTCCCTCTCTCTTCCTCCCCCTCTCTTTCTCCCTCCCTCCCCCCCTTCTTTCTGTCTCTCTCTCCTCTCTCTCTTGGTCTCTATCTCTCTGTCTCTGTCTGTCTGTCTCTCTCTCTCTCTCTGTCTCTCTCCCTCCCTCTCTCTTTCTCCCTCTCCCTCTCTCCCTCCCTCCTCTCCTTCTCTCTCTCTCTTCCCTCTCTCTCTCTTCTCTCTCTCCTCTCTCTTCTCTCTCTCTCTCTTCTCTCTGTCTCTGTCTGTCTCTGTCTGTCTGTCTCTCTCCCTCTCTCTCTCTCTTCTCTCTCTCCTCTCTCTCTCTCTCTCTCTCTCTCTCTTCTCTCTCTCCTCTCTCTCTCTCTTCTCTCTCTCTTCTCTGTCTCTGTCTGTCTCTGTCTGTCTGTCTGTCTCTCTCCCTCTCTCTCTCTCTCTCTCTCTTCTCTCTCTCCTCTCTCTCTCTCTCTCTCTCTCTCTCTCTCTCTCTCTCTCTCTCTCTCACTCCCGCCCTCCCTCTCTCTGTCTCCCCCTTCTCAAAGGTGCCTAAGCCCCTCGTCCCCTGCTCTAGGGCACTGGGAGGGGGGCGGGGAGTTTGAGCCTCCACGCTGAACAGCCACGGGACTCAGAGCTTTCCTAAGCTGGGAGGATTTCTGAGCCCTTTATGAGTGAGATGCTTCCTTGATTGTCTCTAGCTTTATGGAAGGAAATTTCCTAGACTGGGAGCTCCTTGAGGCAGTCAGCACCTTATTTCTCTGTAGAGGCATAGTAGATGCTTTCAGCAGTCAGACTCTCCAAGCTGGAAGAGCCCTCGGCCTCGGGGAGCTGCTCCCCCCCCTCCCCCAACATCCACCAGCTGACACACATTCTCTGGATCCCGACGAGGGCTCCGTGCACTGCGTGGTTTTGCGTCCACCCGCAGCGTAGTTCCAACCTTATGTGAATAGTTCAGATTAATAATAAGATAAAGACATCACCAACATCTCAGGGAACTCCCAGTGAGGAAAGTCTCCCACCAATGTAGACGGGCGCCAGCGGGCTCTGTGCCCTTGGTCAAGTCACTTAACTGCTGTCTGCCTCGGTTTCCCCGTCTGTAAAAGGGGGTGATACCAGCCCCTTCCTCCCAGTTGTGAGGCTCACGTGAGTTAATTATGTAAAGTACTTTGCAGAGCTCTTAAAAAGTGCCTCGCAGTGTCTGCTGTCACGAGCGCCGGTGTCTGTGAATTCACAGACACAGCCCGTGTCTGTGAATCAGCCTCGGTAAGAACAGAGAACACTCTCATAAAAGCGCTTTACAAGCACGATCTCGCGTGAGCCTCACGACAGCCCGGGAGGGAGGGGCTGTTATCACCCCGTTTTACAGATGAGGAGACTGAGGCCGGCGGAGGTTAAGTCACTCAGCTGTGCAGCTATTGAGCATCGGGGCGACCTTCCTGACAGCGTGGGGGGGGGGGGGTGTGCTACACGCAGCTGCTCAGAACCAGCCTCGGATGTCTGAGTGCATCATTATTCCATTTACCTGGGAGGGTAACTGAGGCCCGCAGAGCCAGCTGATTCCACAGGAAGCCATCCTGAATGACTGGGATGGAGAGGCGTGGCTTGTCTGAGGCCTTGGGGAGGCAGCGGAAGGGCTGAGAGAGGGCCATGGACTCCCCGGGCTGGGGAGGCAGAGGCTTCTGGCCCGTCCACCCGGGATGGAAGCGTGACCGTGGGTTCTGGCCATCCCCAGATTGCTGGGCAGAGAACCCCAATGAAGAGAGCTAGGAGGCATCTCTGGGATTCTCCAGATCAGCCCCTTTCTTTGGGTGAGAAACTGAGGCCCACAGCCCGGAAAGGATTTGTGGGGTCTCTCAGAAGCTTCAAGCTGGAAGGGACCTCAGAGGCCATCGGGGCCATTTTACAGATGGGGAAACTGAGGCCCGCAGAGTGTCACTGACTCTGCCAAAGGCACAGAGTTAGTTAAGGGGTAGAGCCTTTATTCGAGGCCCAGTGCTTGGTTCCCAAACCCAAGGACTTTTCTGCTTCGTACTTTGGGTGTGGTGTTAGAGGAAAGAGTGCCCAGCCTGAGTGGTGCCCAGCCTGGAGTAGGGGGCCAGGCACTGGCCTCGGAGTCAGAAGGACCTGGGTTCAAATCCAGGCTCTGCTCCTTAGTACCTCTCCGAGCCTCCGTTTCCTCACCTGTAAAGTGGGGCTAACAGTGCCTCGGGAGCCTCCCGTAGGGCCGTGTGCTGAGGCCTTTGCAAACATCATCTCACTTGGTCCTCACAACCACCCTCGGAGGGGGACGCTGTTACGATCGTTATGTCACAGGTAGGGAAACTGAGGCAGGCATGGATTCTTAAGGGACTTATTAGAAGGAAGAAGTTGAGGACAAGCATTTATTAAGTGCCTACTGTGTGCTGAGTGCTGTGCTAAGAACATGCCTCACCGCAGCCTTTGGAGGGAGGTGCTGTTACGGTCACCATTTAACAGATGGGGAAACTGAGGCAGATAGAGTTTAAGAGGTTTTCCCAGGACCACACAGCTAGAAAGTGTCTGAGACTGCATTTGAACTCAGGACCCGGCCTGAGTGCTCCAGCTGCCTCTGGTATCTGTTCTAAAGAGCCTGATAAGCCTTGGAGACAATAGAAAGGTGGAGATTATCGTGTTTCTGTGGCCCTTCTGCCTCCCTTTGGGCCTCAGAGGGGGGGGGGGGGGGCGTGAGGACCTGAGTTCAAATCCCACTTCTGAGGCTCCTTAGCAGGTCTTATCAAAGTTTAGATGGACATAGCAACACCCAAGGCATTCACCTCCCGGGATTATTGTGTTAATCTATATCAATGACAAAGCCCTGGCCCTTGTGGAGAGACAGCGTTGACTGGTGTTTAGAGCCCCAGGACCTGAGTTCAAGTGTGGCTTCTGACACAGCCTGACTGTGATCCTGGACCAGTCACTTGGCCTCGGGGTGTTCTGAGGAAATCTCTCTAAGGCTTTAAGAGGTGGAGAAGGTGCCTCCCGCTTTGGCAGAGGGTGCTTCCTCACAGTCCAGTCTCTGAAGAAGGGCCCCTAGAGAGTGGTCCAGTGGGGACCACGAGCCTCGGTCTCATGTGATCAGTGGGCATTCTGTAGGTGCCTACTAGGTGCACAGGGACCCAAATACAGAGGATGGAACCATCCCTGCTCTTGAGGGGCTTACATTGTATGGGGGATACAAGCACCCATAGAGACCAACAAGGCAAGGTGGGGAAACTGAGGGAGGCCCCCCACACCCCCATGAGCTCATGGGAGGACACGACCTGAATGGAGGGGTGGCAAGGGTTGGGGCCTACAGTCTCCCCTTGTGGATGTGACCCTGGCTCTGACGGAGGCCTGTGCAGCTCCGTAGCTGTTTTGTGGTGCCCATTTCACAGATGTGGATAAGTCTTGCGGCAGTGAGGCGCTGGCTTGCCTTGGATATCACGGCTCCCAGAGAGGCAGAGACGGAGCTGGGCCTGGTGCTTCTGAGCCCAGGCACCTCCCACCCCCCAGGACGGTGCTAACGGGGGTCGGGGGGACAATTCTGAGCATCTCCAGGAAAACTACCAGGCCCGAGCACCAGCATCGGGCATCCCTCCTGTCCCGTGGCCTCCCCCCAGGCCGGGGCCTGGAGAGTTGGCACTGAGAGCTGACTCGTGGGAATCGGGCCATCAGCATTCATTAAGTGCCTACTGTGTACTCGCCGCCGTGCTAAGCATTGGTCACAGAGTGAACACTGGCTGCGCCCATTTGCCGGACACGGAGTCCCCGCCGCTGTGCCAAGCACCATGCTAAAGGCCGATCCCACATTTAGAGCTGGCCACTTAGGCTGTAAACGCTTATGAAGTACCTGCTGTATGCCCAGCACTATGCCAAGCGCGATCATAGTTTTAGGGCTCCCCCACCTCATCTTCCAGACGAGGAAACTGAGGCTCAGAATGAGAGGAACTTGACCAAGGTCATGCAGCCTGTGTGTCTGCGGCAGGATTGGAATACAGGTCTGAGTGAGCCCGTCCAGTACTTCCTTCACCTAGCTGCTTCCCCAGGAGTTGCATACAGGTGCAGCTGGTGCAGTGAGCAGGCCTCCAGAGGGGGAGAACGGTCACTGATGCCCTTTCGCCTCTGGACACTAGCCCTGGAGAAGCACGGCCCCCAGCCTGTGTAGCTCCCCGGGTCTGGTGGGGGAGCGCCAGCTCCAGCCCAGGCTTTGGAACTGCTTTTCAATGAGCCCCTGGCTCCCCGGACCCTCCCCCCAGCTGGGGCCCCAGCAGACCCTCCCCCAGCTGGGCTGTTCAGGGCTTGGCCGTTATTTTTCAATTGCCCTGCAGGGAGTGGATGGGCAGCAGCTGGCCCTGCCAGCAGCGGCCTCTCAGGAGCAATCAGGAGATGCTTACAGGTCCAGGGCCTCCCCAGATGAGGCAGCCCCGGCCAGGAAGAGCCTTTCAAAGGCCAAGGGGGAGGGGGACCCTGCATAAACACCAGCTCTCCTAGGGCAGTGAAGCTAGAGATAGCGTTAGGGTGATGGGGCTATGCCCACCCCAGGGACCGAGAAGCTCAGTTTAAGGAAACTAGCATCGGATTGGGGGTGGGGGGATCCGCCGTCCAGTCCCCATGTGACTCTGGGCAAGTCTCCTCCCCCACCTTGGCTTCAGTGCCTTCGTCTGTTAAATGAAAGAGTTGGATTGGATAAGCTCTGAGGCCCCTCCCAGCCTTGACATCCCCTGTTCTATGGCCCTTCCCAGCCCTGACATCTCCTGTTCTAAGACCTCTCCCAGCTTTGACATCCCCTGTTCTATGGCCCCTCCCAGCCCTGACATCCCCTGTTCTATGGCCCTGCCTTGCTCTGACATTCTGTGTTCTAAGACACCCCCCCTCCCCCAACTCTGTCATTCTAGGCTTAGATATTTCCCTGGCCTTTAAGAACGCCTCCTCTCCCTGTTTGCTGGGTGCCCAAGGTTGTACTGCAGTTTTCCCATAGTCAGTAACAAGTGAGAGGTGGGATGGGCCCACAGTTCTGGGCTTGTTCCTCTTCTGCGTTGAGTTTGGTTTAGGAACAAAGACGCCTTCTTAGTGTGTAACAGGCTCCCCCTGGGGCTCTGGGCACGCTTTAGGACTAAGCCTGGGAAGGTGGCTTGTGGCTGGGTGGTGTCATCTCTCCTCAAGTTCTAGAGTAGGATATGAACCTTAGAATAGGGAACGTCAACGGTTCTTAGCACCTAGAATGTTAGATCTGAGAATGGACCCTGGTCAATCAATCAGTGAACATTTATTAAGCACCTGCAGTGTGCCAGGCACTCTGCCAAGGCTGGGGATGCCAGAGGGAACAAGACAGCCCCTGCCCTCAGGGAGCTCACCGTCTAATGGGGGAGGCACTAGCAAGCAGGTGTATGCAGACAAGCTAAACACAGGAAAGCAGGAAGGTGCAGAAGGCCCTATGAGGAAGAGGGGCTGGGGAAGGCTCCCTGTGGGTGGTGGTACTTAGGGAGCCACGGAGCTCCCTGTGGGCAGAGCAGAGGAGGGAGAGGCTTCCAGGCCTGGGGGGCGGTCACACAGAATGCCTGAAGCTGAGAGATGGCGGGGCTTGTATGTGGAGCAGCCAGGAGGCCGGTGTCATATGTGTGCGGAGTGGGGAGTGAGCAGACTGGAAAGGGAGGAGGGGGTGGGTTAGGAGGGTCTCTGAATGCCAAACAGGCCATTGGGAGCCACTGGAGTTTATGGAGTAGGGGAGTGACATGGTCAGACCTGAATCTTAGGAAAATCATTTTGGTGGCTGAATGGAGAATAGACTGGAGTGGGGACAGAGAGACCCGAGGCTGACAGACCCCCCCCAGCAGACTCTTGTAGTATTCTAGGCATGAAGGGATGAGGGTCTGCACCAAGTGGGTGACAATGTCCAAGGAGAGAGGTGGTGTATTCAAGCCGTGTTGCAAAGGTGAAGTGGACAGGCCTTACCACCATCCAAATCTGGGGGGTAAGCGATAGGGAGGAGTCCAGACTGACCCCTAGGATGAGAGCCTGGGAGTCTGGGAGGACGGTGGTGCCCTAGACAGTCATAGGGGAGTTTGGATGTGGGGAAGATTTGGGGGGAAAGATAATGAGTTTCATTTTGGACATACTGAGTTTAAGACGCCTACTGGATGTCCCATTCAAGGTGTCTGAAAGGCAGTTGGAGATGTGAGATTGGGGGTCAGCAGAGAGATTGGGGCAGCATGGGTAGATATGAGAATGGTCAGCATAGAGATGGTCATTAAATCCCTGGGAGGTCATGAGATCACCCAGTGAAGTAGGGAGAAGAGAAGGAAGCCCAGGACAGACCTTTAAAGGACACCTGGGGATAGAGGGCGTGTTCTGGAGGAAGATTCAGCAAAAGAGACAGAGAAGGAGTGGTCAGAGAGGGAGGAGGAGAGAAGACCCAGAGAGAAGAGAGGGTGACTGATAATGTCCCAGGCTACAGAGAGGTCGAGGAGAAGGAGGCCTGAGGAAAGGCTTCTGGTCTGGGCAGCTCAGGGATCACCAGAGCCTTGGAGAGCAGCAGGTTCAGGAGAATGATGGTCGTGAGGGATTAAGAAGAAGAAAAATGGAGACGCCCAGTGTAGACGCCTGCTTGGAGAGTTTAGCTACAAAAAGCAGAAAAGGTACAGGACGATGGAAGGATCAAGGGAGGGGTTTTTATCGGGATGGGGGAGATGTGGGCATGTTTGTAGGCAGGAGGGAAGGAGCCAGCAGAAAGGGGGAGACTGAAAACAAGGAAGGAAAACAGGGGGATGACA
The DNA here is from genome assembly GCA_028646515.1 of Pseudochirops corinnae. NCBI lineage: Eukaryota > Metazoa > Chordata > Mammalia > Diprotodontia > Pseudocheiridae > Pseudochirops > Pseudochirops corinnae. The sequence continues at coordinate 340,066,666 of CM053587.1, read as the reverse complement.
GAGGGGCAGCGTGTTGGAGGGGAGGGGGTGGAAGGGGATCTGACCAAGGAGAGGGGCTGGCCACGGCGTCATGTGAGACAAGGGGAGGAGGAGGGGGGGGCCGAAGGATCTGATGGGAGATGAGGAAAAGGGGGCTCACGGGGAATGGCCTTCGTTTCTTCTTAAAATACCACCTTCTCAAGGTTCTCAGCCGAGACAGTGGGAGCCATGATAGTGGCCGGGACCTCAGAACGTGGGATCTCCGACTGGAAGCTGAAAGAGACCCCAGACTCACTCAGGATCACTCAGCCCACGAATGGATGAATGTATATATAGATGTATATATACGTGTGTGTGCATGTGAGTGTGTGTGTGTGACTGAGTGTGCATACGTGCATGTGTGTGCATGTGTGAGTGTGTGCCTGCATGTAAGTATGTGTGTGCTTGTGAGTGTATGTATTCGTGTGTGTGTGTGTGTGTGTGTGTGTGTGTGTGTGTGTGTGTAATCCCTTCTCTGTGTGAGCTCCAGGCCAGCTCAGATGTTGGGCTCCCAAGCATGAGAAAGTGCCCCTATCTCTGAAAGGCTCAGAGTTGGGGGGCCGGGCATGCGCAGGAGACCGTGAATGGTGAAGGCCTGGGGCAGCAGAGTCAGCTCTGTGAAGAGGCAGGCCCGTGGGGGGCTGGTGCAGTCACGGAGGGCTTCCTGGAGGAGGCAGCCTTGAGATATGGGGAGGGTCTGGACAGGCTGAGAGATGAGTGGGGGGCGTTCTGGCTGGGCCGAGGGAACTGAGCCCCGCCCCTGAAGTGTGGGGGCTGATGCTGGTTAGAGGCGTCCCAGTGCAGCAGCCACTGGGGCACTGGACTTGGATTGAGGAAGACCTGGGATCGAATCCCATTTCACACACTACTGTTAGCTGGGCAAGCCACTTTCTGCTCCCGTGCCTCGGTTTCCCCATATGTAAAATAAGAAATTTAGACTTGAAAACCTCCAAGGTCCTTTTCCTAAATCCGTGGATCGAATGGGATCCTGTTTCTAAAGCCCTCAGCACAGTGAGCGGTACACGGTAGGCACTTAATAAGTGCCGGTCCCCTTCCCTCCCCATGGCTCCGGTTTGTGAGATCATTCTGTATTTCGCCCGGTTAGGGCGGAAGTCTGAAGCTGATGCTCGTGGCGGGGACGGGCTTGTCCAGGAGGTCGGGACCAAGGCCAGACTCGCGTCGGGACCTCCCGGCTCCAGGACCGGGGCCCTCTTCTCCCGCCACCCTGCTGCGTGGGCAGACGCTGGACCCCGGGGGCGTTTCCCTCCCAACAGTGTGGATTGTCCGGTTCTGGACAGTCAGTGCATGTAATTCCTCCATTCATTTTTAACGCTTTATTCCCACCTTGGAGTGTTCAGTCTATGGCATGCTGACCCGGTTTCATTTTTTTTTTTTTTTTGCTTTTTGGAGGGCAATTGGGGTTAAGTGACTTGTCCAAGGTCACACGGCTAGTTTTTGTGTTAAGTGTCCAAAGTCAAATTTGAACTCAGGTCCTCCTGACTCTGGTGCTCTATTTACTGCACCACCTAGCAGCCCCTTCCAATTTCATTTTTTAAAAAATATTTTCATCATATTAGACCAACCTAGAGATCTCCACTGGGGCTAATGGTTTGGAGAACCCAATCCAACTCTGTTCTTTGGCTCCAGATTTCTCCTTTCCCCACTGTTTCCCTCCCTTGCCTTTCCCTGGTTCTCCTTCCTTCCTCCCTTCCTCTCTTCCTTCTCTCTCCTTTCCTTCCTTCCTTCCTTCCTTCCTTCCTTCCTTCCTTCCTTCCTTCCTTCCTTCCTTCCTCCCTCCCTTCCTTCCTTCCTCCCTTCCTTCCTTCCCTCCTCCCTCCCTCCCTTCCTTCCTTCCCTCCTCCCTCCCTTCCTTCCTTCCTTCTTTCCCTGAGCTCACTGCCCGTTCAGAGGGTCCCCTGTTAGCCACTCTTGGCCTGGAGTCATAAGGTCATCTCTCAGAGCTGCTCCACCCCCTCATTTGATAGAGAAGGAAATTGAGGCCCAGGAAAGGAACCATATTTGGCCAAGAGCACACAGGTAGTGAGTGGGATTTGAATCCAGGTCCTCCTCTGTCTCCAGATGCATCGCTCCTTCTGTACTAGGCTGCCCCTCCTAGGAACAGGCTAGGGATCTGAGTATCTATCATGTGTGGAAATCACCTAAAACCAGAACATGTTGTGCAGCCTCCCTGGGGCAAGAAGAGTCTGGCAGGAGGAGAGGAAGCTGGTCTGTTACGCCTAATTCCTTTTGTTAACTAGATGCTGCCTCTTCTGAGGGTCCGAAGAAACCCTGAACACCCTCTAAACATGTACCTGAGCCAAAGCCCCCGTGGCTCAGGCCTAGTTGTGGCTTTGCCTGGAACCCGGGCTTTATTCACAGTAGAGTCAATGCTGGAAGGGGTGACCTAGGCCAACTCCTCCCATTTTACAGATGGGGAAACTGAGGCCCACAGAGGGGAGCCACGTGCCCTGGTCACGTAGGTAGTGAGGGTGGAGCACCCACCCTGATTACCCAGGGGCCCCAGAGGCAGGAGGTGGTTTGTGAAAGACTCTGGGCCATGTTCTCTTGGGGCAGAGAAGTCACCCAGGCCCACACAGGGACCCGGCAGAGCTGAGATTCAGACCCAGGCCCTTGGATTCCCCTGCACCATTGTGCTGCCTCTGATGCATGGTTTCTTTATTAGAATAAAAAGGTTTTCCATCCAAGATGGTAAACTGGGGGCCTCGTGACATATGTAGTCTAAGGGAGGTGGGGGAGAGATGGGGTCTGGACCTGGGGAGCTCCCACGTGAAGAAACCCCCTCCACCAGTGCAGCTCAGCACCCCCTCTGCACCTTGCAAAGCTGCCTAGAGCCCTGAGAGGCTGAGTGTGTGTCAGAGGCAGGATCTGAACCCAGGTCTTGCTGGCTCTCCCTTTGGGAAACCACTCATTTAGGTCAGTTTACTTTGCCTGCCTCTGGGCCTAGCAGGGCAGTGGGATATAGTGGCCAGAGGCCTGGACTTGGTGGAGAGACTTGGGCTTCAGGCCCACTTGCCCTTCATGGCTGTGGGACCCTGAGCCACCTCTCTGATCTCAGCCCTGTTCATCTATAAGAGCCCCCATCCCGCAGGGTTGTTAGGAGGATCAATGGATTGCAGAAATGGCAGAAATTACTGGGATTGTCTCATTTGATTACCACCTTTTTATGGAAGATACTGATGGTCAGAGAGGGCAAGTGACTTTTCCATGGTTGTCTCATTTGATTACCACCTTTTTATGGAAGATACTGATGGTCAGAGAGGGCAAGTGACTTTTCCATGGTCCCACAACCCAGTAAGTCTCTGAAGCAGGCTTTGAACCCAGGACTCTTGAATTTGAGTCTAGCGCTATAATTCATTCTCATGGAATCCCAGGATCCCCAGATCTGGACGCTTTCAGAGACCATGTGGTCCAAACACCCCGTTGTACAGAGGGCCCAGAAAAGAGGAGGGACCTGCTTGAAGTCGTAGAGTCTCAGAGCTTGCAGGAATCTTCGAGGTCATCTCCCCTGACCTCCCTGCCAGTGCTGTCAGCCATTCTGTGGCATTGATCTCCCACCCTGCCTGTCTCTGCTGAGACACCTTCCAGGACTGGGTCCGAGCTGCTATAGAGAAAGAGAACACAAGTCCAGATACATTGTTTATTAGCTGTGTGACCTTGGGCAAGTCCCTGCCTCTCTCCTAGCCTCAGTTTCCTCATCTATGAAATAGGTATAACATTGCCCTCTCTACTGTAAAGCAGTCAAGGAATGAGGGTCATCCTTATTATTCCGCCCCAACAAAGTCCTCCTCTGATCCCTCATAACATTAAATGGGTGTGTTCTGGATTCTTAAAGACCCTTGTCATTGGAACATGAAGTTCTAGTGGGTTCTACCCTGTTGGAAAAACTTTGAGTAGGGCTCAGGTTAACAGGCCAAGCCTGTTTTCTAAGGGCCAACCTGGCTAGCCCACCAGTGGGCTGGCCACCTGGCCATAGTGACCTATGAAACAACTGAAAATACAAGCTGGCCCTTGGACATCTGCAGCCCTCTCCACTCCTGGCAGGGTCACAAACCTGCATTTGACTGGTGGTCCTCTTAAGTCTTATCTGGGGGCAGTGAGTGGGGGCCCTGCTGGGCCGCTGAATGGTTCTTGCCGTAAGTAAAGGCAGGAGAGAAATTGCAGCCAGATGGACAGATGTCAGGACTGATTTTACCCAGAGGCAACAAGAATCATCATCTTCTTAGCAATACTCGTGTTTGCAAAAAGACCACCGTGAAAAGGTTACTATTGGGTTGTTTCAGTCCTGTCTGACTCTCTGTGACACCATTGGGGGTTTCCTTGGCAGAGACACTAGAGGGGTTTGCCGTTTCCTTCTCTGGCTCATTTTACAGATGAGGAAACTGAAGCAAACAGAGTTAGGTGACTTGCCCAGGGTCACACAGCTAGGAAGTGTCTGAGGCCACATTTGAAGTAAGGAAGATCATTCTTTTTGATTCTAAGCCTAGTGCTCCATCCACTGTACCACCTAGCTCCCACCATGAAAATAATTTTGCCTAATACTGCAGTATTGCTTGGTGATGAGAGAGAAGCCAAAGGCCTCTAGATTTCCCATGAGCCTTAATGGCTCCCTCTCATGGCAACTGTCAGAAAACTAGAGCTGGCAGGCGCCACATGTGGTTAGAACCAATGGAATGGATTCTGTCCTCACATACAAGGAGAGGCTGGTTTTTGTTGTGGGAGTTGTCCCTGAATCAGCTATCTGTATATGGTCAAGCCATTGGCTTCTCAGAGATGAGATAAGAATTGGTAAGAAACAAGAAAAAGGAATAGCAATGAGAAGGAAAAATAGCACGTACAACTGAAACCACTTACTCAGATTACTTAGACGAGTGCCTGGAAGTGGACAGCAGACATGACGTTGACACTAACTACCATCGCCATATGTGGAACTCTAACCAACGTCGGTGAATGGCCCCATGAGGAGATGGGAAGAGCCCAGAAATTCTCTTGTCAGACAATATTTTACTTACTTGGTAAATAGAAACAGTGTGTGTATCTGGGCCAGATAGGGCAGATGGACAGTGCATTGGGCCAGGTTGAACAGGAAGAGGGAGGGATGGGTGGAAGACAGCCTGTGTACTCCCTCAGGATGTCAGGAGAAAACAAGGGTGCCCTCCAGCACATTGGGAGGACCCAGCGAGGCTAACCTATGGGAGTCCCTGGATAAGAGTTCCATGGGTTGTGCAGATAGGAAGGGGTTAAATCCATTAATCAAGGGCACCCAGTGGCCATGTGCCTTCTCAGTCTTGTCTTTTTATACAACCTTGACCCAGATCTTCTCAGCATTCTGCTCTTCTTCCTCTGAGGTGGCTCCAGGCCTCTGGGAAGAAGCTGTACTGTGGTAGGAAGAAGAGCTCCAGGTTTGGTGGCAGTGGTGATGATGACAATGACAGGGATGTTAGCTAACACTCAGGAAGATATCTCCTACTGTGTGCCTGGCACTCTGCTAAGCACTTGACAATTGTTATCTCATTGGGTCCTCAGAACAACCTGGGAGGGAGGTGGGTGACCCAGGTATGTTTCCTGGCTCCAGCATTTAATGGTTTAGGTATGGGCAAGCCTGTGCGCTTTGGGCTTCTCATCTGTGAAATGGGTGTGAATAATACCCATGTGACCTACCTCACAGGGTTCTTATGAGGAAAGGAACTTGTAAATCCCTTAAAATGCCGTAGAAATAATTTGTGAAATGGAGGAAAGAGCTCAGGCTTTGGAGTCAAAGGATGTGAGTTTGAATTCAGTTCTGCCACTGACTATTTATGTGACCTGTGGATCTCTCTAGGAAAGGAAGGAGGGAAGAGAGGAAGAAAGGAGGGAAGGAAGGAAGGAGGGAAGAGAGGAAGAAAGGGAAGGAAGGAAGGAGGGAAGAGAGGAAGAAAGGAGGGAAGGAAGGAAGGAGGGAAGAGAGGAAGAAAGGGAAGGAAGGAAGGAGGGAAGAGAGGAAGAAAGGAGGGAAGAAGGAAAGAAAGAATAAGAGAAAGAAAGAATGAATGCTCACTAAGGCTTGTGCGGGCACACTCCCTGCCCTCAGGGCCTTCCATTCTTCTGGGCAGATTCCACAGATGCTGGACTAGGTCTTTGGGGAGCCTTGATCCAGGAAGAGGTGGGGACCATGATTATCAGACTTTTTCCACACGCAGGGTGGGACTTATTTGATGATTTTCCTCCAAGAATTAGGTGGAAAGAGGGGAGAGTGTGCCCACAGGCTGGCTAGGTGCCCGTCCTGAGCAGGCCCATGTTTCCAGGAGTGGTATGGTAGAGCAGAAAGAGCACTGACTTGAGAGGCAAGGAGCTAGGTTCAAATCCTGCTTCTGTGACCTAGGGCAAATCCCTTCCTCTCTGTGGTCTTATTTAGTAAAGGGAGAGGATTAGCCAAGGTCCCCAAGGTCCCTCCCAGCTCTAGATAAATGATTTTCTGACCCTGAGAGAAAGTGGACAGGGGAGCTGTCACACACACACACACACACACACGCATACCCCCCACAGGGATGACTCAGTTCCTGCTCTACTCAGAGTAAGGGTGAGGGGTGTGGCCTGGGGGGGGATGGCAAGGAAATAGGTAATGGGTAAGTGGGAACTCCGAAAGGGTTGGCTGAAGGGGCAGAGATTTATAGAGAATTAGGAGGTGGGACCTTAGAACAGGGGGTGTCAGGGATGGGAGGGACCTTAGAACAGGGAATGTCAGGGCTGGGAGGGGCCTTAGAACAAGGGATGTCAGAGCTGGGAGGGGACTTAGAACAGGGGATGTCAGGGCTGGGAGGGACCTTAGAACAGGGGATGTCAGGTCTGGGAAGGGCCTTAGGACAGGGGATGTCAGGGAAGGGTTGGTCAGGGCTGGGAAGGTCCTTAGAGATCATCTGATCCAAAGTGCTTGTTTCAGAGGTAAACAAACATCCCCAAGGGGGTTGGGTGACCCACTCAAGGTCCCACACTGGTCTCTGGCAAAGTTAGAGCTTGCACCCAGGTGTTAGCCCAGAGACCTTTCCTCACATCATTCCCTTCAGTCACTGGTGGTTGAGGCTGCCCTGGGCCTGAACTCAGATTCAGCCTCAGGCCCAGCTCCCCCTGGGCAGGTCACTTACCCCTTCAGCCTTAGTTTCTTCAGCTGTAAAATGGGCGTGACAGTGGCCCCCCTCTCCCAGGGTTGTCATGAGAGTCAGATGAGAGCATCTGTAAGAAGTGCTTAGCGCTGCAGTGGGCACACAGTAGGTGCCACATAGATGCTTGTTCTGTTCCTTCCTCCTTTCAATAGACCATGCTGCCTCTGTAGCTCTCAGTTTCCCCATCTGTAAAGTGTGGATGCTGAGTCCAGCTCTCTCCACCTCCCCGGGCTCCTGATTCAGTGAGGGCTGGCTTGGGAAGCCTTTCCCAAAGGCTAGGCCAAAGCCGGTGGACATGGTCAGCAGGGCCATGGGGATCCCTGAGGCTTTGGGGCCAGGCCCTCGTTTGACATCTGGGTAAACCAAGGCCAGCAGCAGGGCCGGGGCTTGAGCCCAGGCTCCTGACCTTTGTCCTAGAGGTTTAGTGACTTGTCCATGTCCTTCTGGGCCAACAGTGGAACTGGGGTGTGAGCCCTCTACAAGCCCTGGGCCTGTCCCCAGAGCAGCCCTTGGCCTGTATCTCACACATGCATATATGTGTACCCACCGCACACACACACAGGTGCACACTGGTGCACATACAGACACACTGCCTACAAGAATGCCTAGACACACCTACACACAGGTACACGTACCACACACACACACACACACACACACACAGGTACACGCTGGTGCACATGTAGGTAAACCACATATGTGAATGTGTAGATACATGTACACACAGGTATACACACACTCACACACTTATACATACACCCACACATACTCATACATACATACACACACCACACACAGAAACATCGACACACCACATACACTCACACACATACACTCACACTCACACACACACACACACACATACTCATACACACATATACACACCCCCCACATACACCACACGCACTCTCACACACACTCATACTCATACATACACACTCACACTCACACACATACACACACCCTTTGGCTTCCACTCCATCTGGGAGGCGTCCGGGGTGCCCGTGCGTGCCCTGACAGGAGGCATGTGCCCCGGCCCGGCTGACCCCGCCACACACTTGACCCTAGGGAAGGAGTGGGGGCGGTCAGGCCTGTCTGGAAGGGCCCCAGCAGGAAGCAGGGAGCCAGATGGTCCCCAGGGCTGGGGGCATGCTTGCTGTCACTCAGCCAGATTAATTTGGAGTTGGGCAGAGGTGGTGGGGGGGTAGGGGTCAGAAACAGTTAGGCAAGAGACCCCAAGACAATGGGTGCCACGTGCCGTGGGGGGCAGCAGTCGCTCCCAACACAATGGAGAGGCGGCCTGCACCAGCCGGGGCCAACTGTCGTGGGGGCCACTGGGGCCTGCCTGCCCACTTTTCAAACACTTTGGGTTCCTGTTTACACTCGATCCAGCCAATCCCTAGGCAGGGGGGGATGGTCACCTGATGCCCCCTTTCCTCTGATCGCCAGCTTTAGCCTGGACCAAATAACTGAACAGGGGTTGCCATGACAACACTAATTATGGTCCGAAAAACTACAGGAGGGGGAGAGAGAGAGGAAAAAAAGAGAGAGAAAAGAGGGGAGAGAGAAGGATGAGAGAAGGAAGGGCAGGAAGCTGTTGGAGAGGGAGGCTGGTGTCTGCCCTGCCTTCCCGGGGGCCTCAGCTTCCTGCCTGTCTGTCCTTCCTGCCTCCTGTCTCTCCCTTTCTCTCTCCCTGTCCCTCTCTGTCTCTCTGTCTCTGTCTCTCCCTCTCCCTCTCCCTCCCTCCCTCCCTCTCTCTCTCTCTCTCTCTCTCTCTCTCTCTCTCTGTCTCTGTCTCTCTCCCTCTCCCTTTCCCTCTCTCCCTCTCTCTCTCTCTCTCTTTCTCTCCCTCTCCCTCTCTTTCCCTCTCTTTCCCTC
>CM053587.1:340017766-340057113 GCA_028646515.1 Pseudochirops corinnae | reverse complement strand
GGGGGTGTCAGGGCTGGGGGGGCCTCAGAACAGGGGGTGTCAGGACTGGGAGGAAGCCTAGAACAGGAGATGTCAGAGCTGGGAGGGGCCTCAGAACAGGGGGTGTCAGGGCTGGGGGGGCCTCAGAACAGGGGGTGTCAGGGCTGGGGTGGCCTCAGAACAGGGGGTGTCAGGGCTGGGGGGGCTCTTCCATATAAAATCTTGAAGCAGGGCTGGGGGGCGGTTGAGGATATTGAGTCCAGTGCCCCAGTTTTACAGAAGGAGCAGAGGCCCAGGGAGGGGAGATGACCCAGCGGTTATGATAATAGGCAGCATTTATGCGGCACTTTGAGGTTTACGAAGCACTTGACATCGTTTATCTGGTTTGAGGCAGGTACTGTTATCCCCATTTCACAGATGAGGAAACTGAGGCTGAGAAAGGGTCTGTGACTTGCCCAGAGTCACACCACCAGTAAGTACCCGAGGCAGGATTCTCACTGATGTCCCTCAGCCCTGTGCCACAGCGTGGGTCTCTGGAGCCCAGTCCCAGGCTTTGTGGGGATGCTTCCCTCAGACCCTCCCTCACACGCATGCTCTGAACTGGTGCCTGGTTCTTATTCCATACTGTGCCTCGTCCTGCCAGTGTTAGGGGGTGCTGCCCACCATCCCCACAGCCTTCCTATGTTCTGTTTTCTCGCCCCCCGCAGGCTCATGGCGTCAGACTCCTCCCGCACAGCCGAGGACGAGCTGCCTGGAGACCTGCAGTCTCTCTCCTGGCTGACAGCGGTGGACGTGCCCCGGCTGCAGCAGATGGCCAGTGGCCGAATGGACTTCGGTGGCTCCGGCACCTTGCTGCAGCAGACAGGTAGCCAGCCATCTGCTGTGCCCTGGCCTCCTTCCCCCACACCTGGTGACCCCAGGCCCCGGAAGGCTCTGAAGCTCTCAGATTCCTGGCAGAAAAGCCCCATGCCCCCAGGAATAGAGCTGCAGGGGCCTGGGGGGGCTCTGTTGTGATCAGCAAACATTTCCTGAACCCTTGCTGCCCATGTTCACCTCCCTGTGCTGGCCAGCTGCTCTGAGATCCAGAATTGTAGGACGTCAGGGCTTACAGGATCCTCAATGGTCTGGCCCAGTCACCTCATTTAGTGGGGCAGGTCACACAGCTGAGACAAGGGCAAAGTGCGGGTTCAGAACCAGAGCCCCAGACTTCCTAACTGCTCTTCCCTTTGCTAGACCATGAGCAGGTACAAAGTGCTCCCTCCTGACACAAGAACATCTTGCTAAAAGTCAGATGAAAGTGCTGGTGACAGTTAGAGGTGTTGGGGTTCAGGTATTGGGGGAGCTGAGTTTGAGAGAAGCAGATGAACTAGTCCTGGCTCTGAAACCTCTGGGCTGTCTTCTGGTGCACGTCCCCTCTGCTCTGTGGACCTCAGTTCCCTCGCCTATAAAATGGGTGGGTTTTGTGAGCTGGCCTCTCAGGCCCCTTGGAGCTCTGTATCGGGGATCCGTAGATAGATTTCAGGGGCTCCATGAATTTGGGTAGGAAAAAAATGATATCTTTATCGTGACCAATATTTAGTGTGTCCTTCATTTATTTAAGCCTGTGATTCTGCAGAGGGTCCAGAGACTTCAGACAGACTGTCCAAGGGGTCCACGACATGCTCTGGACCTGAGACCCCACAGTCTCCTGTCTGACCTCCCAGGGCCTCCACTGCTTTATCTATGTGATGAGGAGGTTGGATTCTCCAGCCTTGGAGGTCCTGCCCAGAAGGCTCCATCCCTGGTCTTTCCCTGGGTGTACAAGGGGATGGAATGTCACAAGTACAGATGGGGGGTGGGGGGTGGGAGAGCGCTTGGTGTCTTTGCTTGGTGTCAGTGGAGAACTAGCATGGCGGGAAGGGAAGGTTTGCCAGGGGCTGTGTGGCTGCAGAGGCAGACTGTGGACGGCCTTGAAAGTTGCATTCTGGGGGAGTGCTGACTGCCCCAGGGTGAGGGGCAGAGCTGCCACACAAGCCAGAGGGAAAGGGAGAGACGGCTGGGTCAGTGCAGCCTGGCGGCTCATGCTGGGGCACAGGCCTTGGCTCCCAGACCATGGGGTAGGGGGTGGGGGATCCTAGGGCGTCTCTGGCAGATCTCACTCCCTCGCCGCTCCTATGTGGCTGTGTTAGGCTGGTGCATGGGGCCCTCCGGCCAGTAGCTGGTTGTCTTTCTCTGCTTTGTCCCTGCCCTAGGTCCCATGGCAGCCAGCATGCTTGCAGCAGGTGCTCCAGGCACCATTGGGCACGTGCCAGGCAGCATGCCCCCCCAGGGCATGCTGGGGCTCAGCAGCATTGGGTCCCATGGAGCCAGCGTAAGTGCCACTGAAGAAGGCAGGGCAGGGGATGAGATCCTGGCCTCCACCCTGACCTGCTGTCTCTTCTTCCTTTTTTTCCCTGCAGATGAGCCAATATCCCATAGGGGGCCAGCCCTCCCCCAGCCTGCAGGACCAGCCCCAGCTCTACCCAGCCCCCTCGCAGCCGCCATTCACTCTGGCCCAGGGCACGCATCAGGTATAGGAAGGAGGCTCAGGGCCTCCACAGATCCCAAGGCACTGCCCCTGTGTAGGGCTACTGGCGAGGAGAGGCTTGAGTTAGGACACCTGGGCCCCCCAGCAGCTGAGGGAGCAGAGAAGAGAGCCAGCCTTCCCAGAGGGCCTCAGGGGAACTGAGGTGGCACTTGGAGGAGCCCTGAATGCCCACTTGGCCTGCTCCAGGCCAATAGATTCTCCTGCCTCCTCCTTCTGCCTGTGTCTCATTTTTCTTTAAGGCTCAGATCTGGGGCCACCTCCTTCGGGAAGGCCCTCCTGATTGACTGCCTGCTTGCCTGGGGCTTCCTCTCTGCAGCCTGGAAGCCCCTTGAGGGCAGGCACTGGTTTTGCTTTTCGTCTTTGCCTTCCCAGGTCCTAGCTGGTAACCGCACTTAGTAAATGTCCCGTGGATTCTCTCTGTCTCTGTCTCTAGGATAGTCCTTTCCTTTCCCTGTTTCTTCTCTGCCCCCACCCCCCTTTCTGTCCTTCTCTCTGCCATTCTCACTCCCTCCCTCTCTCTCTCTCCTGTGGTCAGTGCCCCCCTGCTGGGATGTACAGTGTCTCCTTCGGGGCGCAGCCTCCATTCCCCCAGCCCCGCCTCCCCGCACACTCGGCTCAGGATCTGCACCCCAAACACTACCCCAAGCCCATCTACTCCTACAGGTGAGTGCCCCCTGCCCCACTCTGGGGCTCCCTTCCCTCCTCTGCCCCGTAGCCCCTGGGCCCCCAGAGAGCCCCCAGGTACGTGGCTTGGTTTGGGCTCCCCAGCCCCCTTTCTGTGCCCTCCCCAATAGTCTGGGGGGGTGTTCTCATTCAGGAGGGAGCGCTCGGCTCATCCAGGAGTTCCCCTTGTTGCTCCCCCAGGTCACCAGGCCTGGAGGCCCTAGGTAGCAGACCTGGGGTTCTAGCCCCTAGTAGGTTGGGCTTGAGGCAGTGCCCTTGCTGCAAGCCCTAATTAGTGTCTGCTCCTGGACAGTATCTCCTCACTACAGTCCTGCGGGGCCATCACCCCCCTTTTACAGGAGGGGAAGCTGAGGCCCAGAGAGGGGGAGGGGCAGAGCCCAGGTGCATCCCCTATCTTTTGGCATTGGTGGTAGAGGACTGGAAATTGCACTGGCTCCAAAGAACTGAGTTCAAATCCTGATTCTGATGTTTAACTGCATGTGTGAACTTGGCTGCACCAACCTTTCTGGGCCTCAGTCTCTTCTTTTGTAAAGTCCAGGGGGAGCATCCTGGAGGAGGGAAGGAGTAAGCATTGATGTGGCACCTACTGTGTGCTCGGCTTTGTGCTAAGCACTTTTTTACAAATATCGCATCTGATCTTCACAGCCACCCTGCCACGTACAAGCTCTCATTATCCCCATTTATGGAGAATACTGAGGCAGACAGGTGAAATGACTCACCCAGGGTCACATAGCTAGTAAAACACCTAAGGCCGGCATCATCTTAGACACACTTCATGGTTTACTTTAGAATCCCCTGGGTCACTTAGCCAGGATGTGTCAGAGGCAGGATTTGAACTCAGCTCTTGCCAGCTTTGGGGCTGGCTCTCTATACACTGACCTCACCCCCACAAGGTCACTGGCTTGTGCCAGCAGCTTCTCCCCTCCCCCAGTACCTCAGTACAGAGGCTCCCCAGGAGCAGGAGGGAGGGAGGGAAGGACAGACAGAGGGATGGATGGACACTGCAGGCCCCAGCCTCTACCCAAAGGCCATCTGAGTGTGCTGGGCCTCTCCCCGTCTAGCTGCCTGATTGCAATGGCCTTGAAAAACAGCAAGACAGGAAGCCTCCCAGTCAGCGAGATCTACAGCTTCATGAAGGAGCACTTCCCCTATTTCAAGGTGAGATGCAGGGCCTGAACTGCGTGGGTCTGAACCATGAGGGTCTGAACCATGAGGGTCTGAACCAAGAGGGCCTAACCGCGAGGGTCTGAACCGAGAGGGTCTGAACTGCGAAGGTCTGAACCATGTGGTCTGAACCATGAGGATCTGAACCATGAGGGTCTCAGCCACCTGCCACCTCCCTGGCAGTGGGGGCAGCCTGTCCCACTTGGGCACCCTGGGGGGGCCATGGAGCTGTACAGCCTGGCTTCAGCCCCCCCACCTCCTCCATGCTGGGGCCCCCCTGAGGTTTGGGGGGGGATCAAGTCAGCAAGTATTGATTAAGCACCTACTGTGTTCCCGACACCATGCTAAGAAAGGCCATAACCAACAAACAGAAAGCCCAGTCCCTGCCCTCAAGGAGCTCCCAGTCTAATGGGGGAGACAATGCTCAGACAACCATATCTAGAGGGGAGACCCTGGGGAGAATGAGCAGGGAAGGTGCAGCCTTAAGGGGAACTGAGAAAGGCCCCTTGCAGAAGGTGGACATTGGGCAGGGACTGGCAGGAGGCCAGATTTGTACTGTGGGAAGGAGGCTGAACGAGAGGGGAGACCGAGGCAGGCAGACACCCAGCGGGCCATGGCAGGAGTCCAGGCCCCCTAGATTGGGAGGAGCAGAAGGGACGGCTGTGGCAGGGAGGGAGCTCCCCATCTGGGGCGGGCAGGCAGCCCAGGCAGCCTTGAGCCTTGCTCTGTGGTCGCTTCCCCACCAGACAGCCCCTGACGGCTGGAAGAACTCCGTGAGGCACAACCTGTCCTTGAACAAATGCTTTGAGAAGGTGGAGAACAAGACAAGCGGCTCCTCCCGCAAGGGCTGCCTGTGGGCCCTGAACCTGGCGCGCATTGACAAGATGGAGGAGGAGATGCACAAATGGAAGAGGAAGGACCTGGCGGCCATTCACCGCAGCATGGCCAACCCGGGTAGGGCTCTGTGGGCGCTGGTCAGGCAGGCCCAGCAGGGGCCTCGTGGAGCCTCAGGCTTCCCCATGGCAGAAACCTCTGGAGCTGCCTGGTGGGCCTGCAGCCAGGAACATGTGGATGTTAATACAGTGACTCGATAATGTTTACTTTTGTTCCCGTTTCACAGAAATCTGTTTTCTCTCCCAGGTTGCTTTCAGAGGGACCTGGTAGGTTGTCTGGTCCAAATCCCTCATTTTGCCAGGGGGAGATTGAGAAGAAGGGGCCAGGGAGAGAAGGGCCTTGTCCAGTGACCCGGCGGGCCAAGACTTGAGCCACGTTTGTTTGAATTCTGGGGTTTTTGCGTCCCTCACCCTGCTCAGATACCCCCCTGGCCCCGTGGGGCTGAGCTCTTAGCTCTCTCTTTCTTTCTCCATCCCTTGCAGAAGAGCTGGACAAGCTGATCAGTGACCGGCCAGAGAGCTGCCGCCACCTGGGGGAGCCTGGGGAGCCGGATGTCCCTGTGCTGGGCCGGGTGGTGGCTGCTGCGGCGGCCGCCCAGGGCCGCCTCACCACCTCCCGCCTCCCGCCCCAGCCTGTGATGACCCTGTCGCTGCAGTCCATCCCCCTGCAGCACCAGCTGCAGCCTCGTGCGGGCCTGGCCCCCGGCTCCCCAGCGCCAGCCCAGACCCCTCCGCTGCATGCCCTGCCTGACATGAGCTGCAGCCCCCTCCCCACCCACCACGCCGTGAGCAGAGGCCCCGTGGACTTTCTCAGTGTCGTGGGTGATGTGAGCACTGAGGTGGATGCACTGGACCCCAGCATCATGGACTTTGCCCTCCAGGGTGAGTGTGCGAGGCTGGGGGTCCTGGAGGGATGAGGGATGGGGGCCTGGAGAATGGAGTGGTGCTCAGTCCAGAGAAGGAGTGACTTCAGTAGTCATTCGGTCATGGGCTCAGAGGACCACTCCCTGCACTCTATGCTGAGGAGGATAAGGCCCAGAGAAGTTAAGTGAGTGGCTCAAATTTGCGTAGGGCTGAGCTGGAATTAAAACCTAGGTCTTCTCACTACAATTCTGGGTCTGCACATGCAGGCTTTCTGTTCCTGGGAAAGCAGGACCTCCTTCCCTGGTCACTTGGCCTCCTTGGTGACCTCATTGAGCCAAAGTGGCAGAGACTGGGAGCTAATAGGGCATTAGTCATGAGGGCATGGGGCCAGAGACAGAAGCTGGGACAGCCCAATGCCACAGCCAGAGGGAGAATTCGGGCCAATGCATGTCCCCCTGGGGGACTCAGGAGCATCATCTCTGCAGGAGAGGAGGCAGTGTTAGTGCCTGGCGGGTGAGAAGCAGACCACAGAAGTCCTAGTTAGTGCTGTTGTGAGGCCACCGAGCATTGAAGGGAGCAGTTGGGGCAGATCTAATGATGTTCTCTACCTCTGAAAATGGGACCAGCCCCAGCTCCTCAGGATCTGCTCGCCCCATGGTTCCCAGGGTTTGTTTAGGCTGTGGTCAGGTAGGGGCAGTGCAGGCTACTGCACAGACTGTTGGGTTTGGAGACTGAAGACCAGTTTTAATCTTGAGTCTGTGACTTGCTAGTCATATGACCTTGGACGAGTCACTTGTAATGAGGGGTGACGTGAAGGTAGGAGCCCTGACCTATTCTAGGAGGAAATGATGGTGGGTACTGGTGGGTTGTCAAGTGTTCAGGGAAGAGTGATGAGGGCCACCCAGTGGTACCAAGTTACAGACCCAAACTGCCCCAAGTGGCTTTGGCTGAGCCTAGGTCAGTTCTCTCCTCTCTGGGCTTGGGCAGAAGAGCTATGCCTTTGTCTGCTACCCCTTCCCCATGGCTCTGCAGGGGGGTTAGGGGGGGCCCTGGCCTGACATGGTTCTGTTTGCCTCTGAAAGGGAACATTTGGGATGACATGAAGGATGAGAGCTTTAGCCTGGACACCCTCGGGGCCTTCAGCAACTCCCCGCTGCAGCTGTCAGACTGTGACCTGGGTGCCTCGGGCCTCACCCCTGTCTCTAGTGGCAGTGACCAGTCTTTCTCAGACTTACAGGTCACCAGCCTGTACACCACCTACGCAGTCTCAGGGGACAGCGCATCTTCCTCTTCTGCCCAGTACCTGGGCACCCCAGGCAACAAGCCCATTGCTCTGCTCTGAGTGGTCTCTGGCTCTTTGGCCTTGGGGGGGATGTGGGGGGGAAATCTGTCCTTGGAGGTGAAGTGGGGGGAGCCTCTGGTGCTTAGAGGAAATATGGGGTGGACCCCATGAGCTCTGTTCTGCAGGCGTCCCTGACCCTGGGCAGACGCCCACCCAGCAATGGGCCTCTCCTGCTATCTTCATGGCCCTTAGGAAGGTATGGAGCTGTTGAGAGAGAGACAAGCCCTCTATGCTGATATACACCCATGGGCCCTTTGCCTAGAATGTCTCTTAAGTGTGTCCTGGACTGTTAGTAACCACAGTTGTGTGACTGGACAAGCTGCTTTGTTTCCATTCTGGGTTAAACTGTTCAGATGGATCTCTCCAAGGTTCCAAGGGCTCCATCATCAGCCCCAGACTCTTCCCTTCCTGTGGACACCCTTAATTTATTCTTCCGAGAAGCCTGTTGAGCCCTGGGTGAAACCACCTTGGGAAGTCTCTGATGGATAGAGCCCAAACCTGGGAGACCAGTTGTGGGATAGTGGTGGGATGGAGAGCTGGAGAATTCTGAAAGGGATCTTCCTTGGGAGTTGACCAGTTTCTTATCTTCCTTAGAGAAGATAGTGAAGATAAGACATTACCTAGATTTCTGTAGACTAGGTCCTCTGGGCTGTGCTAGACAGTATTACAGTTTGTAAATTTATTTCTATTTATTGCTATCAATCGAGACCACATTCTGTGAGCTGAGCCCCTGGCTCCTTGAGTAACCGCCCCCTGCATCACCTCTAATGTAAATCATGAGTGAAGCACATCCCAGACTCATTCCTTCCTCCCTCTGACCTTGGCTTTCTTTTTTGAGTCGTACTTTGCATACTGTGAAACATCTCATTTTTTTTGTGAACCATAGCTCACCTTTTAAAAACAAAAACCCAGATGTGCAGTATTGATTCGGAGCACCTCCTCCCGGATGAATTCAAGGAAGGGTCCTTCTATCCTTCACATATTTTAAGGTGCTTAGTTAAAGGCTCATTGGCATGGGGCTGAGCAATGGAGAGTTTATGTTGGATTTTAAGACTGGAACCCAACCATGATGTGTACAATTCTTAGAAATGGTAAAGAAGTGGCTGATGCCTCAACCATCCGCCATGTTTTGTTGACCCTTGTGTCTTTGATGATGCTCTGGTACCCCCTGTTTTTTCATGTAACCCATTCTGCAGACAGTTTTGGTCTAGGGGTCCTGAGTTGTTGGGGGTCAGGGGCAGTGAGAAACAAAGAGGAATCATCAACCACAAGATAAGTTGAAAGTATGAAAGTTTATATTATGGTGCAAAGTTGGCCAACAAGATGACGGTTCCTCTCCCTTCCTCCTCTTCCTTGTGGCTAGGCCATTTTGGAACTCATCCTGGGTAGGGTTCATAAGGCAGCTATGTGTCTGCTGGGAGTGATTTTGTCTGAGGCCTTTCTGGAGGCAGCAGATTGGAGGGCACCACTTTTGGGGTCCTTCCTAGCTCTCCAGATATCCATAAAGTAGGCAGCGTGCCCCATGTTGCACGAGCCGCATGAGACCCTTTCCTGTGATGTGACCCAGATCGCTGATATTTTAATTGTTGCTAATGATGAACTTTTTTTAGGGCAACACCAAGCTTCTGTAAACATAGTGTAATAGAATCTTTTTCAATAAAATGAGAAAAAAATGGTGTTTGTTGTTCAAGAGTGTGAAATAGGAATGGACGTTCATCAGCCAGAGATCTATTAACAGCAAAGGGCTATGACAAAGTGGTTTGTCAAGTCAACAAGCATTTATTAAACTCCTTCTGTGTACCAGGCCTTGGGCTAAGCACTGGACCAATAATCAAGTATTTACTGACCTCCAGAAAAGGGTGGCCAAGACCACCTCAAGTGGAGGGCCTCAGAGTTTGGCCATGTGAATTTTCACTGAAGGAATTTTGGGTGTTTGGCCTGGAGAAGATTTAAGGGAGGATGTGATCACTCTCTGTCAGTATTCACAAAGCCCTTTTGGAAGAAAAAACTGGCTTTTTCCACATAGCCCCAGAGGGAAGACGTAGTAGCCACGGGTGGATGTTGCAGATTTAGGGCTGAAAAGGAAAAAATTCATAACCAAGCTCTTGCTTGGTTACATTTAGGATAGGATACATTTAAATAGGCTACATTTAAAATAAAATGCAAAATTTATTTTAAAAAGATTTATAAATAAAATGATAATGCCTTGGGATGTGGTGGGCTACTCCTGCTACGAGCTAGGGTCTGTATAGCACTTTTAAG
Source organism: Pseudochirops corinnae (assembly GCA_028646515.1). Lineage (NCBI taxonomy): Eukaryota > Metazoa > Chordata > Mammalia > Diprotodontia > Pseudocheiridae > Pseudochirops > Pseudochirops corinnae. Next base: position 340,047,359 of record CM053587.1, on the reverse strand, counting down.
GGTTGCAAAGCACTTTATAAAGACCGTTTCATTAGATCATCACAACTCTGGCTAGGTGAGGAAATTGAGGCAGAGGGGGCAGTGACTTGCCCAGGATCACACAGCTAGTAAGTGTCTGAGGCTGGATTTGAACCTGGGTCTCACTCTGGCTTACACTTTGTGCACTGTGGCGCCACCTAGCTGCCTTGACCCTAGAATGTAAGATCACTTCATTGGTGGCTCTAAAGATAGATTACTTTTTTTCTGGGACAGCTTTGCAGAAGGACAGAGCTAACCTTAGGAGTCTCCCTAAAAGATTCCATTAAGGATTCTTCCAAAATGGTGCGTGTTTCAAGATGTCAAGAGTTTCAATCACCTGAGTGATGTCATTGGTTCACCAGAGTGAGCCAATATGCTGATTATGGCATTTGTTGTGGGGGATTTGCCACCCCCACAGGAGCGTCTCAGCCTTTCACATTGGTTGCTGCTTCCCACACACTTCCAAAGACTCTATTGTCCCCCAAAACCAAAGGTTGAGCTGATGGTGGGTGACCTTAGGCACCATCTTGTCCGTCTTCATTTGAAACACGAGGACACTGAGGCCCAGAGAGTTCAGGGCAGGGGTTTGTTTGAGGTCACACAGGTGATAAGAGAGGGAGGATTAGAACATACGAAGTGTACGGGGTCCTCCAGCATTTTCCTGGGCAGGTAGAGTTAACATGTCCAGTCTCCCAGATGGCCAGTGGTGCCACTGAGACCTCAGCCACAAGTCTTCAGATTCTTGAAGGCCCAATGGTTTGCAGTCACCCAGGTCCAAATTCCTGGGGAAGAAAACCTCCTCTGCCCTACCTTAATCATCAAGAATCACCTGGAAGAGAAATGTTCCTGATCTAAACCTGGCTCTGGATCCATTCCCATTAGAGCTGAATGTTGAACGTTGCACCAGACATTCCTGGGTGGCTTTACTTTCTCCTAATGGTAGAAAATGGGTGTGGCATGAAGGAAGACAGGGAGGGTGCCAGCCCCTCCAGGTGCTCAAGGGGAAGGAGCTCGTGGTGATGATGGTGGGTAAGGAGCAGATACTTCAGGAGATGGTTAGGTACCAAATGGAGAAGAGGCTAAACCCCCAAATGCACAGTGGTCTCCAGAAGAGGAAGCAGTGGCCGCATTAAGGTGTCAAGATCTCTCTCCTTGTGCCCTTGGCTCCTGGGTGGGAGGATTTCAACAAGCCCTTCTAGACATGTGGCCCCTTTCAAAATAACCCTCAAGTGACTCATTACTGCTGAAATACAAGCCCGTGCCTCAAAGATAAAAGGCAAAAAAACTCCAATGCAGGCAGCAAAAAGCGGTCCTCCCATGCAGGGCAGTCTCCATCAGAGTGTGAAGTCCAAATCATACAGGATTTTTGTCTTTTCTTGTCTGCAAATTCCAAGTTTGACAAAAAGTATCTTAGTCTCACTGCTGGGCATTGGTCACTGGTCCCATGGATTACTGGTGATGCTAATAGCCTCTGATCATTCAGCCAGTTGGGCAGGAGAGGAGGAAGCGGCCTGCCCCGGCCTGGCAGGCAGCAGCCCTGTGACCTTGGACAAGGTCACCCTGTCTCACACTGATCCACTTGGGTCCTCTTCCCCTAAGGCTGAGATGGCCTCCCTACCCCAACTTCTCCACTTAACTGGGGATAGGAGGTATCTCCCCTGGTAGGGGGGAAGGGAGAACCTGCCTTTCTCCTTACCCCGAACACCCAGCACACATGTTAATAAATGCTAGCCAATTTATCCCAGAGGCCCAGGATGCTACTTGGTCCAGGACACCTCTTACCCACCTCCCTTTGAGCTTTAAGGATCTTTCCAAAATGTCGTGCGTTTCAAGATGGCAGACAAGAGTTCCGATTTCCCGAGTGATGTCACTGGCTCGCCAGAGTCAGTGTGCTGATTTACCACCCCCATGGGATCCTCTCCACCTTTTAGGTTGGACACTGCTCCCTGTACACTTCCTATGGCTCATACCTCTCACCTTTGCTCCTTTTCTGCTGATGCCTGTTTATCTTCCTTATCTGACTGTAAGACCCTCGAGGCCTGGCCCATCACAGTGCCCTCCCCAGAACAGGTACTTAGGAAAAGCTTGGGGAATAAAAGAATGAGTGAGTGAATGAATGAATGAAGAGTCTACCCCCAAGTGTGGATGTTGGGGTGTGAGAGACTAAAGCAGGGAGATGTGGAACAACACAGACCTGTCTTTATCCAGGACAGAATGAGGAGCCCAAGTCCAAAGACACATCTGAAAAACATGGTCAGTTTATTGGAACCCTCCCTGACAGCTGTGCCCTCAAAGGACTGGCATGGCTTTCCACCTGAGGCCCAGTGTGCACACACACACATTCAGAGCCCCCATCCGCACCATCCTCAGAGTGAAAATACCCAGCAGGTACTTGGGGACCTTCTTCCCCATTCATCCACCAGGGCTTTCATAGGCTGACAGCTACATGTTAAGAGCCTCGGTCCTTGCTTCTGGCCAGTACTTAGGATAAATCAGATCAGGTCATTTTGTGACCTTGGCATGAGGGTGTCCGATAAACACTGCCCAGAAAAATGCATGGTGGCAGCAAGTCCTTAACCCACTGCTGGATCCCCTGGGCCACCTTGCAAGAGAAGCTGAGCTCTGGAGAGGCCCAAGGCCCAGGCTCCATCCTCTTCCTCCAGGAGCACCCAGCCACCTGCCCCTTGTCAAATCAGAACAGTTATGGAGCCACTGTTCACTAACCCACCTGGGCTTTGGGTATTACTGTTCTGGGTTAGCTGGGCAGTGTGTGGTGGGCACATAGCCCACTGGCAACAAGGCACTGATGGGAGGGAAGGCGGCTTAGCAGTGGGTTCCTCTGTGGATGAGAGTCAGGGGGTCACAGTAGTGATGCCAGCTAATCATGGCAGATGTCAGGTAGGGGGTGCATCTCCCCTCCTTCCACACACTCCAGTCCGGCAGGCAAACTAGTACCTGGGAGGGCAGCAGGCAGGATGGCCTGGGACTGAGCCACTCAGAGAGGAAGCAAAAGGTGTCTGTGCTTTTCTTAGAGAGGCTGGCGACCAGCCCCAGGGGAAGCACCTGGCAGCCTCTCCCCATCCCCACAAAGGGGATCTCAGAGAATGTGTAGCCCCCAGAGCCAGGATTATACTTTGTTTCTTCTAAAAAAATTACCACTCTACTAAGAATATTTCCCATTAATGTCCCTAGTGATTTGTCATTCGCTGTTCTGAAAAAAATTTGTTTTTCCTCTTCATTTAGAAAAATGAAAAAAAAAAGTAACCCCAATCCCCTGGTGCGCAGGCAGCCAGTCAGCCAGGCTAGACCTGGCAAAAACTGACTTTTCCTTCGGCCCCCTTTGGATCTGGGTCCCCAAGTCCGTCCCCTTTCCTCAGCCATGAAGGATCCTTAATTAGCAGCTGGACTCATAATAGAACAAGATGAGAGTCTGTAGGTGGGTGTCACATGCCCCTGTGAGACCTGGTGCCTGCAGGGCCATGCAGCAGAGGTGCCTCGATCCAAAACAAACATGACTGCCCAGCATGCAAGAGGGCGGATGTCTCTGCATGAAAGTGCCACATGTATGCCCTTTGTTTCCAGGCCGAAGGAGCTGCCTTCTCTTCCATCCCACAGAAATGTCCAGGGAGAAATCCTGGTGGGGGCTCTGAAAGGCAGCCAGCAGCCTCAGCCAGGCGCCTCCAGGCCGCTGGGGCATCCTCTCCCAGAAGGGATTATGTGCAGCCCCACCCGTCCCCTGCTCAGGTGGAGGCTGGGCTCTCCATGGTGGCTAGGAGGTGGGCGATCTGGGCTCTGTCCGCAGGGCTGATGTGCTGTGTCATGTGGATCACACAGTCCACAGCCACCTCGGGATTGTCCTGAACCAGGCTGAAGGAAATGAGAGAGGATTGGGAAATGTGGGGCTGACCACCCTGGGCTCAGAGACACCCCCTGCCCCCAACTGGGCCATGTCTACAGGGCCATCTGAGCTGGAAGGAGCCTAGGATGGGCAGAGGGGGAGCAAGGGGTCTAGGGAGCTGTCCTAGCTTCAGTAAGATGAGCAACAGATTAGGGGATGGGCAGCCCACTAACACACTGGGGTAGCTGGACCAGCCTAAGTGGTTACCATGGCAGCTAGGCTGGGAGTCAGGAAGGCAGATCTGAGCTCAAGAACTGTAATGACATAATTGCCCAACTTGAGGTGGTGAGCTTCCCACCACTGGAGGTATTCAAACAGGAACTGGGTAATGTCTTGTTGGACCATTATACAGAGGATTCACATGCTGGACTGGGGAGGGTTGAATGAAATGACCTGGAAGGTCCTTTCTGACCCTAAATGCCCTTGGTCTATGCTATGATCTGCCCAGGACTCAGTGGAGTCCAGAGGGGTGGACGTGCCCACACTGTAGGAGCTGTGGGCTTAGGCCCTGGGTCATTGCATTTTTGCCCTAGGGAGGTGGGGTAGGAGAGAAGGGAGAAGAGGAAGAGGGGGAGGAGGAAGAGGAAGAGAAGTAGGGGCCCAAGGGCTGCTTCCTTTGCCAGCCCACTCCTCCTTTCCTCTGCTGGGACACAGTCTGGCTGCCCTGGCTCACCTTCGGATGGTCTTGAGGACAAAATCCCGCTTTAGACACTTGATGTTCTCCCAAATGGCAGAGTGTAGGCCATCCTCCTGCCGAAGGTGTTTCTCCAGCCACTCTACAACCACCTGATTGTTGTCCCAGAGGTATCCCTGGGGAGAGAGAGAAGGCGAGTTGGCCAGGGGAGGGGGTGGAGCCTTTAAAGGTTGGCATGGGCAGATGCCAGGGCCCTGAAGGCATGAGAAGACCCCCCCTTTGGCAGAGGTGGGGGGGCTTCCAGGGGGAGCCTCCTCATCGTACACATCTGTCTACCATTTCAAAGGCTTAATCAGTTCTCCAAGTGGGACTAATAAACAGGGAGCAGAGAATTAGTAAGAAGAAGGGTTCCCATGTCTTCAGAGGACAGGATTGGTGGTGCAGCCCTCTCTACAAGAGTGATCTGGGTTAGACCCAGTGTCCCCCGGAGAGGCCCAGCCCCCCACACTCTGCTCAGGGCACTGGGGTGTCTTGCTTCCTGCAAAGAGGGCTTTCTAAAGAATGCAGGCTCTGGTGTGTGCCGGCTCAAGGCCAGGGAACTGAGGTGGAAAGAACCTTGACAGCGCCCTCTGTCTCCATGAACCAGCGGCGCAGCATCGACTGGACATGCACGTGGCTGAGCTCGCCATTGGCCTGCAGGATCTCGTTCTTGACAATGTCCTCAAGGAGGAGGCGGCGAAGACGCCAGTAGAGGAATGTGCGTGCACTCTTCCACTCCAGAATGTCCTGAAAAAGAAGCCAGAGCCTTGAATGCAGGGGCAGCAGTCCTCTGGGAGGCAAGGGACTGATTCCAAGGTCCCTCCCAGCTCTGACATTCTAGGTTCCAAAACCCTCCCAGCTCTGACATTCTAGGTACTAAGGTCCCTCCCAGCTCTGACATTCTAGGTTCTAAATCCCCTCCCAGCTCTGACATTCTAGGTTCCAAACCCCTCCCAGCTCTGATATTCTAGGTTCCAAGCCCCTCCCAGCTCTGACATTCTAAGCTCTAAAGCCCCTCCCAGCTCTGACACTCTAGGACCTAGAATCTAGGTACTAAGGTCCCTCCCAGCTCTGACACTGGATAACTATATAAGAACTAGTTTTATACCCAATGACAAGTGGCTTCTGTTAGTGTAGTTTCCATATTTACAATGTAAATAACAAAAACAAGATCTCATAGGAAAATAATTGGGTCAAAGCAGCTAAGGAGGATGCTCTGTGATGGCAGCCATCACCACATCCACTAGGGGTTTAGCCAAGGTGGAGGTACTGGGACTGGGAGGGGAAGGCTGATGGCCCGGCCCCATTGCCCCTCCCTTCTCTGCAGGCCTTTGGAGGGATGGCTGCGTTTGGCCAGGGCAACGGATGGCTGCGCTGCTACATCCCATCCTCCTGGGGAGCAAAGGACACTGGGAAACTCCCTTAACTGTGATGACGCCTTTCTCCTGCATCCTCCCCGGTGTGTCATGGAGGTCGGCGAACTGCACTGCCACCTGGTGGTAGAGGGGGAGCAGGTGCTCCTCCCGGGCTCTCAGCTTGCTCTCCAGTTCCTTCCGATCTTTCTCTGAAAGGTTTTCCACTCCTGTGGTCCCAAAGAGACAGTGAGGCATCAAGGCTATCTCTGCAGCTGTGAAGGGAGGGAGGGGGAGAAGGAGGGGAGAGAGAGAGAGAGAGAGAGAGAGAGAGAGAGAGAGAGAGAGAGAGAGAGAGAGAGAAAGAAGGAGGAAGGGAAGGAGAGAAGAAAAGAGGGAAGGAAAGAAGGAAGGAAGGGAGGGAGGGAGAGATGGAAGAAAGAAAGAGGGAAGGAGAGAGAGAAGAACATAGGGAAGGAAGGATGGAAGAAAGGAAAGAAAGAAACAAGGAAAGAGAGAAGGAAAGAGGGAGGAAGGGAAGGAAGAAAGGAGAGAAGATAGGAAAGAGAGGGAAGAAGAGAAGGAAGAAGGGAGATAAGGAAAAGAGGAGGGAGGAAAGGGAAGAGGGAAAGGAGGAAAGAGGGAAGTATGGAGGGGAGAAGGGAGGGAGGGAAAGGAGGGAAGGAGGCAGGGAGGGAGAGAAGGGCCCCATTCTCCCTCCTCTTACCTAGCTGTTCCACCAGCTTCATGTAAATACTGTCAATCCTCCTCATGGTTTTTATCAAATCTTTCTTCCTGAACTTGATCTCCACGGTTCCTTCGGCCTCCAAAACCCCACCTCTGGGAAAACAAGGAGCCAGGGCTTGGGTTACTAAAAGCATCTGTCCCACCTGCTACCTGGTGCCTCATGGGTGGACAGTGGGGGGTCAGCAGAAAGAGTTCAAGCCTGGGAGGAAGCAGACCTGGGTTTGGCCCTGTCTACACTTGTGACCGCGCTGTTCATCCTCCCACTCCCTTCTCAATTTTTGACAGTCGGACTTCCAACCTCATTAGCAGGCTGAAACTGCTCTCTCCAGTTCTCCAAGATCCCTTAATTGTCAAATCAGAAGGATTTTTCTCCATCCACATCTTTCTCAGACTGCTGCATAGGACACTGCTGACTGCCCTCTCCTCCTACATCGTCTTTCTTCAATATCAATGTACATTTATTAAGTGACTAACAGTTCTGTCTCTACTGGGCACTGGGTGCTCAGGGTGCAAAGACAAATATGAAAACAGTCCCTGTCCCCAAGAGGTGGACACTGTTAATGAGGGACACGATGTTTACATATAGTCCAGACAAAAATGATAAACAAAGTAGTTTGGGGATGGACAGCCCCTAGCAGATGGGAGAATCAGGAAGGAAGGAAGGGAAGGAAGGAAGGAAGGAAGGAAGGAAGGAAGGAAGGAAGGAAGGAAGGAAGGAAGGAGGGAAGGAGGGAGGGAAAGAAGGAAGGAGGGAAGGAAGGAAGGAAAGGAAGGAATGGAAGGAAGGAAACCAGGGACTCCAGGGAGTGGTGAGGGGGAAGTGCACTCCAGCCATGGGAAACAGCTAAGGCAAAAATACAGAGATGGGAAATGGAGAGTCACAGATGAAGAACAGCACATAAACAATTATGGCCAGATTGCAGGGAGTGTGGAGGGGAGGGGGGATGGAAAGGTTAGAAGAGAAAAATGCCAAACAGAGGGGTTTATGTTTGCCACCTCAAGGAATAGGGAGCTGCTGGAGTTTGCTGAATTAGGGGGAAGGCGCCATGGTCAGACTGTTTTTGTGGCTGGATGGAGGATGGATAGAATGAGAAAGTTCCTGCTACGTTGCTGTCTTGGGTCTCGACCTGTCTCAGTCTCCCAGTTGGTTCTTCACCCATATCATGCCCCCTAAATGGGAGGGTCCCCAAGGATCTCCCACGGCTTCAACTGTCACCTCCATATACTCTCCTCCCCTGACTCCACTCACCTATCAGATACTTCCAATTTGCGGTCTTGGACTCATCATGTCCAAAACAAGACTTGTATTTTCCCTTTAGTCCATTCCTCTACCAAATGCCTCTATCAAGAACACTGCTACCCTGATCATCTCCTGGGTTCACAATCTCAGTGTTCTCCCCTGCTCTCTCCTCTCCCTCATCCATCATGTCCAATCACTGGCCAAATCTCACCTTAACACTTCTGGCATCCATCGTCACCATGTATCAGGCTCTCTTCACTTCTAGTCTGAATTCCTAATGACTTCCTAACTGGCCTCCTTGCCTCAAGTCTATACTCCAACGGAAACTCCACACAGCTGCCAAAGTGATGTTCCTTAAGTCTAAGGCTAGCCCATGGCACTCCCCTAACTCAATGAACTCCAATAGGCTGTTGAAGTCCTTTACAACCTGGCCCCAACCTACCTTTCCTACCTTTTCTGTATTACTACTCCTTGTATTGCAAGGTCTAGCCCAGCTTTCTTTCTTGGATGCCCTATTTCCCATTGCTACACCTTTGCACTGGCCATCCTCCATGCCTGGAATGGTCTCCTTCCTCACCTCTGTTTCTTGGAATCTCTGGCTTCCTTCAAAGTCAGCTCAAGCAGCACCTTCTGCCTGAGGCATGTGCTGATCCCTTCACCATCTGGCATCTCTCCTTCCGAACCTGCCTTGTATCTCTTATGTATAGACATGTTCTCTCATTCCTCCCCCACTCTAACATAAGCTCCCTGAAGGTAGGAACTGTTTCATCTTGCTCCTTGCCTCTCCAGCACCCAGCACAGTGCCTGATACACTGGAGACAATCAATAAATGCTTAGTGATTGAATGGCCTGGCTCTGCCACTCACAAACTGTACAATCTGGACTTCACAGCTGTCCCGTGTGTCAAGTAAGAGTGTTGGGTTAGATGTTCTCCAAGGACCCAAAGCACCTTCTTATGTGTGACCCCAGCCCTGGGGGCACAAATGGAAAAGCAAAGACACTCCCTGCCTTCAGGGAGTCCACATTCTAATAGGAGAGAGAAGTTTAATGTTTAGTCGAGAAAAGACATCACGGTCAGGGTTGGAGCCAAGATGAGGATGCAGGTTTCCTGATTCCTAGTCTAAGGCTCCTGACACTATACCGTGTTATTGGTGATGGAACCCACCAGCCCCAATCACCAGAAGATGTCGATTCCCACTCATGACAATAACTTAAGCTTGGTGCTCTTCGGTCAGAACTGAAATGGGGCCTGGAGGCCACGAGGAAAAGCCCAGGGGATGCACTCACCTGCTCTCCTTGTCTGCGTACATCTCCATGCACAGAGGGTTGATAGTTGGGTCAATGACCACCCAGGAGCCTCCACGGAGTTCAGCATATGGGGGGATGTAGATGAGGACAGGCTGCTTGTACTGCCTGAGGCTGTCCACTATGTAGGCCCCAAACTTCAACACCTGGTCATACATGTCTAGAGACCAAAGGGCCCCCCACCCCCAGCCCAGCCAGCTTTGTCATCAAGAGCAGCATGGTCTCAGAGCCTGGAAAGGGGCCTCCAACAGGAAGGGCTCTCCATCCCCGATGCCCAAGCCCACCCCCACCCCCATGGACATAATTAACTAACAGGACCTTGGTTCTCTCTTCTCACCATCCTCACCCTACTTTGCCTGCAGCAGAGTGATGTGACCCTAACACTTGGAGGGACAAGAGATATATGGACTGTCTAAGGTCCCTTCCACCTTTGGAACTAGGTTCTGGAGTCCAGCTCTAACCACTAATTAACTGTGTGACCCTGGGGGAGTCACTCCACCTGAGAGTGTGCTTCCTCAGCTGTTAAATGGGAGGAGGGGGCTACCCCTCCTAAACCTCACTCTCCTTCTCTGACATCACTGAAGCATTTTATAAACAACAGCCTTGTGATATACAGATGCACAGCCAAGGCTTCTTCCATGATTATCCCCAGCTGCCTTGGAGGACCCCACAGAGACCCTCTCCAGCTCTACCATTCTTTGCCACATTGGGCAGAGACGAAGGCAGCCTCCAAGGACAGGGTGGCCCTGAGACCGAGGATTCTAAGACCACGAGTTAGGAGCCTGGAGTCCTCTCTCTGGCCCTGGCCTCGGGTCCCACAGCTCACTGGCCACAGGTGTCCTCAGGGGGCCCCTGGTGCGATGAAGGCCAGCTCAGCCTTGCCCTCCTCATGGATGACCAAATGACAGAACAGACATAGGAATTCCTCAGGGGATTATTTCTGGGCCAATGACATCATCATCCCTTCTTAAAGTTTCCAGAATGAGAACATCTGAGTATTTGCAAACTCTGCGAAGGCGGGGGTTGTTTCATCCTTTGTACTTGTATCCCCGGCGCCTGGTACTCAGTAGGGGCTTAATAAATGCTTACTGACTGATACAGTGGGACCCAAACCTACCTGTAATAATGCCAGTTCCCATTCACCTTATCCTTTGTAGTTATAAAGTATACACGTTTTCTCATTTGATTCTCATGAAAATCTTGGAAGGTAGGTCAAATAGGTATTATTATTCCCATCTTACAGATGGGAAAACTGAGACTTGCACAAATGAGGCAGGTTACCCAAAGTCCCATGGCTAGTAAGGGCTGGGCCTGGACTCAAACACTGGCCTTGCGAGCTCAGGACCCAGGCTTTCTCTATCACACCGTGATGCTGCTCACACCTTTGTCTAGACCTGTTCATTTTACTTCCCTCCTTACCCTTCATGCCCCCAGAGAATCCTCTCCAGTTGGCAAAGATCATCAGAGGCAGTTTCTCCCGGTTGAAATCCTTGATGGCCTGGGCAGTTTTAAAGGCGGAGTCTGGAAACCACACCTGTCCTGCCTGCTGGATGATCTGTAAAACATGGAAAGGAGGCTAGGTCTACTGGAAAAAAAAGAAAGAAACATCATGGGGCAGAGGTTACTGAGGCCCTGGAGGCTTTGGAAATGGCTGAGACTGAGACTAAGACTGAAAATGACTTCCCCCCCAAAAATACAACCCACGTTTCTATCTGTGATGGGGAAGGCTCAAGGTCAAGGCTGGACACTATCCCCCCTCCCTAAAAACAACCCATACTTCTATCTGTGATGGAGAAGGCTCAAGGTCAAGGTTGGGCACCATTCCCTACATTAGCCTCCTGGTTGGGGACTCCTTGCCTGCAGTGTCTCTTATCTCTAAGCCATCATCCACAGAAGACCCAAGTGGTCTTCATTAAGTACAGACGTGACTCCCATCACCCCCTACTCAAGCTCCAATGGCTCCCTATCACCTCAAGGATCAAATATAAACCTCTCTTGGCTTTCAAAGCCCTTCCCAATCTGGCTCCAGTTTTGTCACATGTGACTCCCCTTCACACACACTGTGGACAAGTCAAACCGTCCTTCCTGCTCTCCCAAACACGGTCATGACTGTAACACTCTTCCTCCTCGGCTCTGCCTCTGAGAATCTGGTTCCTTCTACACTCGGCCCAAACAGCATCTTGTATCTCAAGCCTTTTCCAGGGCCTTCCCTCTCTAATAACCTCGTACTCATTTTGCATGTTCTTATAGAAGGACATATTGCCTCTCCTGACAGGTCATCTCTCTGAGGACAAGGATTGCTCAGTTTTTGCCCAGTGCTTGGCATATAGTAGGTGCTTAATGAATGCTTTTTGCTCTGACATTTAGTGCTTGTATTTTTACAGATCCTTCCTTATCTTCTAATCCTCATTACCACCAACACCAACACCACCATCACCATTACTAACACCACCACCACCACCATCATTTCTTACCACCATCACTAACACCACCACCACCACCATCATTCTTACCACCATCACTAACACCACCACCACCACCATCACTAACACCACCACTACCACCATCATTCTTACCACCATCACTAACACTACCACCACCATCACTAACACCACCACTACCATCATCATTCTTACCACCATCACTAATACCACCACCACCATCACTCTTACCACCATCACCATCACTAACACCACCACCACCACCACCATTCTTATCACCATCACTAACACCACCACCACCATCATTCTTACCACCATCACTAACACCACCACCACCACCACCATTCTTACCACCATCACTAACATCACCACTACCATTACCATTACTAATACCACATCACCATCATCACCAGTACCAACACCACCATTACCATCACCACCATCACTATCATCATCATTGATACCACCATCACCATCACTAACACCACCACCACCACCATCATTCTTACCACCATCACTAACACCACCACCACCACTACCCACCATCATTCTTACCACCATCACTAACACCACCACCACCACTATTCTTACCACCATCACTAACACCACCACCACCACCATCATTCTTACCACCATCACTAACATCACCACCACCATCACCATTACTAATACCACATCACCATCATCACCAGTACCAACACCACCATTACCATCACCACCACCACTACCATTCCCAACACCATCATCCTCACCCCCCAAACATCATCATGACCAACACCAGCAGCGGCAGAAGCAGCAGGGTTCTCCTCTCCCCCACAGCTAATTTTTTCCCTTGTCATTTTGTTTCACTTGCCTACATCTAATATAAATTTGTTTTCTTCAATGAAGGAGTTACCACAATGAAAAGGGAAAGGGAGAAAAGAAGGTCACTGAAGTATTTTTAAAAATGAACAGAAGAGAAGAGAATGAGGGTTGTCATAGGAAACCCCGACCAGCAGCTTTGAAAATAACACGCAGAATATATTATACGGTTAAAAAGAAAAGCCCATGCTTCATAATTCAGTCTCACAGTTTTGCATCCAATCCTCTATTTCTCTTCTACTTTGTAGATGGAAATGTTGCTTTGATTTGGTGTCACATAAGGCAAGAACAAAAAACAAACCACAAAATGATGTCTGCTGCTGGCCAAAGTCCCCTGTTCCACTGTGAGCCACACGAGGATGTAGACATGGATGTGGGACTGGCTTATCTAAACTTCTCATATCCTCCAGTATTGAACACAGAGAAACCAAAAACCCCGTGCACAGCCTACAAGTCCTCAGGGTCAGAAGACCAGGCAGTGGTGAGGGAGGCCCAGGTTTCTTGTCACCATGCCTTTGGGTGACATTCATACACAGGAGAACAGAGCCCAATCTGACTCAGATGTGGATTAACCCACATGGGCTCGATGGGAAAGCCCATTCCCAATGCCAGTAGGATGAAAATGGTCAGAAGAAAACAAGATTAACAACCAAGCCCCTGGGCCAAAATAAGGCTCTGTCCTGGGTGCTCTCCAGTTTTCTCTCTAAATTGGCTCACTTAGCAGTCTCATCAGCTGCCATGGGTACAAAGATCATCTCAATGCAGATATTTCCCAGATCTGGTCTCTTTCCTCTGCTCCAGTTTCACATCACTAATTCCTACAAGAGATTACGAACTCGAGCTCACCATGTCCAAAACTGAGCTCATCATCTTTCCCCCAAAAAAGCTACCCCCTCCTACCTTCCTGAGACCGTTGAGGCACCACCACCCTCCCAGTCCCCCAAGCTCACAACCTAGGAGGCAGCCTGGACTCCTCACTCTCCTTCACCCGCCATATCCAAGATGGCGCCATAACATCTCTCATAGGTTTTGTCTTCTCTAACCCAGACAGACAATACCCTAATTTGGGCCCTTATCACCTCTTGCCTGAATTACCACAATAACCTCCTAGTCTCTCTCCTCTAAACCACCCTCTACTTAGACACCTAAGTGTGTGTCTGACCACAGACAGGATGGTGGGATAAATGGGACAATGGATTTGAAGTCAGGGAAATCCGGGTTCCAATCCTGCCTCACACTGATGAGCTGAGTGCCACTGGACATGTCACTTAAGCACTGCCCACCTTGCTGTTTTCTTCTGTAAAATGAAGACCCCCTAAGATCCATTCTAGTCCTAAATCCATGGTCTTATGACCATATCAACACCCCCCAACTCAAAAGAAGCTAATGAAGTTCATTATATCAAATACAAACTCTTCCGTTTGGCATCTCAAGCTCCTCACAGACAGCGACCCCTTGGCCCTGTCATTTTCCAGTCTTCTCACACAAGACTGGTCTCTACATACCCAAGATCCTGCCATATTAGTCTATTTGCTGCTTTGCAGATTGAAACCTCATCTCCCATCACCATGCCTTTGCCCGAAATACTGTTTCTCTTCTCCTCTTCTTTTTGCAATCCCTTGACTTCCCTGAAGACTCCCCTCAAGGGTCACCTGTCGTAAGAGGCCCTAACCAGGCTCTTTCCCTCCAGGACTACCCAGGAGCTCCTTTGTACATTTCTGGTACATACATACCTATGTGTATACATATCACTTCACCCCTTAGAATGTAAGCTCTGTGAGGGCAGAAGCTGTCTTGGCTTTGTCTCTGTATCCCCAGCAGTTAGCACAGTGTTTGGTACCAAGCAGGCACCTAATTGGCACATTGTCTGAAAGACAGTGCCTGTACAATTTTAAAAGTCCAGACAAGGCTGTTCGTGGAAAGGTCTCATGTTCCTTGGGGATCTACACCTGGCCTTTGACAGACTCAAATTTAGGAAGAAGGAACCAAGGCAGGGAAGATGAAGTCAGAATTGTAACATCAAAGGCCTTGTTTTGGAGGTACAGTCTTTTAAGTAAAAGCATCAGAGACTGAAACTTCCCTTGGACCCTTCCTTCCCCCAACCTCCCCTCTGCTGACCCATGCAGAGCTTCCCCTACTTCCTCCCACACTCACCTTGGCTTCAGAATCTAGGTTAGCAGGATCAGCAGGGATCACCATCTCAACAGTCCGCGTCTCCACAGCTATCACCCCAACAGGAATTCCCCCTAACCTACAAAACATATGGCTACTTAAGCCTACTGGGGGAGAGTGGGGGGGCTCTCTAGGAGCTACAATACTAGGACATTCAGATTTAGGATCTCTCCCAGAAACCCAAGTGAAGGCCTGGGCTCTATCTACATACTCAGTACCTTGGGGCCTGAAACCACCTCAGGGTGACACAGTGGATGTGCCAAGGAGACTATAAGTTCTCTTAAGGCAGGGGCTGGGTTTTACCTAAAACAACTTTCTTCTGTAGTATCTGTACACAGTAGGCATTTAATAAATGTCGGTTGTATTAAATTCTATTTCAATTACCTCATTTAAAGAAAAAACACCAACAATTTTATGTAATAAGTAATTGATATGTAATATGTAATTAAGTAATATGTAATAAGTCTAATTAGGCCATTGACAAGAGTGTCCAGAGAAGGGTGACCAAGACAGTGGCTAAGGAGAACAGTGGAGGGCATGAGTGGGCCTTGGGTGTGGGGGCACACCTCAAGAAGGGCTTTCTGACATTTCAAAGTGCCCCACAACAGAACCTCCCCAACCTCCCTGACCCTACGAGTTCTCAAAGGAAGGCCACAGAGTCTGAATGGTGGCCGCCATCTTCCTGGGATGTGGTGAAAAAGATGGCCGGACAATGAGGTGGGGTGAGTGAGAAGAGGCCACAGGAGTCTACATTCTAGGCTTCTAGGAAAAGTTCCATGACAGAGTTATGAGGAGAGTCATTTCAGAGTTTACTTTTTCTAATGTGAAAATCTGGGCCCAGGAGAAACCACCCCCTGCCTGGGAAGACACAGAAACAAAGGCTGAGAGTCCCCAGAGAATTCACAGAACCAGAGAGCCTCCAAGGCAACTCCGTCCAAGCTTCCCTTCTACAGTGCCTCCAAGAAGCAGCTGCCCAGTCTCTCACTGAACACCCTGACTGGCGGGAAGATCACTACCTCTTGAGCAAACTGTTCTGCTCTTGGACAGACTGGGACATCAGGAAGCTATTTACTGAGTTAGAATTCACCTCTCTGTTACTTCTACCTGTTGGGTCTCATCGTCCACTCTAGGGCTGAGGTATCCTGATGGGTGAGTGACTGATGGGGTGCAGCCTTGGCCCACCCTGGAGACATGCCACCTTCCCCTCTGCCATCCTTCCCCACCCTTGCTTTGGGCAGTCACCAAACCAATACTGCCTCTACAAGCACGGTAGGCCCATGGCTCGGCTGGCCATTCCTGGGACCCCCAAACCAAGCCTGCCTTCCCTAGCTACCATTGCTGATAGCTGTTTCCCCCATGAGAATGGAAAGTCCTTGAAGGCAAGGACTGGGTAACTGTCCGTATCTGTATCACTGCACCTGGCACATGGCAGATAATTAATTGGTGTTTTTTTGTTCACTTGTGCCTTCTCCCCTCTGCGTCAGAGCAGAGGATGGGACATCCCTTCTAACATGTAAAGGCTGTCCTCATCTCCCCCACCCTCCACCCCTGAACTTCTCTTGGGGTCATTCCTTCAGTTGAGAGGGAAGTTTGTAAAAAGAGTTTTGTCCCATCTGTAGTGGGTTACCTTGCTCGGCCAGTCACTACGGTTTGGGCCCAGGGTTCCATGATCTCCTTGAAGCTGTTCTGGTCAAAGAACCCACTCTGCCAGCCTCCCTTCACAGCTGGAAAACAGAAGGAGAGAGGCACGTGCTATATGGGAGCTGCTTTGTCCAAGGTCAGAGACAGCCAACAGAGAGAGAAGATGCATCTCAACCTCCCCCAGAGAACTGGTCTGGTTTTCAGGGCCACCCTTTCCCCTTTCCTCCCTAGCCCACCACAAACTGCACGGGGTCACTGGGAGAACAAAAACATGACACAAAATTGGGAGATAATGCTCCATGGACCATTATAGGCACTCACCACCCAAACAACAGACTGAGGTCATAGACTTGGACCCTGAACTCGGAGTCAAAGGATATGGGACCCAATTATGGCCCCACAATTTATTAATTATAAGTCACTCCCCCTCCATGTGACTCAGTTTCCTTCTTCGTGAAATGAAGGAGTTAGAAAAGATGGTCTAAGACTTCTGACCTTAAATCCTGAGACCTTACAAACTTCCCCTGGTGTGATTTCAGGAGCACCAGAAAGATTCTCATGATGGAGAGGTTAACCCTTTCATCCTTTCATGAGAGATAAGGCTGAAAATTAAAACACCCCCAAGGAAGGATTCCAGTTCTCACTCAGGCACAAGTGTAGGGAAGTGTACCACAGGGAGATCTGCATAGGGCCCTCCAAGTCACTCCCTCTCAGACTGCTTCTTTGTCTGAGGAAATTGAAGGGGCCAAATGTAAAGATCCCCCTGGCTCCTTTCCATGACCCTCTGATGAGGGGAACAGATTCTCACAGAGGAAGGAAAGAAAAATCAGGTGGTTCATAGGTACCTGAAAGAAGGGGAGAAAGGACCACCACATGAGGGGGAAGAATCATGCACAGAGAGGGGAGGCTGGAGTCCCCAGGGACAAAGACTGAGAAGAATCCCTAAGAGAATATAGCATGTGATGGTTTCCAAAGCACTTTTCTCCCAATGATCCTCTGAGGCAGCTGAGTAAAGTACTGTCAGGTGAGGGAGCCAAAGCCCAGAAGTCAAGGGACTTGCCCGTAGCCAAGAAGTGTCTGAGTCAGAAATGGAACCCTGGTCTCTTAACTCTCGGCCCAGAAATCTTTCCAACCAACCTGGTGAACTTCACACAATAGACAATTCCCTCCACTACATACACAGTTGAAACTGAAAACACAAGCAAGTGACTCCTTTCTTCAGGTAGAATCTAAAATATCGATCAGGTATTTAAAATCGAGGGGAATGCCCTGCTCTGGCTGGAGTCACATGTTTGGAAGATGAATGGTATTGAAGCTCTGCCTTTGACGCTCACATCTTACAGGCAAGCAGCCCCCAGAATCATGACCTCAGCAGCACTCCCCTCCACCTCCTGCTCCCCTTCTGAGTTCCACAATGTACTCTCCAGACACAGAGGAGGGAAAAAAAGGGGAGCTCAAATTTGGCTCTGGGATAACTTCCTGGAAGATTTTGCTCCTCAGGTTTATAATGGTCCAGCTCCCATCAACGAAAAAGATTGGGTGATGATGGAGTACGACTACCTTAGGCACATGATCCATTGCCTTCTAGGCCCAGAAGGTCTCTCAGCTGGTTTATCCCCAGAACCCCACCCCACCCAAATCCCACGGGAACTTCAAGAACCCAGCAATTATCATAATGCCTTCTCAGGCACTGTCTTCAGTGGTTAGCTTCTAAAACTGCTCAGAACACATAGAAATACCCCCAACCAATGCTCTGCATGACCTTCAAAAGATTGCTCTTGACCTCAGGCCTTCTAAAGAGATCAAAAGAGGACCCTAAGCCTGGGAGACAGAGGAGGCAGTCTGGGCTTACTTGGATGAGGCCTTCCTGCTAGCATCCATCGGGGGTCGTAGGGGGCTTTTGAAGGAAGGAACTCAATTTCTCGTTCAATGGGGTCTGTGGGCGCGATGATGGGCACTGGACTATGATTGTCCTATGAAAAGAAAAGAAGGAAAATCCTCCAGTCTCATTCTGAGACCCAATCTTATGTAAAAACCAAAGCAAAGAACTCAATTTTCTCCTCCACAACTCTACTCAAAACTAGAGAAGGGATCTTTGGACACGGCCAGTGTAAGAATCTGTTTCATTTGACCATGTGTGTTTGTTACAGGGGTTTCCTTTCTCTTTCTCCAGGGGGAAAAGGACAAGGGGGAGAAAGAAATTGATTCTTGGTCATTAAGAGTTTAAAAAAAATTTCTACTCTCACTTCAGTTCTGTGCCTTTTGAAATGAAAAGCCAAGTCCTCTTCTTACTGGGCCTCAGTTTTCAAATCTGCAGAGTGGTTGTACCAGAAGGATCTAGGATCTAAGGGGAGACCCCTTCCCTTCCTCCAGCTCTGAGGGGACATGACTTCGTGCTGGGTTCTCAGACAGCACAGGGTGCCAGCTGTGAGAGGAAGGGAAGCTTGAGGAGAGATGCTCACTCCAGCCCTCTTCTACAGGAGATGCTTACCATGGAATCTCAAAGTCCCATTCAGAGACATCGCTTTGAAAATCACATGAAATGCTTAGTAAATGTCTGTTGAACTGAATAGCACTATTTAGAAAGCAATGCCATGGCATTCTTTTGGATGGCTCTATTTTTTAAAAAAGATTTACATAGGCAGCTCCGTGGCACATTGGAGAGAGAGCTGGGCCTGTTATCAAGAAGAGCTGAGTTCAAATCCAGTCTCAGATCCTTACTAGCCGTGGAACCCTAGCCAAGTCACTTAATCCTTCATCTCTGCTTGCCTCAGTTTCTCCATCTGTAGAATGGGGATCATAATAATACCTCACCTCCCAGTGGGATGTTGATATTTATAAAGTGCTTTGAAAACCTTCAAGAGCTATATAATCGCTTGTATTATTTTATTTTCACTCTGAACTTAACAAATACCCCATAAAATGAGCATTTCCATATACACAAGAGAACCGTGTATGAAACAGCAAATTTCTATTAGGTACAGTAGCCTCCTTTCTTTGCTCTCCTGTTCTGAAGCAGTGAATGTCGGCTGGATGAGACTGGGTGATTATTAATATAAAGTGATGTAAGGGAACGGGGCAGCCAATGATGGCAGAAGTCAGGGGGTGTTGGCAAAAAGACACAGGACAAATGATGAGGATGAGGATGATTTAGCCCCAAGAGCTCCACCCAGTGGTAACTGGGCTTCCCAGTCTAAGAAAAATTCATCCCCAGGGTGGGGAGGGAAGGGATTGGAATCTATACAAGGACACATTGGCTAGGAGAAGAGGTTACTGGGGCCTGCATTCTGCCATCTGCAGATACCATACCTTGGGCATATACGACAGCCACTCCAAGATGGTGTAAACTCCCTCAAAGTCATCTGGAACGGTGATGTGGGAAACGCCATTAAAATGCATGATCTGCACGCCACCCAACTGGTTATTTGAGGTATAAACTTCACGGCCGAGGACCTGGTTCAAAACCCAAAGTCAGCAAAGCCCCCGGAACAGCTTGTGCACCCAGTAGGCCCACGTGCACGCACGAGGCTGGTCCTACTGGCTTCTCGATTGTTGTGCTGGCCCAGAGAGCCAGCCATCAGCAGGGCCGGGGCTTCAGGTGCCTCAGACACAGGACAGTCGTGGTACAAGCAAGAGGCAGGTTTAATGACCAAGAGCCAGAATGGCCACAAATACTGAATGAAAACATCTAAGGTCAGAGATGACTAGAGAGAGAGCCTGGAAAGGATGAGAAAACACCCTAAACTGCCCAGGATATTCAATTCCTGCTGCTCTGTGCCAGTGGTGTGTACATGTGGGACCCAACAAGAATCTAGGTGGTCCAGTGGTTAGAGCACCGAACCTGAGTTCGACTCTTGCTATAGACAATTTCAAGTCAAGTTGTGTGACTCTGGACAAGTCACTCGACCTCTCTCTCAGCCTTAGTTTCCCTATCTATAAAATGAGGGGGTTGGCCTTAGTGGTCTCTAAGACCCCTCTCAGTTCCAAATCTAGGATGCTATTACCATCCACAATCTCCAATTTAGTCATTCCTTTCATAGAACTGGGAGAGACCTCAGGGCCATCTTGTCTCCTCTGGGCCCGACCAAAACACCCCTGCAGAATACCCCTGATGAGGGGTTGTCCAATGTGCTGTGAAAGGACAAGGAAATTCCTTGCTTCTGGCAGCCATTTGAACTTTCTGGTGTTTCTTAACCGTAGAGCATGATGACTTCACACTGCCTTCAAGGACCAAGTCCACACTTTCTCTTCAATTGAACAGCTTTCATTTCTCCCCTGGCCCAGGTCACCTCTTCCCCTGGCTCAAGCATCCTCACTGCCTTAAACAGGTCCCTGGGGGTCTCTAGTCCCTTGGCTCACCTGTACGAAATCTCCTGCCAGGATTTCCTGGCAAGGGGCTAAATGGAATCATCTTGGTCAACCTACCTACCAGAAGGAGGAAGAATTTAGGAGAGGAAAGGGCCTAGAGAAGCGTAAATTCTGAGGAACCCCCAAATCGCCACGATCAAGAAGAGGAAGGGGATGGACAGTGACGACCCTCCACCCTGGCCTCCCCTGCCCTTGTCCCCAGACACCAGCAAGCTGTGGTTACCTTATTCAATGCACTTGCTCCTGTCAGGATGATGTGGGAATTATCAACCTGGATCACTCGCTGCCCCAACCGCACCAGATAGGCACCAATTCCAATAGCCCGGCAGGTCACCTGCAGGAGGAGATGAGGCATTGGTCAGGGAGGGGAGAGAGGGAGCAGGAAACATTCGCCCTGACAAAGAACTCTGAGACCTGCTAATATTTGGCTTGGCCAGAGTGCCCCAACTGCTCAGATGTAAAGGCTCTCTTGATCCAGGGAGGTGTGTAAAGTGTATAGCTGATTCAGGCAGTCAGAGCCCTGGCTGTTAGTCTTTATTTCTCTGCTTATATTTTCTGTTTGTATTTTCTCTGAAGTTCAGGGTGCTGACTTTTCCCCTGAACTAGTGAATGTAATTAAAAAAGATTGTCGACCCCTTAAACAGCTATCTTTTCTAGTAAAGCAGATCTAAGAACCTGTGCTGGCAGCAATCTTGGGTATGTCAGTGTGTTTGATGCTCTAGGTGGATTGGGGTGACAAGGAGGATGTAGGGGAAGTGAGATCCCCAGTACAGGGAAACAGGGATGAAACTCTTCTTTTGGTTGGGGATGAAGGTCCACAGTTTTCTCTTTCACTCTTTGGAGGCCATAGAGACATGTGGTCTACAACCCTTAATAAAAGGATTTGTTCTGTGAAGTTTGGATTCAGTCAAAGGGCTGCACTTGGCCACGTGTGGCCTCAAGGCCACAGTTTCTCCACCCCTTCCTTAGGGCTTGAAGGGGCCACCATAATCGGAGGAGGCAGCCACACCAATATGGATCCCAGAAGGACAACTTGAGTCTCCTGGCCGACCAGCCCTAGAGACAGCCAGCAACCCAAGAGAAGGGCACTCACCATGCTGATGGTGATAATCTCCTCATAAGCCAGAGATGACTCCCCAGCAATGGTGCCTGAGCCCCTCAGGTTCTCCACTCCGAGCCCATCATCCTTCCCAATGATGTCAGTGATGACATACCTGCCCAAAGCAGGCGCATATTAAGTAACGAACCAACGGAGAAGAACAGAGTCTGAGCCCAGGCCAGGATGAGAATGGGAGGCAGCAGCAAGACCATGGCCCAGGAGCCAGGAGACCTGGGTCTGGTCCTGCCTCTATGTCTTACTTATGCTACCTCGGGCACCCCTGTCTAGGCTCCAGGCTCCTCTACTGTAGAATGCCAGGGTCTGAGGAGATGATGTCTAGAGTTCTTCTCTCACCCCCCCTTCAATCCTGTGTTCCAAGGTCCCTCCCTGCTCTGACATTCCCCATTCCAAGGTTCTGATGGTCTGTGACTTTAGGAGGCTCATTGACCTACAAAGTTCAAACATTCTCTGCCCCATGGTGAAGGATGCCAAGGAAAGTTAATGAAAGTAAAAATCTCAAGTCCCTGGTTGTTTACAGAGACCTCCCTTGCACGGCTCGGCTGCAAGGTCCTTGAGGACAGGGAATTGAGTCTGGTTTCTCTTTCTGTCTCCCATCCCCATACTTTTGCACTGGCCATCCCTCATGCCTGGAAGGCACCCCCTCCTCACTTTTGCTTCAGCGGCCCTGTCTTCCTATAAGAGACAAGCCAATCACCACCTGCTACAGAAAGGTCTTTCTTTCAGCCCCTCACCCCCATCCCTTACCACCAACTACAAGTGCCTTTCCTCCCAAGCTACCATCAATTACTCAGGAATTATCATGAATTACTCTGTCTACGTTTCCATTTATTCACTTTATAATTATACAGTCTCTGTATGGACAGGTCCTTGTTGTCTTCCCTATTAGAACATGAGCCTCCTGCCAGCAGGGAGGGATCCCAATGCCCAGCACACAGTAGGTCCTCCATAACTACTGGTAAACTGGTCCATAAATCTGCCCTCTCATCACAACAACAGACATTCTTAGGCTGGATCCAACAAACTGTGAGGAATGCTTTACAAGACACCTTATCTGAGTCTATTATCTAGGAGACCAGATGAGACAACCGCGACCCCACTGGCAGAGAAGAGGCCAGCCGCCATCGACATTGCTCACCTAGACTCTCCTTCCTCCTCCACGTGCATGCAATGGACCGAGTTCAGGGAGCTGATCCTGGTGTAGTCTTGGGGTGTCAGGTAAAGGTATTTAAAGCCCTTCAAATTAAATGCATCACAATTACTCCACAGATGGCCTTGGCTCCACCCATCCTCTCATGGCCCCACTGGATGGAGAATGGAAAGCCCTGGGAAGATGGCCAAGGTTCCAGTGACCTCTGGGACGCTCAGGAATAACACAAAGCCCTCAGTGGATGACCAGCAGGAGGAGGTCAAGCCTCACCCCTAAAAGCAGTGGCAGCAGTGGTCAGGCTAGGGGTTCTACTGTCAACACACCAATGTACCTGGGATCCTCATCCCAGGTAATCCCACCCTCTGTGGGAATCCTGTGATTCAACTGGAAATCCAGTGATTTCCAACTGATCCTGTCCATATGTTGTTTGCACAAAGTTGTTTACACGTTGTCTCCCCCATCAGAGTGTGGGTTCTGCGGGGCAGGGGCTGGGGTTTTGTCTTTCTTTGTATTCCTACAGGACATTTAGTGTCATGCTGGGAACACAGAAGGCACTTAATAAACGTCTCATAATGGACTGACACACCCCCATTCATGTCTGAGGCAAGGCTGGGTCCCCCTTTCCCAATCCTGTCAGATTGTGGGTGAAGGTACAATTGTCCTGCCCCTTGGAGACCCACAGATGACAGCTGTACTTGACCCCCAGACACTCCATGCCTAACATATGCCTCCTCTCCCTGTGCCCACTAGCACAGAGGGTCCAGTCCTGCCAGGTACTTGCAGAGCTGCAGATCTGTGGAGTGGGTGCCAGCCTCCAGCTATGTGGCTCCTTGTCCCCGTTAATCTACAGACCAATCCCCCAGCCTGGGATTCAAGCCATTCTTTTCCATCATCACCACCCCCCTCAGTGACTCTGAGGTCTGATCTAGCCTCCTTTTGCCTCTGACCCCTTCTGGTAGCTGGATGGGGGTTATTTTCTCTCCAAGGGAGAACAGTCCTCTCAGAAATTCCCCCAGAGCCATGTTGGACATCTCCAGGGAAGTCCCCAAGCTGGGGTTTGTTTGGATGATGCCCTGGCATGGGGGGTCTGGAAGCAGAGGCTTGGTGACCATCACTGAGGATGTGGGAGGAGAAACGTTCAGTTGAGGTCAGGGCGGGCAAGACGCCTCCCAGGGACTTCCCAACATGAGAGTCTGGATCCTCCCTCCATGGAGTAGATGGCTGCCCAAAGAGTTTTAAAAGGTCAACGGCAAAGAATTCTGCTTTGTTTTTAAGAGGCCTGGATTTCTTCTGTGTTATCCTAAGGAGGCCCAGAGACCAGGAGTCACTGAGTGATGGGAGTTTTAAGGTGCTATGTCCCCTAGCCCGAGCCTGTCATTCCCCAATGCACAGAACCTCTAAAAGGAAGGACCCCAAGTCATGCCCAAGAGGGCACAGAGGGCTGATCCCCATCTGGTTCTTTGGAGGCCAGTGAGTGGCACCGTCTCCCTTGTTCTACTGGTCATATATAACATAGAGGCAATGAACTAAAGGGACTAAGAATTCATTCTGCCCAACCCAGTCCTTGGATGGAGGAAGGGGAAGTGAAGGTACCAAGGCCACCAGAAAGCCCCCTTCCATCTTCCCTGACCTTGCCCACTCTCGGGGACACCTTGCTGGTTCCCTCAGTCCCGGCCCACCATCCTGCTGCTTTTGTGGGTCCCTCCCCTGCCAGAGATATGGTAACATACCTTGCAGGGGTCTGCAGGGTCGAGCCAGGCCACATGGAACATGTGCCGGATCTCTTCAGCCAGGCCTATGCGGGCCCCGCTGTTGGCAGAGAGGTAGATCTTGGGGATGCCCTCCGCCCGCGCCAGCTGGGACACACGCAGGAACAGGAGGTCCTCCTCTTGGCCGAAGGAGCCTATCCGGAAAGTGATGTCATTGCCGATGACAATGATGTAGCGGCCGTCAGGATACTCGCGTGTTCTGAGCAGCATCTTGAAAGCCACCATGCCCACCTGCGAGAGGACAGAGGGCAGCGGGCTGAGGGGAGCTGTCGGCCAAGACTGAGGCACAGCCCTGTGGCCACTCTGGATGGCCACCATTTACCTCGTTTCCTCCAGGGAGCCTGTTCATCTCCACCAGCTGCCCCTGAGAGTCTAGCACGAGCTCGGTACAAGTCAAGACATCCTTGGGGTGATTTTCTGAGGAGCCCCACAGCTTGTAGAGGGCCTGCAGAAGTGACAAACAGATCATGAGGATGGAGCCTGGGCTACACTCCCACCCAAGCCCAGCCCCAGGACAGGATGTGCTCATGAATCCTATTTCCCACTGCAGGGAGAGGTTTGTTTTCACAGAATCTCTGTATCTCTGGGGTGTGGGAGCATTTGTGGTGACATCTGCAAGGGTGATGTGTATGGCCGGTACCCACAGCTTCATCGGCCCAGGCATTCACCAAGACCCCTTATGGGCAGGAGACATTTCATTCTAGGTACTAGTCCCACCAGAACCTAGCCCGCTACCTGGCACACAGTCAGTGACTCAGCCGATTGATGAAACATACTGCCTGTTTCCACTGGACTAGAACCAACGGCTGTATTTTACATAGTTATAAATTCAAATAGTACAAGTTCAAATACCTGGGACTGGCCCTGACTGTAAGTTCCCTAAGGACAGGAACTATTTCATATTTGACTTCCACACCCCCTGGGCCTAGCGCACAGTAGGTAGGGCACATAATGAGCATCAATGATGACATTTTAATGGAAGTCCAATAGTATACATGTATATATATATACAGAAAGATTTCAAGACCATAACTGTATACACATGTGAGATACAACAAAATGACTTCTCGAATTCCACAGACACCCCTTCCATCCTAAGCTCCTTAAAGGACGCTGTTTTTTCAGCCTTCAGCCTCTGCAGACCCATTGCTCTGCTCGGGTCATGAGAAGGCAGCTTCCTAGATGAGCCTGACATTCAAGAGCTGGGACTTGCCTGTTTGAACATCTCCGGGAAGTCATAGATGTAGGTGGTTCCCAGAGACTGGGCCTGAAATCTCTTGGCCTGGAGCAGATCTTTGGTCACATAGGGCGTATTGATCAGCATCCCATGCTGGGGGCCTTGTTTGTTCCCAAAGGAGTGAAACATGATCTAGAAAGGAAGGCCAGAAGCAGAGCCAGGGGCGTCTTCCTCCATCCTGTCCAGGATGCTGCCTCCAGGGAGGGGCCCTCTAGGATACTGGATGGGGGCTGGAGGGAGAGCCTGGGGGGCCCCTGTTCTCTCCTCTCCCTCTTTATTCCAGCAGCAGAAAACAGAATCACACATTCAGAATGACCAGTCCCCTAGTTTCCTTTAAAGAAAGTTCCCTTATGGGAATTTCAGGGCCATCTTGTTTGCACTATAACCTCTCTCTTCGCTAACACAGCCAAAGAATAATTCCCACAGCACTGTCCCTGGCCCTAGCCTTGGTCATCTTTTTGGGCCCCAGTTACCTGTAAACAGGATTTTCCCCCTGTTTAACAAGAATCTCCTTTCCCCTCATATCCCTAGGGCCCAGCACTGAGCCCTGCATCCAGAAGGTGACTAATAAATGCCTGCTGAATGTTATTAATGCTTTCTGCCTTGTGAGCTCCCATAGCCAAGGGTGATTTGGTTTTGTCTCTACCACCAGTAGCCCGCAGTGCCTAGCATACACCCAGTACTTAATACACATGGACTGGGTTGGTTCCCAGGGCCACACTCTCTCCCTGTCACTTCTGAGGTCCAAGAGCTCAAGCCTCAGTTTATCCCCCCAAAACCCTCAGAGTGAAGAGAGGAAGGTGAGAAGAAAAGCCCGGAGACTAAGGCTGCCCCTTACATTTCCGCTCCGGGGGTCTGTCACTTCTTTGTAGAGGCTGATGTCCAGGTAGTAGCCAGACTCGTTGGTCAGGAAGAGGCGGATGGGGATCGCGGTGCCCGTCGGGTTCATGCGGATGTTGATCTTAACCTCGGCCTGCAGGACACGGAGCTTCCAAAGCCGGCTCCCATATCGCATCACCATGGAGCGGACCGACTCCTCGATCTGCCCAGACAGGAGACACATGAATATGTACATGAACACATGCACACACACACACGCACACATACACACATATGTGCATGCACAATACAAGTCTGGATCCCGTCAGGTGCTTCTAGACCTGGGGTCCTGACACGTAATTAGCTCTGTGAGGGACCTTGGGGGAGAGGCAATGATTATGTGTTTCAGCTTCAATGTGCTGTAAAACCCCAGGGATGAGCAGGATACAAAAGCAGTGAGAGATTTCGCTCTACACTAGGGGAGGGGGACACCCCCCCAAGGACATGAGGGACCCCTCAAGGATCAGTCCATCCAATCATCAGAAGCCATGCCACAACCAAAAAGGATCCTGTGGCCTTAGTGAGTCACCTGAACTGCTGCACAGTGTTCTCATAAGCAAAGGACACCTGCACCATCTACCTGCCCCATGGGGTTGCCATGGGGTTAAACTGAGGTGCAGCGATCCCTCTCTGTCTGCCATAGAGGTGGCCTGGACTCTGCCTGGCTGAGGATTGATGACCCTGGGTAGTGCTATGGCTTTGCAAGGCCCCAGTGGAAGCATCTCACCTGGATCTCCCCCCTGCCCCAGGAAGAGAGCTCTGCCTACCACACCTATTTCTGCCCTCATTGTACAGAGAAGGAGCCTGGGACTCAGAGAAATTAAGTCACAGAGCTGGTGAGCACCAGAGGCAAGATTCGAATCCAGGGCTCTGCTGAGTGCCAATCCAGTACGCTTTCCACTCTACCTAGGCAGACCAACCACAGGCCTAGTCAATACCTGCTTCTCTATACCTGCCTATCCAGCCCTGGGCAGGCAGGACTGAGCCAAGCAACAGTGACCAATGTTCCCAGAGTACTCCCAGACTGGACCCACCTAGAGTCCATTCAGGATGGCCAGGAAGCAGCAGGATCTAGCTGCCACCACAGCACACCTTCCCCTAGCGGAAAGACCCTCAGGGTGTATGCTGTGCCCTAAATTCCCCCAGTGCGGTCGCGCCTAATGGAGTAATCCAAGGACCCCTGGGCCGTGGCCTCTGTCCCACCAACTGACCCTTAGTCCATCTAGGACAATGGGCTTTCTGTCCATCTGTGTCTATGGGAACCACCTCCCCAATGAGACTGTGAGCCTCTTGAGGGCAGGGGCTCCCTCCAGGTGTACTTGGTTGTTTTTTTTGGGGGGGGGTTGTCTTTTTGGAGGGGAAAGGCAGGGCAATTGAGGTTAAGTGACTTGCCCAAGGCCACACAATTAGTGTGAGGTCACATTTGAACTCAGGTCCTCCTGACTTGAGAGCCAGTGCTCTATTCACTGTGTCACCTAGCTGCCCCCTCAGTGTGTACTCTGAACAGTGCTTGGCACCAGGTAATATATACTTAATATTAAAATTTAATAAAGACTTCATTCATTCACCTACACTTTCACTGCTTGTTCCAATTAGATCAACAAGGGGCTTAATTCTTACACCAAACCTCAATCTCCAATCACATGCAATTACTTTCTTCTAAGGAAAATGAGGTGATCTAGAGTCCCCTAAGCCAGTCTAGAGGACAAGATGGTGGACGTGGATTGGACCCTAACACCTCCCTGCAGTCTAGAGGAGGCCAGTGCATTCTTCTTACCACAAGGAGTAAGTTCCATAAGCTGCCTATTCACAGCCCTCAGTGAACCCCTCCTTGGCCCTCCCAAGGCTACTGAGGGCAAAGGCATATGGAAATGTGGGTGGTTGTTCCTAACGTGATGTGTTCCCATAAAGCCCCCTCCCTAAACGTCCCCACTGCAGAGATGGGAGCCGAGGAGCAAACCTTGGAAGGGTCCATGATGACGGTGGGGACAAAGTTGAGGAAGATGTGGTTGCAGTCGGTGCGGACACTGGTGTTGTTAAAGGCCACCTCCAGCTCATCCATGGCCTCCAAGAGCAGCCGTTCCCCCTCATTCTGCAGGTACTCAAAGGAGGCCTCCTGTCATCAAAACAGGACAAGAAATGGCCGGATCAGCGGTCAGATCTGATGCAAGAACAAAGCAGTTTTGATCCAGGTACTAAGGAGGAAGCCTCCGTGCCCTTCTAATAGGGAGGTGGCAGACTCATTAGACATTGCTGCTGTATCGGCCACTCCTGCTGAGTGTATAAGATACGGTGCTTTGGGGTGAAAGAGGGGGGTCAACTGTGCTGTAACAAACAACAAGGCTCAATTTTTAAGAGTTCAGGAATCCTCCCAGGACTCCTGCTTAGAAACACAGTGGGGTAACGGATAAAGCCCTGTCTGACATGGAGTCAGGAGAAACCCGTGCTTCCATCCCACCACAGACCAGGGGAGCTGCAGGGGCCAAGGCAAATCCCTTCACGCTTCCTGATCTCACCTCGCTCAGGCTCTAATGAGAGCCGGCCAAGAGAGAACTCTGCAAACTTCAAAATGCCATAGACATGTCAGATATTAGATCAGATTAGGTTAGATCAGACACTGTGTTTGTTGTGTTGCGTTGTGTTAAGTTATGCTATGCTATGTTATATTGTATTGTGTTATGTTATACTATGTTATATTATACCATGTTATATTATGTTCTTATAT
>CM053587.1:339964240-340017266 GCA_028646515.1 Pseudochirops corinnae | reverse complement strand
TACATTATATTACATATATGTTACGTTACATTACATTATATTATATTGTCTTATATTATACAATCATGTTATATTGTGTTGTGTTATGTTTGTCATGTCATGTCATGTTACTTATTATCATTGTCTCTCAATGCTCTGTGTCTGGATGAGAGTTTCCACAACTGCCATGCTGAAGCCACGTCTAAACGACTAACGTGGGGGGGGAATTTCTAAAACAATAATTAATAACGA
Organism: Pseudochirops corinnae; assembly: GCA_028646515.1. NCBI lineage: Eukaryota > Metazoa > Chordata > Mammalia > Diprotodontia > Pseudocheiridae > Pseudochirops > Pseudochirops corinnae. Next base: position 340,017,035 of record CM053587.1, on the reverse strand, counting down.
GATGAATAAGAATAATAACAATAATCAGTAACACACATCCAGGGCTTTAAAGTTTGCAGTGTTTGATATAAACGATCTCTTTCGACCTTAATGGCGGCCCCCTGAGGCAGATGCTGCTTCTCCCCATTCTGCCTATGAGCACAGTGAGGCTGAGAGACATCAGGGGGCTAATGTGTGTTTGAGGCAGGATTTGCACCTAGCTCTTCCCAACCCCCAGTCCTATGCTGCTGCTCTGGGACTTGATGGTCCCTGCAGTCCCTGCCACACTGAGAAGGGGGTTCCGGCACTGGCTGCGGCCCTGCCTCCTGGGCTCCAGTACCTTGGTGATGAGGTCTGAGTGCCTGATGATGGCGCGGATGAAGAACCGGTAGTCAGTCACTTCAGTGCCCTCCTTCACTCGGGCGGCGCCCAGGTAAAGGTGCATCTTGTGGTTTGCGCAGGGCACAGCCTTCAGCTCAAAGTTCCGCATGCGATTCAGCTCCAGCTGGAAGGCCAGGGCGGGCTCCAAATGGCGGTAAATTCTGTCTTCTGCAAACTGAAGACAACCAGCAAGAATAAGCACAAAACCTCTGCTTGTTCACACACTTAGAGGTGCGGCTGACCAGTGGAGTGGGATGTAGCCTTAGGGACCCCCAGGGTGGAGAAATGAGGAGGGGGATGGGGAAAGCAGTAGGAACACACACCCTGCTATGCATCTCAACAGTAGTCTAATGCAGAACAGGAACAAAGTGTTATAGTGGACAGAAGAGCTCATTTCTGACCCCAATGACTAGAAGGACAATCAGCAAAGACTTGCCACAGGAAGTGGTGTTCACACGAGCTAGATTTTAACCTAATAGGGGTAGGGTTTCTAATGGTGGAGATGGAAGAAAGGGTGCTCAGGGAAGAGGAAAAAGCATGGGCAAAGGCAAGGAGGCAAGAAAGCGCTGGTCACATTCAAGGGATAGCATCTTGGATTAGGAGTCAGGAGACCTGGGTTTTTATCCCAGTGGTGCTAGCTGCTACCCATGTGACCTTGGGCAGGTCCATTTCCCTTCTCTGGGGCTTTTTCCTTATCTGTAAACTGTGGGGTAGGGCTGGCATACAGATGTGCCCTTCCAGTTGTGACCCTAAGAAGATTTTGGATGGCTCTGTGAACATTAGCCCCATGTGGATGACGATAGGCTGGAGAAGCCCATGTGAGTGCAACATTTTAGCATCAGGACAGACAGACTGCCAGGACATTTAGCCATACCTCATCTCTTGCTCTGAAAGTAAAAAATTTAGGGAATTCTCTCTGCAAAAAAGAAAACCATAGAAAAGAAAAATAAATCCAGCGAATGGAAACCAGAGTCTACAATCCAACAGTGCTATTGCCCAAACATACACAGGTCCCAGCCTCCTTTCCCCTAAAACCTGATCCCTCACCAACCCAACAAGTGGGACCGAGTTTTGTCTCTAGTTTTGTCTCTAGACTCACTGAAATGAGTCTAGAAAGGTTGATGAGACACACCCACTCACCTCTTGTGCGATGAGAAAGGTGATTCTCCGGAGACCATATTCCACAAGGACGTGTTTCTAGATTCAAGGAAGGTGACAAATGACCATCACTGTCTATATGTCACATCACCATCACAAGGCCGTTTGGGAACAGAGAGCCTGAGGGATCCTATTGTTAATAGGGTATGGGCTTTGTAGGGCATAGGGCCCAGAATGGCATGGCCAAGGGTAAAACAGAGAGGAGATGGCTGTAGGGAAAATGACTAGGGCAGCAAGCCTCACTCTCCACTGGCCACCTTTGCTCAGTTCAGCATAAAGGATCCCCCCATCTATCCCCGCTGGGGCAGACTAGCTGGTAGTGCTAGACCCCTTTATATTATATCACATTACATTACATTATATTATACTATATTATGTTACATTATATTACATTATGCCATATTATGTTACATTATATATCATATCATATTATATTGTATCATATTCTATCATATTCTTCTCCCTCAGTGCAACGCTGGACAAGGTACTCAGTCTCTAGACAAGGATTTCCACACCAGCAACACTGAGGCCAAGAGCCCCATGAAGGGGAGGAGCAAAGGGAAGTCATGTCTAGGGAGGGGGGAAGATGTTCAGAGTTGGGGTCCCACTGACCTTCTCAGACAAGTGTGCCTCTTCACCCTCCCCAAACAAGCCTCCTCCTCTCCTCTCCCAATCCTATCTCTGAGAGGTGCTCCCATCTTTCTGGCTCCCCAGCCCTGCCAGATGAAACTCCTTCCAGGCTCTGCTCTGCCCCTGGCTTTGCCCCTCGGTCCTCCCAGCTCCTGGCCAGAAGTTATCTGGTAAACTCTCCCAGCACCTGGTGTATGATGCTATAATACACTGATTCCATGTGATAGTCACAGCTCTCATCTACACCAAAGAACCCTAGAAGAGAGCTGGGGCCAGTCTGATTCCTAAGTCTACCCTCCAGAGGAGGAAACTAAGGCCTGAGGAAGCGACCTGTCCATGGTCACCCGCAGGCCCCTGTCTGATGTGGATCAGGAACCAGGTCTCCTGTCTCCACGTCTAACCAGCACCACAGTGCACCATGCTGCCTCAAGGATCCTCATTGTGTTAACCCAGCAGTACCACTTCTAGGGGTGTATCCCAAAGAGATCATAAAAATGGGAAAAGGACCTGCATGTGCAAAAATATTTATAGCAGCTCTTTCTGTGGTGGCCAAGAACAGGAAATGGAGGAGTGCCTATCAGCTGGGGAATGGCTGAACAAGTTGTGGTATATGAATGTAATGGAATATTATTGTGCTATAAGAAATGAGGAGCACGCAGACTTCAGAAAATCCTGGAAAGACTTGTATGTATTGATACTGAGTGAAGTGAGCAGAACCAGGAGAACACTATACACAGTAACAGGCACGTTGTATGATGACTAACTTTGATAGACTTAGCTCTTTTCAGCAATGCAAAGATCTAAGACAATTCCAAAAGACTCATGATGTAAAATGCCATCCACATTCAGAGAAAGAACTATGGAGCCTGAACGCAGAGCGAAGCAGACTATCTGTTCTCCTTTTCCTTTGTGGTTTGGTTTGGTTTCTTCTTTCTCATGGTTCCTCCCATTAGTTCTAATTTTTCTTCACATCATGACTAATGTAAAAAATGTGTTTATTATGAAGATATAAGTAGGGCCCATATCAGAGTGCATGACACCTTGGGGAGGGGGAGAAAATTTGAAACTCAAAATCTTATGGAAGTGAGTGTTGAAAACTAAAAATTAACTAATTAATTAACTTAAAAAAAAAGAATCCTCCTTTTTTGGATATGTCAGATTTCTCTTTTCTTTTCCCCCAGACATAAACACTATACCCTAGACACAAGAGGAGCTCCATAAAGGTGCTCTATGGGAATAAAAGTGGCCAGTGACTTCTGTATACATGTAGACTCTTCTTACTTATGGAGGTCAGAAATGGCCAGAACCATGGCCTCCCTGCCACCCAGGGGCACTGAGAGAAAAGCACTCTGAGAACCTCAGATGTGGCAGCCACAGAAGCACAAGGAGACACATACTCAGAGCCCCCAGCCCCAAAGCCTCCCATCCGGGGGCCTAGACGCAGCTGACCTGAGTTCTCGTCTATACCAGGGAGGAAGAGCCCATGGAGCTAGGTCGGAGGAGGGCCTGGGAAGCTCTGGGCAGACCCACATCAGCATGATCATGATCCCTGGCCAGCACCAACATGGCACTTTGCCCTGAGCTCCTCTCCTGCCCTCACAACATTAAACCAACGAAGGAAGAGCCCGGGCACCTCAGTGCATCCCACCCCCACCCCATAGGAGCCCCACAGGCCCAGGAGAACATGGTCAGTACCTTGGACTGCACAAATGCCCGGAAGATGGGCACCAGCTCCTCATCCTCCAGGTGGTCGGCATATTGGATGGCGACGTTCAAAATGTGGATGGGCTCATCCTTGATACACTGGAAGTTCAGATGAAGGGTGGTGAAAGCGAGCAAGGAAGAATGAGAGAGAAAAAGAGGCAGAGACACAGAGAAAGGAGAGACAGAGACAAAGGGAGAGACAGACACTGAAACAAAGGGACAGAAAGACAGAGTCAGAAAGAGGACAGACACAGAGAGCAAGAGAGAGACTGAAGAGAGAAAGAGACAGATACAGAGAGACAAAGACAGAGAGAAACAGAGACAGAGACAGACAGAGACGGATGGTCAGATGCTCCCACACACCCGGGCAGGACCCTCCTGGAGGAATCATCCCCCAGAAGCTCACTCACCTTGGAATCTTCCTCGGAGTACAGCATGGACCGAGCCTCACTGAAGAGGGGGCTCTCCTTGGCCAGGTTTGCAAAGCAGGAAATGACTTCATCAAAGTTTCTAGTAGGGTTCAAACAGCCAGGGGGAAGGGTGAGGGACCTCCCAGCTTGAGCTGGAGGGGATAAACTGCTGTATGGGGCACTGGGCATAGGGCACCAGGTATAGTTCCTGGGTGTGTGTGTGTGTGTGTGTCTGTGTGTGTGTGTGTCTGTGTGTGTGCATGCACACTCAGGCAAGTCCCAACCCCATTTCCTCAGCTCTAAGGCCATTTTCCCAAGCCCAACGTTCCATGGGAAGATGCTACGTTTAGTACCTGACAAAGTCCTCAAATCTGTGAAAGGCGACCATGGCCCCCATCCTCTGGCAGAGAGGGGAGAAGCCACTGTCCATGAACAGCTCTGTGCTGTGCCGCAGCAGGTCAGGGTTGCTGATGCTGACAGGAAGGGACATTCTGCAGAGAGGATCAAGAGACAATGGGTCACTGCAGGGCTCCAGAGCAAACCCAGGGTGGCCACCAAAGCCAAGGACCTCTGCCACCGAGGGATCAATCCATTTGGAGAATCCTTTTCTGAAGGCCAGCCTGGCTATAACCACCCTGGGAGAGACACAGTGGCATGTGGACGGCAGCAAATATGAGCTTGCTGGACCCTCAAAACAGTCCTGGGAGGCAGGTGCTACTGTTATCTCCATTTTAAAGCTGAGGAAACTGAGGCAGACAGAGGCCAAGTGGCTTGCTTGGAGTCAAACATCTAGGTGTCTGAGGTAGGATTTGAACCCAGGTGGGATTGACTCCAAGCCCAGAGCTCCATCCACCGTGCTACCTAGCTGGGACAAGAAATTTGTCAAGTTGAGCCTCTTTGGAGAGTCACTCTGCTACTAAGAGTTTTCAGACAAACTCAGCAGCTTCCATTGGGTAAGAAGGCACCTCTGAGCTTTCAGGAGGTGCAGGAGAAGGATGACAAGGATTTGGAGTCAGGAGACCCAGGTTCAAATACTGCCAGAACAGTTACTAGCCAATCACCCGACCATTCCAATCCTTAGCTTCCTCATCTATAAAATGGGACAGTAGTATTTACAATCCCTACCTTGCACAATGTCTGTGAGGCTCTCATGACAAAAGATGTAAAATGCTCGTCCTGCCTGCCTCCCGGGCTTGGCACAAAGAAACCATAAAACACTAAAGACAAGGGAGTATTTTTGAGACTCAAGGAAGCAATAGGCACCTAGATGCACCATGGACAGAGTCTGAAAGTCCAAATGGAGGGGCCCCATTAGCCATTTCATGGTCTTTTCCACGGTGGGGGAAGGAACATCTATCTAATCCAACCTACTTCTTTTGCAAAGGAGAAAACGGAGGCCTGGGATGGAGTGAGGGAATGACTTGCCCAAGGTCATACAAACAATAACCTACAGAGCTGGGGCTTCCACAGTACCAAGCTGCATTACTAGAGCTAACAGGTTTGGGGATTCATCCTGCTGACATCCAGAGGATGCGAAGCAGAGCATTCTAACGCCAGCAGAATGTTCTACACAGGCTTCCAAACCACAAACTACCAAGTTGTAAGCTGCCCCAAGAAGGATAGGGCAGTTGCAGGTCTGTTCCAGGTACTCCCTGCATATGGATCAGCACGGTAGAAGCTCCCAGAAGCCCTTGTGGGTTATTCTGTGGTCTCCTGGTGCCACACCAGGGGTCCTCCATCCCCTCATTCTGCTAACACAGTGAGGCATATATATGCCACAGAAGCCTGTGTTTTTTTCCCCCAAGAAGGAGGACTAGAGGCACCTGGTGTGGTGAGAAAAGCACTGGATTTGGAGTCAAAAGGACTTGGGTGTGAATTCTGCCACTGCTATTTACTCTCTCCTGTTCAGATGGCCTCTGGAGGCTCCTTTTAGAGATCAGAATCTGGGATGCCCGTGTGACCTTGGGCACATCTTCCTCGGAGCCCCTCAGTTTCATCTTCTGTAAAAGGAGAGGGTTGAACTTGAGGATCTCAAGCCATAATCCACCCCCTTCCCCTGTATCCTGTGTCACAGACTTCGTCTTTGCGAAGAGAGATGAGTCAAAACCCAGGCTTAGGAGCTCCCGCTGTGCTGAGACCACCCCACACAACACTCAGCAGGCATTGGTGAGCCCCTACTCTCCAAAGGAATTCCAAGCCACAAGTGTTTGCCCTTTCCTTAATCTGCAGTTCCTGAAGATTCTAGCAAATCACCTAACCATTCAAAGACTTGTGAAATGTGAGGCCCTTTCCCCTTCTCCAGCCCAGAAACTCTTAAGATCATCATTAAAACGGAAACATTTTCCTTCTTAGAAAAGGGAAATCCTTTATTTAAAAATCCCAGGTGATTAGGAAAAGGCCTGGCTCAGTTTCAAGAGACCACGAGCCCCCCTCCCCTGATCACCAACAAAACTCCAAATCCAAATGGAAAACACACGTCCCATAGAGACCATCCCAGTCCAAAGCTGAACCTCAGAGCCCATCAAACACACGTACCATAGAGACCATCCCAGTCCCAAGCCAAACCTTGGAGCCCATCCAATAGAAAGGAACCAAGGGAAGGAGGAGAGAGAAAGAAAAAAGGCCAAATCCCTAGGAGATAGGAAGGCTTTAGGTTCAAAGAACCATACTCTACCTGACAGGGATGTGTGCTCTGAAATGAGATGGTGGAAAAAGGAGATAGTGAGTTAAGACAGCACCACAAAATGTCACAAGGAGGGGACCCAATCATCACGTGTCCCCCTCCAAAGACCACAGAGGAGCAGCTTCAGAAAACAACCCTCCAAGGAACAAGGCACAGACATGCCAATGACATGCCATCAAGACGGCAGCACAGAGCTCTGTGACCCTTCCCAATGGTCACTTAGGCAGAAGAAAGCCCTGCGCGCTCTGGCTGGGCAGGCGGGGAGGCCAGGAGGCGACCCTCTTACCAGCTGGTGCTGAGTCTGCAGTGAGGGCATGGGGGAACAAGGCTGGTCTGTACCTGTTTGGATGGGACGAAGGCAGCATGAACTGGAATTCCACGACACAGGTGCCATCGGGAAGCTGCCGGTGCTGCAGGCTGTTCAGCTCATAAGCAATGTAGCCTCTGCGGACGTACACCTGAGGCAGGGAGGAGTACAGAAGGTGGTGGCCTCTCGGACCATCCCACGTTAAACCAACTAGGCATAACCAGGGGTGACAAGTCATGTGAGCTGAGTAGGTTTCCTGAGGGCTGTGGGGCTGAGGGGTGTGGGCTCCCCCATTTGGGGAGGATCTGCCCTCCGTGAAGGCAGAAAGAATTTCATTTTTCTACTTGTATGCCCAGCACCTAGCACAGAGCTTGGCATACAGTAAACACTTAAATATTCATTCCTTCATTCTCAGAGCACTTTCTTAAGATGGCTAATAGGACTTTGCAAAGCCTAGCAGAGCTTCTGGGCAGGCTGCAGGGGTAACATGTTGGACAGATGGAGAAAAAAGCCTGCCAGGTCTGAGGTAATCAGTAAAAAGACCCGGGCTGGGGGGAAGCAGGCGGAGTGAGACAAAAGGTTGGCACCCAGCAAACCCTGTACCTTAGCATCCTGTTCTGATGGATTCTCCAGGCTCTGGGTTCTAGAGCCCGGCCTGGTTTGGGAGACTTCTTCCAGCCTGGGGGATGCCCACCTCCCCTGCCCCAGACAAGGATCCCTCTCCTCCCAAACCCTTTTCCTCCTCCCCTCTGCTTCAGGTACTCCCTGAATACTAAACAGCCTATGTGGTCCCAGGCCTGGGAGAGACTGGTCTACAAGGTAGGAGATAAGGACCTTGGCCAAGCTACAGGTGTAAAGGAACACAAACAGTGATGTGACTGTTCCCATGCCCTTACAAGGCTGATGTTAACCACAGCCAGCCCCTCCTGATGCTTCTCGCCAAGGCCTTCCCTAAGTCACTGGACTGATGGGCGCAGCAGAGGGGGATCTGCTCCCAGCCTTGCTACTACTGGATATGACCTTGGGTTAATTATTTTCCCACTCTGGCCTCCAGCGTCATCCTGTAGGAATGGAAGGGAAGTAGGTGCAAAGGTCACTAAAACCCCCTCCTGCTCTCAAACTGCTGGGCCTAGAAGCCCTTCCAGAAGAGAGAATGACAAGGAGAGGGTTCACATTTGGGTGGGGAAGTACCCCAGCGGCAAGAACACTGGGAGGGGGCTCTGGGCCCCCGTGGCAGGTGGAGCTTGGATTACAGGCCTGGCTGGACGCTAGAATTTGCCCCCAGGATTCTTGCTGCAGGGGTCTCTGCACCCAAACTCTGACCTTCTTCTAATTATTCCATTCATAAGGTGGGGAGATTGGGCTCTGCCCAAGGCTGTGGAACCTGCAGCCTCAAGGCCACTTGTGGCCCTCTAGGTCCTCAAGTGCAGCAAAACTTCACAGAACAAAACCTTTTATCAAGGCTTAGACTCTAAACCCTCTTCCTGTTCACCTCACACACAATGCTCTGGGGCTGGGGGAACACACGCATGTCACTGGCACAACACTCACCTCCAGGGACGCCATGCAAACCACCTGGTTAGTATGGTAGAAGAAATTAGGCAGGACATCGAATATGGTGGTTTCTGAAAGGATCAGTTTCTAAAGGAAAAGGAGAAACAAGTCATGAAACCTCCATAGCTCATCACAGGAAATGAGAAGCAAAACCTGGAGCTAGAATGGGTACTTGTTAAAGATTTAAGTTGACAGAGACAGAGGAAGAATGTGCAGGTGGGGGTGCATGGAAGGGCTGGCTCAGCTGGTGCAGTTTCCTTGGCCCTTGTCTTATTCCAGAACTGGAATATAAACCCCCCAAAGTTGGGGACGGGGCCTCCTCTGACTTTTGGTACTCAGCTCAATGTTCACAGTATACAGCAAGGGCTTAATGAATGACTGAAACATAGGCAGCAGAAGTGTCAATAGCATGAGGGCCCCTAAAACCAATGCCCAAAGAACATAGTGTTTATAAATAGTGTGAGAAAAAGTACAGTCTAGTAGAAAGAGTACTGGAGAGTCCTGGATTTGAATCCAACCCTTGACACCTAGTAGTGGGGTGACATCCTCGGAGCCTCAGTTTCCCTGCAGTTTCATCAGACGCCGGGTCAGGTGTTATTGAGACCACCCCAGGAGCTCCTGCCAAACAGGGTGGGAGCAGGAGGGAGAGAGGGTCTCTTCTACTGGGAAGTAACCAACTATGCCATCAGAAATGGAAAAGTGGGGCCAGGGTAACATCTCTAGAGGAAGAGGCCAGTGCAGGAATGGTTCCATCGACCTTGAGTCTATCCATGCTTCAAAAGAAAGTGCCAGATTGAAAGGGAGGCAGGGGAAACACAGCTTACCTTGAGGTTTTCTGGACAGAACTGGTGGCCATACATGTCAATGGCAGACAGGAAAATGGACTCTACCTGGTTGTGTCTGAGTTCATAAGAGGGGAGGTGGGAGGCAATCAGTACCTGAAAGGAAGGAAGGTCATGAGAACCTGTGCCAGAAGGAGGAGGCCATGGGGAGCAGCCTGGCCACTTATCTCCCAGGTAAATATCTTTGCCAGACTAATAAGCAATGTGCCATGCCTGGGAGAAAACAATTTAACATCCCATGCAAAATCATGTGAGCCCAAAGAATTAGCACACTCTTGCCCCCTGAGGACCCAGGATGGCATAAAGCAGGACCACGTACTTGTCTGGCTCTTAAGGCTACTTTGCAATGTTCACTTTTGCTCAGCTGGGTGAGTTCACCAAGGATAGAGAGGAGCTCATCAGTTAGTGATGGATCTGGGCCACACAATTCATCCTTTGGGAGACAAAACACACATACACAAAGAGGTAAAATCTTAAGTGGATTTCTTTGGGTGCAAGGGTTCTTAAACTTTTGGGGTAACAAATCCTTTTGGAAATGAGTGTTTTTAAAGGCATAAAATAAAATTCAAATAATGACAAAAGGAAGCCAGTTACACTGAAAACAAGGTTACAAACCCAAGTTACGAGGCTGGGTCCTAGTGGCTGGGTGTACTTTAAAGATGGGAGCATTACAATGCACTCTTCATCATCATGTACCTCTTCTCCCATCTCCCCACAAACTTGATGCCATAATGAGTGGCAAAAAATCCTAATCTAGGATGTGAAGGTTGGAAGAGACAGCACAGGTCATCAACAAGCCAATCTTCTTGGGTGTTCAGATTGGGGGACAGGTTTGTGTAAGGTCACAGAATGACAGAGTTGGGACTAGAACCCAGGGCCCGCAATGGCCAATCCAATGGCTCTTCCAGATCACTTATACTCATCAACCACCTACAATATTCTAGGTGTGAGAGATACAAAGACAAATGTAGAATAGATCTTGCCTTCAAGAAGGTTGCACGCTACCATACCAAAATGGTGCCCACATGGTCAATGACTAGTTCTACTAAACCATCTTTCCCAAACAGTCCCAACAAGATTCTGACTTTGCTGGCTCTCTAGAGGCAGCAAATCTCCTGGACAAGCCACATGCTTCTTCTCAAATGATCCATAAAGACAAGTTTTTGGAGAATATCAGAGGTGGAACCAATAAGGTTCTGAGTGATATTTCACAGAATAATAAAGTCTGAGCATTGGCAGGGTCCTCAGAGGCCACCTAATCTAGCACAAACATCCCCCCCAGAGAAGGCCTGACAAGCGGTTGTCCAGCCTGCTCGAAAACTCCAAAGAGAGTGAGCATGTGTCACTGGGATAGCTCTAGTAATTAAGACATTTGTCACGACCAAAATCAGCCTCTTTGCAGCCTCTACCCATTTTCCATATCAAGCCCTTTTCTATATAGTTGTCAGATGTTGTTCAGTCATTCTTCAGTCCTGTCTGACTCTCCATGACTCCATTTGGGGGGTTTCTTGGCAGAAATACTGGAGCAGTTGGCCATTTCCTTCTCTAGCTCATTTTACAGATGAGGAAACTGAGGCAAATGGGGTGATGTGACTTGCCCAGGGTCACACAGATAGTAAGTGACTGAGGCCAAATTTGAACTCAGGAAGATGAGTCTTCCTGATTCCAAGCCTAACGTTCTTTGCACTGTGGTGCCACCATTGCCCATGGTCACCTAGTTCTTCAAATGCTTAAAGCTCCCAACCAGATTCTTCTCCATTCCACCCCCACTCAAGTCTTCTTTGATGGTTTGGACCTTTTTAAAAGAGGAAGAACTGGTTTAAAGAGCTGAGGCCAGAAGCTAGCTTCACAAATCCTGATGCCAATCTGAGGCTGTACCTTATACGATGAGGCACAAAGAGGAAAATCACATCATTTCACCCAGTGCCTTTGGACACCTTGAAATGGATGTTTTCTAGACGTCTCCCACCGAACATGTCCAAAACTGACCTCATTATCTCCCTCTCTCCCCTTTCCAAACTTTACTCAGAAAGCTCAGGATCACAGAGCTAGCAAGGATCAGGGGCAGGATCTGGATTCACTCTCCCCTATGCCTCAAGGTAGGTTGGCCAACAATTGCTATCCCCATTCGACAGAGGAGGAGACTGAGGCCCAGGGAGGCTTACTCTCCTTAGGTCAGATGGGTGGACAACAACAAGGCCGGCATTCAAACCTACAGGCTCCTGTCACTCAGTCATGCAGCAAATGAGAAGTCCCACAGGGCCCCTCCCTCCACCTTAGTGGGACTTACTATTAACATGGTCACCAGCAGATTCTTCTTGGCCACTTGTGCATGAGAGAAGATGCAGTTTAGCACATGTGACATGTCCGGCTTGAACTGTTCCCGGAGGTTGATCACGCACTTGTCATAGTGAGCTGGAGGGACAAAGAGGCCATGTGGTTAGACTCATGTTTCCCCCCCGGCCCAGCTACTGGCCTCAAGGCAGACAGAGGTGTGCCCTCACTCCAGCCTTGCCTTGTTGGAAGTGATGTTCCACTTGCAGGTATTTCCTTAATAAATCTAACACCACAGTCTTCATGTAGCCCCGTGTTCCGCTCCGGTACCTGTGGAAGAAAGGAACGCTACTGGCCTTGTGGACTGAGCCACAAGGATGCTCTGAGCGATACCTCCTCCCAAGGGAAGGTCACAACACAAGAGTCCACAGAGCAACCTCATCCAACCCTTTCGTTCGCAAATGCCAAACTGTCTTGTATCTATTCAGTTGCCTAGTATCTCCTCCATTGGAACACAAGCAAGAGCCACGTTTTTGCCTTATTCACTGGGTACATGAAGCATGAAGAAAGGGCTTGTTGACTGACTAACTGACTGGTGTCATGACCAGCCCAATGGAATATAGTGTAGAGTTGGTAAAATCTCCTAGTTGTAAAATAATTAAGGCCAATGAGAGCAGTCAGAGAGCTTGGTTGGGCAATAACATACCCTCATTTCATGAATGAATTCACATACATTCTCCTCTGACCTTTCCAACAATCTGGGAGGGCAGGCAGAGTGGGGAACGTCGTCTCCATTTGGATAGAGCCAAGATGGGGAGTGACAAGTGACACCGGTGATCTGGGTTCTCTGAATGCCCTGAAGGGAGGGCACTGCTAAAGAACTGGCCATTTCTGTTTCCCCTCATAATAATATGGAATACTCATATTTAGGGAGCACTCTAAGGTGTTCAAAGCATTTTCAATAAGCTATTTCACTCAGAACAACCCTGAGAGGTACGTTCCAGTATTATCCCCATTTTACACATGAGGAAACTGAGGAAAAGAGGGATTAAATGACTTGTTCATAGTCACACAGCTAGTATCTAAAGCAGGATTTCAACCCAGGTCTTCCTGACTTCAAGCTGAGGGTATAAGTTTAGCCACATCCAGGTGACAAGAGGTCTGCCAGGGCTGCCAAAGCTCTCCCTACCACTGACCTTTGGGGTTCTAAATTTGCCTAGTGATAGAGCCAAGCTAAAAACATCTTCTGGGGGAGGGGAAGAGGGGGCAACTTGGCAGAGAAGAATAAAGCATGGGTTGGATGAGGAGGAGTGGATGCATGGATGGGCTGTGGGTCTTGGGTGGTCAAGATGCCTTGACCCCATGAATCTCAGTTTCCTTCTCTGTCAAGTTGAGATGATAATAATATTCCTGCTCCCTAGCTAACAGGGTTGCGATGAGGTTCAGATGAGAGAGGATGCATAAATGCACATGTCAACCAGAAAGCCTGGCATTATCAGCACCAGGTAGAGTCACATCTGTGCTTTTATCATCAGGGTAGAAATTCCCTCTGCCAAAGTCCACTGACAATTCATCAGACACTTAGAGTCTGAGAAAACTGCCTGGGAGCAGAACCAGGAGAACATTGTTCACAGTAACAGCCACTCTGTGTGACAACCAACTTTGTCAGACTTAGCTCTTCTGAGCAATGCAAGGATCTAGGACAACTCCAAAAGACTCATGATGGAAAATGCCATCCACATGCAGAGAAAGAACCGTGGAGTCTGAGTGCAGACCAAAGCAGACTGTTTTCTCTTTCTTTTGTTTTTTTTTCTCATGGTTTTTCCTCTTTGTTCTGATTCTTCTTTAACAACATGACTAATGTGGAAATATGCTTAATATGATCATACATGTAGAGCCTATATTAGAATGCATGCCATCTTGGGGAAGGGGGAAAATTTAGAACTCAAAATATTATAAAAGTAAATGTTGAAAATAAAAAGATAATTAATTGAAAAAAGAAAGAAGGAAAGAAAGAAGGAAGGAAGGGAGGGAGGGAGGAAGGGAGAAGGGGAGAGAGAGAGAAAGAAAGAGGAAGGAAGGAAGGAAGGGAAGAAGGGAGGGAGGGAAGAAGGGAGAAGGAGGGAGAGGGAGAGAGAGAGAGAAAGAGAGAGGAAGGAAGGAAGGAAGGAAGGAAGGAAGGAAGAAACAAAGAAACAAAGAAAGAAAGAGAAAACTGCCATGGCTAGTATGGGGCAGAGGCAGTGGCTCTTTCTGACTCTAGCCCTGGGATACACAGCATCTCATGTCATTATTCATATTTGACAACCAAGACTAAGGCTGGCTGGATCTTTCTCCCCACCCCACCCCCAAACAGTAAAATGTTTACACAGCAATGAAGTTTTAAAAAATGAAATATCAATAAATGTTTATGGACCGGCTGGCTGAAAAAGGACAAAAGTTTTGTTTGCCACAATAGGAATTTGTTGATTAGTAAAGAGCGGTCCCCATAGTAGCATCACACGCTCCCATAGGTGATGGCCAGGTATTGACTCTCTCCCATCTCTGGCCATTAGCTACACCTGCACCTGACAAAGATCATGCCAGCAGGGCTTGGTCTAGTTCCCTTGCCCAAGGGGTCTCAAGTCACCTTTGGACTAGCTGCACAATGCTCTGAGTGTTCATGAAGAAAACTTCTCGGTCTGCCTTCCGCTGGAGCGTTGCAGCATGGCTGTCCAGAATGTTGGCGATCTGAATGGGAAACAAGAGCTCATCTCACTACTTGTGACCAAGGGATGCAGTTTCCTAAAACCAATTTTTAACCAAATTCCAGTTTTCTTCTGAAGAGGCAGGGATAGACTCATCAATCCTGAATTTCAGCTGTTCAAGGAGACCGAGCTTTCTGGGAATAAAGAGAAAGAGAAGAGGAGAGGATACTTACAGAATACACTTGCCTCCTCCTCCTTGCTGACTGTGATCCCCGCTCCCCAACCCTGGCTCTCACAATGCTCTTTCACTCTCTGCGCTCAGCAGTGCCTGAGTTCTGCTGGGTTGCTCTGGGTGCACGCTGAGGTCTGAGGACCATCGCAGCTAACGGCACAGAGGTTCACTGTCTAGACAGCAGCAGAACCTACAGACATTCCTACAGATGGGAGGATGGGAGGGGCTGGAGTATGTGAATAAATGAGAGTGAATGAATGAAGCAAGCTACAGGACTTGTGCTTGGTGGCCTCAATAGCCATTTCTGAAACAAAATATTGGGGTGTGTGAGAAAAATAACAAGCCCCTTTCAGTCATGCAAAAGGGAGAAAGATGGGCTAGCAGGATGGCGATGATAACAGCCACTTCCCAGGAAGGCAAATAGATGGAATCTGTTGGGTACATCTGGGCAACTGGTCAAACCATTAAGGACCTGTGTACTTCTCTATGAGGTACTCCCTCTGCTGATGCAGATAGTGACACTTTCCCATATCTGCGACCTCACTGAGGCTATCCTGACCCTCTCTACACTGTGGGCTTATTATCTCTCATCACCCCGTTGGTGACACTCTAAGCCTGTCTAGTTTGGTGGGGCCTGCCAGGACTCCAGTCATTGGCATGCTCTCCAAGAGCCAAGTCACCCCGAGGCACCATGGTGAAGTCTCAATTCAGGACTTCAGGACAGGTATAGATATGTTTTTATGGCTTATAAAAATCACTGCCAGGAGAAACTAGGCAGATAGACCATGTCTCACACCAGATACCAAGATAAGTTCCCAATGGGTATACCATTCAAACATAAATGGAGGCATGACAAAAAATCCACTCTGAAGAGCATAGAAGCAATTACCTTTCTGATCTATGGAGAGCGGGAGAGTTCATAGTCATACAAGGAATAGAGAAAATAAAGCAGACAATTCTGATTACATGAAATCAAGAAGTTTTTGCATAAATAAGCTCAAAAGAGCTAAAATTAGAAAAGCAGTTAAGTAACGAGGAAAAAAACCTTTGCAACAAGATATGGATCATGTATGTAAGCATGCATGCAGGCATATGCATGCATGAATATATGCATTGCATTGTGTGACATATGCATGTATATACATATTATTTCATGTGCATAAATACACAAGTATGTGTATAGGCATAATAATTCTATGTGTACACACATGTATGTGTGTACTGTATATAATATGCACCTACATGTGTGCATGTGTGTATTGCAATGCAATACATATGTACACATACAATACATATACAATACATACAAACTTATAAGCATATACCTATATATGCATAGGATATACATATACAATGCACATATACATTTATATAAATATATACAACACAGTACAATACACACACATGCACAAACATATAATATATATAAAATTCACACAGTACAATATGCATAAATATACAATGCATCTGTATATAACACATGTACATACAATATCCATGTACAACGAACACATATATACACACATAGATATAATGCACATACATAACATGCATATACAATACTTATACGCACATATAACACATGAATACATGCATATATACACTACACATACATATACATATATAACACAATATACATATACATGGAACTGATTCAGTTCTACAAGAATAAGAGCCATTCCTCAACTGATAAATCATCAAAGGATATGAGCTCACTCTCTTCTAAGGAAGAAATTTAAGTTATTAATATCCATATGACTAAATGCTCCAAATCTCTATTAACTGGAAGAATGCAAACTAAAGCAGCTCTGGGACTCCATCTCACATCCACCATATTGGCTAAGTTGGCACAGAAGGAACATGATAAATATTGTCGGGCTCTGGTTAGACCAGCACCAGAAAGCACTGCTAGGAGACCATGTGGGGAAAAGTCCCCTAAGTCACTAAGCTGTGAATAGCCTCTGACCTGACCAGATCACTGCTAGGTCTATGTCCCAAAGAGATGAGAGGAAAAAGGGCCCATTTGTACAAAAATAACAATAGTCACTCTTTTGGGGGTTGGAAAAGAAATGGAAACTAAGGGGATGCTCATCAACTGGGGAGAGGCTGAACAAATTAGGCAATGAAATGCTATTTTGCTGTAAGAAAAATAATGAATGGGGAAACGAGGAGGAACTGATGGGAAGTGAACTGAGCAGAACCAGAAAAAACAATTTCTCTAATGACACCGCCAATGCAAAAACAAACAATTCTGTAGCCTTAAGCCTCTGCTCCATAAGCCCAGAGGAATGATGACAAAGCCCATTAACCTCCCCCCAAAAGGGGATGATGGAAGAAGGAGATACATATTTTAGGAAATTGTGGGAATCTGTTTGGCTATATTGTGCATATCTGTCAGGAGGGTTTTGTTTTTCTTTTGTTCCCCCGCCTCCGCCATGGGGTAAGGAGGTTAGGGAAAGAAAACAGATTTTTTTTCATTGGAAAAAACAACATTTTTTTTTTTAAAACATCACTGCCAGACAGTGACTGGAGGGAGAGAGTCTAAACAAGGCTAGAAGAAAAGAATGCTATATAAAGCAGCCTTTTGGAGCTGGAAGCGCTTTGGGAAATGATCTAGTCCAACCGCACCATATGAAGGAAGAGAAGGAAGCCCAGAGCCGGCCAAGGATGGGGCCAAGTCACGCACCAAGTGAGTGGCCGAGCAGAGACTTGACCCAAGGTCTTCCAGTGCCTGGTCCAGGACTCCCTCCACTATTTCACAGTCACACTAAGTACAAATGATAAATAAAGCGTGTTCAACGTGTTCAGCATGTGTTCAACAAACATTTGCTCAACCAATGAGCACTCAGGACGGCTTGGGGGTTTGGGTATCCTCCCAGCAAAGTCTTTATTTGTACGTTACTTTATTTTTTTAAGAATTTATTGATATTTAATATATTTCTATAATACATAAATATATCGTATAAAATAAGATATATTTATATTTAATAATTGCTTTGCTTAAATTTATTAATTCATCTTAAATTATTATTCACTATTAACCTATTAGCTAAATTTATTAAAGTAAAATTAAAATAAATTTTAAAAATTAAAATATTTTTACTATTAACCAAGAAGAGTTGGAAAACACTCAAGGCATCTGTGGAGGTTTTTTGATGCCTAGGCTTTTTAAGTGACCAGGTTGCTTCTGAAAGTTTGGCAAAACCCTCGAACAAAGACAATTAAGGTTTTTCTGCATTCATACCAGACAGATACACAAATCTCTGGACGGTGCCAGGTTCAACTGTCGAGGTCCTAGCATGGTTGTGAGGAAGGCATTCAGTAAACCTTATGGTAATCCTCCCCCAGGCTCTGGAAAACTCCATCCACAGCCCCCTAAGCCTGAGCAGGACATGCCCAGCAGGAAAGCCTCTGAGCCTGGGAGATCAGGGCTGCCCCTGCCCACGAGGACAGTCACCGAGTGATATGTTAGCCATCAAATTAAGACTGGACAGGGTGGTAATCTGTAATCCGGGGCAGGCACTGCTAAGGTGGCAGGTCTCCAGACATTTCTATCAGAGGCCAGACACAGGCTCCATAAGGGTTTCAGAAGGTGTCATGGGATCACCTGAGGGATGTGCGCCCCCATCCCCTTTACCTGCTGGCTGGGGAACTGGCAGAGCACAGACGTGATGTTACTCGCATACTGCGCCATGATTTTTCGAACGGCCTTCTCCACGGAGGGTGGGATCCGGCCAGACACACTGGTCATGATCTCCTGGAGCTCCAGAAGGGGTAAGGAAGGGGACCGGAGGGTGACCATCAGCTTGTTCACCCACTCCTTGAGCTGAAAGAGACAAAAACTATTCACATCCACTTTCTGCAGAGTTAATAGCATGGCGTGACCACTGAACACAGATATGGAAGATTGGGCAGCTTAATGAAATCACTGAGCAGAGAATCCAGGCTGAAGTGGTTCTCTTATCTGAATGCACACAGCCCAGGCCGACCCAGCCTCCTGAGTTCAGCTTGGGTGATCTATTTCTTCTAGGACACCTCCCCGCAAGGACTTTGGTTCAACTTCCTCTCTCCTCTCTGAGTCTCTGGTACAGCATTGCACCATCCAGGAAACTGCTGGCTGCCTGAGGGTAAGGACCACATCATGTGCTCCATTTCACAGAGCCTAGGACAGGATGAAACACGCCACCTGAGGAAGGGGCTCTCAATAGGGTTCCCACTGGGACTGGTGGGCTCTTATGGGTCAGGCTAAACAAGATGCTTTTGTTACCCTGGTGACTAAAATCCTTTGGCTGAAGCCCAGGGTGGACCTCTGCTTCCTGAAGGAGGGGAAGGCAGCACAATTTTGGGGGCTCACACAACTGAAAGGGCACTTAAAACATTTATACTTAGAGTAGAAGGAGCTTTCAGAAACCATCTGAGCATCATGCATACAGCCAGAGACTAGAGCAAAAAATATTTTTACCCTGCCGACAGGGTAAAGGCCAACAGGGCCTGACTCCCTGAAATTTCTCATGCTGTGGCCCAAATCTGGGCAGTGTTTGGGTCCACTGGACTCTGGAAAGTACATCTTCTGAGCAAACTGCTGAGAGTGAAGCCATAAGCCTGGGGTTGGAATTGTTATGTGCTCCCTGACTACGTGTGGCTGCCAGGTGGTGCCCAAGGGCATAGAGCACCAGCCCTGGGGTTAGGAGGACCAGAGTTCAAATTCAACCTCAGACACTTACTGCCTGTGTGATCCTGGGCAAAACACTTCGACCTGTTTGCCTCAGTTTCCTCATCTGTTAAATGAGCTGGAGAAAGAAATGGTAAGCCATTCTAATACCTCTGCCAAGAAAAATCCCAAACGGCGCCATGAAGAGTTAGACATGACTGAAATGACTCAGCAAGAACAAAATCCTGACTAAGCCCATTGTGGTTCTAAAAAACATCTCAACAGGCACCAGTATCTCACTGCTCGGATAACCACTGATCTAGGACTGGCATGAGACCTATAACAGCATAAAGCTGGTTAGAGTGCTTTTTGAACTTGGTATTAATGATTAAAATGCATATACATATACATGCATGCATGCATACATACACACAGTATATACACATACCTATATGTATATATACATATGTACATACATGTATGCATATGCATATACACAATGCATATGTGCACATATGCATATGCATACACATATACATACATGCACATATATACATATATACACATATATAGACATACGTATATACATGCACATATACACTGTGTACATGTATACACATACACATATACATACATGCATATATACACATACATACATGCATACACATATACATATACACACATGCACATATACACATATGTACGTGCATACACATGCATATATACACATACAAATATGCACACACATACATATATGCATGTGCGCATGTATGCACATATGTACATACATACATATATGCAGATGTACGTGCACACATATACATATATGTATATGCATGCATACGTGCACATACATGCACACATACACATACATATGTACACATATGTACATATAGATACAGATATACATACATGCATATATACACATACGTATATATATACATATGGATTTCTGGACATTTGTCTCACAACTGATAAAACTAGATGTCAATTACAATAGATAATGTGGCCAATTTCAATTAAGTAAAAATTAAAAGCTTTTGCCTTAATAAAGATCAATGCAGCGAGAATAAGAAGAGAAATTGTCAAGTGGGGAAAAATCTTTGCATCAAATATCTCTGAAAGCAGCTGGATATCCCAAGATATGTAGGAAATGGACACCAATATAGGATAATAGCCATGCCGCACCCCCCACCCCACCCCAACAGATTAGTGGTCAAGAGAATCTGAGTAGTTTTAAATTAGGAAAGAAGCAAAGTCTCAACAACCATATTAAAATGCTACTAATAATTCGTAGGAGAAATATAAATGAAAACAATGTATATTCATCCAATTAATAAAGACAGTTTAAGACAGAAATAAGCAATGTCAAGCTGTGGGAGGATGGCAGTAAATATGGCACTGATGGAGCTATGAACTAGTCAATTATCAATCAATAAACATTGATTAAGCACCTACTATGCACTGAGCACTGGAGATACAAAAAGAGGCGAAAGGTGGTCTCTTGCCCTCAAGGAGCTTGCAATTGAATGGGGAAGACGACAGGCAAGCAGATATATACAAAGGTGGTCTCTTGCCCTCAAGGAGCTTGCAATCGAATGGGGAAGACCACACACAAGCAGATACGTACAAAGGTAGTCTCTTGCCCTCAAGGAGCTTACAATCGAATGGGGAAGACAACATGCAAGCAGATATATACAAAGCAACTTACATACAGAATATATGGGAAATAATTAAGAGAAGGAAGATATTTAGAACTAAGAGGTTGGGCAAGCCTTCCAGTACAAAAAGAGATTTTTAGCTGGAACTTAGAGCAAGCGAGGGGGGTCATTAGGAAGAGTGTTGTAAAGGGGACAGCCAGAGAGAGGGCCCAGACGGAGGCCAGGAGGATCTTGTTTGTAGAAGAGCCCAGAGGAGGCCAGAGTAGGTGGTGGGGAGGAAGGGGTGGGAAGACTGGAAAGATGAGGGGGGGCTGTTTATTACATCTGTGGTGGAATGGCTTGGGTTCTCCTGTATCCTGTTAGTTGCTTGTATACATGTTGTGGGCATCACATTCTTTTCAGAGACAACTGATACAAAGGGTTTTTCCCTCAATTCATCACTTTCCTCTTACCCTAGATCAGTGGTTCTCAACCTTCCTAATGCTGCGACCCTTTAATACTTGTGTGTGGGCGGACCCGCCTGGAGACGAATAGAGGAGTGGTGTCTCAGTTCCTAAGACCATCGGAAATAGGTGTTTTCCGATGGTCTTAGGTGACCCATGACCCCTGTGAAAGGGTCGTTCGACCCCCAAAGGGGTTGCGACCTACAGGTTGAGAATCACTACCCTAGATAGACAGAGTTTGGTCATGTTAAAGCCTTTCAATTTCCCATAACTGAAACGATTTTTGTAAAGAGCCCCTCTGGTCTTTCTTTGCTTCTGCACTGGCCCCTGCCCACAGAGGTGGGAGGCACCTGGTCTGGTTCCCCTCACCTTCTTTTCACGATCTGGTCTTTAACAGTCAAGTCATGGCTCCATTTTGAATAACTTAGCAGGAGTCCTGGCCCATTTCTACTCGTGTTTTAAACTGGACCTGACTGTGCCATGATACACATGGACCCACCGAGAATGGCAGGCTCAAACTGTCCCAGGGCCACCAGGTGGGTAAAGGCCAAATGGTCAGGGAGACAAAGAACAAGCTTTCCAACAGTGTGAGAGTGTGTGTGATTGTATGTATGTGTGTAAGGCTGTGTGTGTGAAAGCGAGTGTATGAATATTATGTTTTTATGTGTATATGTGTGACTGTATTGTGTAAGGGTGTCAGTGTGTGGGGGTGTATATATGTGAAAACTGGAGTATGTGTACCTGTGTAAATGTGTGTGAGTATATGTTTGTAAGCCTGTATGTATGAAATTGTGTGTGTTTGAGTGTGCATGTGAGAGTGAGTTTATGTGAAAGTATAGGTGTGGGTGTATGTGGGTGTGACTGTGTGTGAGTGCATTTAAGTATATATGTGTGTGATTGCGTTGCATGAATGAGTCGGTGTGAAAGGATATGTGTGGGTGTGTGCAAATGTGAGTGTGTGTTTGTAAGCACATGTATGTGTGTGTAAATGAGTGTGTAAGTATGTATGCAAGTGTGGGAGAGTACAGAAGTCTGTGTAGGTGGCTGAAAGTAAGAGGAGGTCAGTGTGTGTATCCGTGTGTGTATAAACCTTTTTCTCGTCTCTTAACTTGATTAAGCGCCCCAACAAAAAGCAGGTTCTCCTCACCTTGGTGCTGAAGATGGGCTCTGGCAAACAGTAGCCATTCATGACGTTGGTCAGGTTCTCCAGGACGTTGTGGAAAACCTGGTGCAGCTTCTCTCCTATGATGGGCAACGTTTGCTGGCAAGGGAGGTCACCGCTGTACGGCTCGGCCTGGTGAGAAGCAGAGGGAGGAGAGGTCAGGAGGGGGTGGGCTGTCACCCACAGAACCCGGGCCTGGCTCTAATGCCCACAGTCGCCATCTCCTTGACTAGCGTATGACCTTGGGTAAGTCACTTTCTCCTCAGAACCTGACTTTCCTCTTCTGTAAAATGAAGGGACTGGGCTATATTCCTGTGATTTTATAAGATTTTTTTTTTTTTAGTTTGAATTTCTCAGCACTACAGGCAAATTTTATAAACATTGTCCCTTCCCCCCCTTAATTTCTTAATAGATTCCCTAAAATTGGGTATGTAATGGGTACATAATAACTAAAAATTCACATAAATCTTCTCTTTATAAAACAGTTTAGTCTTAATATAACTCAGTGACGGAGCTCAAATGCCTCCAGAGGGCACATCCACGAGTTAACGACATATTCGTCCATTCATTCAGCAAATGCTTGCCGCCCCAGCACTTTCTGGGGGCCTGCACCTCAGGCTCTATGGCGTGCCGGGGCGGGGGGGTGGGCACAGAGATGAGTAAGGCAGCTTGCACCATCAACGTGGCCATTACCACCCCCTGAATGAGTGGAGCATGTGAGCAAGGAAACTGCCATCTGCATTATTTCAAGAATGCAAAATAACCACAGATATTTAGGAAAGGGGGGAGCAAGGAAGAAAGTCTAATTTGCCCAAGGGGGAGTGGGCTTCCTCCCTTCCCTGGAGGTTTTTCAGGCAGGGACTAAGGGAGCACTTGCCAGGGATGTGAGGGACATTTTATGTTTCGGGCAGGGAGAAGCCAAGAACACAGAATCTGTGGTCGTAGAATCTGGATTCAAATTCTGACCCTGCTACTCAGTACCCAAATGACCTGGGAGTTCAAGCCCCTTTCCTTCCTGGATCTGTTCCTCATCTGTAAAGGGAAGGTCACAGAGGAGACCACCCCCAAGGGCCCCTCCAGCTCCCCAGTGCTGGCCCTGGTCCCACCGGCTCTAGGAGCCCCCGATAACCTCAGCATCATCACTCACCGCGTGAACTTTAGAAGGATCATCCAGCTCCAGTCTGGCTATCACACAGCCGGCTTGGAGCACAGCTCCTGGCCGCTTTACGTAGTAGACCTGGCCATCTTCCTGTACACTCAAGGTCATGATCATCTTCATCACCTGGGGTATGACAGGATGAAGAAGTGAGGAAAGAAACACCAGAACCTGGATGGTGCATGAGACAGACGCCCAGAACTGGGGACCAGCAACATGGGACAGACTGATTAACACAGAAACCCATCTCTGTGAGGCCCTAAGTGCACACACCCTGGCCACTGCTGCTTCTGTGATTACCAGAATAAAAAAACAGAGCCAAACAAACCCTACAAACATGCCAGAATGCAGATTCGATAAAACAGATCCCCAAACTATGGCCTGTCTTTGGGAAACACTGTCATCAGATACAGGAAAAAATTAAGAAGAGTGAAAATCATAGACAAACTGTGTTTTTACAAACCATCTTTTCTCCAGAGGAACGCCCAAGATATTGGGAAGAACACTTTGTCTGAAAAAGGTGGAGAATGGAGAGGTTCAAGAGCACCCCAAGGGCCACCATGGGGAAGTGGTTTCATTCTAGCATTTCAAGCTGTCACAGGTAACTTTCTGCTTTGTCTTGACCTAAACCAGCCCTCCACAAGCTGCACATACACCCCACACTCCCTTTTCCAGTTCCCCTTTATGTGTTGGCTTCCCCCATTTAAGTGTAAGCCCCGTGAGGACAGGGAACACCTTCTTTACTCATATTTGTATGCCCAGCACTTAGCCTAATACCTGGCAAGTGATAGCAAGTTATTAATAAGGCTTGTTCTGTCTATCCATCTATTGTATGTGTGTGTATCCATCATCCATCCATCTTTCTACCATCTATCATTACCTATCTTCTCTATCTCTGCTTATCTATCTACCTATCTCTCTCTATCCATCCATACATCCACCTATCTATTCATTCATCCATCTCCATCCATATATCTATCTCCATCCATCTATGCATGTATCCATCTATCTCCATCTATTTATCTGTCTTTCTATCTATCTAGCCATCCATCTATCAATCCATTTATTCATCTATCCATCTATCAATCCATTTATTCATCTATCTATTGATCTATCTATCCATCCATCCATCCAGCTCGCTCTCTCTCTCTTTCTCCCCCCCTCCCTCCCAGACCCAAGTTCCTCTGAAAATGATATGGGAGCGAGGACCAAGCAGACAGGGAACAGAGATAGTGGGGAGAGAATGAGGCGATCAGTGTGAATTTTGCTGTGCCTAATGATGTTTCTTTAATACAAGGGAGAACTCTCTGGAGGGGTAAGTGACAGAGATTTTGTTTTTTAAAAGCACATCCTTAAAACATCTGCAGATAGACCTGGGGGTCTGGGTGGGCCACAAGCTCAAGGTGAGTCAGCAGGGTGAAAAAAGACCAGTGTGGACGTGGGCTACAATGTTACACTAAGTGGAAGTGACATGCTTTCAGAAGGCTTTCAGGACATTGGAGAGCAGCCATAAGAGAGACTGTAGGAATTCAGGACCATGCCATATGAGGACTAGTTCAGTAACCTGAGGGCATTTGTTTAGTGTGGAGATTTGGGAAATGGCAAAGTGAGCAGGCTACTCCAGGGCAATGAGCCAGTCTGTGACCTCTGCCCTCCGAGCATCACTGGAGCCATGGCATCCCAAACAGGGGAACAAGGAGCACAGGCTCCAAGAACAGTCCCCCAAAAGGCGCAGGGCTCCCTGGGTACAGTGGGTACCTCCATTTCTGCATAGGTACTTCCAGCGGTCAGATGGCCTCCATCTTCCACCAGGTACTGGACCAGCTTTCCTGTAGAGGGAGATCTCAGGATGGTGGGATCATTCTCCTTCTCAAACACACATGTCTTATTGCCAATTGTGATCCGGTAACTAGAGGAGACAAGAGGGTGGGAATGGGTTTGCAGCCAGACTGTGGATCAGCCAAGAAAGCTTCCCAAAGAAATCCTCAACTCACAATTATCACTCAGTAGTTATTTGATTTGCTGTTAGCCTGAATCAAACTGAATTCCAGAAAATTCTGCAATCTGAAAGCACCTGCCACATCTAGACTAGAATCAGAAATAGGTCACAGATAGGCAGCCGTAGGTTTGGTGCTTCCTAAAAAGAGGGCTGCCCCAAAGTAGGCTAGGAGGCAGCTACAGGATCCTTGATTGGACTGGAGGCTTCCAAGGTCCTTCCCAACCCTGAGAGTTCAGTTGTGTATACCTGAGGCCCAAAGTCCCATGGGGACCAGTATCAGGGCTATCCCTCAAATCTGAGGGCTCTGGGATCCCCCCACCCCCAGCTGGT
This sequence comes from Pseudochirops corinnae, assembly GCA_028646515.1. Classification (NCBI taxonomy): domain Eukaryota; kingdom Metazoa; phylum Chordata; class Mammalia; order Diprotodontia; family Pseudocheiridae; genus Pseudochirops; species Pseudochirops corinnae. Next base: position 339,990,792 of record CM053587.1, on the reverse strand, counting down.
TCATGGGAGGCCCTTTTCTCCTTCCCTTACAGGTACTAGAAACTGCTACTACCAAAGGTTGTAGCCTGGGTGGGAGATGGGGCAGCTGGGCAGGGCCCTGAGCATAAGCGAGCGAGGAGGTTCTCAATGCTTATTAAATGCCCAAGAGGCAGGGTATCTGGAGAGTTCCAATATTCAGGATAACAGACGTCGACAGCCGTGACTATGAATGGAAGGATGGAACGGTGAAGGGTGCCCTGGCCCAGAAGCCAGAGGCTCTGAAATCAAGGGGGTGGGAAGTCCCTTAGGCCTTTCTGGTCCTAAAGCTCCTTTCAATGGAGTGACAGTCCCACCAACTGCCATGAGGTTCAAACTATACAGTTAAAGTGAGACCAAGTGGTATTTTGGTGGTGCTCACCCTGGGACCAAGTTAAAAGATCAGGGGAGGGAGAGCCTTCCTTGCCCAGGTAGAAACAGGACTGCCAGTATTTCAGCATGGGAAAGCCCCTCCATCAGTCTGATCACTCCCCCAGGAAAGGCCCTGGGCTCTCCTCTACTAAAGGACTGTGTCTACAGTTTTTGAAGCTGAAATCCTAGGAGAGAAAGCCCCCTTCCCCATGCTGGAGGGAGTGTCCAGGGACTTGGCCTGGGACCCACCTGTCAATTTCTTCTTTCATGTATGTGGTGTAGCTATTACCGGCATAGGACAGCAGCAAGCCACCATCATTGAGCCTGTGGGCATCTATTTCGATGTGACAGTTGTTCATGATGAGAACAAACATGGTCAGAGATTGTCGAGCAACCTGGGGAGAAATGGAGTTTTCAGCACCTGCCATCCTCCACCCCCAGGAACCATTTGGGGGCTATGCCAGCTAAGAAACCTAACAAAAAAGAGGTCTTTGGGGTGATGCCCACCAGGTAGGGTAGCCCAGGGTCACCTCCCAGCCTGGCCTCATCTGCATGGCCAGGCTCTGAGCAGTGACCCCTTCTTTCACAAAGGAGTGGGGGAGGGGAAGGCAGGGCTCCCCAGCCTCTGTCCTGCTGTCAGTGGCCAGACAGATGCAAGTTTGGTGACTTCTGATCGATTATTATGGCCAAAAGTAACTGAGCCTCCCCAGCTGGGAAGCCCCAACCCTCTGCTGTTGGCATCAGCAATAGACCAAGGTTAAGGGGAGAGAGAGCCCAGAGCAGCTCCAGATGCCCAGGACTGGGCGTCCTCAAGTTCATGAACCAGCACCATCCTCATTGTGGGTTTCTGTTCATTCGAGACCAGACCTCCTGCCTCCTCAGCACCAGAACCCCAGAATCTAAGGGATAGAGGAGCCTCAGGGACCATCTGGTCTGACCTGTACTGGGGCTTAAGGCCAAATGAAGCAAATTTAATCCTCCTATGTGTCAATCCTTCAAATGCCTACAGATACTCAGAACATCCTTCTATGTCTCTTCTCCAGCCTAACTATCCCTTCTTCTTTCAAGAGATACTCATAAGGCAAAGGTTTTAAAGGCCAGCTTAGCCTCCCTAAGAGGAACTGCACAAAAGTCAAGGATAACCTCAAAAAGGGGTACAAATCTTTTCTTTAAAAATAAAACCCCAGGGGGCAGAGCCAAGATGGCAGAGTAAAAGCAGGAACCTGGCATAAGCTCCTGCATAACTACCTCTAATACCTGTAAAATATGACTCTAAACAAATTTTAGAGCTACAGAACCCACAAAGTGACAGAAAGAAACAAATCTCTTGCCGAAGGCAGCTTTGTAGGCCAACAGGAAGGGTCTATCACATCAAGCTGAGAGCTGAGTGCAGTCCCACATGAGCCACATGGGCCTGGGGCGGCTCCAACCAGCAGCCCAGACCAGCCATAGCAGACTTCAGGAAAGTGAATCACCAACAGCTGTGGTGGTTTCCAGATTTCTCAACCCATAAATGCCAAAGAGAAAGTAAAAGGTCAATGGGGAACTCTGTTGGAACTTGGTGATGAAAGAGCGCAGTCTGGCCCCTTCCCCTGGGGCAAGAGGTGGCAGAGTGCTGCCAGGTGGCTGCCTATGGAGCTCCTGGCATGCAGATCATAGGGGGTCCCGCGACGATTCAGAGGGTAATCACTTTTGCTTTGAACTGCTTGGATGTGGGTCGCAGTCTTGGGTGGTGGTCCTGAGGTGAGAAACTCCAGTGTGCCAGAGCTTGTGGTGGCTGTAGAAAAGGTAGGCTGTAGCCCTCCTTATAGCTCTGACAACATTTGTGAAAACCCCAGTGATTTGGGACAAAGCTCTCTCTACTCTGGAAGCAGAGTTCTACCAAGGCAAAGAACTCAGAAGTCAAGTAATTGGCTGTCAAGATGAGCAAGCCCAGGGAGCACAATCAGACCACAGAATCCCTCTTTTGGGACAAAAAGGATCAAAACATAGGACCAGAAGAAGTCAACAAAGTCAAAACTCTTGAACCAAAAGCTTCTAAGAAAAATATGAACTGGTTACAGGCCATGGAGGAGCTCAAAAAGAATTTTGAACATCAAGAGAAGTGGAGGAAAAACTGGGTAGAGAAATTTAAATGATGCAAGAAAATCACGAAAAGTGAGTCAACGGCCTGCTAAAGGAGACCCAAAAAAATACTGAAGAAAATAACACCTTAAAAAATAGACTAGCTCAAATGACAAAAGAGGCCCAAAAAGCCAATGAGGAGAAGAACGCCTTAAAAATAATGCCTGAATTGCCCAGATGGAAAAGGAATTTCAAAAATTCACCAAAGAGAATAATGCCTTCAAAATTAGATTGGAGCAAATGGAAGCTAATGACTTTATGAGAAGTCAAGATACTATAAAACATCCAAACAAATAAAAAATAGAAGGCAATGTGAAATATCTCACTGGAAAAACCACTGACCTGGAAAATAGATCCAGGGGAGATCATTTAAAAATTATTGGATTACTGAAAGCCATGATCAAAAAAAGAACCTAGAAATCATCCTTCAAGAAATTCTCAAGGGAAATTGTCCTGATATTTTAGAACCAGAGGGCAAAATAGAACTTGAAAGAATTCACTGATTGGGGACCCCTTTAAAAAAGATCCCCAAAATAAAACTCCTAGGAATATCATAGCCAAATTCCAGAGTTCCCAGGTCAAGGAGAAATATTGCAAGCTGTCAGGAAGAAACAATTTGATTATTGTGGAAACACAATCAGGATAACACAAGATCTATCAGCTTCTACACTAAGGGATAGTAGTGCTTGGAATATGATATCCTAGAGGTCAAAGGAGCTAAGATTAAAACCAAGAATCACATACCCAGCAAAACTGAGTATAATGCTACAGGGGAAAATATGGTCATTCAATGATAGAGGACCTTCAAACATTCTTGATGAAAAAACCAGAGCTGAACAGAAAATTTGACTTTCAAATACAAGAAGCAAGAGAAGCATGAGAAGGTAAACAGGAAAAAGAAATAATAAGGAACTTATTAAAATTGAACTATTTATATTCCTACATGGAAAAACAATAATTGTAACTCATGAGACTTTTCTCAATATGAGGACAGTTGAAGGGAATATATATATATATGTGTATGTGTATATGTGTGTGTGTACAAATATATATATGTATGTATGTATGTATATATATATATATAGGAGGGTGTATGTGTGTATAAATACATATGTGAGTGTGTGTATATGTATACTTAGACAGAGGGCACAGGATCAGTTGAATAGGAAGGGATGATATCTAAAAAATAAAATTAAGAGGTGAGAAAGGAATATAATGAGAGAAGGAGAAAGGGAGAGAAAGAATAAGGAAAATTATCTCATATAAAAAGGCAAGAGAAAACTGTTACAGGGGAGGGGAAGAGCAGGAAGGTGAAAGAGAATGGCACAACCTTACTCTCATTGAATTTGGCTTAAGGAGGGAATAACATACACACTCAACTGGGTATCTTACCCTACAGGAAAGTAGGGGGGAAGGAGATAAGAGGGTGGGGATGATAGAAGGGAGGGCAGATTAGGGGAGAGGGTAGTTAGAAGCAAACACTTTTGAAAATGGACAGGGTCAAAGTAGAAAACAGAATAAGTGGGGGTGGGATAGGATGGAGGGAAATACAGTTAGTCTTTCACAATATAACTACTATGGAAACGTTTTTCGTAACTACACATGTACAGCCTATGTTGAATTGCTTGTCTTCCCAGTGGGGGTGGGTGAGGAGGAAAAAAGGGAAAGAATCTGGAAATCAAAGTTTTAAAAACAAATGTTTAAAAAATTGTTTTTTACATGCAACTGGGAAATAAGATATACAGGCATTGGGGTATAGAAATCCATCTTGTCCTACTAGGAAGTTAGAGGGGAATGAGGGAGGATATAAGAGAGAACAGATTGGGAAGGGGTATTCAGTAGGCTCGTTATCTTGGGGTGGGGATAGGGGAAAGACTGGGAGAAAATTTGTAACTCAAAATCTTGTGGAAATGAATGTTGAAAACTAAAAATAAAGATTTAAAAAAAAATAAAAATAAAACCCCAAAGGGGAGAGTTAAGAGTATCAGGGAGGCAGGCTACAGCTGGAAGAGGTTTATAAAATTTAGAGATGGATTGAACCAAGGAGGATGCTTAGTCCAATCCCCTGACAGAAAAGATAAGAAGAGTGAATTTAGGTTGAGTCAGGTAGGCAAGTCTAGAAGTCAAGACTCCAAGGCCAGCACCAAGCGTCCTTCCACTGGACTTGACTAGAGATGCATTATGTGTCCATCCCCACCTAAATGTTCCCTCACAGGCTGGGCTACATGAGGGACCCAGGCTTTGGGCAGTGGTATCTCCCACACATCAAAGGGCTGGAAAGAGAGTTTTTAAGGACTTTCACTGAAGAAATATACTAAAAGACACACACACACAACTGTTCACATTGGCCAGCTTCCATGGCAGAATTCAGCTTTCAGATTCACTCCAAAACTGAGTTGATGTCTTGAGGGAGTGAGGTGGTCTTTACCTTAAGGATATATTTCACTCCTCCATAGATCAGCTCCACATCCACGATGTTCAGCAGAGAATCTGCTGGGAGAACCTGGCCCCTGGAAGACAGACAGAGACCCTTCAGAAAGTGCCACTCAGCTGGTTTTCCATGTGGGGCCATGTCTTGGGCAAGAATTCCCTCAGTGTTCTAACAGGATCAGCAATACCACCACTGAGATGTCTGACTGATGTATCTGGGCACTGGAGGGGGGTACACTTATTATGGGGGTGGAGGAAGGCTTTATGGGGCCCCCAGTTTATTGAATGTTTGCTAAATAAGCATCTTTCAGCTAGCATATTCTGGGAAGAGAGCACCTGGCTCTCTAAGGAACCGACTCAGTGAACTTTGATATTCTTATCACTCAGTTACCTTCGACCTAATAACCAAGGGATAAAACATATCTCCCTGGCCTTTTGTTTGATGGTAGCTTAAAAGGAAATAGAAAAGACCAAAAATCCTGTGTGTTTGGGTGGGGAAAGGTCACCCTTGTATCTGTTCCAACCGCCAGCTCTCAACAATTTATTACAGTCCGAGGAAATAAAAAAATTTAGAAAGTTTATCTCTGTCTTTGAGACCCCGGCAATCATCATCAATCTCCAAAGTGCACCGTTCTGCCCTTAATGAGAGAGAGCCTTTTCTCACAAACAACCATTATCCTGTTTCATTCATTCAATCTTCAGGGCTTTCACAGTAGCACCAGAGAAGCAGGAGACCTGTGAAAACTCACAGGTCTGAGGAGTCCAAAGACCAAGGTCTGAGTCGAAGCTTCACCTCTGACTAACCTAGTAACTGTGAACATCTTATGGAGACACTCTGGGTCTCAGTTTCCTTGCCTATAAAATGGGAAGAATCATCTAGTATTTCCAGCTTCCCTAAGTCACTCTGAAGGAAGAGCTTTGTAAACCACAAAGTGCCAGAAGGCTCGTCCAATCATTATTTAACTAACCTTAATTACACAGTATGTTTGGAGAGAGATACAAGTGTAAACAAGGTAGGGGGAAGAAACTATCTTTGAGAAGACAGAATCCAGGTAGGAGAGGTCCAGCTGGGACACTGACAGCTAGGAGCAGCCTTGGTGGCCGTGGAGGCCACTGTTCCCCTTTTATGGAGGAGCAAGAGGGCGGCCAGAGAGGACCAGAGCATCTACAACCAGGAGAGCATCTGGTTCATTTTACAGAGGAGGGAAACTGAGGCCAAGAGAAGGGGAAAGGTCAGTGAGCAGCAGTGCTAGGATGTAAGCCCTCGTTCTGTAACTCCCAAGGCAATGTATTTATTTATAGTTAGGTAGATATGTATGTAAGTATGCATGTATGTGTGCATGCATGTATGTGTGCATTTATGTATATGTATACATGGCAATGTATTTCTATAGAGAGATGGCTCTATGTACATACGGCAATGTATATCTATAGAAAAGTATGTATATATGTATATACATTTATGTGTGCGTATGTATGTATATACATTTATGTGTGTGTATATATATATATACACACACATACATACATATATGGTGATATATTTATATATAAATTGTATTGTGCATTTGTGTGTTTATGTACACACATACATTTTATATAAATTCATATACACATTTATATGAGAATGCATTTCTATACATTTATATATACATTGCCATGTGTACATAAATATATAAATCTATCCATCTATATAAATCTGTTGCCATATATACACATACACACACAAATGTACATACACTTCTGTGCAAATACATGTGTGTGCATGCATGTATGCACATGTGTGTACATGCACATGTGTGTTGCCATAAGTGCATGTATAGATATAAATCTATCCATCTATATACAATGCCATATATACACATACACTCACATAAATGTATATACACAAATATTTTTATATAAATATATTGTGATATATACATAAATCCATAAATAGATCCATCCATCTATATAAATACATTGCCATATATACCAAAATACACTAACAGATCTAAATCTATCCATCTAGTGAAATACACTGACGTATATACACATGTATGCATGTGTGTATGTATGTATGTGTATATGTGTATGCATGTATACACATATAAATGTACACACGCACACACACACCAGAGCATGCCCTAGTGCCTCACATTCAGGCGCCAGCAGTAGGCCATGTGTCTTACTCACACACACCGGGCAAGGGATGGCATTTATGTCGGGTAATGACTACACACTCTACCTTTCCAGTGAATGCAGGAATTCGGTCATACAGGTCCTGAACAGGGAATCTGCTACGTTCAAGGCTCCACAGACCACCCCAAGCATGATGTCGGGTTTCTCAGCCTAGGAAAGATAGACTTTTCAGTATAACCAGAGGCCTGTCTCCTCAGCAGGGAGGGTTCCCAGAATCACAGAGCAGGAGGAGAAAGTGCCTCAATGACCAGGAGTCCAGTCCCTCCATGGAAGGATTACACATGCTAACCTACCCAACAAGTGATGGCCGGCTGGTCTCTGCTTAGAGACCTGCAAGGACAGGGAGCTCACCACCTCTCAAGGATGTCAGGAGGACAGACTCACAATCCAGCTCCAGAGAAGGTTCTGAGAGAAGGGGATCGCACCCTCACCTGCACTCTCTCGGCGATCAGGTGATCCAGCCAGCCCGTGTCAGTGTCGTTGCTCTGGAAGTTCTCGGTCTCCAGCAGGTTAACGAGGTACTCCACCGTGGTCCTGAAATCTCCCCGGATTGACAGCTCTTTCAGGGCCACCACCATGTTCCTTAGAAACACACATTTCCCAAATCAGCACAGCCTTTCACACACAAGGGCATCACTCTACTACTTACAATTATCGGCTCCAGGTGAAAGTTGAGAGACCTTGGAAGACGAGACTCATGATCACAGATTTAGAGCTAGAAGAGGCCTCGGGGACCACTGAGTCCCACCCCCTCATTTTACAGAGGAGACAACTGAGATGGTCAGAGGTTAAATAACTTTCCTAGATACAGTCAGCAAGTGTCTGAGGCAGGATTTGAACTCGGGGTTTCCCAATTCAAGTCTAGCATTCTCCGCACAAGCCCCCCAGCTTCCCTAGAAGGCATCTTAAGCACAGAGATATGGGCTCCTGTCTCCTCCTCTCTCTCACCTGGTGTCTACTTTCTAGTATCACACAAAAAGCAGATTATTGATTAGGAAGAAAGAAGGAAGAAGAGGAGAAAGAGGAGGAGGAGGAGGAGGAAGAGAGGGATGAGGAGGAGGGCGCAGGGCCTGGGGAGGGGGTACTCACGAGACAGCCTCTTCTCGGTTCTCTCCCCAGGAGAAGCAGTGCCCAAACTGGGAATCGGCAAACTCGTGTAAGCCCCCGGCAGCTGCCACACTGAAGTAGCCCCACACATTCTTGCTGCTGCGGAAATTCAGCTCCTGGACAGTTCCAGAGCTTGGCTTAAAACCCTGGAGACAGAAAGATAACAAACTGACGGATGGGTCAGAATAGAAACCTAGAGTAATTCCTGGAGGGCTGTGAGTGAGACATTTAGCAGAGACGCCAGCAGAGACCCCTTAATTCAGCTGGAAAGCGTGGCCAGTGCTGGGATGCTCACAGCATCCAGGGGTATGGCTTGCCTGCTCACAGGCTCAGGCTCTGACTTGTACAGAGCAACAAGGCTGCTCTGGCATCAGGAGAGACCTAGATTCAGATCCCGCCTCCGAGATGCAACAGTTAAGTCCGTAAGGAGACATTATCTATCATCTAACCCCTCCCAAGCCTCAGTTTCCATAAAACGCAGGAAAATACCACCAGCAGCACCTGCTCTCATGATTGTGACAAGAAGAAAGGGAATTATGCCACATACATAAAGCACTTTGTAAGCCTGAAGGGAAGTATAAACGCACACTGAGTTTCCTCCCTGCTCCTGGCCTCAGTTTCCCCACATTTTCAGTCCCTCATCTTGCCTCATCTGGGTTTTCGCTGGTGATCCTGGCAGCAATCACATGGCCTCTGGGAATGGGTGGATTGACAGGGTTTTCAAAGGAAATGGGTGTGATGCCCCAGGGTGACTCTCCATACAGGATCCGGATGTCCTTCAGCCTGTTCAGAGGCACTCCCATGGCAATCTGTGGGCAAAGGAGAAAGGCTTTCACGTTAGCCTCTGATGTGCTCTAAAGGGGGCGGCTTGTCAGCTCCACAGCTCAGGGGCTCGGCCGTCTCTGGACCCATAGAAGTCAGCCCTGTGCCCTGCCTGACAGGCACAGGGACTTGGAATCACAAGGCACTGAGTTCAAATCCCTCCTCAGGCACTAACCTAGCTGTGTGACCTTGGGAAAGTCATATGACCTCTCCTGTGGTTGAGAATAGCAGCTGCCTAGCTCTGAGGGGAGGATGAGAATCCTCCCACTATCACAATCATATGAGCATCTTGCAAACCGTAGTGGGCCATGTGAATATTGGCACAGAGGAGGAGGAGGATGGTGGGCCAAGTACTCTCTGAGATACAGAAAAAGCCGAATAGAAGAGAGTCTCTGCCCTCAAAAAGTCAGGCAACCCAAAGTAGTGCATACAAAATTTAGGTAAGTGTCGGCCACTTCAGTCAATGTTCATTAACCACCCAATACATACACAGTGCTTCAGGAGGGATGGGGGGACACATAGAGCAAAATCCACGACCCAATCCTGCCCCGGAAGACCTTCTATTTCACAAATGCCACATGAGAAACAGGAGCACAACGGGGGGCTTGGGGCCCACAAGGGACAGATCACTGGGACGGAATCTCTTGGCTGTTTGGGGCTGTTTTTTTAACCTTACCAGGGTCACCTAGGACTCAATGCCAGTGAGGCCATTTAATGCCACATGAATTATTCCCCAAAGGAATTCACTATGGGCTGAACAAAAAGAGATGGGCAGCATCTCCCCTCCAGCCAACACTGCCAATATTTAAATTTGTATCACACTATGTATGAATGAACGGGCATTTATGAAGCACCTTCTGTGTGCCAAGTGTTATGGCGCATTTATGGAGCACTTGCTGCATGCCAAGTGTTATATGCTGACTGTCAGGGACAAAAGGGGGCATTTATAGATTTATTGTGTGCTACGTGTTATATGCTGAGTGTTGGGGATGAAAGGGGGCATTTACTGAGCACTTGCTGCGTGCTAAGTGTTACGGTGCTGAGTGTCGGGAATGAAAGGGGGCTCATAATCTGATGGGGGAGGGCTCAGTTACAGGTCAGACCAGAAGGCTACAGCAGCCAAGTACATGTAAGGCATCTCACTGTCATTTCCACAGATGTGGAACCATTTAGCAATGTTAAGGACTGGGATATCCTCAGGGGCACCAACTAGGTCCCCTTCATCTGTCTTTCTCTATCAGTGACATTAAAAAGAGCAGCCTCTTACTAACGTATGATGAACAATCACAAGAATGAATGCAGCCCAATGAACATGCTCCCCCCTCCCCAGACAGGAAGGCAGTAGCTCTCCCCACCCCCATTTCCCAGCCCCTATGCGAGGAGGCTCACCTGTAGCTGAGCAGCAGGTAGGTTGACGTCGGCGATCATCTCCGTGCAGGGATGCTCCACCTGCAAACGCGGGTTCAGTTCCAAGAAATGGAAGTGGCCGTCTTCGCTGTAGAGGTATTCCACGGTCCCTGCGCTCACATAGCCGACCATCTTAGCCAAGCGCACAGCACACTGTGATGGGAAAGGACAAAGAGAGAAGTCAGTGAAATCAGGGGTTTCTTTCTGCTCAATAGACTCTGATGACGCTCTCAGGTACCCAGGGCTCTGGGCTCTGGGCTGAGGACACATGTGGTGCCCCCTCCTCTAGCTTACAGCCAGATAGAGAGAAGAGCCCACACAGACACACAGGAGAATGTATTGGGGAGGAAGGCAGAGGCTCGGACTCAGCCAAGCAAGGAGGGAGATTCTTCCACAACATTTATGTAGCAGTCACAGAAGGCCATGAAAGGAGACACATTCCCCTCAGTCCATTAATCACAGTAGTGCATGAAAGGCAGGAGGACCTTACCAGTCACTGGCCCTCTTTTCCCCATGAGGAACAAGAAACTTCCAAACCAGTCTTACAGCATCTGAGAGCTGGAAGGGACCTCAGCACCAGCTAATCCAGCCTCCCTGTGAAGCGGTCATCTGGTCTCTACTTGGAGACCTCCAGGGAGAAGGAGCTCACCAGCCCTCCAGGCAGCCCCTTCCACTCTGGAATGGCCGATGACTAGGCAGGTTTCCTGACTTTGAGCTGAAACTGGCCTGTCCCTGCATCTTCCACCTGGTGCTACCCTCAGAGGCCAAAGGGAACAAGATTCATTCTTTTCCTGCAGGACCCCATGTTGGGTAGGAGCTTACCCATTCAGTCTTCATGTTCTAACGTGGAACTAAGCAGTTTTAATTGTCGGAAGAATCACTGGGACTAGCGGATCAGCCCCAGATCATGTTTTACATCCTGTCCAGGAACCCGCCAAGACCTGCTGAGCTCAAGCCCACCCCACCACCTTCCACCCCTTCCTCATGTTCTGGCTGTGGTGACCAACTTAATGCCACCATTGCTACCAGAAAGGTCAAGACAATCTTCTGGCCTCATGCTCCATTCACTATCTTTGTGATATCACACTAAAGCCCCCTTCCTTGGACACTTTTACATGAACTGTCTCCCCATAGCAGACTATAAGTTCCCCGAGGGCAAAGGCCAGTTTGCTTTTATATTGGCATCCTAGAGCCTAGCACATTGTAGAGCAAATGGTAGGTGCATTAATAAATCCCCCCCTCCCTCTTTTCCTCCCTCTCTTTCTTCCCTCCCTTCTTTCTTCTCTCCCCCTTCCTTCCTTCCTCTCTCCTTTCCTCCTTCCCTCTCATCCATCCATCCTTTCTTCCTTCCTTCTTCTATCCCTCCTTCCCTTCCTTCCTTCCTTCCTTTCTCTAGACTGGTCCTTTCTCTGCCTGATGGATCCTTTATACAATATGCCTAACAAGAGTCTGTCTACCCCCTGCCCCGGCCTCTCTAAAGACGGGAACTCCAACTATCCTGAAGTGACCCCAGTGTCCTTCTGGACACTCTCCTCATCGGGAGCCCTCTTGTGCTGCTTCCATGTCACCTTTGCCCACCAGTCCCAGTCTTCCATGGAAGACCAAAGAGAATACTTAGCTCCTTCCCACAATCCTTAGCGCCTGCCCCCATTTGTTGCCTTTTCCACGCAGCCTTTGCTTGCAGACCCCAGAGCAGGGAACCAATAGTCTCCGGAGGTGATTGCTCCACTGCTGTGGAACTCTACCTACTGGCAAGTTTTATACCTTTTGCCATACACCTGTGTCATCATGGTTGTTCCCTTCTGGACCCTTTGCAACTCAATGTCCTTCCTAACATGGGGGGGCCCAGAACTGAGTCCAGAGATACTCTCACCACAGCTGAGCATAGCAATTGGTGTAGGATTGGAATCAGAAGTCACAAGTCCAAATACCACATCTGATGCAGCTTCAGGGCCCCAGGAAAATCCCTCCCCCTCTCTGCCTCAGTTTCCTCATCTGTAAAAAGAGAAAGGTTGGCCTATCTGGGCTCAAAGGCCCCTTTCAACTCTGAATCTATGATCCTACAAGCTTTCTAAGTACATGTGGACTCCTCAGGTCACCAAGGGTCTTCAGCATCTTCATCAGTCTCTGGCACAGCACCTTTCTCCAAAATGCAGGGGCTATCCCCACATTTTCTAATATCCTACTTTTTACTACTGTGGGTCAGGAGGATCAGGGCAGCTGAGTTTGATACAAGCTCAAAATGCTACTTCCTTCAAGAATTAATTCCTCTTCAGGGGCTTGCAAAAGAGCCAGAACAAGATCTGATCTTACGGGCACACTTGGGATCTATTTTTCACCTGAGAAGTTTCTGCATTCATCAAGAGAGATTTCCTCTTGAAGGGGATATCATCATCTGGTGCCAAACCCCAGGGAAGCTGGGGGTTTTGCACATAATCACACGCAGGTCTCCCCACTTCTTGCACACCAGGACCTTTTGTTTCCCCTTCTTTCCAAAGATACTGAGCTCAGCATTGATGTGACTGAAGGTCCTTGGCAGGATCCCTCAGGGACCCTTCACAATAACCATCCAGCCCTTCAGAGACATGTCAACATTTTCTGGGATTTCTAGGTGCTCAGAATGGTCTTTGTCAGTGCTGGGTGTAGTATTTAAACCAAGGTCTTCCTGAGTGCAAATCTAGCACTTTACCCAGTAAGAGTAGCACTAGGGGTGCTTGGGGACCCCCATTTGGAAGACTGTGGACCCCATTCTTCTCAGAATAATGTTCTTAAATAACAGAAAGAAATGCTAAGTCCTAATTAGAAGCTAGTATAAATAAAGGTGCGTATTTTTTTCCTACTCGAATTCACAGACCCCCTGAAATCTATCCATAGTGTGGGGGTCATGGGCCTCAGATGTAGAGCCCTGCTGTCCCTCCTGCTTGTTGTCTCTAACCCACAGAGGTATGGAATGGAGAACATTCAAGCTGGAAGTGCTTGACCTCATTTTACAGCTGGGGAAGCCAGGACACACACAGAGTGATTTTAAGTGACATCACAGTGGCAGACCCAGGCCCAGAAGCTTGGTGCCCCTACTCCCAAGCTTGGGGCTCTTTTTCCAAAGTAGATGAGCATCTCCCAATGAGCAGAATGGCCAGTGGGCCACTTGGCTCCTCAGTAAGGCTAGCCAGACCACCTCCACCCCACACTCAGGCACCAGGAAGCCCACCTGCTCCATATGATCAAACACCATGGGCATGGCGATCGTGGCGGGTGCCTCCTCAATAATCTTCTGGTGCCTCCGTTGTATGGAACAGTCTCTCCCAAAGAGTGACACAGCATTCCCATACTGATCGGCAAGGATTTGGACTTCCAGGTGCCGAGCGTGCTGAGCCAGCTTCATGACAAAAATTGGGGAGCCCGGGATTTCACTCTGCACCTGAAAAGAAAGCAAGGCTGCTTAGTTTGAGTGAGGGACAAGCCTTCCTCACCAAGAATGGACAGTAGCCCTCAATCCTCCAATTTCTAAAAGAAAGAGGCTGGGAGGGTAAGGTGATATATTCTATATACTCGAATTTCTTGCCTTCTGTAATGGTAATGGGAATTTGAAGATCTTTCCTGCCCCCTAATAGACCAAACATAATCATATGGTGCTTGTGGTGGGAGAAGCTTGCTGATGCAGAGCCCACAGGAAGCAGACAGTCAGAGAAGCTAGACAATGGGAGAGATAGGATACACTCAGGGAGATAGCTAGGTTTGTGCGTGTTTGCAACCTGCTGTGATAGCTAGGCTTGTTAAGTGTTGGTTTGTGGGAAGGCTAAAGGATGATGTGACGAAGGTTAAAGGATGGTGTTATGGTGTGTTAACTTCTTTGCTATTATAATGGATTTGGCTTTCTGGTTTGGGGATTTGGTTTTCTGGTGTCTGGATAAATGTTTTGCTTCTGTCTTCTATATTGAGACTCTGTTATATTTTGCAATTGAGAACTATGCTGGCATATTTACAATCACCATTGGTACTATAAATATTGCACTGGTGCTACATTTGGTGACGACAACAGGATCGTGAAATATTGGACTTCTATTTGGAGGCAGAAGGGCTACAGAAGAAGAAATGGATATCCCAGGATGGGAGGATTTTCCTTATGCCTCCCTAGCAAGGGAATGTGCTAAAAGCACAGGGATCTGTGAAAACTGGTAACAAGGCTACAGAAGGGAGAACCTAGAGATTTAGAAACACATTTGCAAGGAATACCAATAAAACCAGGGAGAGAACTAGAGGCAGTTGTGTAAAAGAGGCTGGGTTTTACTCACAGGTTACCGTATTATATGCAAAAACAGAGAGAAGCTGCTACAAGAGAAAATTCAGATGGAGAGGAAATTAGCTGATTTGCATGAGAAATTTTCTGTGTTACAGCATTTGGGCTCTTCTTTAGAAAAGCAAGCTGAGGGGTCTCAGGTGGTAGAGAAAAAATTGTGAATTTGGCTCAGAAAAAGAAGAAAAAAACTAACAGGAGGAAGGTTCATATTACAGCTTTGGCAGAGGCTAAACCTTGTTGTCACCATGACAGTTGCCAGGAGAATGTGTAGGTAGAAAATGATACAATGTTAAATGATGAGGCTTTTTACAAGGGCAGAAGTTCACCCCATGCTGAGAAGAAAGCAGGAGAATCAGGGAGGCCAAACAAAGTTCAGGGAGATAATTGAGGATTTCACTCATGAAAAGGTTACTGACATATCATGTAGATTCACTCAAAGGACGGGAAAATCATTAGTGTCTTGGATGGTAAGAATCAGTGATGAAGGGGCTGGAGGAATATGAGTAGATGGCATGGATTACTTGAAATTTATAAGTATCAGTCATAATCCTTCTGTCCAGCAAGTTTTTAGGGATTACCATATTCAAGGAGGTAACAATATGGACCAGGCTGTTAGTTTTAGCTGCTGAAGGAAGCAATAAAATGCATCCCACTAATTCTATGTGGCCTAGTGGAGAGAGACCCTGGTATTTGCTTAGGAACTATATAAGAAAGTTAAAGAAGGAGGTAATAAAGATGACTATCATGGTCGGGGATGCAAATGTATATCACGATATTCCCTTAGCAGTTTTTCATAGCAATATCATAGTGAACATGGCTCCTCCTGCTCATAAGCACCTAATTCTGACTCTACTAATTGCTGAAATAGCAAACCCTCTTTTGGAGTGCTGGATAAGATTTCACAGCTAAGTGATTTAGGAGAATGAAGAAAAGATAAATTTCCTCCAGAGAGAGAATAGCCAGCAGATTTAAAGTCAGAATAGACTGATGCAAAAAGAATTGTTTACTGCTCTATTGAGAACAGGGGTAGATTTTGGAAGAGATGATGGTATTCCAACTAATGAACTATACAAAATGTATCAAGAAAAGGGGCTTAATGTTAGACCAAATAGAGAAGTGAGAACTGCCCCTACAGATCTTCCAGAACCATTATATTCAAGCTCGTCACACTTTCAGGGAGACTCAGATTAAAGAAAGTACTGGGGCAGGTGGAAGTATGTTGAACTTATGTATTTTTATATGCTGAACTTATGGCAGCATGTCAAGCCATTAAAACAGGACAAGGAGGCCAGTGTCATATATTCACTGATTCATGGGTGGTAGCTAATGGGTTAGCTGTGTGGATGCCCATGTGGAAAAATCAAAATTGGGAAATTCATAGTAAACAAGTCTGGGGCAAAGAATTATGGGAAGATATATGGGACATGTCTTTGGTTACTAATTTGTCAGTTTTTCATGTAGATGCTCACGTGGCCCTCACCATGCCAGAATGTGAGTACACAGGCTGATCGATTAGCAAAGATTGTTACTCAACATACTGTCCCTACTCTGACACCAACTGATGATCTGATGCTACCAAAATGGGTTCGTGGACTCCGGAAGCACAGCTGATCCTATATCTGTTTCTTTTTAGCTTTTTGTCCATTAAACTTGTTTGCTAGATTTGTTTCCTGCATGCTTAGTACCCCCCACCTGCAGATACCTGATCAGCTAAGCCAGATGTCATCCTGTCCATGACTGTGATGTGTCACCTCTGGACTTGTCATCGACCAAGCCCCAGATGCCAGCTAAAGAAATGACCTCTCAAATGGGACCTCTTGGGGCATGGACAGTTCTAAGTCCAATTTCAGCAGGAAGTAGCTATGGAGGAAGAAACCTTAGCCCTTTACCCCAAGATTCTGAGCCCCATTTGTTCAAGGGGGAAATGATGTGATGCTTGTGCTATAGCCCCCACCCTAACATATTGCTTTATGTGATCAAATGTAATGTTAATGGGAGTTGAAGATCTTCCCTGCCCATTAATAGGCCCCACGTGGAACCCAACAAGAGAAGCTTGCTCAGGGGAGATTTGTTTTTTCAGGAAGGCTCACACCTTTTGTTACTCTGTAATTAGGCAGTTAAGTCATGAAGGTTGTGATGTCCTCTCACTCTGAAGAGTACATGTGTGCTACACATATATACACAATATATATACCTGTGTACTGTACACATACATACTTGTGTACTATATACATTATATACACGCACAATACATATATACACATACATGTGCACATGCACATGCATGCACTGTACGTGTAGAAAGTACTATACATATACACACAATATGTATACACTATGCCTATGCGCACACACGCAGTACACATATACATGCATGTGTACTATACCTATATACACATACATGCATGATATCTATACATGTACACATATATATACACGTGCTGCTTACACAAATGTGTGCATATACATATATGTATGCAATATATAAAAATACATTAAAATACACAGAATGTAAAAAATGCATCACATATACATATACCAACTATGTGTGTATGTCTGTATGTATGTATCTTGATGGCATTCTAGTGGCTGGCACTGTCTTACCCCCTCCCCCCATCAGAATGTGAGCTCTCTCTGAATCCCAGCCCTTGGCACTGTCTCAGGCAGGACACAACCCACCTGCTCACTGCCTCTGACATCAGAGCTCCAAAGATGATCACAGGATGACCCAGAAGGGATGACGTGTCAAGGGTCCCGCCCAAGGTCAATGACAGAGGCAGAAAGAACCTTGGACTCCTGAGTCCCTGGCCAGTGTTCTTTCCATTTCCTCAATTAATCATTTACAGTATAAAGACATAACTGTGATCTAAAATATTTCCCTGATCTGGAGTGTTTTTAATATCTCCTGTAAAGTAAATAAAAACAGACTGGATAGTTTTCTTAATCTCAGTCAAGCAACAGAAAGAGTCAAGAATGGTAGAGTGGGTTCTGTGGTTTAGAGCCAGAAGATCTGGGTTCAAAACTTGGCTCTTTTACTTACTAGCTGCATGACCTTGGACAAGTCACCTCCCTTCCTTCAACCTCAATTTCCCTTCTGTAAAATGAAAGGATGAGAAGACACAGCCTCTGCAGTCCCTCACAACTCAAAATCTGTGTTCCTCCTATCTTTGAACACAGAAATACATACACATGCATACACATACATGCTTACACACATGCACACACACACACACACAGAGCTTCTTCAGTGCCTCTTGGACAGGGTTATAGACAGTGTAAGTAATAGAGCCATGAAGGGCTTTGGAATACTTGCCGGTACCATATCAAAGGCTCAAGACAAGTCTCAGAAGGGGGCAGGGTCTTACCTGTCTAAAGAGGTTCGGGAAATCCTCGGCACTCTCTGCTTTCCGGATCCCTTTGCCTCCACCACCTTCTGAAGCTTTGATCATCACTGGGAAGCCAATTTTTTCTGCCGCCTGAACATGAAAGGCAAAAGGACCCCCTTGAAAAGTCAGGAAGCTCCCAGGGCTCCCAAGATCCCTGAACTGAACTGTGGCCCCAGGTGTCCAGGCTTACCTGCAAACCTTCCTCCACATCCTTCACGCAGCCCTTGGCATATATTTCTGGAGGGACGCTGATTCTCTTCATCTGCTGGAGATCCTCCTCCTGCCATTCCACAACGAGACCTAGAGACCACAGCAGAAGGAAGCTTAATGAACTCGAGGAGGAATCCCTGGGACCCGGGAATGAGGAGCTTCTGCTCCCAGGGCCAGCCACCTGCCGGGAGGGCCAGGCCAAGTCCTGACATATCCATGTAGACAGTCAGCCACTTATCCATCACTGTCCTGATAATCAGTCCCCTAGGCAAGAAAACTATTACTAATGGGAGCCAATGACTTAACCCTCACTTGTTTATTTCTGAGAAGACTCATTAGATTCACAGACACTGCTTTCTAAAAGTGTGGCATCCCATGAATTTAGAAAACCAGGCTATGAGGTGGATGTTAAGTGGATGAGAGAAAGCCCAGAGGTGAGAAACTCAGCTTCACACTGTCCACTCTCCCCCAATCTGACTCCATTGCTGGGGACCTCCTCCCTCCACTGGTACAAGCCCCGGCTCCTCTACAACCCAGCAAAACAGCTTTGCCCCTCATGCCTCTAGGGTGTGATAAGATTTGAAAAGCATTCTCCTCACAAGCGAAGTCAGGGATGCAAACATGATTATACCCATTTTACAGATAAGGAAGCAAACTGATGTGTCAATGCCCTGCATCAGGTATGTATTTGGCGATCAAACCCACAAATCCTGGCTTCATCTCCAGGGTGACCGAAGTTGCTGTGGCAGCTCAAAGATTAGGGTCAGGTTCCCAACAGCCCCTGATCAAAGCTTTTCTGGTGCAACAGCAAGAATGCTAATGGTTGTGACCAAAGCTACCATCCAGAAAGCCACAACTTGCATGGGGCAGGGGCAGAGGGAGCTTTCCCCCAGGGAGGATGACCACATGGGAGGAAGGGCAGGGGGTTTCTCCCTCCCTGGGACCACCAGCCACAGTGGGGTCACTGTTCAATGCAATCTGCCCCAGGCCCCATTCTGGGAGGTTTCTTCTGCCCCAAGAATCACAATGGCAGAGAATTAGAGTCTCATCTTACCACTTCCACTCCATGGCAGCGTAGGAATCTGCAGAGTCTGTGCCACTATGGTTGAAGCAACCTTATCTCCCAGTGCCCACATGGCATCACTGGGAGGGCCTTAAGAGGAAGGAAAGAACACACATTGATGGGATACAGGAGTTTTGTAAACCCTAGAGTACCCTTGGGTTCCCACTGTGGGATGCTGGAGCTTTGCAAAGCCTGAAGTGCCCTTGGCACTATCACCATGAGCCCCAATTTAATGCTGCTGCTGCTGGCACTGCCAGCCTCCTCTAAAATGAGGAATCTCTGGTTGAAACCCAGTTCCCAGCCTCACCTAAGAAAGCAATGCCGTGTTTATGGAGCAGTTCTGGCAACTTGGGGTTTTCTGAGGCATGGCCCCACCCAGCCCACACGGCCTAAAAACAGAAAAAATATTTCATTTGCACACCCTCCCTTTCATCAAAGGAAGGCTTGACTCCTTTGCCCAGCACCAAGTGTGCCTTGGGTTTCCAAGACTGACCAAAGATGACTTGCCGGCCCCGGGACTGACCATTGCCATGAACATAATGGCCACTCTAGGGATGCTGAGGCTTTTCAGGCCCCCACCCCAGGCACCCGCCTCCTTTCATCACCTGCACTGGAAGCCGCTTGGAGATGTCCACTATCAGCTCTACGTTGGCATAATTGTTATTGTTGGGTCCTCCAGGAACAGGGACGTAGTGGTCTGCCATCTTGATATATTCTGTCATTCAAGAGGGAAGAGTGGAAACACCCAGTTACTGGGCAGCAGGAGGCAGAGAAGGACCGTAAGTCACTAAGGGGGCTTAACCACATAGAGGGAAGTCTTCCCACCAGAAGAAATCAAGGACGTTGCCCAAGGACAGACCACATCAGGAGCACACACTTTAGGGACCCCATTTTACAAGAGATGCCAGCTCACTAGAGGATGCAGAGTAGGGAAACCCTGGCACAGGAAGACTGGGTAAAAGGCCTGGAGAGGATCAGCTGGCAAGGAGACAAGGTAACTCTCTCTGGGGATGGGAAGGTGTGGGAGAGGGACCAATTTCGCTCTGTGGATTTCCAGCAGAAAGAACTAGGAATGATGGATCAAAGGGTGCTGTGGCAGAAGGAAGGTGGCTCTGGCCCCTCTTCTTTGTGTGGCCTTTGGCCAGGTCATAGCTTCCTCTTCTGCAAAACAACAGGATTGTCCTAGATGATGCCACAGGTTCCTTCCAGATACCTTATGGGTCTAGGTTACAAAGAGGCAGATTTTTTTTTTTTTTGCTTTTTGGAGGGGGGAAGGCAGGGCAATTGGGGTTAAGTGACTTGCCCAAAGTCACATGGCTAGTAAGTGTTAAGTGTCTGAGGCCAGATTTGAACCCAGGTCCTCATGATTCCAGGGCCAGTGCTCTATTCACCATGCCACCTAACCGCCCCAAAGAGTCAGATTTTAGCTCAAGCTGAAGCATTAACTACCTGCCACAGTTATCTCGGAATGGGGGGTTTTGGGGAGGCTGTAGCTTCCCCATGACCTTGGCTCAAGCATTTCTTAGGGAGAGTGTAAATGGGATTCCTGTTCGGGGGAAGAGCCAGGCTAGGGAACTCCTGAGGGCTTGATAAAGAACCGTTCCCAATCAGAGACCACAGGACCTGAGGGCATCTGGTACAATTCAGTCTCGGCCAGGATTCCCTTCCTCCAGGTCTCTGATGAGAGACATCAAGCTGGTAAGCATTTATGAAGCACCTAATGTGTGCCAGGCATTGTAACAGGGGCCATGCTGATACAAGATGAGACCAAAGCCAGCCCCTGCTCTCAAGGGGCTCACAGTCTAATGGAGAGACAGTATGCAGATAACCATGTACAAATAATACATAGACGGGAAAAATTGGAAACGATCAACAGAAGGAGGGCGCAAAGACCAAGGAGGACTGGGAAAGGCTTCTTGGGGATGGCGGGATTTTAGCCAGGAGGCAAAGAGATCTAGGGATTTACCAGGAGACAGAACCCAAACTAAGAGGCCATCCAGAACCTATCAGCTTTATCAGGTGAGATAATGTCTTATAAAAATACTCTTTGAATCTTAAAGTGCCATATAAAGTGAGCCTTTAATTATTTTGGCGAGGAAGCAATCGGGGTTAAGTGACTTGCCCAGGGTCACACAGCTAATACATATCTGAGGCAGGATTTGAACTCAGGTCTTCCTGACTCCAGGATCAGTGGTCTATCCATTGCACCACCTAGCATCCAAGTCATCGCCACGCTCAGTCTCAGTTTCCTCATCCATAAAAATGTGAGCATTAATATACTCAGCCTCTTCCTCATGAGGAACACAAAAACTCTGCTAAATTTAAATGTTAATTAGTGTGATTCCTGTTGATTCTAATGAAAGCAAGTATTGCAGGAGGCAGGATGGTTTGGATAGAGGGGCAGCCACGGAATCTGGGAGGTCTGAGTTCAGGTCCACACACTGGCTGGCTGTGTGAATCAAGACTCAGGTACCAGGACGGGGCTGGAGTATGTTGGCGGTGGGAGCTTCCACACTGGCAGAAACGGAGTCACGCCCAGGTCTCGACCACCTCTCCTTCCACAAACACAGAATACCTGCATTGGCTTTGAGGTCCTCCGGCGTGACCATGACCACAAAGCGGATGGCCCTCTCGTTCCGGAACATCTCATAGGCCCACCTTCGGATCGAGCGCATACATTTGACAGCAGCAATGCCATTATTGGCGATGAGAACCTGAAAGAAGAAAGCCGGACGAAGTATCAGTGTCTGGGGCGTGCAAGGAACTGGAACAGCCCAACCCCAGCCACCAGGCGTCAACACAGTGCGTGTAAGTCCCAGGCTGGTAATGCTACAGGAAGAAGGGACCCCAGGCCATTAATCTAGATGGCCTCCCTCACTTTATAGATTAGGAAACTGAGTCTGAAGAAAAGCAAGGTCACTTGTTCAAGCAGGATTCAGACCCAGATCCTATGACTCCAAAGTCCACACTTTGATTCCTGTCCTGGCCACGGGCCACAGTTTAGCTGTAAAACGAAAATTAAAAGCCACCATCAAAAGGTGACTAAGAGGTGCAACGAAAAGAGCACTAGCCCTGGAGTCAGGAGGACCTGAGTTCAAATCTGGCCTCATACACTTAGCACACTCACTAGCCATGTGACCTTGGGCAAGTCACTTAACTCCAATTGCGCTCCAAAAAAAAAAAAGCAAATTAAAAGCCTGCTCTTCCTACCCCACAAGGGTTGTCGTGAAGCCTAGAGAATGTAAGCTAGAAAATCCTATATAAATGGAAGGAACTATTATCACCAGACTAGAATAAAATGTAACAATCACACATGATAGTTTATTGAAATGAACACTTCAAGAATCCACAACTTGGTCACTGTCAGTACTCCCTTCGCCACCACAGAATGCGACCCCTTCTCTGTGCAGAGGCTCCCTGGGAGGTTTTATTATGATTGAAAAATTCATGCTCCTGGGATCAAACGGGTGATAGATCCCTCTGAAGTTGGAGAGACCAATCTTTAGCCAGGAGACTTGCAACTGTCACCAGACGTGCCAGCTTACAAGGATCCCATCACCCCTAAATCAAGGAACAATGATGGCCATTCCCAATGACCCACGTTCTGTAAGAGCTGATCCCTTTCATGTGTAACATCCAAACTTTCAAAGAGCCTTCAGACAGAGAAGAAAGGGTGATAGACAGAGGGACAGAGGGGTGTCCACAGAGCCTGGGAGACCTGGGTTCATGTCCATATACTGGCTGGTTGTGTGAATCACATGGCATTGGAGGATGGAAGCCATGTTCTTGGAAGTCAGAAAATGGGTTCTAGTTTTGGCCCACTGCTAAGGGCAAATCCCATTCCTTCTGGGCCTCAGTTTCCCCATCTGTACCACATTAAGGTATTCTTCGGGGTGGAGCCATAAGTCCTGGGGGTGGGATGGGGTATGGACCTACCAACCACAGTGGGACCCAGCGCTCTGACGCAGACCCCACCGTCTAAGCCCTCTGTGCCTTGGATGTGCATGTCCTGGTCTGAAATCTAACAAGATTGTGGATTTGGAAATGGAATGGCCAGAGGTTCCATTTACTCAAACTCGCTCATTTTATAATTTGGCAAGGTCTCCAGTGACATGTCTCAGGGATCTGGGATGGGCAGCATGCCACTTAACATTTTATTAACGACTTGGTCAAAGGCAGAGATGGTATGCTCATGAAATTTCCAGCGATTTCCAGTTCGGAGGGATAGCTAACACACAAAAGGGCAGAGCAGATATCCAAAAAGCACGGGGCTAAACGTAATAAGACGATGGTCAACAGAGATAAATGTAAAGTCTTACACTTGGGTTCAGAAGAAAAAATACATTTCATAAGCAGACAATTGGAGAGGCATGGTTAGGTTTATATGAAAATGATCTGGGGGTCTTAGTGGACTGCAAGCTAGAACTGAGTCAGCAGGGTGACATGGCTGCCAGAGAAACTACCCTGATCTGGGACTGCCCTCTGAAAGACAATAGTTTCTAGGAACAAGGAAGTAGGCATCCCTCTGGACTCTGCCCCCCCCCTCCCCCTCCCCCAACCACTTCTGGAAAATGCACTCAATTAGTTCTCTGATAAGCTGGAATGCAGCCAGAATGGCGAAGGTTCTTAAATCCATGCCACACAAGGAACCAGAGACATTTGGCCTGAAGAGAAGACTAAAGAGGGTCAGGAGAGCTGGCTATAAGTACCTCCAAGGCTAGTAAGACTTGATCAGTCTAGCCCCAGGTCAGAGGAGCAGAAGCACTACCAAGGGGAAAAAGGACAAAGGTAGCCTGATAGCTATGTTGAGCTTGTGGGCCACTAAGACCTCCAGATAGTTTTCAGACCAACTTCTTTCAAATGCCCAGGAGAAATTCCCCTGACCATAAGTGGATCTCAGCAGCTAGTGGGCTTTCCCAGGAAGAAGCTATAAGACCACTGGTCTGGAAGACGTGAAATAGCTCACTAAGCCATCACACAGAGAATGAGTGTCAGAACAAAAATATGGATGGAAGGCCTCTGATCACAAACCTTGTGTGCCTGGCTCATTCTGCCTCAGCAGAATGTATTTCCTGTCAAGAGATAAAGGCTGGCTAGAAACATCCCACCCCATGACCTGGCTTCTCATGCAGCCCTCCAACCTGGCAAGGAAGTTTTGCTGCAGACATTTCCAGGAACAAGGGAAGGTCATCCTGCCTGCCTTGCAAAACTCAACAAGGTCACTGGTTGATCCACAAAGAGTTTGGGGAGACACAAGGGAAGAAAATGCGCTTTTTTACAGCTCAGCAAAAATCTCCCATGGAGCAAACCAACTCCCTGACTGCCCTGGACAAGGCCAAGGACAAAGGTGGCCTAAGTAGGTAGGTGTAGCCCCATCTCACAGAGAAGGAAACTGAGGCCCTGAAAGGTGAGCTGATTCACCCAGAGCCAGCGCTCGAACCCAGGTCTCCTACCTCCAAGTCTTGTGATTTTTTGGTGCATGCTCCTTTAAAGGCTCCCTTCATCTGAAGCATCTCAGGAGCAGAGAGGGCCTCACTATTCTCCACTGTGCCTGGCCTGGGGTCCTGCTCACAGTGGGTGCCAAGGATCTGTCAAATAGCTGAATAAGGAACCCCCTTCCAGAGATGAATTTGAACGTCTCTCCCAATTAATTCCACAATAGGTCACATTGGCTCAGAAGACAAAGTCCCTGCCTTCAAGCAGCTTATATTCTCTCTTTTTTCTTTCTTTCTTTTTTTTTTTTTTGCCTTTTTGGAGGGGGGAGGGCAGGGCAATTGGGGTTAAGTGAGTTGCCCAAGGTCACACGGCTAATAAATGTTAAAGTATCTGAGGCCAGATTTGAACTCAGGTCCTCCTGACTCCAGAGCTGGTGCTCTCTTCACTGTGCCACCTAGCCGCCCCTAAAGCAGCTTATATTCTAATGGCGGGATACATCATCCCATTGCAAAGGAGGGATGTCCTAAAAGACACACGGAAGAGAGAGATGGTAGCAGCATGATGATGCAGGGCACCAGAAGGGACAGGTGAGAAGGAAAACCAGTGTATACGGCTGGGGAGAGACAAAGCAAGGCTCAGAAACCCACCAGTCAGGATACTTTTCCAGCAGGGAGTGGGAGGAAGAGGAAAGGAGAGAGACACAGAGGAGAAGAGATTAAGGGCAGGGGGAGGCCCCAGGCCAAAGTCGCCACAGCAGGGGGGCAGCAGAGGCAGTCAGCAGTGGGGGGAGGGGGGGGTCATCTCATACTGCCATCAAGGCTGGAAGAAATTCCATACCTTTTCAATAACGTGATTCCCCCCAAAGCGAGTTACAAACTCAGCCGGAGAGGCGACCGTGAAGTCCCGATGAAGGTCCACTTTCTTCTGTTCTCGTCCCCTTTTCACCAGGTGCAGTCCTGACATGCTAGGCCTGGAGACGAAAGATAAAGGAGTCAGCAGAAATCTGGAGGCCTCGGCTCCCCAAAACACACGGGGCAACACTTGGGGGCTCAGCAGAGAGTGAGCGAGAGAGGCTGCCCTGAGGAAGCCACTCAGGAGCTTCAGAGCTTTAGGAGCTGGAAGGAACCTTGGACATCTGGGCCAAGCCTCTCATTCTACAAGGTGAGGGAAGAGGCCTGGGAGGGAAAGCCACTTATCCAAAGCCTTGCGGCAAGTGAGCAGCAGAGGGAGGCTGAGAACCCAGCTCCACTGGCTCCCAACTTAAAGGTCTTTCCACTGTCCCATCGGCAGCCCTTCTACACTCAAGGCCGAAAGGCCGTGGGGCACTGACCAAACAGCTTAAGAAGAGGCACACTGACGGGGAAGCCTGGCTCTGTCTGTCTCCTCTCTCCTCTCCCTCTCTCCCCCTTCTCCCTCTCTCCTCTCTGTCTCTCTCTCCTAAACTAAAAAGACAGGTGAGCATGGTCTCTCTCCCTCTCTCCTTTCTCTCTCTCTTCTCCCTTTCTCTGTCTCTTCTAGACTAAAAGTACAGGTAACAAGCTCTTTCATCTCTCTCTCCTCTCCTCTTTCTCTTTTTCTCTGTCTCTCTGTCTCTCCTCTCTTTCCTCTCTTCCCTTTTCTTTCTCTCTCTCTTCTCTCTCCCCCACAAGGGTACTGATGCAATGTCAGGATTCAGGGTTCATATACTCAAGCTACAGGGGTC